>JAVYIG010000032.1:0-641544 GCA_035222895.1 Strongylocentrotus droebachiensis
CAGGAATGGAAACCAATTTTCTCTTTTTTCTTTTCTAGCATTAAACTATAGTAACTTTTTGATGTAGTACATTCAAGGTTTATAACATCTAAAGTTGTCTCAATGTCCAGAGTTTCATTGAGACTTGAAGCTTTGTTTAAACGTAAATTTTGTGACCAATATTTTGGAATGCTTTTTTTAATTTTGACATTTTGAATAAAAACAACAGATTCTTTACATCAAAATGGTTATAGAATACCCCCTGGGCAATCACCCCCCGGAAAATCACCACCCGGAAAACTCCCCCACGGACAATTACCCCCCAGAGAATTACCCCCGGAGAATTACCCCCCGAGGACAATTACCCCCCAAGGACAATTACCCCCAAGAAAATTACCCCCCGGAGAATTACCCCCCGAGGAAAATTACCCCCCAAGGACAATTACCCCCCGGAAAATTACCCCCGAGGACAACTACCCCCCGAGGACAACTACCCCCCGAGGACAACTACCCCCGAGGACAATTACCCCCCGAGGACAACTAGCCCCTCCTTCGAGGACAACTACCCCCCAAAGGCAACTACCCCCAATGACAATCACCCCCGAGGAATTTGTAACACTGTGACAAATAATGCGAGCTTCTCTCCAAATTGCTCTTTACAGAAAATGTCATAAACTTTCAATTTTTATGTTATTTGTGAAGTTCATTTCAGTGTTTTCAAATTATTATCTTTGATGTGGGGGGGGGGGGGGGTGGGGAGGTGCCCAATTCTCCCGAAGTTTTGCTACCGAATAAAGAACAGAAATTACATTTTTTAAAGAAATTCAACAATACATTGCGCGCAGATGAGTACGCCTTACAGCCTCTCTCACCAAAAGTCGTGGCAAAACAAAGAAATTAGGATGTAATATTTCATTTATGCATCCTCTGTAACTTTTTTAATAAGCTGATTGTGTATTTCTCTTTGTATAATGGGCCCTCGTCCATGATCCGAAATTAAGGTTTTCTTCACGTTATCTATATATTTCTGTTATCTATATATGTATGTTGTCATGCGGGAGTACGATATCCGCAGGTCGAGGGTTCGAATCACGACACCGGCACTAATATCTTTTGGCAAGATATTAACCTGCACTTGCTACTCTCCACCCAGGTGTTAAATGGGTACCCGGTAGTATGCGACCGTCATTGTTGGTCACAACGGTGTCGATTTTATCCGTGTTGGGTGGGATGATAGGTGCCAAAATCATTTCGGCAATGGATCAAAGCAACCAAGAGGTTGAAGCGTGTGGCAGGTAGCACCCCCTCCCTTACAAGTTATACATTTTTTCAAGTCACCCTCAATAAAGATAACATTTCAGATAACATGGGACCCATGTGGGCTTGCAACTTGGGTTATTATCCTCTCAAGCGCGTAGCAAGGATTTTATTTTAGGGGGGCGGTAGTGAGCACGCGAAGCGCGCTCCCTATAGGGGGTGGCTGCAGGGAGGGGGTTTCCCCGTCCCTCGCGAAACGCGGAAGCTTTGATGTTTCTTTAAATTATTAGAGAAAGAAGACGATTCGTTGTACCGTTCTCGACTCTTAATCCTGGTTTGAATGAAGTTCCCCACCCCCCCCCCCTCCCGCGCGAAGCTTTGACGTTTCATTACATTATTAGAGAAAGATGATGATTATTTTGTTGTACCGTTCTCGACTCTTAATCTTTTTTCTACCTACGTCCTTTCTTCTTTCTCTCTCTCTCTCTCTTTTTTTTTGGGGGGGGGGGGGCGACTGCCCCCTGGATACGCGCTTGTATCCTCTCTGTCTCTCATTATCTCTCTCTCCCACTCTCTACTTTTTTTTGCACTTTCGCGTTTCGCGCTTGACATTTAGCTCGTTGCTTTTTAACGCTGCGGCTTTGCATTTGGCGCACTGCATTTCTATGATGCTGTTGATTGAATAAATTGAATAAATTCATCAATTTATTCTTGTCTCATATACGGATGTCTCATTTACGTATGTATTATGAAAATAAGATAGCAAAATGTGTATATTGATGGTCATCTTGCGATTGTACAGGCCACCCCCCCCCCCCCCCACCTGAAATATTGGGGGGATATATCCCCCACCCCCCCCCCCCCCCCGGATTGACACCCATGAACATAGCACTTGGCGAGTGCCTGAGTCATGCAAATAGATAGTCTGTGAAGACTTTGGGATTTGGGAGAAACTTTTCATTTCTTAAGGGGGTACCATGACTCAAAAAGTTGAAATAACGCTGCTCAAGAGAAATGTATTTCTATGCATTTTGAGAAACGCTTGACAATTACCTAAAACTTACATCCTTCGTGGAAATCAGCAGCCGCACTGCTGTTGTATAACTTATATGTATTAAAGGGAAATGTTTAGTAACGAGGAAGACAACGTGCTAGTATTTGAACGAATATGGGTTCATGAAGGGGGTCTTATAGGTTTGTAGCCATCTCTCAATGTATCAGATCGTCTTTTGCTATTACATCCGGATTGTCCACGGGGGGTAATTGTCCTCGGGGGGTAGTTGTCCTCGGGGGTAGTTGTCCTCGGGGGGTAATTGTCCTCGGGGGTAGTTGTCATCGGGGGTAGTTGTCCTCGGGGGGTAATTGTCCTCGGGGGGTAATTGTCCTCGGGGGGTAATTGTCCTTGGGGGGTAGTTGTCCTCGAGGGGTAGTTGTCCGGGGGGTAATTTTCCGGGGGGTAATTGTCCTCGGGGGGTAGTTGTCCTCGGGGGGTAATTCTCCGGGGGGTAATTTTCCGGGGGGTTATTGTCCTTGGGGGGTAGTTGTCCTCGGGGGGGTTATTCTCCGGGGGGTAATTTTCCGGGGGGTAATTGTCCTTCGGGGGTAGTTTTCCGGGGGGTAAATTTCCGGGGGGTGATTGCCCAGGGGGTAATTGTCCTAGAACCCATTACTATTATTCCAAGGTATTTCATTGGGAATATCTTTTACTTCAAATTTATTTACATATCGAATTTCTGACCATGTGCAAAGCAAATCCATATAAAACATTGGTAATATTTCTTTTTTTACATATCATTTTCATGTGTTTAATATGACAATTATACTGTAAACATAACGGCATCCCGCCAACTCTTTCAGTTCTAAATAAAAATAAAGTCTTCCACATTGCATCATCTGCATTAAAAAAACTTATATATCCGAGATAATATAAGTGAATTAACTTTCAAAATCAAATCAACCATACCAAGCCCCCCTTCTCTTTCTGACTTGATACAAACATTCCGTTTTACTTTTTCACGTTTAGAATTCCTTATAAATGTATATATAGTCCTATGTAAAGCCTTGCATATATGAATAGGCATTGAGACAGCTGTGCCTAAATAGACGAGCTGAGGAATTATCAAACATTTTATATATTTTTTTTCCATAACAGGTCAGTCGTCTCATTTTCCACGTCTTAAGAATATTATTGATTTTTCAACTTTCCCCTCCCAATTCATACTGCTAACATATTTATCATTTTTACCAACGTAAACACCTAAATGTTTAATTGGTTCTTCTGTAAATTCAATATCATATTTTGTCGTATCTAATTCTTTCATTTTCAGTACTTTTGTTTTGCGCTACATAAATTGATCTAATTATGGATATGTGTCATTGTCATGGGCGTTAATTACGGCAGGATCGGGTCCACGGCCATTATTCGTTTTTGAATCTATTTTTATATAGATCCGTCTAATTCGTCTGTTTCCATAAGCCTTCATTATTACAAACAAAATGACGGGCACTGGCATTGCACAAATATGACCACACTATATCGTTGCACCATTTAAGACCTATTTAGATTGAAACTAGGCCAATATGTCGTGGTAATTGCCTATCGGTGTATGATGTTAATCAAGTAAATATGTACAGTTGTAGTACTCTCTCTCATATTGTGTACCATAACATCGGGTGATGAAATCGTGAACACGTTAAGTCTTAAATAGCTGTCAGGTGGAGGAAAGAATTAAACGATTGACCATTTTTTACCACTGTATATATTAACATCAATATAAGACAGCATGTCAATTAAAAAAATCTTAACGAAAAACTAAACACTGTTTAGGGGTTATCATGACTTTTCGACAGAAGTGTGAAGAATTTATTGATATGCTATTTGCAAATGTGCATAACACCTTTGTTCAGCTAGTTAAAGTGATGCATTACATTTCACAGTTCAAAATAAACGTATCGTTAGCAAAGGACTCCTATCCATTCAGAGTATTAAGGTGGGATCATGACATTAATTATGATGTTAGTTTATGACCCCCGCCCCCCCCCCCCCCACTCAGTGTTATTTAGGGTACGCATATGCGTGTTCCCAGCGACCCCCCCCCCCCCCCCTTTCAGCAAAAGTCCGATGTGTAAAGTCAATACGGGTCGACCTTTTTCTTTTGTTATACGAGCCTTTTTCAGCAACCCCCCCCCCCCTTTCAGCAAAAGTCATCAAGACCATGCACTATCGTGTTCAAACCCCCCCCCCCCTTTTCAGCAAAAGTCCGGGCGGGATATGACCTGTGAAAAAGAATGTGTTCATTTCTAGATCACACGAGAATTTACATACTGGTGGAACATTTCTTACCTCAGATGACAATAGACCATTTTCGTAATGTAACCCAATCTATGCATATGCATATTTTAAGCGCCTGGAGACTATTTCATTCACCTGTTACAAATAGCCAATAGTCAGAATGCGAATTGCATGCATTAGTTGTTGCTAGGTAGGACAAAAAGTGTGTTGTCCTACCTAGCACCACGCAATAGGCCTATATGGAATTTATGGAATTCATTACTAGAATTAAATAATTCATATCGAAGCACTTATGTATACATTTGGTTACATTACGAAATAGACCTATTATGGGGTGCTTATCATGTGAAAAGGTAGGGTAGAACCGTTGCGGAGCACGTGCATACCATTTTCTGTCTGTCCATGTATATGTAGGAACACCCATTTTATATTTATATTTATTTGTTTTCTGGTCAGGGGATATTGAGACCCAATCATGACTCTGGAATAGAACATCTTCGCTCTCTCTCTCTCTCTCTCTCTCTCTCCCTCCTCCATGTTTTCAAAGAATCCTGGATCCGCCACTAAGTTGTGATGATGTATCGTCTTTAAACTGAAAGCATTTATGCCGATCACTGTCAATCAACGAATCAACATTTGGGATGTAGAACGGTATTATGCATACTAGAGTATTGAAAACAATTTATTAGCTACCTGCTGTTGGTATTTCATATGTTTGGACGATCATAATGTTTGTTGTTTGTATATATTTAATATTATTACAAAGGCAACGAACTATACATGATGTAGTTATGTTTTATTTTCTTGTATTATAAAATTGGTTTAATTGCCGTAACAGTACTAGCCCTTGTGCTTTCTTTGTGTTAGTTCTACTAATTCAAATGATAACCAAAAAAGGATACATAATGCGTTTCCGGGGTCGTTTTTCGAATCTGTCATGTCGAAAAACATCATAGATACAAAAAAAAAAAAATTATTGAAAGCAGGATCTATGCTTTTCATATACATCGATTTAATATTAAAATCTATGACGACTCTTTCAAGTGCCTGAAATCCAATGTTTGACATGCTGAACATAACGAATAGGTAATTAAACGTGTAAAGGTTACACAAGCGGTGTGAACTTGAAAGCGCCATTTATCGGGTTTGTGATTTGCGCACGACGTCCCATAAGAAAAATTATTAAATTCATAACACACTTTGACAGGTTTAAACAAGCAATTCAAAAGAAAATGTCGTCAGCAAGAACAGAAAAGGGAAAATTGTCTTGCGCGCGTGTTCAAGGAACCGCCCTGGTAGATTATGTGCGAAATGCACTGCGTACATCGTATGCCGGATACTTATACTTTGTACGCCATGCAGCTCGACACTCCGACAATTTCGATCGCCACTGTCCTGACCTGAACTTATACATTGTGGGCCATATCATCGCGTGATAAAGTTTGATTCAGACAACTGTCTAGTTCCTGTTCTCATTGTTTCGTCACAGTGAATTGGAAACGTGAACTATCTCTCTTTCAAATCCTGATTGTCTGCCAACCAGAACAGACGAAGGTTCGACGGAGTACGCCATCTTAAATTAAAAAAAAAGCCATAGAATTTGTGTTTAATTCATCTATTCAAACTTTTGCGATCATTATTTAACATACTCGTGTAATCTCAAGAACTAATTTGAATTTGAATAGATCCACAAACTCTGAATATACTATACCTTTCGACTACAGAGAAATTCCTTGTTCTCTAAAGTTTGTGACATTATTGCTAAACCAAAAACGGACACGTGAATCGCATATTATTTGAGAATATGAGTCACTCACCAGCACTTAGTTTGGAGAATATGACATACCCAACATCACTTGGTTTGGAGAATATGACTAACTCAAACGCACTTGGTCTTTTTCATCCCATAGTAATCATTTTTATTTTCAACATGGGATCAGCGTTGTTGGTTAACATATTTGTCCTCTTCATTTTACAACGGCAACAAGCTATAGACGATACCTCTAGGTTACTTCATAAGGCATCCGGTTATCTCCAACTGATATTGAGTTTGGCATGGGGTGGTTGGTGCATCGGCTTGAATGTGTACCGCTACGTTGAAAAGACATGTATAATAATCCATTACATCTTCCCTTTTGTAACCATATCAAGTTTATTCTCTCAGATGTTTTGTTATAGCTTCATCAGCATTTGCAAGCTCATACTAATAACACGCCCACTGCGGTATCACTTGATTTTAACGCCACTGAAAGTGAAAACCGTGCTCTCTGTCATCATACTAGTGTCAATTATTAGTTGCATTCCTCTCTTACCATGGTCTAATACTTTCTCAAGTATCGTAGCTTCACAGTGCCCGGTGTCGCCTGACTCGTTGTCGAATGCGGATACCCAATTGGTTTTGAGGATCACAACATTCTTTTCCATTACACCTGTTGTAATCGCGCTAATAATCACCACCACGACAAACTTTGCTCTTCTTGGAGTAACTTGCCAACAGAAACGCCGCGTTGAAGCCGTGGCTGAAGTAGCTCCAAGAAACGATGGCCCACAAGGTGAACGACGACGTAGGGCACGAGTTAAATGTTTGCGGTGTCCTAGAAAGGGTATTGCGACTATTCTTACGCTAACCGTGTCGTTTCACGCATGCTGGTTTATCTGGATAGTGAGGACGAAATCAGGATTTATAGACATCATTCAAGTAACGGGCGGAGTGAGTGGATGGCTTCAACCTCTACTCTACATCGCAACGTGTAAAGAAGCCAAAGACATCACTAGCAGCTACTTGTCAAGATTAAGACGAACATTGTTGCTAATAGGCTACTGAAGGCTCTATACACAATGTCAAGTACACTGCCATGTTTTAAACTACACTCAGCTTAAAAAGAAAGTGGACACTTTTTATAAAATTAAGATTTTCAAATGAATATTTGATTTAAACTTATCTTTCGTATATCAAAATAAACAAACATTTATCCTCTTTAAGACGATATGCAACTGTAATGATTACGTTCACGTATGGGTGAGCATAGCCATTTAAAATTAAATGGATCTCTGAAACAAACTTACAACAATTGATCATCTGGCAATTAAAAATGTCGATGAGCATATCCATTTTATAGAGTCAAATAAAAACAATGAAAACATATACTAACTGGAAACACAAAAGGAGAGGCATATGGCACGTGTTTATAAAAAACCACGAGGTCCTGAGAATACAGTTGAGATCAAGAGCTCGATTCTCATCATTGTTGCTCATTTTTCGTTTCCATTGTTGAACAAGAATATCTTACAGATGCACATGTTTATTAACATTTGAATGGCCACTTGCTGATATTCTGACGTTGAAATGAATGTACCCATCCATCAAATAAAAGTTCAAAACTTGATCTTAAATGATTTTGGTAGGGTATCAATTACCTTCAATATGATATATATATTTTATAATATTCTAGTGACGACTTACATCAACATTAAAGAGCGTTCATTTCCCTTTTTTCTTCTGATTGACATACTACTAATGCATGTATTGTAAATCAATGCCTAAAAATGAATTCTAAGTGATACCAACAACAAAATCAACAAAAAATCCAGGTACATGTACTAACCGAGCAAACGCCATACATATCTATTTATTAATATAATCACCAACCGGACATTAATGGATCATAATTTCGTATTTTACAACTTTAGAACACGTTTTAAATGAGGCATTCATACTTCGATACAGTGCTCGTCCATTGTATCCTACAGCATCCCAAAACCTTGTAAACAAACTGAGAATTTTTAGGATCTTCTACCACAAAACAACTAAGGAAATAATTTCTTTCCATCACCAATATAAAGAGTTTCGATTGATCCTTATAAATCGCAAATATATGTTATGTACATAGTTGCGATTGATAAAGAGAGAGAGAGAGAGAGAAAGAAAGAGAGAGAGAGAGAGAGAGAGAAAGATGATAATGACATGGGTACATATTTACTACTTGTGCCAGGCAATCTGACGATTGTAACAATAATGGAGATGTTATAATGATGTGCAAAAAAGGGGCCCATGTCTCTTTTAAGTAATTGACGACCAATATCTTTTTAAAAAGTAGATTACAAAATTGCAATTCAGGCTTTGTCCCAACGATTATAAAGGAGTAATTAATTATATTGTTTCGTTTGATCAATCTAGTTTTTCGAAGGGTAGAATGGTATTAACTGAAAATGTAGATTTGTCCAGGATTTTATTGATTAGTGTGAGTTTGAGCGTGTACCGGGTGTTCTTACGTTTGTTGATTTTAAGCAAGCATTTGATAACGTGAATCATGCATATTTGTTTAAATATTTAAAACATTTGGATTAAAAAAATACTTTTATTTCATTGACTCGAACAGTTTAATAAAAACTGAAAGTAGAAAAGATTTCTAGGGGGTGCCCGGTGGGCCAAGGTTGTCCTCTCTCTGCTCTGTCATTTGTAATAACGATTGAATTGAATTGAATTGAACTTTATCTGTTTCCAATCACAGTAAAAATGACATTATACATTGTTGTAATACATACATAGGCAAAGAAAAATACATTGAAATATATACATTTATAAAAAAATATTTAAAAAAAAGAAGAAGAAAAAGAAGACATGATTAAATCTACTAAGAGTATAGGATGAAAAAAGGTGCATCCGTAAAAGCCACATGGGCTTGATGAATGGGCGCACCCTGAGCGCGTCAGAATATAATTTAACAATAAAAAGTTCAGTCAGCTGGAGAAGAGTAAGGGGATAAACAACGTTTACAATATATCATTTAAGAATAACTATACAGAGACAAGAAGTGCTGCTTAAGTTTACGTTTAAATGGTTTGGTGAACTGAATAGATTGTAAAGAATGTGGTAATGTGTTCCAAACTTTGGGGCCATTATGGCGTAAAGAAACTGCAACAGTGCTGGAAGATACTTTCCACTGGTGAAACATAGAGGCATTCCTTGTATTGTAATTGTGTATGGTAGCATTCGTACAGAACATTTCATTTAAAACATCAGGTAATGTGTTAGTAAAAAACCGGTGCATTATCAAAGAAGTTTGTAATTTGTGTATATCGTAAACATTGAGGCCCGAATTAACAAAGAAAAACGAAAATATATGTGGTATACAGATTCTAAGTCAAAGAAATGTGGAAGGTAAAACCAAAAAAAAAATATATAGTATGCGGATGATACTGTCCTATTTGTTAATACGGTCAGCAGATATTGTTATGAGGGTACTCATTTGTTTTAATAGTTTTCTGGTATTTTTTATTAACTGTGAAAAATCGGAAATTATATATCTAGTGCAGTATTTAAAAAGAATTGAACGGAATGGGATACATTTCTCGGCTCCGCCAGTAAAATGTCTGGAGTTTAATATATGAAGGTAAAAATAAAGAAAAATTTGAGGCTTTGAATTTGAATAGGAAAATTAGAAAAATATTAGAAATTTGGAGAATGCGCAATTTAACATATTACGGTAGAATTATGATATTAAAGCTTTTAGTTGTGTCACAAATTACTTATGTGGCGACTGCTATTCCAATACCACATTATGTTGTTAAGATAATAAATAAGATGATGTTTGCAATTGTATAGGGGTCTAAGAAAGAGAAAAATAAAAATTGTAATTAATAAAGGGGTTTTAGGTATGGTTGATTACAGGATGAAGTCGGTTCTCTGCGACATTCTTGGATAAGGAGATTTTTTGACAATGAGAGAGAGCTATTTGGAAATTGTTACTTTTCTATTGGTAAAAAAGAGTAGGTGAAATTTCATTGGTGTTTTAGTTTAATTGTAATAACAGAGACATGGAGAAACTATGTCGAATGTCTAGGAAAGCTCATTTTTACTTTGATTTACTTTGGACTTGGTCAGATTTGAGATATGTAAATACACTCATTGTTACAAATATTAAAAATTAAATATTATGGAATAATAGTAATATTATTTTTGATAACCACTTATTGCATTTCAAGTTATGGGAAAAACTTGGGATTGTTAAAGTGCAACACTTTTTTAGTCAAGGACATTGGAATGATGTGGATTTCATGTGTCAAAAATACATGTTTCTAAAACTGTTGTTTTCTTTCAAATTTTCGAAGGTGGAGAAAGCCTTTATTTATTTATCTATTTATTAATTTTGTTATGATATTTATACAGGGTGGCACATATCACCAATTTGGTGGTCTTCCATGAGGCCCTGTTTGGTAAGAATAAAACAAATAACAGCATCAAAAACAAAATAGATAAATACACAAGCATATAAACAAGTAAAATACAAATTAATTGGTATCCCCATGAAATAACTGATCATTCAAGAATTATCCTTGATTATTTACAAGAAATAGGTAAATGGAATTTTCAAATTAAATAGAATTCTTTTTATTTTTTTAATGAAAATAAAATAAAGAATAGATGATAACCACGTATTCAAATGAAGAAAAAAAAAAGATTGAACACGTTCATTTTATAATCTGATATAGCTTAACGCACGGGATACCAAAATTGTTATATACATACCCTTTAACTAAATACACTTAGGTTGTTTACAAGATAGCTGAAAATGGATACATTACATGTATGAATACATGATATAACGATAACCATGTCAACCAAATGTCATAATTTCTAAAATTGTGGGTTGATCAATCACGTGATGGTTTTTATCAAGCATATTACACAAATTGTATACAAATTTCAACTGGTGATGATATTAATATTTTAAATATGAAGGCTAAATAGTTCTACTTATTCTTTGTATAGGAAAAACAAGAAGAGTCTTTTGTATATAATGCTGCGCAGCAACGGTTAGTACTGCACCTTGATTTCAATTGGGATCCGGTTTTAATGTCTAAGTTCAAAGCTATACGAGATAATGGAATCAAACGATTTAATTTCAAACTTTTGATTTTTTTTTTTACCGTTGAAATATAACCTATATAGATGAAAAAATTAAAAAAATTATTAGGTATGTGAAGATTGGAATACCATTGAATCAAAGATTTAAAAAAAGCATGTCTTATGTCTTATTTTCATGGAAAACGGTTGGGAAAATTCAAAAATGGTTGGGAGAATTTACTGTAAGAGGGTGTTGCACAGTGACGTTTTCAAAGAAAACCATAAATAGCTTTGTGGTTTGAGAATTTTACAGGATATTTTGCATGTTAGAGGGTCAGTACAGTAGAAGGAATATAATTAGTAGCATTTCGTACAAAAATTACGCACAATCAATCTTTGACAATGTTACGGAGTCACTTTAATGAAAAACAGGTAAAATCTTTGACTGATATGCTGATATGATGTTTTGATTTTATATGTATATATGTTATTATGAACGTTGTTGACATGTGAAATAAAGTAACCTGAAAGGGTTAAACAGAAAAAGAAATGATGATGATGTGCACTATTATAATATCTATTCTTGTCACTGTGAAAAAAAGAGAATAGATTGGGGATTCTAATATCTCCAATATCATGATTATTATTTTATCTCCGATAGATGTTTGTGCAACATATTTGAATAACAATTTACAATGAATCTTTAAGGTTCAATAGCCTTAACATTTGTAGTATTTTCTTTTACAAGGTAATAATATATGTAAGCGCTTAGAGACGATATTCCGTATTAAGCGCTATATAAATCCAGATTATTATATTATATTACAATAACGAACTGGATAGAACATCTTTGTTTCCATGCTTTACTTTAAAGCTCGTATCATCTCTTGATTGAAAACAATACACACCGACGGCATAAAAAGTAACTCATATATGCATCGGGCTAAAAGTAGATATTGTATTGCATTTCATCTCTCCTCATTAATCCTAAATACAATTGATCGTTCAAAAGACAGCTCATTGAATATAAAAACGAGGAGATCGATCAACTTTCATTCTTAATTGCTTTTTAAGTCAATCAAAAACCACTTTGATAGCCGCTGAGTGAATGAGTGGATGGCTTCACCCTCTGCTCTCCACTGCCACGACAAAAGAAGCGAAAGACATCACTAGCAGCTACTTGTCAAAATTAAGAAGAACAATTTCTCGATAGCGAAGGCTCATAAGAAGATGACCAAGTAACTATGCCAACTTCCCCGACAAAAGAATATGCACGTCTTCTATGAAATCATATCCCCAACTCATACTCTATCCAAATATGAAAAAAAAAAATTGTGGGTCCCGTTGCATCCCAAAGAGCTATAATGGATTTTTTTACAGGCATGTTTTTTCCAATACACGCTATTGTATCACAAGAACTCGCTCGCACGGACATTTATATTGAACGGACGCTCATTCCGTTTTTAAAGGTTATAAAGACATGAACATAGCATCAAATTGTTCGGAAAAAAATGTGGTATATCATGATAGAAAAAAAAAAAAAAAAAATTGCGATTCTATGTTGCGTACGGCAGGCTAACGAAAAAGCGCGCGCATGCGCGTGTGCGGGATTTTTGACACATGATCAAAATGGCCTGAAACGGTTCTAGGACAACTACCCCCTGGACATCCACCCCCGGATAACCACACCAGTCAACTATCCCCTAGGGTAACTACCCCCTAGGGCGACCAGCCTCTAGGACGACTACCCCCGGGACAACTACCCCAGGGACAACTACCCCCGGACAACTACCCCAGAGAACTACCCCCTAGGACAACAACCCCGGACAACTACCCCCTACGCCAACTATCCTCTAGAACAACTACCCCTCGTAAAACTATCCTAGGGGGTAGTTGTCCGAGGGTTAGTTGTCCGAGGGGTAGTTGCCCGTGGGGGAAGGGGAGGGGGGGGGGGGTACTCGTCCTAGGGGATAGTTGTCCGGGGGGTAGTTGTCCGGGGGGGCAGTCGTCCTAGAGGGTGGTTGTCCTAGGGGGTAGTTGTCCTAGGGGTTATTTGACTGGGGTTGGTTATCCGGGGGGTGATGTCCAGTGGGTAGGTGTGCGGATACGGCCTGAAACATATGCAAAATTAAATTGAGACGGCTTGGAGCATTAAAACATTTGCGTATTGACACGCGGACATCCGCGTACGTGCGCTTTATTGACCAAAAATTGACCGGACGAATATTGACCTTAATCGTCATAAATATGAATGAGAAATGACTTTCCGTTATGAAGATAAGAGCATGAGTTGATTTTCACAAAATGGCGCCTGGATAACCTGACTTGAAAATGTTGCGGCACATCTTTCGACAATGACCTATGACTGTGCCAAAATTGAAAGCAATTGGCTGTTCCGATCTAAAAGTAATCGTCTGCACAAAAAAGTGGAGAAATAAATTAAAAGAAAGAATAAAAAAGAAAGAAATTCTGACGAAATCAATAGGTGATCTGTCGATGACAGACAATGCAGAATAATAAATATTAAAAAATCCTGGCGAAATTAATCGGTGATCTGTCGATGACAGACCACCTAAACAGTGCTCAGGAAGATGATAATAATAATCACATCAATAATGATGATGATCATGATAATAATCATATTGATAATGATGATGATGATAATTATATTAATACAGATAATGATGATGATGCTGATGCTGATGCTGATGATAAAATGATAATAATGATAGTAATAAAAATAACATCATATCAGTGACCTAAATGCACGCAAATATTGTGTGCACGTTTTAGAGAGCTTGCGGACAGTAATACCTCTCGCTCAGCGCAGTTATCACCAACGGGAAGTTCAGGTAGTATAACCGTGAGGGACCGTTTTGCAATTACATCGTCAAAAACCGAACGGCTTTGATAAATTGTTACCATCGGATTTCAATGTCTTTAGTCGGCATGAAAAGTCCTCGTGTTTTCGAAATACATTATTCCTGTGAATTACAGACGGCAATATGAGTGGTGCAGAGAATAATTGGAATCGTTTACACTGACTGAATTTCTTGCTAAACGTTTGCTTCTTGTTATTAAAGATGGCGACAGCGACATCATCTGAATCTACCAGTAATCATCCAGTCATTCCAGTGTCTATCCTTTCTCTATTCAGCATAGGATTGTCTGTCTTTGCTAACACGCTAGTCCTTGTCATTCTACAAAAACAGCAATCTATAGACGACAACACACGACTTATGTACCGAGTTTCTACCGTTCTTCATATCATGTTTAGTACTGCATGGAGTGGTTGGGCTTTTGGCCTATATATTTCAGATGCAGAAAAGTCTTGTAGAACAGTTTCCGATATTTTTGCCTACGTGTCTTTCGCCACAACCTTTGCACAACTTTCCTGCTATTGTTTGATCTGTATTTGTAAGCTCATATTTCTAATTCGTCCATTGCGTTACCACATTCTCGTAACACCATTGAAAGTCAAATTGATACTCTTTGTCATCCTCCTAATTCCGCTTCTGATTAATATTCCATTATTACCATGGCCGCATCCTTTGCTTGACTATCACACCTCATTTTGCTCTGATAATGATAACAGTTTCGAATGGCCAGGCATCTTACTAGTCGCTTTCTTTATTTCTCCCATGGCCATCGGTCTACTAGTTAGCACTACTGTTAACATCATCATCTTACGGCTAATATGCCAACAGAATCGTCGACTCGATGTGATCCCCATGATCAACGGAGCACCTAGAGTTAGGCCACGGCGTTTGCCTGGAAAGGGTGTCTTGACCATACTGATCTTGACTATCTCGTTTTATGTATGCTGGTTGCCATGGATATGTACGAAGGGCGAAGACGCTGGATATTCAGATTTGTTAATTGGTTCCAGTGGCTGGATTCAACCTTTACTTTATATTGCTACAAGCAAAGAAGCAAAGGAAATTGTTCGCTCCTATATCTCCAAACTCAAAATTATTATAACACGTCAGTGAAAACACTTCGCATTTTTGATTAATCCCATGCTCCAGAACACACTTTTTGAATCGCTATTATTTTTCTTTGTTCACAAATTTCTATTTGCTTATTTTATGAATAGGTGTTGCACCTATTCTGTTAAACCATGATCACTACCAACTTTAGAGACATTGCATTTTGCTACAAGTAAAGAAGCAAAAGAAATTGTTCGCTCATATATCTCCAAACTCAAAATTATTATAACACGTCAGTGAAAACACTTTGCATTTTTGTATTAATCCCATGCTCAAGAACATACTTTTCGAATTGCTATTATTTTTCTTTGTTCACAAATTTCTATTTGCTTATTTTATGAATAGGTGTGGCACTATCAACTCTAGAGACATTGCATGTTTACGATAGGTGATGTATATTTTATAGTCAGCTAACTATCTTGTAGCTATTGTAATCGCGTACATTGATATGAGTTCATAATGGTCTCGTGGATGTAATATGTGCATATCGTATAATAGGGACTTTTAGATTGAGTGGACGAGAACGGCGTGAACGTCCACTAATCATGCGTGTCTATGGCAAGCCGTTTTTAACAATTCTATTCCTATTTCTTGATATCAAGAATTCAATCCTTAAAATAAAGAATTACCATTGTTTTTATAAAAGCTTGATATCAGGAATTACCATTGCTTTACAATTGAAAATCATTTCTTGATATCAAGAATCCAATTCTTGATATCAGGGAATAGGAATAAATGTTAAAAATGTCTTGCCATGCTGGACACGCATGATCAGTGGACGTTCACGCCGTTCTCGTCCACTCAATCTAAAGGTCCCTAATGTCGAGTCATGGGGGAGGAGGGAGCACCTGACTGCCAGGGAGGAGAACGTTCTAGCGGAGATGAGGAAAACATTTAACTTCACATTTCTCTCGATGTCTTCCTAACTTTTGTTACTCTTCTCTTTTATACCTCTTCTCTATTTTCTTAAATTACTACTTTTCTCTTTTCAATTCAAGCTCAACGCTTTTCGATGTTTGTGTGTGTCAATGATGCTGTCTTCAAAGTTTTGTTGAAGAAGCACTTGTTTTCAGAAGATTTTAGTTTTGTGTTTATGAAGTAGCACTTTGGGAGTTTGTTTTCATCACAGCGCTGTCAAGTATATTTATATAGTAGCTGCGCTATATAAATTGATGTAATTGTGGAAACATTTTGTTGTCATGGTTGTTACTTACGACATGATCGGGTCCGCGGCTATAACTCCTTATATCTATTTCGATATAGATCCATCTAATTCGTCTGTCTCCATACAAAATATTTGAACAAAGACAGGCACTGACATTGCACAAATATGACCACGCTATATCATTGTACCATTTATGACGTATTTAGATTAAAAACTAGGCTATTACGTTTTGGTAATTTCCTGTCGTTGTTTGCTGTATGATAAGTAAATTTGTAATACTCTTAATGAAAAAATGGGCTGATGAAGTTGTTAACACATTAATTCTTAATTAGCTGTCATGTGGAGGGAAGCATAAAATGGGTGAACATTTTTAACAGCTAGATATATTATATTACCATCAATAAAAGACAAATTTTTGTAATGAGCTTCGGAGGCCTTTTTCTCCATCGCAGCTTTGTATTGAATTTTGATATTTTATGTTTGCTTTCTATATTAGCCACATTTTGGCATAAGTGACTTTGTCTGTACTTTGATGTAAATTGTACGATTTTGTTGGTTTCTTTTGTTGGTTATTTAAAAATGCCTGCATTATAATATGATCGTATAAGGTCAACTTATGGGTGTTAAGGAGCTGGTGATTATATTTTGTATATATGTTTTCCTCCACCAGTTCTAAGTACAGGCGAATAAATAAGCGAAAAAAAAATCAATATATTAAAGGCAGCATGTAAACAACCCCCCCCCCCCCAAACAAAATAAACAGTGTCACGAGGTTCTCATGACTGTTCAAACGAATTGTGATAAATTTATACATATCTTAATTGCCAATGTGCATGACACATTTTGCTCAACTAGTTAAAGTGAGGCATTCCATTTTCATAGTTCAAAATAAACTTATCGTTAGCAAAGGAACCGTATCCATTCATAGTATTTAGACGGGATCATAAGATTGATTATGACGTTGGTGTATGACCTGTTAAAAAAGATTGAATTCATTTCTAGATCACACGAGAGTTTACATACTGGTGGAATATTTCTTTACGTCAGATGACAATATGCCATTTTCGTAATGTAACCAAATTTCTCTCTCTCAGTCTCTCTCTCTCTCTTTCTGTCTGTATCTCTCTCTCTCTCTCCCTCTTCCATGTTAAAAAAAGAGGATCCTGGATCCGCCACGAAAAGTTATGATGATGCATCGACTTTAAACCGAAATCATTCATGCCGATCACTGTCAATCATCGAATGATATTTAATATGCATACTTGACTATTCAAAACCATTTCTTTAGCAATCTGCTCTTAGTATCTCATAATGTTGGAAATTCACAATGATAATGTTTGTTGTTGGTATAATTGTGATAAAGGATACGATCAATACATGATGTACTTATGTTTTATTTTTCTCATACTTGTATCATAGTATTGGTATATTTGCGTAACAGAACTAGTTCTTGTTATTTCTTCGTGTTTATCCAGCTTGTTTAATAAACGATAACATCAAATTATACGGAATGTGTTTCTGTGGTCTTTTTTCGTATCGACTGAGACGATCAAAATATGTCATGTCGAAAAACAATAATGGATACACAAGGATACAGACTCTCTTGAAAGCAGGATACATGCTTTTCGTATGGTATATATACGTCGATTTAATATGAAAATCTATCACGACACCATTTCAAGTGCCTAAAATCCAATCTTTGACATGTTGATCATGCCGAAAAGGTAATTAAACGTGTTAAGACAACTCATTGTATATCATTATGAACGTTGAGATCGATCAACTGTCATTCTTAATTGCTCTTAAAGTCAATCAAAAAACACTTTATCCACTTCACATTTTTACATCTTTCTGGCAACGGTATCTAACATAAAGGTGATTATATCTCGGAGAGACTTGAGAGTTGTGAGCATGCAATAGACAGCCGCCGAAAGCAATTATTAATGCTGGATAAATGCAAATACTGGCGTCATTGTATATTATTTTCTTACCAATTCATGCACTTGATATTAATATCTCCAACTCTTGTTTGAGCAAGAAAAGTATTTTCCGAAGTTTCTTATTGCAACATTAGAAGAACTGCATCACTGGAACCTCAAAATTAAGAACAATTTCTCGATAGTGAAGGCTATAAACGTCTTCTCTGTATATATTCGGACTTGATTTGTTTCATTCTCATTGAATATAGGCTAGTAGAGATGTTGTGGCCTAGTGGATAAGTTGCCAGATTGTAGATCACTAACGTCCTTTGGCAAGACGTTAATCTGCATTTGCCAATCTACATCCAGGTGCTAAATGGGTACCCAGTAGGATGTGAACGTTAATGTAGTATGCTCAGCATATAGAGTGGTAAAGTGTGACGTCATCAAAATTCTATTTGTAGAATTTCTCAATTTTTTCTTTATTTCCCGAAAAAGCCTCAAAAATAATGTCCAAATGTCGAAAAACCAATTGAATATGTTAAGTATTGGCTGAGATATGACCATCTGAATAAATATATTTCCTATGAGAACTCAGTGTTATATGCTCTTGCTCCTAACCATTACCCCAAAAACACACACTAAGGGGGGGGGGGGGGGGGGAGATTTCCTCAAAAAACACAAACAAACAAAAGCTGCGTACGCGCCTGGCCGGTGTAATAATATTTCTGCAAAGCGCTAAGAGACATCGTCGATGTTTTAAGCGCTGTAAACACGCGGAATATTATTATTATAATTAATCAACTTTTAGGGTAGAAAATAGGTGAATAGAATGTGTTGCTAAACACCTCTTTGAAAGATAGATAGAGAGAGAGAAAGAGATAGAGATGTATATATAGAGAGAGATAGATGTATTATAGCGCTTAGAGACTTCGGTGGTAAGCGCTTTATAAGTAACGTTTTAATTATTTTTTATTATTATACCAGATTCATTCAGTCTCCTCTCGTTTTGTGTTATCACGTCATTATATTCCCAGCTCACATACATCGGCACGTTTTTTTAATAATACTGATATTGCATTTTTCGCATAAACAATCACATATTCGGACAGTTGCCTGAAATCACCAACTGTTTGGTTAATGGGAATTGATTTTCCATTTCAATTTTACCTGAGTGAAAAACAAGGAAACCATTTAACTGCATATTTAAACAAAAAGGGAAGAGAATAAAACATAAAACAACCTGACGCTCTGAAAAAACACTAAGCAAATCTACGATTACTCGCGTGACGAACCGACACTGTTTAATAAGAACATATAATTATAAAGAATAATATCAACAAATATGAACGCAAGAATGAGTCCAATTGGTTGCTATACTTCGATTTTTTTACCACCACTCATACCTTTAATTATAGAGAATATAGATTTCTAAAAGTTGAAATTAATAATAGTTGTGGGGAATCTCTCAAAGCCAATTTGTGATATGTGGTGTTATATTGGTAAAACACTTCCTTTTGGTGTGAACAATGAACTTTATTTGAATCATTACTTATTTCCATCTCAATCAGGGGCGGATCTAGATTTTTGCTAAGGGGGGGGGGGGTTTGACCAAAATAATGACGATGCGGAGCATCGTCCACGAGCCGCGAAGCGGCGAGCCGATTTTTTCGGGGGTGTTTATTTGAACCCCGTAAGTGATGTTTTCCTGGCATCTATTAACACAATGGAGACCATAAAAAGCAGTGCATGATAACGTCTTTTTAAATCAAGTAACAGTTTAATACACAGTTATATCCAGAGTTATCATGTGTTTGGCTAAGTTACCAGATGAGTTGAATATCTTCTCACAATATTTGCACTTGAAAGGGTTTCTCTCCAGCGTGCGTTCTTTTTTCTTTCTTTTTTCTTTTTTTTTCCTTTTTTTTTTGGGGGGGGGGGGGGGGGTTTAACCCCCTAAACCCCCCGTAGATCCGCGCCTGTCAATAATAGAAAAGATTTTCCATCATATGGGAAGACTTATATTAACATAGTGTGTACATTATCCTTCGGTTGAAAATTGAAAGAGGAAAAGTGAGTATTTTTCGATTAACCTTCTGAGACATGTATTACTGTATCTGACGACCTTTATTTTTGTATCGATGTAAAAGTAACTGTTATCTTGTCGGGAGAGTTGGTCTGATACCGACCTATTCGATCTAGCGACGTGCATGCAGAGCGCTATCACACAAAGTAAATAGTTGGTATATCAGTTAGTTTAAACTCGAATTATTATCTCCTCCTTCTCAAAGTTTTGGATATCGATTTTAAAGAATAAAACAAAAATGTACATGAATGATTGTAGGATTATTGAGCATCACATTAAAAGTATATATTACAAAATATTTATAGTTTGTATGCAATGTGATGACAGAATCCTGAACTTTACAAACTGCAGTACGATTATGGTTTGGATAAATTCGATGTCTACTTGTGATACCCTGCATTAAAACTTATGTTTATGAGAGGGAGGCCTTTTAATTTCAGAGATGTGTTTATTTCCACCTGTTATCATCTATACAAATCCCCCAAAACTTACAATTCATACAAAAAAAATAACAGGACGCATTTACACAACATTGTAACTGATCACACAAACTTATTATTTATGCCTATATTATGTTTATATTAAGACATAGGAATAGTAAAGATTGAGACACAGGTATTAATTCCTCGAGTAAGTTTTCGATTAGAAAGAAAGAGTAAAGAAAGTGAAAGAAGATAGAGTGTAGAGTTTGGGAGACAGAGGAAGAGGGGGTGGATATAGAGGGACAGTGAGAAGAAGAACAGGAGAGAGTGATGGAGAGAGAGAAAGAGAGAGAGAGAGAAAGAGAGAGAGATAGAGAGAGAGAGAAAGAATGAGAGAGAGAGAGAGGGGAAGGGGTGGGGTGGTGGACGATAGAGAGCCATATTGAGTGAAAGAAAGAAGACATAGGTAAAAAAAAATCTTAATGAAAATGATTACATAACCCTACTCGGGATGACCACATATTCAATGAATATTCGTTTCTACATCTAGGCTAGGCCTATATGCAGAACAATATAAAAGATTTATGTCTAAACGCCTGAAGGAAATTTAACATGCAATAACAAATTATACATTTCTGAAGTTTTTAATCAATAAAACCATGGATATACTGTCGCGAGAATATCTTTGATCAAACACATATGGGCAAATATCTAATTTCCTTTTTTACGCACCTATCAATTGTTTTGGTCAATAAAATCTCTAATATCTGATTTCTGCAAACATATATTTCATCATACCTGTCTTTAGACACATTTATATACACATGATTTTGTTTAATACTCTTGTTTATGTTGGGCATGAAGTATAACAAAAAATATGGTTCCCTCTGCATCTTCTTATTATAGTTTACTTGTCAATGATTGTATTGTCACATGCATAGGGCGGACATTTTAGATACAAGAGAAATTAACTTCAGGGTCGAAGTAATTGAATTTGTGTTTTCATGCCTTTTCTTAAAGGGAAAGTCCACCCCAGGATTTTCTTTAGCTGACGATATAGACCTAATAATACCATGAAGAATGATACAAGTCTCATTAAAATCCATGATCACATAACGAAGATATATCGACTTTTTTATCGAAAATCAGCCGCCCCCCAAATGCAATAGCGTTACATGGGCATGAAACGATCGCCAAAAAATAACCGATAGTATCGAAATTGTGACGTATGTTGCGAGCTGCCATGGCAGCTCGCAACATACGTCACAATTTCGATATATCTTCGTTATGTGATCATGGATTTTAATGAGACTTGTATCATTCTCCATGGTATTATTAGGTCTATATCGTCAGCTAAAGAAAATCCTGGGGTGGACTATCCCTTTAAGTTAGAATTAAACTTTTACCTTTACACACCATCCTCTGAAATATATCTCTCTATCTAGAAGTAAGAAGAGTGCTGTTTTGGAAGGTCTCTTTCCGGGTCTCTTTCATAACACGATCGAGAAAGGCATTTCTTATGCGAATACAGCAGGGCCAACATTTACACATGCGTATAGAAAAGGGGAAATTCCCTTTTCCAGTGTTTCGACGTTGAGGGCTACTGACTTTGGTGGGCGATTTGAGTTCAATGCATGCGTGTGCATTTGTTCACTGTACTGTACGTCCATTCAGATCAGCGCGAAAAGCAAAATTCGGTACGGTACTTCATGTTGTAATGAGATTCGCTGCATTGGCCTTGTCTCTGCACTGCTCTCGATATCTACGTCTACTACCTCCTGTTTACAATTGTGTCAAAATGTCGTCTATCTCAAGACCAGCTAAACTGTCTTTTCTTGACTTCGATGCAGTCGGTGTGGATTTGGACCACACACTCTGTAAATACAAGCTGGATAACACCTTTTCGGTAAATCATTCAAGTTCTCAAAATTTCCACTAGATCTAGACTAGATCTAGGGTCTAACTAGACCGAATTTTTCGTCTCTTTCGTTCGTTAGCCTCTTATTGGGGTAGGGTCGGCGGCTCTCTCTTTAGAGACCGAAACAGACCATCCCGCGAAGTGTGTAGGGTTATGTGGGCAAATCAGTACACCAAACTTGCAAAACTTATCCCCGAATTACTCCTTTCACAGGATGCATATTTGCTTCATTATATATTGTAAATTAGGTAAAGGCTTAACTACTTCGGTTCCACTTACTAACTTGACTGAAATAATCCGTTTAATGGTCCATTTTTTAGGAAATTATGGGTCAAAATCGACATCCATGATAAAAATCTTGCAGCGGGAGTTTAAACTCTCGCTGCGCATGGATGTCGATTTTGACCCATAATTTCCTAAAAAATGGACCATTAAACGGATTATTTCAGTCAAGTTAGTAAGTGGAACCGAAGTAGTTAAGCCTTTACCTAATTTACAATATATAATGAAGCAAATATGCATCCTGTGAAAGGAGTAATTCGGGGATAAGTTTTGCAAGTTTGGTGTACTGATTTGCCCACATAACCCTACACACTTCGCGGGATGGTCTGTTTCGGTCTCTAAAGAGAGAGCCGCCGACCCTACCCCAATAAGAGGCTAACGAACGAAAGAGACGAAAAATTCGGTCTAGGGTCTAACGTAACTTAGAGTCTAACCCAATATTTATACTCGACCGTAGACGAGGTCTAATATTAATAAATAAGCTTAATTGTGCTAAGTAAATAGTCGTGATGGTGATGATTTAGCGTAAAATCGACGAGGGTGCGAGAGTTGACTAAGATAGACATTGAGGAGAGTCTAGACTTGGTCACGTTTTAATTTTACAGACCATCTCTTTTCCACATTTTCAATGTCTAGTTTATAACTTTCTTGTTATTGTTCAGGAATTTATTCTTGTTGACGATGAACTTGTTGTTACTGCTCATGAATGGAATATGGATGGGGGGGGGGGGGGGGCAGACTTCTTGTATGGTTTGTGGTATCGCTCATGGACTGATAGCTTCAGTTTGAGGTGCAGGACTAGGTCTACAGCGTAGAGACGGTACTGAGCGACGATGTCGACATCGAAGCCCTAAATGAAGGTTTCCCGATGTCGGATGTGATCCAAATTCAGGTGGAAAATGCAATATATGATTATGATTAAAATTGGGCTAAAATTCTTTTGCTAAGAATGGATATTAAACAGCTAAAAAAATGGATACGGAACTATACTAGCGCCACTCTGGCTACGGCCCTGCATGAATGTATTGTTTGCATGTATGTCGGTGGAAATAACTAAATAAACCTTCAAATCTTGAATCTTTTCAATTTCACCTCCCCACTCTCTCTCCTTTCAATATAGATCTACCATAAGTAGAACTTAGAAGAATATACCACACCAATGAAGAAGAAAGTCTATAGTTCTTGACCCCTACAGGGTCAAGAGACAAAGCCATCTCATCTGTTTGTTTTCCAAACATACAATGAAGTGTGGTTGGCTCAGGCAACATTGTAATGAATTAAATAATTGATAAATGCTTCACAACATAAAAATGATAATAAAGTAATGAAAATATTTATACTACAGTACTACAGTACTACCACTATATACATGTATATCAATTAGTAGGCGGTTTCCCAACAAAATTTGTATCAACACGTAATGTATTAGTCAAAACACATTTAATTTTTTGAGTGGGGGGCATTTCCAAAACTGGTCTATACCTTTAAACAGCAATCCAACAAGAAAAGAGTCACCACCCTTGCACGTTAAGAACCCACTGCACTATTTGTATAAGAGAAGGTGGAAACCCCTGTGTAGTGGTCAACCTGCACATACCGTACCCAATCACTTACACGTATATCGGCAGGAGAAACACGATGGTTACCGTGATTCAGTTCATTTTCCCCTTGCCGGGCACAGGTGATGCCAAATAATTTATAATAATAGTATTAATAATGATTAATACTAGTAAAAATGATAAATTGAGATCAAACTTTAAAAAATATACATTTGATGAATCTTCTTTTTCTTGCAGCTGATTTATAAGAGTTTAGCTGAGGTAGTCGTTAGCAGAAAGGGGTACAGTAAAGAACTTCTGGAGCCTTTCCATAAAGACAGAGATTTTTGGTAAGTAGACCAGAGAGAACTTGTGTGTCTTTTAGAAGTGCCCCCAGTATACCGACAGCCCACAAGACCGACATTGACAAAAGGCTCACTAGACTGACAGCCCACAAGACCGACAGCTCATGAGACTGACAAAACAAAGAAATATAAAAGAGAAGGCAGAAATATGTCTTGTTGGTCTTTTGAATCCCCTGAAAAAGTTGATAGAAAGCTAATGGGACCAATATTGCTGGTCTATTAGGCAGTTGGTCTTGTGGGCTGTTGATCTAGCAAAATACTGAAGTTGTCAGTAGCCCATGAGAACAAAGCTGTTTGTCTACTGCGCTGTCACTCTTGTAAATTGTTCTCGTAGCCCTTTTAACTCTTTGTTTGCTTTGTTCGCCGATTTGCACGGACGTAGGCGTGCCAACTTCGCATTTTTGCACAGATGTATACGAGTCAATTAGACATTCATAATACCGCTCGCAGTGTGTAGCCACGCGTTGCGTTCACTATTGTTTACATTGTATACATCGCACGCTTTCCGGTAAACTGTTTTTCTTCATAGTGTTACATTCGAAATTACCGTGTATTTAGCGGTTTTCTTTGGATTTTTTTACTGATGTTACGATGGCACCTGCTGGGAAACGTCAACGTGTGTTTAGTGTAGAGGAGGCTCGAGATCTTGTTACTATGGAAGCATGGAGCATGGACTCTGATTCCGACGAATCGAGCAGTGACAAAGACTCTAGTGATGAAAGTGTTCCCTCTAGTCCCAAGAAAAGAAAGAGAGTAGACAGTGATAGAATAAGAATGAATAAAAATAATGAAAGAAAGAGATAGAGATGACAGCAAGAAAGAGAGTAGACTGATAGAATAAGAATGAATAAAAATTAATGAGAGAGCTAGAGATGACAGCAAGAAAGATAGTAGACAGTGATAGAATAAGAATGAATAAAAATAATGAAAGCAAGAGATAGAGATGACAGCAAGAAAGAGAGTAGACAGTGATAGAATAAGAATGAATAAAACTAATGAAAGAAAGATGTATCCTGTCTTGCCGTCATCTTTATATCTTTTATTATCTTTCTCATTCTTATGCTATCAGTGTTTACTCTCTTTCTTGCCGTCATCTCTATCTTATTATTATTATTATTTTCCTATCAATATGTATCCTATGTCTTGACGTCATCTCTATATATTTCTCTTATTATCTTTATTCATTCTTATGCTATCAGTGTTTACTCTCTTTCTTTCCGTCATCTCTATCTTATTGTTATTATCATTTTCCTATCTATAATTATGTACCCTATGTCTTGCCGTCATCTGTATATCTTTCTCTTATTATCTTTATTCATTCTTATGCTATCAGTGTTTACTCTCTTTCTTTCCGTCATCTCTATCTTATTATTATTATCATTTTCCTATCTATATGTACCTGTAACCTATGTCTTGCCGTCATCTCTATATCTTTCTCTTATTATCTTTATTCATTCTTATGCTATCAGTGTTTACTCTCTTTCTTTCCGTCATCTCTATCTCATTATTATTGTTATTTTCGTATCAATATGTATCCTGTCTTGCCGTCATCTGTATATCTTTCTCTTATTATCTTTATTCATTCTTATGCTATCAGTGTTTACTCTCTTTCTTGCCGTCATCTCTATCTTATTATTATTATTATTTTCCTATAAATATGTATCCTATGTCTTGCCGTCATCTCTATATATTTCTCTTATAATCTTTATTCACAGTAAAGTCCTTTCATTTCATATCACTATTTCTCTCTCATAATGTCTCTCACGTCCGTTCTCCATATTTTATTCATTGCATACTCCACTCTCAATCATTTCTGATAATAAGCTCTCTCACAATAAAGTAAATGGAAAACAATGCAATATAGTTTATATTTTAAGATTGATTCATTCTTTCTTTGTATATCTATGGCTGTAATAAATGTACTTGAAATCAATTTTATTGAGGGGTAAAGAAGGTGAGAGAACAGATGCGGTGAACATTCATAATGAGACATTTCAATAAAATGCTGATTATGTCATGTATATCACATATTATATATTATGCCTATACCATGTATACATGCTCATACCAGTGGGCAAAATCAATAACATTCTCTTATTTCTTATTGACTTATCATGGCACAACAAAGAAAAACATCCCCACGACGTCCCTTTTCATGCCCTGCTAAGCCGGACATTGACAATAACCTGGGGTAATAGGGATTTCAATGGGCAGATTAGCCCATTGTCAAGGGTGGCTGAGCGGGGTACTTTCAAGTCTCTCCCTATTGAACTTCTTTTCTTCAACAACCTAAATACTAACCTTCTGAATTGTTAGAATACTTGAGCAAGGTATGTAAAGAAAGGTAAGAAGTCCACCTTTCTAATAGATTCAATTTGAAGATGTCTTATCATTGGTAAATAAGAAATTCTAGAGGGATAAAAAACTGCTGTAAATAAGAAAAATTAAACATTATATAATTATGATTATTATAAAAATAATAATTCAAAATATAACAAATGTAGGTTCATCGAAAAGCACGTTTTCCGGTCTACAACTTTGCTGCACAATATTTTTCATCATGATCATCCAGTGAAGAGTTATAGCCTCTTGATTCAGCAGAGTCAATAAAGATTCCCTCGAAATGTGTGACCCTAAAAGAATGTGGCACAGGGGGGTTTTTTAAGTGGCGCATAAAGAGTTAAAATGGTGTAATTGATCATTAACCCAATCTGCTGCCTGACCAGCAGACCAATTTATTGATTATTAAGAACTGTAAATGTATGGCTGTAATTCCCAAGCCCACTAAGGACTGAATTCCAGAACTACATTGTACCCCAGAACAATACACGACCAATGACTGACTACTACTACTAATAATAATGAACGTTCTTTGTATAGCTCATATCATTAACACAAAGAAAGTCCCTGTCTTCAGTAACCTTGTAAGGCCTCATTGATGTACATGTACTGGTAGTTGGAAATTGGAAGCAGTACCTGTACCTCAGCAACCTAATTGCATAAAAAAATCATATCACATTAAAGAAATTCAAAGAATTAATACATGACATTTTATTAGGTAGCCTACTATTCATTCCAACTATTACGCATGCATTCACCAATCTGAAACATGGAATTTTATTGTATAAATAAGATTGTCTCATGTGACGGCAAAATGTCTAACAAGTAGCCAAATGACTAGTCTAGCAAACTTATAAGTATTTCTACAACTTTCAAGCTAAAAAAATCAAGTTAATTCGTAACAAACAATGTTTCTTAAAGGAATGTTGCCATTCAAACATAACATCAAACCATGTCAATAGGAAATGGGCTTGAATTGTCACATGACCCCATCCACCATTGGTCCCAGTTTGGAGCTGCCATTCTCCGGTACTTTCCATATCTGACAGATCTATCATCATCGAGGAGACGTTCCACGACCTGACACATCATTGCAGGCTCCAGGAGACGGTTCTCAGGGATGCTCTCCACTCTCCATCTCTTCTTCCAATCAAAGAATTTGTTGTAAATGTCATCGTGGCTATCTAGATGACGGAGGTAGTTTGCCAGTTCCTTCAACGTTGAGAACTGCTGGACGTGAATGAAGGAGCCCGGAGGTAGCACAAGATCATAGTCCTCCTTTAGTGGGCCATAAACAACTGGTACTAAATTGTTTTGAAAAGCATCCCAGGCCTTTGTGATAAAGTTACGGCAATTGCAATCTTCAAGAGCAAGGTAGAATTTGTGACGCTCAATGTCCTTCTTGCAGTTCTCTGTATTGCATTGAGGGGTCCTACCACATGGTCCATAGATATCAACAGGAATGAGTTTGGCAAGTTCCTGGACAAATGTCAATCGCTCCCACTTACTGTAAGAGCCGCTGCATTCTTGTTCAATCCACACAGCAAGCTTGTCCTTTCCTTCTGCCCAGTTTGTCGAATTCTGAGAAAATTTCTCCATCTCTGTAACTTTTCCAAAATCTCCAAACAGATTTCTCTCATACCTCCTGTAAGACATGATGTAGTCGTATGAGTTATTATGGTACTTGACGGGTGGTATGATGTTCCTCTGGGTTTGGACTGGACTCTGAGCTGAGTAGAAGATCCATTTCTGCCCTAGTTTCTTATGCTTGTGCATCTCAGCCCAGTCCCAGGTGGAGAGATAATGAAAAAAGACTGCATCACTTGTCTCCATGGTTTCAAAACGGGTATCCTCAATTAGCCGAAGACTACAAGGTAAACCTGGACAGGGGAAGTCCGTTCTCCCTTTTGTCAAATGGAAATCCTGTGTCCATATTTGGACCTGTTTAAAGCAAGGTTCTTGCAGCTCAACAACTATCCTTTTTTTTTTAAATCGTCGTCTCCTCCTTGATGTATACAGGTATGTTGAGGCTACGCTGTCATTCAGATCACTTTTTACGCCATGTTGAGCCAAGATTCCTACCCTCCTGTGCTGACTGGGAGCTCCTTTGAACACATTGCCTTCTCCATCTTTCTCCTGTGATGGGCCCCCAGGATGGATTCTATAGTCTCTGCTCGGAAGGGCCACTTGAGAGTCAGGCTGAGAGAAGTAGTCATGTTGATAGAGGTACAACAGGCATAGCATCATGCAGTAAAGGATAAACAATGATCCTTGGCAACGCCGCATCCATCGGGGTACACTTGCCATTGCACTGGGATTTAAAAGATGGGGGAAACAATCCAAAGGGTGTCTTAGAGTTGTAATAAATTGTGAAATTGTATGTGAGAATCGTTTCTCCCTAATTTACAAATCATGATTCTTTAAAGCTCCACTGTGCGTTGCTGTAAGCCACGTACATGTACATGCAGGTTTTAAATACTGACATGATAAAGCGTAAAGTGATAAACTTTTCTGGATCCTATATCTTACCGATAAGTAAGCATTGTACCATTGTTGTGCTCAGTTACTTCTTTTTTCATCCCCACTTGTCATTCATCTGTATGTTATATAACATAGTGCCACAGGTTCCCCCATATGGTTTACCCCATTATGTGTGAATTCGACTTAAAAAGTGAACTAGGCTCGTTGATTGCAGGGCTCTCAGGGAGTACAGTTTTAACACTGATCTGGCTACTATTGTTATTTTTGTTGTTATTATTATTATATTTTGTATTACTTCTATTAAAATAAAATATCAAATAACATAGAACCCCTTCTCTTTTTCACAAGCTATACATGTAGATGAAGAATTTGGGTTCATTTCAGGTTCATTTCAGTTTTATTTTGATATCTGCTAAAATACTGAAAGAAAGAAGATGTAGGCTGCAAGAACATAACCTTTGACAAACCTAATCTTCAAGATGAATCTGATTTTTCACAATTATTTGTCTGTTTTATAATGAAATTCAAATATTATTGATAACGAAACAAACTTACAATGATTTTGCACTGATTAGTCACACATGGGCAAACAGAAGCTCAGTCACGAAACGGTCATCCATTGTTAAAGTTTTTCCATGATTGAAATCTTTTGCAAGTGTTCAGTCATCCAATATTTATGGCTCTCATTCAACCTGGTTGTCTCAAGAGCAAAAAATCTTTCTGTGAGAGTTTTGGCTGTATTGTTTTATATGTACCCAGTTCTGTATGACTGAACCAGAAAACAACACACATGCAGAAGTTCTGACTGTGCGGTTTTTGATGAAAGTCACGCTTGAGAAGGCTGTGAAGTTGACAAAAAGTTGAATTGGAAAGAATTCTATAACAAGTGGCATGGAAAGATATGTGTCATGCATTCTGACTTGGAGGTCATTCACACAAGTCCCTTTATCTCAGCCATGTCCACTTCACACACATGTAGCCATTGAAGTCACTACCATTGGACTAGAAGTGACAAAACAGGAAAGCACTTGTACTGTACAGCTACATTGTACATGTACATGTAGCTTTATAAGCACAAATTTGTAAACATTCAGTTGTTGCAACAAAAACTTCTGTAGATTGCAAAAATGTCTATGTATGTCACGCCAGCATTAAACTTTTAATAATCAAATCATTAAATTTGATTTGATTTGATCATTTATTACCCAGAATTGATGTCACATAAATACAACAATTATAACACATACACCAATTTGAATACATGTTTATACACATGTATGCATGTCCATATTCTGTTAAAAGGAACCAATAAGGTAGCCACTTTACACAATTTGTGTGCAATTTTTTCTTCTGATTTTACAGTACATGTAATCTGAGGCTAAAATAGAAAGAGATAGACGGAGAGAGAGAGAATGAGAGAGATCGAGAGATCGAGAGAGAGAGAGAGAGACAGATACAGAGAGGGGGGGGGGGGGGGGGGGGGGAGAGAAGGGAGATTGAAATTTTTGAGATACTGTTTGTTTATATATCTCTATTCTCTAATGATCGTGACACAGTAGCATTGTAGTTTTCTCTTTCAAAATAATTCATAATATCAAGAGTAGCCTACATATAACTTTAAGAAGCCTTTGAGAGAGGGCAGGCATCGCCAACTTTACTGTCATTGTACTCTTGTTCTGTCTTTCCACTCTGTTTTAATAGCACAAAGGGGCTTGTCTTCGATGCCAAAAAGGGGAACTTCCTGAAACTGTCCAGAGAGGGCGACATTCTCAGGGCGAGCCATGGGACCACACCCCTCAGCCAGGATGAGGTGTGTCGGATCTACGGTAGTCAAGCACGATGGGAACACTTTGACTTCTTGAAAGATACGCTCAAACAAACAGGTAGGACTTAGGCTAGGATGTACGATACTTTATTCATCATGTTCATAATTCTCTCCTTCCCCTTGGTTTGATACAGGATCTAATTGGTTCCTGGAGGCAATGTGTTAAGGGCTTAAATTCCCCAAGTGGAGTTGCCTTTAATTTTGTTTTGATCTTTCCTCGTTTTAACACTCTTAAATCTTGACTTTCATTATTTTTATTTTGGGATCATATACTCTTTCAAATACCTTTTTTTTTCAAAGTTAAAGAAGGCTGTTTATATTAATACTTGTCATGTATTTCTTGCATGATTGAGATTAGGATAATAATTTGTGTGAATATTTTTTGTGAATATCTTGTTTTATTTCTTTAGGTGCTTGTGATTTTATGCAATCACATGATCTGAATAGACTTTGAAAATCCTGCAGAGCTTCTTGCTGGTCTTCTTTGACTTTGTTTGCTGCCATCTCTTGGCATGTATCCTGTCTTCTACACAGTTGAAGGCAAAGCAAATCAAATTCATATTTGCACAGAATCAATTATCAAGTTAAGTCAAAGTTCATACCCCGTGTCACACAATAGTATACTTTTTGTGTGTGCTGTTTTCTTAGAACCAGAAGGGAGGTGGTTGATTTATGTTAACAAATATGCCCTTCCGGCTATCAGCAGATTCAGCTGAAATTTGTGTTGTACAATCTAAAAATAAATTGTTAAATCACCATTTAAAAGAGCTGAGGAGTGACTACTTAAAAATGTCAGATTAACACTTTTAACATGCTACCTTTGTAGTGTTGGATCCAGCTTGTTCACTGTGTTACCCTATTATTTTGAAAAAAAGTGGTCACATCTCCTCTGCCCTTTTAAATGTTGATTGAACATTGTAGTTTTTAAAGTGTAGGATCATTGCTACCTGTCTCACTCTGTGTTAAAGTGTGATTAGACTCTTATTGAAACCATAGTCCACATCAACAATCATGTCAATTAGCATTCACAAACACCAACACCATCATCACCAACACACAACACAGCTAGAATTCACCTGTGCCATTTCCTTCACAACATACTGTATGGTCAGCTGAGTGCAAGAAGGCTGTAAGAGCCATGTATTGTCAATGACAGTGACAGCCTTCTTGCAGGCAGCCCATTCTGTCTTGTTTTTGTTTGAGGATTTGTTTTCTTTTCCATTTTCTTTCTCCTATCGAAATTGAACACCAACTTTCCTTTAATACATGTTTATGATTTGATCTTAGAACTTTGATGAATATCTTTTCTGATATTCATAGTTCATTTAATAAACAAATGACTACTTTCACAACCATGTCAATATGTTTCTTATGGAGATCGTAATCTCTATGTATGCTACATGTATGTGGTTTAACATCTTCATCACTTCAAGCATCACACATCAAATATACTACTGTCCATTTCGGTAGTATCTGTTAATAAATGACAAACACCATGTGTGTGTCATCCATTATCATTGATTTATTCAGTCTCTTTAGTTGAGTCACAGGAAGAAATAACATACACACATACATTATAAATTATGTACAGAGGTCTTGTACAGTGCCATATTAATTTTCATGATGTGAAACCTAAATTTGCAAATATGATTTGTGTTTTTGCGGCAAGGAGCTTCATGAACTGCATAGTTTACATAGCAATTCCATCATTAGCAGTGTGAACCATTCGTGAGTCCGGAACATTTGCTCTACATGTATTTACAAAAGTCTCTTGCAAGTAAAATATCTGGTTTTCCATACACACTTCTCTCAAGATTTTTCTCTTTATTGTATAAATCAATAGCAGAACCAGTGATATGCAAAAGGATACAGTAAAAAATCATGTTCAAAGTTTTATCAAGAGTTTTGATTAAACCATCAGTTAGTTTTGCTTATAAAGAGAAATGTTTCTTTAATTTTGATTACCTTGTCAATGGTACAATATTGTCAAATGCGTTCAGATCTGACTCCTGGATATGATATGAATCCTGGATATGATATGAATCCAAATTAATCTTTGGTTTCAGACTTATCAATGTGGATAGTTCCTCATCTCTGTATTGCAAATTCAGGAAATTTGCATCTTTGTGAAAGTTACTGACAGTATCTCAAAATATATTTACTTGATAATCTGATGAGAGCCAACATATGAAGATTTGATTTTATGTTTATTGTTGAAGTGGAAACTTGTTTGGGGAGGGTACATACAAATGAGGAAAACGGGTGAAATACATTTTGAAATCAATAACGTGCATTACCATGAAGCAGTCTATGGGTACAGCGTATATTTGAAATACTTTAACTAAATTTCTGACTTTACAGTGATATTATAATACAACTAATTACATTTTTGTGGTTGATTTTTGTTTTGTAGAACCCTTTGATAACATCTTCATGGTATAACATACTGTACATCTTTAAGGGCATTGCCATTCACATGATCTTCATTTTGTGTAATAGGGTTTCAGTTTGTACAGTTGTGTATCAATCGGATACGATTATTTACGTCTGAAAACTGACCTGACCTAGTAACGTCACCATCCGAAAGACATGACTCAGTTTTGAACCTAGGCTTGCCTGAGCCAGCTTTTAGGCGAAGACAGATAGCTGATTGAGACCAATTCACATTTCAAATTCTTTCAGATATCATGATTTGATTTTTGACGAAGCTAATACCTTAACACAATTATATCAGACTTGGCAACATTGTGATCATGATGTCCATGTGGAAAGAATTCAACCTAGGCCAATTTTATTGCATGCATGTAATGTATTTCAGATTCAGAACTCTTGCTTCTTTATGGGCATGAACAAACTCATACTGAAGATAATGCAGTGAAGGGTCCCTTTCCTTTGCTATCTGAAACATACTTTTTAGGTTCTCGCATCCATACTTTGAAATGATATATCATGCCAAAAGGATACAAGAAGAGCAGGACAAATAGGATACAGCACATGACACCAAACGTTGCCCTGTTTTCAGACAACCAGTTGTCGGGGTAAGGAATACCAGTTTCTAATGGCACCTCAGTTGTGGTTGTGTTTTGCGGTATTGTTATGTTCTTTATTGAAACAATGGTCGTAGTAGTCTCAACTTGAGGAAGAGCATACAATACAAACTGAGTACAGTTTCCCGGTGCAAAGACAAAAGCGCCGTTTTCTGTGCAACAGCCAATGGAAGTATCCTCAAGAAAGAATTTGTATTTTGCCTCTATGGTTTCAGAACCCTCCCCTAGTAGGATATTCTGTAGCTTCTCACTCCCTTCATAACAGCTAATCCTGCCTCCACTTGGATACCCTTGAGTGGCATTGCAGATGATGGTGTCATTGGTAACGATACACTGTGGATCTGAAGGCGTGTAGAAGACGACTAAGTCAATGTTCTCCTCCACAAAGGAGTCAGTTGCAGGATTCACGTGTAGTGTATATGTCCCTGCATCCTCTTTCTCCACATTTTGAATGTTCACATGCACACTGGATAGTGTGTCCTGGATGATATCCAATCTGCTTAGCTGTTTGGCAGGAAGAAGAGACCCTTCTACAGGAGAGCCATTCTCAAAGATGGTCACATCATTGAAGAGGATGGAGTAGACACTGGTCTCTTCAAGAGGCTTCTGAAACACCAAGGAGATGGAATCACCCTCATAGACCTCACTAGCGAAGATGGTTACGAATGCTTGCAGAATAAGCGTTAGAGTATATACCAGCCTCATTTTGTAGAAAGGTGATTCACTCTGCTCTCAGTTGGAAATGTAGTGTAGTCCTAAATTGAGAAAAAAGTATACCATTCATGAATTACACCATTTTCCTTGAAACTTGTGGTATATAGTTCTTCCAGATTATCGGTGAGAAAATCCTAAATGAATTTAAAACTTTTATGATTGGAATACATAGTCAAATAACACGAAAAGAGGGGTGCAATTAAAACAATCAGAGAGAGAATATGATTTATTTGACTACATTGAAGATGCATAGCACGTACTACACCATTTCATGTCTATGGATACTTGCTGCAAAAGTTTTTTATATTAAGCATTAATCCAACAATAAATCTATATCTTCTATTATCCAAAACTATTCAAAGCTCAGAGGAAATTCCACACAAAATTCATTTTTTGAAAAAATATTACCTTTTTTTCTCCTTCTCCAAGCAACATGGATGTCCCAAGGTTCTGTTAATGCACTGGAAATCTATCCATTATATTCTGCTACTGAGGAATACTGCTTTTCCTTGAACTTTGTGCTCAAATGCAACAGAAGATTTGTTTTCTCTGCTTGAGAAGCACTCCCCCTTAAAATGAACTTTGGTATCGCTCTATTTGGATATGAATAATATTTGGATTATATTCAAAGTAGTGATGATGTTGAGGTTCAGGGTCTTAGTTTGAATGTACACAAAATGCCCTTGTCTTTCTGTTTGCCTGCCTATACTTGGCCAATCAGAGATTGCATATAATGACACTAGTTCAGGACTACGATATAATGAATCTGTATGAAGACTAAGTGCATGATACTGAGTTGAATTTTCTTTTAGTGCTCTGCATGTACATGAGCGTGATAAATTTAGTTAATTTACCAATCCTTTACTCTTGTATTATTCCAAAAAAAGCATGACTCCTTTTTTTATTAAAGGTACTACAGTGTATTCATGATTAAACTAGTTGTTAACTGTTTCTAAAACTTGAGTTAGACTTGTGTATCAACTGAAATTTACATGTACATGAACAAAATGATAAAAGTTAAGTGTACATGTAAGTTAAGAAAAAAAAAGTCAATATTAATTTATTCCAACTGCTGCTGCTGCAAAAAAAAAATCAATCAAAAGTCATATACATAATCATACTCACAAGTATACAATAATATTGCCTTTCCCCATCATGGTATATTTTACAGGACTGATTTGTTATACCATGTATAACATAAAGTAATACTTTTTTAAGTAGACATGTCATGTCAAATGAAAGCTCATGATCTATTTAAAGAAAGTGAAATGTGTCATACCTTTTCCCTAAAAATACAATGTGACCACAATCAGACATTTGAAATTGAATCTTGGCACTCCCCCTCCCCAATTATGGTGGGTTCCCACTGCCGATCAAACCAACCCAACCAAGCCCAATCAAGCCCGATCACCCATTTTTCCCCGACCAATCCCGACCACATGCCTGAACACAAGCTCTTCCCGACCGCTATTCGACCATTGACGACCCACATTCGACCATTCACGACTCCTGCACGACGTATAGTCGACCACAACTTCGATCTCTTCTCGATCATTCCGATCTACATACAATCCCAACGCGATTCCTACTAGACTAACTAGACGTACACGCGATCTCTACACAATCTCAACCCGAGCATATCGACCTGTTCGAACAGGGATCCAAGATGATTCGTGAATTGAGTGGTTGCACAAAATATTATCGTCAGCTGATGGTACAGTACTCATTTTTTATCAGCGTTCAGTTCATCTCAGACACTCAAGAGATGGATATCGAACAGTTACAGTTGTGGGCAGTGGCGGATCCAGAGGGGCCCTGGGGGCCCGGGGGGGGGGGGGGGGGGGGGGGGAAGGGCTAAGGAAAGCAACAAAAGAGTGTTCCTTCCCTCCCCCAAGCCACTAAACAAAATATCTGAAGACGTAATTTTCCAATTCCGGGGGCCAAATTTTTTTTTTTTAAATGGCTCATCTGACCGTGATTAAATGCCTTAAAGCCCTTGAGCTTCCAAGGGCTCTGCCCCCTGGACCCAACCTAGGGCCCTAAGGCGAACGGCTGGATGCTAATCTGACGGTAATTTAATGCTTAAAACCCCTGAGCTTCTGAGGTCTCGGCCCCCAGGACCTCTCACCAATTAGTGTCCTGCCAGTGTCACAAATAAGGTATCAAAATATGTTCATCTGATCGTAATTAAATGCCTAAAACACCTAAGTTTCGGGGGCTCCGCCCCCTTGACTCCACCAGGGGCCCTTATGCTTGTCTGACCGTTATATAATGCCTAAAACCCCTGAGCTTCTGGGGACTCCGCCCCCTTGACCTAGTCTGCCAGCACAAACCCTGGTCAGTCGTAAAAGTGAGTCTGCACTATAAGACTACTATAGGCTATGTACTGTAGCTGCTCCTGACACAGGTAGCTGGGCTAGGCTTCTCTCAAGGCACAATGATTTTTTGATAAAATGTCAAATTAGGGTCTGTGCTTGCAGACTACCCTTGATCCACGCCAATTCGTGACCTGCCATTGTCACAAATAAGGTAAAAAAATATGCTCATCTGACAATTATTTAATGTATAAAACCCCTGAGCTTCTGGTGGCTCCGCCCCCTGGACCCAACACCAATTTGTGTCCTGCCAGCGTCACAAATAAGGTATCAAAATATGCTCATCTGACAGTAATTAAATGCCTATACCCCCTGAACTTCTGGGGGCTCCACCCCTTGACCCCGCCGAGAAACGTTCAGCTGGGCCTGCATGTAAGAGTGGGGTGATGGGGATTTCTTGTTGTCTACCCCCCCCCCCCCCCCTAAACATTTTTGCCACTGCCGGTGTCGCAGTCACATGTTACTACCGATTCTAGAAGTGATTAACTTAATTAGTATCAATATACCGGTACAAAGAAAATGTGATTAGATCAGCACGTAATTGTGTCCTTGGTTGAGTTGCGATCGGAAAGATCGAGTGAGGTCGAGAAGTCCTTGGGGTGTGATCGAGAAGCAGTCAAGTGATCGAGTTTGGTCGAGTAACTGTTTAGGGCAGACATGTATCGACATGTATAGGATTGCTCCCCCCCCCAAAAAAAATAAAATATGTGATTAAAAAAAAAAAATGAGCGGCCCGAAAATGACAAGCGGGCGGTCAGGGACAACCAAATGATTTTTTTTTGGTTCTAAGTTAAAAAAAAGTTGATTTGAGAGGGAAAAGTGTACATGGAATAATTTTGCTATCAGCATGAAATATTTTGCCTTTTGATTGCTTTAAGTTGTTTAAAGTTTATTTAAAGTGGCCTGTGTTGTCCATTTCATTGTTTCAACATTCTGATTAAATAGAAATGATGGATCTGTGAAGCATTGCCCTGCATTTTTAGATTAATGTTTTAAATTAATGCAGTCATAAACACACAACTTTGGTTTATATTTTCAGTTATTATTCATACATTCATAGATACATTGATAGCATATAAAAGGCTTTTTTATACAATAAATTACATTTTCAGTTATTATTCATACATTCATAGATACATTGATAACATATAAAAGGCTTTTTTATACAATAAATTACATTTTCAGTTATTATTCATACATTCAAAGATACATTGATAACATATAAAAGGCTTTTTAATACAATAAATTCAATGAAATTTGTTTTGCATTATGTTCTTATAAATCATTAAGTTAATGTGGTTGGATGAGCAAGTGGCGCTTGTAAAATGGCGACTGGTCGGAATGCTCCCCAGGGAGTGGCGAATGTGCATACATTGTGTGTAGGTAAGCCTGAATCCGATGACCGGGGTAATAATATGTATTATATACCTCACTTAAGAAATCCAGCCATCTGATTGGTCGAATTGCATTCATAAACTTCAACTGTTCCTGTAAAATTCTCGGTAACCATGCATAAAACATTTAATATTTTTAATAACCATGGTTATTAAAAAAATAGTTCAGTCTCCATGGTTACCCCATAGGTTTACATGTTAAAAAATGGTTTGAGCGATCGAGGATACCGTATGTGTGCGAATAATTGGTCGGTAATTTCAATACAATTGAATCTCGATCGATCTTACCGACAAGTTTATCTTGCATTGTTGACATGAAGACGAAAATAAACTTCCAAAAACAAAAAAACAACATCTGCCGATAGATCTTGATCTAAGTTCGTGCCAATATGCATTGCAAAAGTAAAAGAAGAGTCTGTATATGGAGCTTTCATCACACGCGAAGCCGGTTTCAATCCATTTTAATGTATATATCGTACAAAACTGCCAAGCATGTTAACATCGCGCGATGGCCGAGAGGTCTGAGGCGCTGTCTTTAGATACATCATCTTTTGTACGCAAGAGTTCGAATCTCATCTTCGTCAAAAAAAAAAAAGAATTTTTTATTTTTTATTTTTTAGTCTATTTTTTTTCGGCATATAAAAGTATTAATGACTGCTTTAATATTCGAGAAATAGTTGTTTTTATACGCTCTCGGGAAGGTAAGAATTGGGCTATTCCCCTCGGCACGCCTCGGGAAATAGCACCATTCTAACCTTCCCTTGAGCTTATAAAAACAACTATTTCTCTCAAAGCAGTCATTAATACTATACTGCGCCTAGAAATAAAGTGTTATAGGCGCATTATAAATTGAGCTATTATTATTATTATTAAACGTGCATATTGATTATACTGGTAAAATGTAAACAAGGGATTTCGCATAGCCTTTATTGCATCCATTTCTATAAAAATCTATTGGTTTGGGGCAAGACCATTAGGCCTGTCCTCATCAGCTCGAGATTGCCAAATAACCTGCTATTTCTGGTCCTGGATATTAGCCCGATCATGAAATAGCGGACTATTTGGCAGGTGGAGATGCAAATAGCGCACTATTTGCTAGTGAAATCAATCCAAGATATCTTGGGCTAGTTTGCAAAATATCCTGCTATTTGCCCGAAGACTCGCACTAAGCTATTTCTTGAGCTTGAGTTTCGAGCTGATGAAAACGCGATTTGTAACTTCTGGTTTATGTCCCAAATCAGAAATAGCGGGCTATTTGGCAATCTCGAGCTGATGAGGATCGACATACCTATTACTTTTTATCTAGATGAAAGGTAATTGATATTCTATTGCATGAACAGATAGCTAGGTTAAAAAAATATCAAATCAAGAGGATATATATAAACTGGAATCATGATTACTAGTAACATGGTGTACTGTTATGTTTTGAATTCTTATTCAATTCAATTCAATTCAATGTGGTTTATTAAACATACAAATTAGTAATTCAGGGACTAATTGCACAATGTTTACAATGTAAAATGGAAACAAAAGAGATTGTTGATTAAAACAATAAAATTAATGTGAACTTTAAGTACATAATCATTACAATTTATAAATCAAAATCACACTTTCATACAAGTATAAATCTTTGGAAACAAAACGTTCATCATCAAGCAAAACAGAAGCAAAAGATCTACCAATTATTTGGCTGAAAGTTAGGTGATGTATCATTATAATGCAGTATATAAAAGACAAATTAATTTTGAATAAATAACTATTCCAAGATACATAAATATGTGTGAATCAAAGTGCAATGTTGGGTTTAAATTTTGTTATTTTGTTATTTAGGTTTTATTTCCACATTAACTGCATATGAAAAGAATTTACAAAGTAAGGCATATACAAGGTAACAAAACATGTACATAATATTTGATAGATACAACAGTAATAAAAAACAATTTAATGGAAAGTCATTAAATACAAATGATGCTAACATAATCTGCAGTAATGAGGAGGAAACCTTGGAAGCATTATGCTTGTAATTAAGGTTCCCTTTACATAATAGTTTGTTACATAATATATAAAACAAAAAACAAAACAAAATAATGTAATCATGTATCACTTGAATGTCAGCCTTTGGGTGTATTTCTTGTTTTGCAGATAAATGTTGAATTCACGCTTTGATTAACAAATGAAGTAAAACAAATTAAAAAAGAAGGAAGAAGTATACTGGACAGAGAAAGTGACTCATTGAGCTTCTTAAGAAAATCATTGCTCAGAAACTCAGATCATCTATAACTAGTTACAAGTAAACAATGTTATCCAAAAACTAGGATATAAATATTATTACATAATGAAATTCCTGGCTGTCACACTTATATTGGCAGGTTGCACCAAATGTAGTATTTGAATAAAGAAACTAAATGTATAAGTTCAATCTTGTAATGTAAGTATCAAGCCTCAGCACTTACAAGATGTGGGCGCTCTATCACAGAGCAGTAACTCTTTAATGGATTTTATGGCTTAAAGCTGGTCAGGATGAATTTATGCTTTATTAGGACTTCAGTGATAAAATTCTACTTAGCTTGATCGTTTGACATTGAAATGATCATAAATGTGTCAGAAATAGTGATGTCTTTGGACACTAATTCTTTTGCTCTCTTTCCTTTCTTGTAATCACTTGAGCAAAACCTTGCTTTTTTTAATACTAAAGCTCATTATATTTCCAGACGAGTATGGTTGGAATTGTGAAGATTGCCAAAACAAAAAGTATAGGTGCGAACTTTTTCAGAATTGATACAATTTCATTTTTGTCCTTTACTATTTTGGGAATCCATTCATAAAGAATAGTTTCCTCTATTGCTTGAAATGATGTAGTCTCTGTCTTCTGGGATACTATTTCTATGCTCGGGACAGTGGGCCGCTGCTGGGAAGGGACTGCAGTTACAGGACATGGATCCTGGTTTGCATCAGGTGGATACACAGTATCATTACACATACATCGATCAATGACTTGGGAAGACAATGAGGCACAACAAAATACAGGAAGTGTTTTTCTTATCTTTATGGTCTGCTTAAAATCTCTGATAATCTTTGTTTCATTTTGATAACATTCAACCTTCCCTGACAGGGTCCCTGCATCTGCTGTGCACTTTAATGTCATCCAGACTTCATTGATTTCATCATCTAAAACACATGATAGCTTACTGGGAAGAGAGTCTATTTGTAGCCCAACCCTCTGTGTATATTTATCGTTTGGAATGTTACCATCCATGAATACAGATGTAAAGTATGTCCCTCGATCATCTTCCTTTAGATTACTAATTTGAAGAGTGAGGGAGCAATTAGGAGATTGGTTCATGTTCTGAACTGTCAAACGATGCTCCTGAAACTCTAGCAATGAATATACTCCCCCATCAGTAGACCGATAAAATGGCTGTCTGGCCGAATGCCGCAATGTGACTTCTGTACTGTCACATGGGTATGGGAATACATATTTAAAGTTCTTTCCCTCTGAAATATGTGTGTCACAAAAACATCCCTGAAAACATAGAAATAACATGAATCCCACAGTCAAATTATCCATGGTTATGGATGATGAAGAGTCTTAGTAAAAAAAAAAAAAAAAAAAAAAAAAATATATATATATATATATATATAATATATATATATGTGGATTACTCATGTAAGTACAATAGTTTTATTGTATTGAAGATACAAATGGAACACAGTATAACACCAATATTAAACATGATTGTATTGAAAATGAGGTGAGAGAAGCAACCTTTCTGGTCGATCAATATTCTTAACGAGTAGTCAACTGTACATGAAGTCAGGATCTTTTAAAGCATCTCAATTTCCTTTTGTTTGTGGAGAATGTAAATACTATTAGTTCAAGATGAGGTCCCTTTCATAGTTGTGGTGCAGAATGACCCCCTAAGCGTCTATAAAATTGTATCATGAAAGATACTCTGGGTCCTGATGTATATTCTCTCCTTAAAGGAAATTTAAAACCGTTGGGTTGTTTGGAAATGCAGGTGATGAGTTTGTTCATTCAGGGAGTAAATTTTGTGATGAAGGCATGTGTGAAGAGGAGCCGGGGTCTAGTGGATAAGTCTCTGGACTGTGAAACTACAAGGTACCATGTTCGTTTACATTCTCATGCCACTTCTCTGATTCATCAACTCCACTGGCTGCTCGCCATCCAAAGATATGATGTCCTTCAAACTTGTACTGGTCTACAAAGTGGTCAATAACAAAATATCAAAGTGCGGTGAGGAATGTGTTGTGAGACATTCTCATTCATGTGATCCTGTCTAGCAAAGTTGGTGACCTTCATTCGACTACTCAACAAACTAGTGAGGATATGCAGCTCTCTTTTCAGTTTTCACTGCTCCCTCTGCATTTGAAATCACCACCAACACTAGAAAAATTCAAACAGAGTTTGAAGATGTATATATTCTGAAATCCTACGATTCCTTGAACTCACATTGACACTGCTAGGTAAATTTTTCGAAGTTGACCGCTGACGTAGTGATGGCAGTGTTTAAAAAATCCAAACATTTGAGGAAACAGGAACAGCTTCAGATGGCCTTTGTCAAAATTCCAAAACCTATGATATTGCAGGATCCATCAAGTCAATAGCTGTTGCCAATTCTAATAAAAGCCTTGAGTCAACTACAGCAGATATGTCTGAAGAATCAAGGAATTTGTTGGATGGCCATCTTCCCTTGATGCAGTTCCATTCTGGAAATAGGAAGAAAAAGAAAATGTTATTGTTGTTGTTGTTAATTAATGTCAGGTTCTTGAAAGTTTTCCAAGTGCTGAGGAGTCCTGTTAACACACTGCAAATTATGAAGCCTTTGTTAAAGGGAGTGTAGACTGAGGAGACTACGTGTCTAGTTTCCCGTGGCCTGACTCGGGGGCCAATCAGGTATTATACAACTACGGACGACATACGCGAAACCAAAGCGTGAGAAAAACTTTGGCCCGTTTCACAAACGCTGACCATTCGTTTACGTGCAGTTGTCCAAAAGATAATGTACATGGAAAGGGAGTAGTTTTTATAAAACCATGAAGTCCTATTAAAGGGAAAGTCCACCCCCAAAATAAGTTTGTTTCGATAGAGGCAGAATAATAAGAAAATCAGGTGAGTGAAAGTTTGAGCAAATTCTGAATGAAAATAAGAAAGTTATGAATTATTGAAGTTGTGATCAATCAAATACAAATTGGCAACTCTGTGACTTATTATACGAGCTCTCCTTCATTTGCTTTGTGCATAATATTCCATAAAATCATGTTTTCTTTGTTATTGATGACGGAATATATATTTGTTCCTTGCAGGGGGAGTATAAAAACATATTTGCAATTATTATATTTAGGGTGCATGTATGGTTGAAATTTTTCTTGAGGGAAAATGAAAATTTTAGATTTTTTTAGTACTAAGCAAATGGAAGTTGAGCTCGCATTTTACGTCATAGAGTTGCCAATTTGTGTTTGATTGATCTTAAAAAATCCTAACTTCCTTATTTTTAATCGGAATTTGCTCAAACTTTCAATGACTTGTTTCTCTAATTTTTCTACTCCTATTAAAACTAACTTAATTTCAGGGTGGACTTCCCCTTTAAAATTTGTTGGTGAAGAAGGGTTAAAGGTAACGCAAAGTTTTTGGAAATTTTGAAAATGGGATGGATAGTAATTCTTTACAATTTTGATATATTTGGATGTCCCTGTGAATGTATTATAAGCACTAGAAAATTTAGCCCCTAAAACACTTCTGCTTTTGAGAAATTAAATAATCAAAGATTTACTGGTGCTGCCGGAAATTTCAAATATTTCAAAAAGGCCATTCCATGGTAGCTGCGACCATGAAAATCTCAGAATATGTAGTTCTGATATATAATTTCTAAACGGGAATAGCAAATCGGTCGATTGTAGTCAAGAAACATTGTTTTAAAGTTAAAGTAATATCAGCCTTGAGAGGGCTCTATACAACATAAAGAGTTTATTAGTTATAATTTCATCACTTTAGACTTGATTTCAACCGCGACAACGATCATTGAATATTACAAAATCGCATATGCTTCCAATATGTTCATTTGAACCAAATTCATGACCTCATACCAAAACTTTTTAATTTTTTTGTTTTGTTTTGAGAAAAATGGCTAGCAATGGTTTTGCAATGTGCTAGCTTATGTTAGCGCGTGGTGAAAGTGTGTGGTGAATTTTCAATGAGCAATGATTTTGCAGCTTGCATGATGCCAAATTTCAAATGAGGATCCTTCTTCTTAGCCGATCAAGGCAATGGAAATACAAGCTATACATGTATATGCAAGATAATCATTATACAGTAGGCTTGCGGATGCACCATGTGAGAGAGGGAGGAATGAGGAGTCCTGAAAAGGACTCGGTTATCTGTCTGGAGGGTGTGTAGTCCTGAAAAGGACTGTTGGTGTAGTCTTGAAAAAGTAGTCTTGAAAAAGACTGTTGGTTATATTTCTTAGCATATAGTTCTAAGGAGAACTGTAGCACCGATTGGAGAGGATGGGTGGCGGGAGACGCTCAACGTTTCAAACCTGTTAGAAACGTCGATCTACTCCCGCCACCCATCCCTGTTCAAAACGTCAAGCCACTCCCGCCACCCATCCTCTCCAATCGGCGCTATGGTTCTCCTTAGAACTATAAGCTAAGAAAGATAACAAACTGTCTTTTTCAAGACTACACCACAGTCCTTTTTCAAGACAACAGCACAGTCCTTTTCAGGACTACACACCCTCAAGAAAGATTACCAAGAGTCCCTTTCAGAACTCCTCATTCCTCCCTCTCTCTCACATGGTGCATCTGCAAGCCTACTGTACAGTGCGTCCCAGAAAAATCTCACGCATGAGTGATTAAAAGCAATTTGAAGAGAGGAAACCAAAAAGTCATTTGGCGGGCGGTATCTGAATTCTAAAAAGAAAATCACATTTCTAGAAAGTTCAATTTCTGCCCTTTCAAATGACACCTCAGTCAGGAAAAATGAGCCAGGAATAACAAAGTTCTGTTTGTTTAAAGTAAGGCTTGCATTTCCATAATTTGATCAAACAAGTTCGTTTTCACTAGCTACCTGAACAGAGTTGACAAAAGACTTAACTCCGTTTCGTTGAAGATCAGCCATGCATCAGGTCTTTCGTCTTCTTTGTGCATGGCTGATCGTCAACGAAACGGAGTTAAGTCTTTTGTCAAATCTGTTTGTTGCTACGGTAGGCAGCCAGTGAAAACAAACTTGTTTGTTAAAATTATGGAAATGCAAGCCTTACTTTAAACAAACAGAACTTGTTATTCCTGGCTCATTTTTCCTGATTGAGGTGTCATATGACAGAGCGGAAATTGAACTTTCTAGAAATGTGATTGTCTCCTTGAAATTCAGATACCTCAAGACCCAGCAGACCATTCCAGATGTAAGAATTGTGAAATTTATCATGCTGCTTGTACAAGACCGGTCATTTGTCCTTGAAACATCAAACGGCGAATGCAGTAGGAAGAGGAAACTCCGCAATGGTGTGCCGCAAGGCTCTGTCCACGCTCCGATACTTTTCAACATGTATGTCTCTGATATGCCCAAGGGGGAATGCATGCAGTATTCCTACGCAGACGACACCGCACTGGGGTTCAACAACCACTACTTAGAGGCAATCAAAACATCACTGGAGAAGGACCCGAAGATGCTAGCCAAGTTCTTCAACAGATGGCATCTCAAGATAAGCATACCAAAGACTCCGTCTTCCACCTGGCTAACCGATGCGTCAACCAAGAGCTGAATATCTCACTAGATGGGTCTAGGCTGAACTTCGTCTCAACACCAAAGTACCTCGGTGTCACTCTTGACCGAAGCCTCACCTTCCACGAGCATGCCAAAGTCACAGCTCAAAAGACCCAAGCCAGAGTGTCTCTCCTAAAGAAGCTTGCAGGGACCGGATGGGGAGCTTATTTCACCACCTTTCGCACCTCCACTCTAGCTCTTGCCTTCTCCACTGCCGAGTATGCTGCACCTGCATGGAGCCACAGCACCCATGTACACAAGGTTGATTCTGTCCTCAATGATACTATGAGACTAATCAGCGGAACACTCACTGCAACACCCGTCAGCAACCTGCCAATATTATCTGGCATACCTCCAGCTCACCCCTAAACAAATTTAAGTTCGTCGCGAACTCGTATTATGCTCTTGGTAAGCTTAATAAGATTGTTTTTTAGGCTTTAAGCTCGTAACACGCTTCCAGGACGCTAGTAACGATCTCACAAAATGTTGGTGAGCTCGTGCGCGAGTTCGTCACGAGCTCCTGGCGAACTCGCGGGTAAACTGGGGAGCTCGTGGGCGAGCTCAGGGGTAAAAGGGGGAGCTGGTGACGAGCTTGTTGGTAAAAGGGGGAGCTCGTGGCGAGCTCGTGGGTAAAAGAGGGAGCTCGATAGAAAGATGACTGACCAAATCTGCCTAACAAATCAATTCTTTCTTATCAGGAATGCTACCAGTGGTAATTCCACAAGAGAGAGTAGTAGATATAAGAAAGTGAGAGAGGGGAGAAGAGAGGAATAGGGATTTGTGTCTAAGCAGGGGGAATCCTACATACATAAGAAGAGAGCAAGATAGAAACAGGGAGTTGACCTCGAATCAAACACTAGGTGTGTGCTCTTATGTAATACCTGATAGTGACATTTCAGGGTGTTAAATATATGATATACAGTCAGAATAAATGGCAACCCCCCCTCCTTCCCAATCTGGTATGCTGCAAATAAATGTTTCAAAGTTTCAAAAGAATTTAATTAAATTTACAAGTAATTTGACAGGTTAGTTCAGCATGAAAAAGCTATTGTTTCAATTTCAACACAAATTTTCTGAACTTTCAATGTAATTGCATATGTGTATTTTTATGATTCTGGAGAGATTTCACAATGGATATTTCAGATCCAAGTATAAAAATAAACGAGTATTCTATGGTGATAAATTTGTCCATGTCTTAATGCAGATATGTAGTGGAGATAACTTAAATAACGTTGTGTTTCAAAACCCTGGGTTTAAATTTTTATGTAAGGTGAAACCCATTTTTTTGCCCTATTTAGGACACCAAAACGTGACATGAAAAAACCTAGTTCCTGGTAATGAGTATTCTCTAAATTTTAGTTTATTTCTTGAAAGAACTCCATGGATCAAATCAATTAAAAAGAGATGAAGCTTGAAATGTAATAGTTAAAAAAACAGCACATGTTTGAAATTCTAAAAATTCTTTGGTGTCCACCCATAACACGCGTTATATGAAAAATACAAAATACAATTTTGTTAAGAAAACTTAATTTATAATCTTTCTAATCTTTCACAAGAAAGGCTTTCTACATATAAGATTCATTGAATTGTTCAATTTTGATTCAAATAGATGTTTAAAAAAAAACTATGAACCTTTGGTGTCCACCCTAGAGGACTGGGTTTACCAGTTTACCCCTGAGTTCGCCATGAGCTCCCGAGTTTACCCCCGAGCTCGCCACGAGCTCCCCAGTTTAACCCGAGCTCGCTATGAACTCCCCCTTTTACCCACGAGCTCGTCACAAGCTCCCCCTTTTACCCACGAACTCGCCACGAGCTGCCCAGTTTAACCCCGAGCTCCCCAGTTTATACCCGAGCTCGCCACGAGCTCCACCTTTTACCCACGAGCTTGCCACGAGCTCCCCCTTTTACCAACGAGCTCGTCACGAGCTCCCCCTTTTACCCACGAGCCCGCCACGAGTTCCCTTTTACCCACGAGCTCGCCACGAGCTCCCCAGTTTACGCCCGAGCTCGCCCACAAGCTCCCCAGTTTACGCCCGAGCTCGCCACAAGCTCCCTCTGTTACCCACGAGCTCGCCACGAGCTCCCCCTTTTACCAACGAGCTCGTCACCAGCTCCCCCTTTTACACCTGAGCTCGCCCACGAGCTCCCCAGTTTACCCTCGAGTTCGCCACAAGCTCGTGACGAACTCGCGCACGAGCTTGCCAACATTTTGTAATGTTTTGATCGTTACTAGCGTCCTGGAAGCGTGTTACGAGCTTAAAGCCTAAAAAACGTTCTTATTAAGCTTACCACGAGCATAATACGAGTTTGCGATGAACTTAAATTTGTTTAGGGGCAGTTCAGACGAGATGCGCAGTACACTAAGCTTGCCCAAAAGCATGACAGAGATAAATGCCTTGTTCCTGCCCCCTCTGCCTTTGAAGGACAGCGTCTCCCTAGAAGACACTTTGCAACACAGGCTGCTGAGCTGCGGCCTGAGAAGCCTTTCTCCACCTTAGCCACTTGGATAGCAAAACGCTGGTCAGACCAGTTGAATTCGTCCACTACCAAGCTGAAGGAGTTCATCCCAAAGCCCTGTGCAAAACCAAGTGGCAGCGACCTCCCAAGAAAAGCCTGGGTCAACCTAAACCGTATCAGAACTGGAGTTGTCCTTACACAATATTTCCTACATAAAATTGGAGCTGAATCGTCACCAAACTGCGCCTGTGGAGAGATCCAAACTATGGATCATGTCATTGATGATTGTCCGATCTACAAATCCCCCCCACGGCGCTTCCGGACTTCGTGAGCTCGATGATGAGACAATCTGTTGGCTAAATAAGGATCTTCCTATCTAGATGATGTACTCCCTGATATTCTTTGCACGAATGAACGAGATACCGCCCACCAAATGACTTTTTGGTTTCCTCTCTTCAAATTGCTTTTAATCACTCATGCGTGAAATATGCATCATATGAGTTGCATCAAATGAAAGAAGAGGATCTAAGCTTTCCAAATATGTGTCATTTATTAATTATAATTGTGATTAAGTTATGATAAAACATCGATAGTTCTCGGTTTCGTTTTTTTCAGGGACGCACTGTATATCTACATCACCATGCAAGCCGATACTTACAAGCAGCAAGATAATCTTTATTTTATCATTCCATGGGGGGGCGATTTTTAATTTTGCAATCGCCCCTGTGACCAATCGAACGGAGGCAATAATGTATTTTGAGCCTTGCTTACAAGATGGAAAGCTATGAAGTACGCTTTTTATTAAAACCAAGCATTGAAGTGCACAGGTTTAGAATGGCATGTGTGAACAAGCCTAAGTTGTGATAATTAACTCATATCCTGCCCTGAGACTGCTAGCGCGCTATTGTTATAGTGCTCTGTGCACGCGAGCGCCCTATCGATTGATTGCTACGTTCGTGCTAGCGAGCTACCGGTTGTCTGCTTTGTGCACGCTAGCAAGCATATGTAATAACAGTTATTGTTCATGCCCATTGCACCGTGCTGAGTGCTTTTGCTGCGCTATTGAAAGTACCATCGCGTGCATCAGATTATCGGCTTTGGATTACGCGTCTTTGTATACAACAGTCAGATTGGATTTTCTCGATTAATTCAGCGACTTGTAAAGATTTCAATAACACGCACTTGAACCAACTTTAAAATTAACTTGGCACACAGGAGATTTGTGGCTGGCACAATAGGGATTATCACTGTGGCACTGGGCGCATTGTATGGGTGGCAGCTTAAGAGTTAAGCATCCAATGCTACAAAAATAATTTAGAAATGCTTTTCTTTTGATTCACTCAGGCATACAGGGCCCTTTTTGGTACATCTTACAATACATGACCTTATTATTTGTAACATGATTTTATGAGGTTATAGTTGACAAAACATGGAAAGTCATATATTAATAATAATAATAATCTGGATTTCTATAGTGCTTGATACGGAAAACATCGGATTCAAGTTCTTTCATATATATATCAGAGGTAAACTTATAATCATTGACTTTAGGCAATGAATAGACTGCGGAATAGAGAAATATATCTGGCAGCTTATCAACTTACATTTTTGAGATGATGATTTAATAATAGTTCACCTATACTCTTCTCAAGATCTTGTTGAAATTCACAGATGGCAGCTTTCTCAGAATGATGTTGGAACGTACAAAATTATCTCTCGTTGTGATGTGGTAGTGAGATTAAAGCAAGAATGAGATTTTTGATACGCAATGAACTTGGTAGTGGGCCAATATCTCTTTGATTTAAAGGACAAGTCCACTCGAAAAATAACTTACTTTCAATAAAAGCATAAAAATCAAACAAACCAATCAAAAAAAGTTTGAGCAAAATCGGATAACTAATAAGAAAGTTATGAATTTTTGAAAAAGTATGTAAAACTATGGAACAATGAGATTCACAACACAAATTGCCAAGATGGTTATCAGTTTGTGACGTCATGTCCTCACAACTTATCATTTGCTTTACATAGTTTAATCCAATTAATTTCCCTTTTTATCCCTCAAAATTTGATTTCCCCATGCCTTTGCCCAGGTTATATGATTTGTATCATATTGCGTGCATGACATTTCCCAAAAACTTTTATGAATTTTAAAGAATTGATACTATTTTCTGAATATTGTATTTCATAATTATTGATTTTTATATAAATAGTTTATCAAAATTCATTTTTTTAATGATTTAACTGGACAAAAATTACTCTTTATTTGTGCATCCACACAAACACATATTACTAACAATCTAACTTGGATGATGGTGTGAAGAAATAGGATTCTTAGGGTGAAAATAGGAAATTTATATTATTAATATACAGAAAATAATTAGTGGATAGTGAGGACCATACGTCACAGACTCATGAGTGAGTTGCCAATTTGTGTAGTGATTTTCAAAGTTTTTCATGTCATTAAAAATTCATAACTTTCTTATTAGTTATCCGATTTTGCTCAAACTTGTTTTGATTGGTTTGTCTGATTTTTCTGGTCCTATCGAAAGTAAGTTATTTTTGGAGTGGACTTGGGCTTTAAGTAATAATGCGATGAGCAGTGTTGACAAGCCAAAGGCTAAGCAAATAGATGTATGTGGGCACACCTTGCAAATATCGGGGTAAGGACAACAAATTATTTTTATTATTTTTTTAATATGATTTCACACATTAGTAATAATATTGAATGGCTTTTCTGTCATGGGCCACAAGGGTACTTAATATCCAACCAAGGCAGATAACTGAAGCCTTGTTATGTTAACGTGCCCCTCTCTTGTTTCAAAGACACAGGCTATGTTACAGTGGAAAACACTCTTTCCCACATATAGGACGTTACATAGGAATAATTACTAGGAATAATGATAACAATATTAACCATAATACTAGTATTAGAAGTAGAAGTGGTAGCAGCAGTAGTAGTAGTAGTAGTAGTAGTAGTAGTAGTAGTAGTAGTAGTAGTAGTAGTAGAAGTAGTAGTAGAAGTAGTAGTAGTAGTAGTAGTAGTAGTAGTAGTTATACCATAAAACACTTATATTGCACCATCTTTCTAGTAAAACTATTGAGAGACTCATTGTGAAATTAAGAAATTTTGAAAGCATGGTGATCATGTACATGTAAGTTTAATTCTGATGAGTTTAATATACTCATTTTTATTATGAAGTGATGAGCATTACAATTTCCTATCAGATTTCACTGCTTGTACATACAAGTTTTAATAACATAAATATAAAGCACTTTCATATGATACGAAAGTAAGTAAATGTGTCAAGTATAGACAAACTGTTGGATAGTTAATTTTAGGACCATTTTCAAAATGGTCCTGTTCTTCCATGGGGTCCAAAAGCAGAAAATCATATTAATTTACATACAATATCAATTTTCAATCATGGTAATTTACCAGTGCACTATCTCCCCTATTGGTCCCCACTCACCTCACCACCAACCCCTTCCCTTACCTTCTCCCAAGTCCTGCAGGGTATATTACTAAGAACAATAAACAGTTTTATTATTTACAATCATAAATAGGTATTAATATGATCTAAAAACATATTTCTCTGTCATAACATTTTAGACTAATTTTTGTATTTCTTTATTAAATATAGCCAAACTTCTTGATTGTCGAGTATGCATAGATAATCCATTCTACAATTTACTTCTGGGATACAGAAATGTTCACTTACAATTCTGTGATTTTGGTTTTGGCAAATTAAATTAGAATGTCTAAGGCCATAGTTTGTAGTCTTAACAATAAACTTCTTTTTCAAATATACAGGTGCCAAATCGTTAAATAATTTATACATCAAAGAATAACCGCCTAATTTGCCCATTTTTTAAAATTTCCCAATTAAAAATAAGAATTTCACCAAATGGTTTATATTCAGATAATTTAAAATCAACAATAATTCTATAATTTCTGTTCTGTAATTTTTGTGAAATGTCTACTTGAGTCTTAGTGCCTGAATGCAGTAACACATCATTTTATGATTTATCTATTTTTCAAATTTCAATGAACCTTCTCTTTAACCCAGTTTCATTAACATAATTTCACCATCTTCCTAGGAAAGTAATTATTTTCCCAACCTTTTTACATAATTCACCAATGTGTATAGTTCATTTTAATTCACAATCAATAAAAATACCTAGATATCTAACTTTGTCAACTTTAACAATATCATTATCATTTATTCTTCAGTTCAACCTACTATGTCTATTCAACATATCTTTAGTGCCTATCAGCATACTAACAGTCTTAGTACAATATAATTTTATTTTAATACAATTCATCCAAGAATATATCTTATGCAATTCAATATTCAAAACATTTTTCAATATTTACAAGGGTCTTTTTTCTGAATAATATATAAAGGTGTCATCTGCATAAAGGTGAACTTCCATATTTTTTTTAAAACAAGAGGGCATATTATTAATAAATATAAGAAACAGTATGGGGCCGAGAATAGATCACTGAGGTACCCCGTGTGTTAGGGATAGTTCTGACGACAGCGTATTATTAATCATAGTCACTATGCCTCTACCATTTAAATAGCATTTAAACCGATTCAAAGATGTACCCTGTAGACCAACACAAGAGGGTAATTTTGCTGAAAGAATTCTGTAGTCCACTTAGTCAAAAGCCTTTTGAAGATCTTCAAAAACATTGCCTGTGTACATGCCCTTGTCCACTGACATGAGCCAATCATCCATAACATTTATGAGTGTAGTGATCATCAAATGTTTAGATCTTAACCCCTATTGTTGTTTGGCCAAAACATAATTGTTCGATGAGAAACGGGTGAGTTGCCATGTACAACTTTTTCTAACACCTATGACACACAAGGTAAAAGAGCAATTGGTCTATATCAGAATTGTCAGAACCTTGACTGGTGCTTCTATGGAACAGATGGCATTGGCTTTTCATTTATATTCATGTCACCCTTTTGCCTATTTAGAGACTTTGTGGCTGATTTTTGTCTTTTAAATGTATGCATTAAGATAACACTTTCATTAAAATAGGGAGATTCTGATGTAACAGAGGTGTCTAGATGGACTTGACTATCTCCTGGTAGTGTTGAAGTTGATCCCTTGGAAGTATCACTTGAAGTCGTCCAAGAAGAACGTTTGGAAGATGAGCCGTTGACAGATGTAGGAGCTATGTCCGAAGCGTAAGTGTGCGTGAGGCCATAGTACGGGGTCTCCTCAGGATATTCATCATCGACCGTTTTGTGATTCAAGTCAAACGGTATTGTTGGCACTTCGTAAGTTGGGTCAATGATGGAGTTGTCTTTACTGCTCATACTAGATTGGTCAAGACCTTGGTGATCGCGATTGAATTTTGTACTGGTGACTTGGTTGACTGGATGAAGCTGTCTTTGAATAAACCTAACAAGCACTGCCACTACACAAGCAATTAGGACGATTGCTGCAACTACACCTGCAGATGCTATCATCACCATTTGCCACCATGGAAGCTGACTTTTTTGTGATGTTTCAAAAGGATTAAGCGGTTCTTGGAATTGACCTTGGTCAAGGTTGAAGGAGAGAAGAAGCGACGATCGTTGTGTGGTATTGCAAGATGTGATCTCACATTCCACTACCTTACCAAGATCTGATTGAGAGAGATTGAGGATGTGTAGAGAAAATGTAGATTGTGGAAGTTCTTCCAAGAGAAATCTCTGACTTGTTGAATGCAATGGATTTCTGTCAAAGTACCACACTACTTCTGCAGAATTATTATGTTTTTTAAGTATTGTGCAGTAAACTGTTACTTGTCTTTGTTGATTTATAAACTTGATATGTGAGGACATGTTCAAGAAATTACCTCTTCCACAGTTTTCAGGAGTGTCATCTGTATTGTCAACTTCTGTATAGTTCTCTCTTTCTATGAAGATTTGTGAGGAATTGGTTACATTTCCTACAAAGTTGGAAGCTGTGCATGAGGCAGTAATATTCTTTGCATTCCTGCAAGAAGTTTGTGCAGGATTACACTGAAGAGAAATATTTGCAATTTGAGATGTTGCGTTGCATCCGTAGACAAACTCAGAGGGCGAGCATGTCCAGGAGAAATTAAAGGTATTAGGGTATCCGTGTGCCTCACAGAACAAAGTGGTTCGCTGGTTATCTTGTAGGACTATGCTTCCAGGGTGAACAGTCACTCGTGGAGGAATGAGAACCTTGATAGGACCAATAGTGCAGTTCATAGCTCTTCCTTTAAATGCAAGATCACTTGTCACGATACAAGTTATTGTCTTACCATGCATTCCTCTAGTGATAGGCATGATGTGAGTGAGATATCGCACCCTACCATCATTGTCAGGCATCAGGGTCGGAAGCGGAGGACCTCCATCATCAAAACTCCAGTTCAGATCCACTGCTGGCTTAGATCGTGTTACATTACAGTTCACCTGTAGGAGTTCTCCTTCTCTTATGTCTGTGGATTCATTTGGGCTACATTTTAATTCACTTTCATTAGGAAAGTAGTGAACAGTCAGTTTAGACCTTGATGAATAGCAAATGGCGGACTTTACAACACTGCAGGTTATAGAATAGTCAGCTCTCCCAATCACCCTGATCATTAGGGTTGATGTCACTGTTCCTCTCATGTCATCAGACTGGATATGGTCTTTTTGCTCCGTGCTAGGAGCAACGCGCCATGTAATAGTATCAAAATCTTGGTCACGAGGGGAGCAACTGAAATTGGTCCAGCTCTCTTCATGGGCGATACTGTTCTGTGGCGTAATTAGGAATTGGTCTGGTGCATACTGGCATGCTGTTAGTACCATCCTGACTCTGCAAAATATCAGGATTTCCCAGCATAATATCCTCAACCACATGAATTTTCTGCACAAAGCCATTTTGTAATGAGTGCATTAGTGAAGAGAAATTAAGACTTTTAACACAGCGTATTCTTTAGTAGTAGAAAGTAATGAAGGAAATTGCTTTGTCAATAAGGCTGATCGATAATGAAAGAGCACACCGTAGAGTCCTCAGGAAGTATAATGTGCATACGTGTACATGTACGTGCGTAATATATGTAATCATAAATTGTCTTTCTTAAAATCAAGTAACTAGGCTGATAAAAACTAAGCTGCTTGAGTGTATTTCTTTTGAGCATGCTTGAATATAATAGATGATAGATCACTTCCTTTTGGTGCTTGAAGCTAGTTTCAAGCTTCCTTTTTTTTAATGCATATACAAAAAAAGGAGGATGAAATACTTTAAAGAGCGTAGGATATAGGAGAGTCTTCCATTATTTGAATAAGAATAATTTGCAAAAGAGTTACACAATTGAATTAAATTATAGATATTTTCTTTTGAATTTGTAATATCTTATTGTGACCAAAGGAAATGCTTATTATTAAGATAACTAAATGCACTTACTGTATTTCATTTACTCTGTAGAAAGTAACAAGAAAAATATTTTATCTGATTTCGCAGTAGATTGTGATAGAAAATAATTTTAACCTAGGTAAATGAAGATGGTGATGATGGTGCTAAGAAAGCATAAATGCATGTACAGATGGCCGACTGCTTTAGGTCCTCTTCGAGGGACCTGGCAATGAGGATTAATGCCTTACCAAAGGGCACTAGCGCATCGACTTGGTTTCGAACCCGGGTCACCGGATTTCGAGACCACTGCTCTACCAACTGATAATCATCATACCAAATGAAAGCACAACATTTATTTTCTCCATGCAGTTTTGCCAGTGGCGCTTTAATATGAATTTTTCCATTAAAATTATTAATGATGAAGTGAAAAGACCTCTTATGGATCATCAATCAAAACTGAATTGTATTTTGTTTGTTTTTAGTGTTTTGACAGTGGTATTGTTGTAGGTAATCAAAACTAGAAGATGCTTTCACTTGAAGTGATAAATCATTGCCGGTCCTAGTTTCATCTAATCCTGATATCATCAATCATCTAATACAACTAGGAAAGCTTTAGATCATGAGAGGGTCCTTAATATGGTTTCAAAAGCATGGTCTGTTCTAATGGCCATCTCTGCTATCTCAAAACAAACATCAAACAAAAAGTACTATTTTGAAGAAAAAAAGGTGTTTTTTAACCTGCTAACTATGATTTACATTAAAAGGTACAATTATCTATCCCCACCCTAGCTTTTTTAGGGCTAAGTATTCAATCTTAAAAAGTATTTTTTGTTGTTATAGTTTTGAAACAGATTAAGGTTTGGACTGCACTCTAATCATTAGAAATAGAATGCATGTCTGATGTGATAGGATGTCAAGTGTATACTCCCTTTTGTTCAGGCCATGAGTTCATCAATTTTCTAGAGGCAACATCAATAATACCATGAACATAATAAATAGGTTCTGAATCATTCCTGGTAGAGTTAATTATGTCACCTTTTTTATTATTATTCTAATTTTTTTCTGGGAGGAGGAATTTCCTCCATTGTCCTAATACATCCAATTTATATACTTATGATATCATTTGAAGAGTCTACAAAAATTGTCATTCAATTTTCAAAACAGTATTGTCATTTTCAGGGAAGGACAAGCTTTATCATTCAGATAAGCTCCTTATACAGACATGAAGTATTCTGGGTATACTTCTCTTATCATCAAATATTCACATACCTGTTAAAGTACACATAAATCACATGCCACAAGATGATGTTGACTTTATTTGTGCCATTTATTTATTTGGGATTGTCAGGTGTATGCATGTTTTCAGAACATTTGTAATTGTTTTATGGATCCTTTGTCATTTCAAAAGGCTTCTATAAGAGTCTAAAATGATAAGTTACTTCCGGCCATAAAAGTCCTTACTTTTGTGAGTAAACCCTTGAATGATTTATGCCTGGTCATTTCAAAGACTCTCACTTCTACTCTCCTTTTAAAAATCACTTTCGCATTAAAATTATCCTTTTTTCTATGAAGTTGCACTACCCTGGGCTTTCTTGTTCTCTCTCTCCCTTCTCTTTCTTACTGCCTCTCTGCCTAAACAGTAGCAATCACTATCAGGAATATAGGCCCTGTTCTCATTATAAGAGATGCATGATTGCACTATCTATAGGTGAGAATGTGACTACAAAAATATCACTTCACCTGATGGCAACCAAAATGGTGGATTTCTGGTGCTCTGATAAGGTGACCCAGAGTCCACACTTGTAATGAAAACATTGTCCTACGTGTAATGAGACGTTTAATGTTGGCATATAGAGGAAAACAAAAATGATACGCCATGAAATGGGCATGGTGCCAACTTCTTTGCATTACCATTATCACCACAAAAGTCATGTTACATAACATTTTTGGGGGAGAGGTTGGGGGGGGGGGGGGTTGAGGTGGGGCTCTATCTAGTCCTGATTGAATTATATTTTTGTTCACGTGAGGTCTGTATCTTTTTCACCATTTTATATTTTATTTTTAACAATCTTGAGGCACAGCCAATATACTGTACAGAGACAATTAATTACACCACAATGTGGATACATGCTTTTATTTAAAAATTGAAGCAGAGTACATTAAACAGTTATCAAACACGCATTTTGTATTATTAACACTCGCTAACTATTTAGACCCACTGTTTACTTTGTGTCCTTTTGTTTAATTAGTTTGATTGATATACTTCACATACATGTATATAAAATATAACTATATTTATAATGAGCAAGGGATTTTTTTTTATATAGTTCTAAATTCCAATATATCTGTATTATTAAAACATATTAATATAGAAAAACCTACTATTTATTAAAAACGTTAGAGGACAGAAATATGATTGTAGTTACAAGAGAACAACAATCTTACATAATATATATAAACTTACAAAGGTTGAAGCAAGAAATTGAAGTGGTGAAATGTGACATGGGAAAACTGCATTATTCAGATTACATGTGAGACTATAAGGATCTACGTTTATGTCACAAATCTTCTCTTTCCAATTAGATTTGCAGTATTTGCTATTAATCTTTTCTTTTGTAAAATATACATATATATGTATGATTTTGTTTGACCATCAATGAATATTTTAATTAGAAGCTGCAAAGTTTCCAATGTTTGTATTTTGTATAGATATGTTCTTCGAAATCAGTAATAAATTCAATAATTCATCATTTGAACCAACTGAAAAGTAAAGTAATATGATGATAAAGATGTATATTCCATCATACCAACATTTTTTTAACGTGCACTAACTTCAGTCTTGAAGATTGAATTATACTGCAATATTATTTTTGGAACGTAAGTGTAATATTTGATGTGATAATTTGTTATGTTCTTTTGTACACAGTTATTTCACAATCCTTATTTATTGTTCTTTCAAATTTGTAGTTTTTTAGGGAAATAGAGAGATATAGAGAGAAAGGGAAACAGAGGGACACAGTGAGAAGAGTAGAGAGAGAATGAAGAGAGAGAGAGAGAGGGAGAGAGAGAGAGAGATCTAGGGAGAGGGGAGAGAGAAAGAGAGAGAGAGAGAGGGACAGAGAATGACATAGAGAGATGGGCAGAGAGAGAGAGAGAAAGAGGTACAGAGACAGAGAGAAAGAGAGAGAGAGAGATACCATTAAGACATTCATTCATTTTTTCAATTCATGCATTTTTACAATGTCTTGATTGACATACATAGGGGTCTTCAAAGTATGGGTTATGTGTCCAGGAAGTTGTCTATCTCTTTTTCCTGGAGGGCTGGCTCCCATGTAGACATCACTGGAACTGGTCCATGAAGAACTCTGAGGTGGTGTGCTTGAGAAGGAATCCCTGATGATCTCGGAGGCATACATGCCTTGCAGGCTGTATGTGGAAGTGTCATCTGATTCAGTGCTGATAGGAGACACCTTGGCAAAGGAAGCTTCTGCTACATTAGGAACTTCATAAACTGCACCTCCCAAAGGAGACCCTTCACAGGTTATTCCTTGTGGACCTTGCTTAGAAATATCAGTGTTGCTGTTGCTAAGATGTCTGTACAGCAGGATCGACACTACTGCAACTACACATGCTGTGAGCACCATGGTCAATAGAACTCCAGCGATTGCCATTCCTACAATCTTCCATGTGGCAAGTTTTCCCGGTTGTAAAACTGTAGGGAGAGCAGGTGTCCCTGTCGATGGGTTTTGGTATGACTCTAACTCACTGAACTTGCTTGACAACTGTTCAGGGTATACAGAAAGATTGGCCAATGAGCTAATTGTATGACCACAAGCTGTGACTTCACAAAAGACTTCTTTGACACCTTGGGCCTCTGAAACATTGATGAAACGCAATGCAAATGATGACATTGACACATTCGTTATGATGATATCCTCATTGTCTGTGATGAGAAGGCCATTATAGTACCATTTCCATTGTATGTCAGCAGGGATGTGTCCAGTGACATTACACCAGAATGTCATCTGTTCTGTTGGTGCTGTTATCTGTTCATGTAACTGAAGGGAAATGCTGAAGGGCTTAATTGTACCACCTGAACAGCTATTAGGTGTTGTTGCTTTGCGATCGGTGTATGCTGCAACATTATTTTGTTTTATCATTAGATTTGATGAAAAGGAGTTGGATCCTACTGTGTTCATAGCTGTGCAGGTAATAGTGGCATACTCTGTATCGGTGGAGCCGAAGGATGTGGATATGTGAACAACCGAGGTGTTAGTAGATGTGGTAGTTCCATTACAGCCATTCAGTTTCACATTTGATGAGCAAGACCAAGTGAAGTTGAAAACCGTTGGGTAACCATCTGCCATGCAAGTAAATCCAACTACCATGTGGTCTTCCAAAATTGCATTTCTAGGATTCACAGCAACAGCGGGAGGTGTAAGTACTTTGATAAGACCAGTAGGACATTCAAGTGATCTTCCTGGAAAAGCTAGCTCACTTGTGACAACACAGATGATTCTTTTGTTGTGTAGTTCTCGACTTACTCTTACTTTATCTGACAAGTTCCTCATGAGCCCATTGTCCTGTATCTTCGGTAATGGTAGCACAAACTTATCCTCTGTTTCCAGTCTCCAGGTCAGGTCAACTGCTGGTTTGCAGCGTAAGACAGCACAATAGACATGGAGGAACTGCCATTCCTGTAAGGATATTGCATCTTGAGGTGAGCAACTCAGCTCCCTCTGTCTTGGAAAGTATTTCACACTAAGCTTTGCTCTTCTAGATGAGAAGTTTCTCCATTGATACTGGCCAGAACCGTCAGATGCATAGCTGACACTGCAAGTTATGTAGCGGTCATATTGATCAATATCTTGCACTGTAAGTGTTGATGTCAGATGGTGATCAAATTCTGCAGTTGTCTCATTGTTCTTATGACCAGGTCTCACAGTCCAGGAAATGCTTATTCTGTCCAAATTTTTGACAGAACACAAGAATGTCGCATCATCACCCTCATTTGCTGTGATATCTTGTGGTTGTGTAATGAAGACTAGAGTTGAGGAAGACACAATAGATGTGTTACATAATACCACTAGCAAGTTAACAGCATAAAGCTTAAGACATTTTTCTGTAGCCATTTTTGATAGAGAGTTTTTGAAGGTAAGCTGTGCCTTGGAACTGAAAATATTTACAATGGAGAGACCTGTTTTCATTCAAGATGAACAACTTTATGACATTCATGTGATAAAGTGAAACCGGAAATCTCATAAAGAAGTAGAGCTCTTCTCCAAATTGCTTTCCTTGTTGATATCTTCATTAGACTAACCTGTTGACTCCTGAATTATCTCATTGCCATACACTTCATACAGGGACCACTTGGTTCATGTGGGCAATGGGTTAACACTGTACTGGATACTAAAACTTTCTCACATCCAGTATCTCTTGATATCATGTAGGTGTTATGAATTTCAAGTATCTGTAGTTTACAAGTATCAACACCTTTCCCTCTTGTCTCATGTTGAATAATGTTCAATAATTACCATCAGTATTTATCTTTCCTTGTTGGACATATTACTAATTTTCATATTTCCATTTGACAATACATTTATTTCTACCAATGTGGTGACCAAAGGCTTGGAAAACTCTCCAGAGAGAGGAAATGAATAATGCATAGTGTTTTCTTCTTATGATAATAAATTTTGTGACAAGGGTAATAATTGTGTAAACTGCTCAAGTACATTTAGCATTTAAAATTTTGAATTTATGCAAATTTTGTTATTCATGGTATTATTTTTACACGACAAACAGGAGAGTTATCTGCCACTACGTGACTACGTCACAATCTGGAAAACCAAATTACGGAATTGAGATTCGCATGGCTTTATTACTCTCATATTTTACAAAAAAAAATCTTATTATTTCAAACTTTCACTATTCTGTTTCTGTTATTTTCTGCTTTCGTGGAATTGGATTATTATAGAGGTTGGATTTTCCTTTCATATACAGTTGTGCTAGGTCTCTTCTAAGATCTCCTTTATTCTATCTGATTTTCTTTGAGTCATATCTTTCCATTTCATTCTATCCTACTCTTCCTTTTATTCTTTCCTCTCTCTCTTTCTCTCTTTCTTTCTCTCTTTCTCTCTTTCTTTTTCTCTATCTCTCTCTAGATTCTCTCTCTCTCTCCCTCCCTCCCTCGCTCTCTCTCCCTCCCTCTTCATTTTTATTACATTAACTTTTGCTCCCTCTTGACCCTTACCACTGTGATCTTCCATCCTTCTCCTGTTCTCTTATTCCAACATGTTTATGATGAATCCTTCAAATAAAAAACTGTCATTATGATTTGGTTTACTCAACCAAAAATCATCTACAAAGTTGTTATGACTTTTTGTATGGATTTAAATGTATGTGTATGTTGTTTGCATGCATGGTATGGAATATAAACCTCTCATGAGCCGGAAAGAATGACCAGCAAGACAACGTTGGAATTTTACTCACTGGAAGACATCCACCATTTGAAATTAATTTCACAACCTCTGTATATTGTAGTGATCAACACTAGGAATAGATGATCATCCGAGAAATGCATGTTGAACGTGCATCAACTATAAATGGCAATGACATTAAACTTTTGTACGGGTTAAAGAAAATTCAATACACTACAAATTTGCAGTGAAACAAACATAGTTTAATATTATATCATATTCAATTTGTTATTTTAATAACTAGCTTTTACAACTACTTATATGAGGTGTTAAAAAAATACAACCTTTTGATTAGCAACATTCTAAAAAGTTTTGAACCATCCTCAATAAAAATTCATAGGTAATGCTGAAGCAATGTCTCCTGAACTCGGTGTGAATATTTCAAGAATTTAAGCTACAACCGCAAGGTTATGACTGTTTTTTGTAAGATATACATGTACCATTTATAAAATGTTACAAACATAGTATGTTGTGTAGCATCAATGCACAATAAGCCTATATCTGTCATTTTTGCTTTTTGGGAAAGAAAACTTTCCATTGAAGTCATTCAAACTCATGATTTCTCGGTGATATCACCACTGAGACATTTTAGTTTGATATTTCATTTGTAGAATGTCATGAACGTGTATTTAAAATATATCATAGGTACAACAAACAACAAAATTAAGTATTCAACAATGTTCTTGATGCAAATAATTTGCTTTCTTATAGGCCTGTAACCGATCATCGGATCAGGGGCCGATCTTGAGCTGATCAGGGGTGATCAGATAATAATTTCCGATCGCCGATCAATAAAAATGATCGGAAAAAAATCTGCAGATTTTTTTTTGGTTTTTTTTGTTTGTTATTGTTAATGCCGAAAAATTTCAAGGTTTTGGCTATCAAATGCTTAAAAAAAGTTCATAGCTGGGATTATTTTGTCATTTGGAGTTGTTGTAGACCATGTATGTTGATATTTAGTGCCTTTTCATGACTTTGAAATTAAAAAGAGAAGAGGCAAAACATGCGGGCCGCCGTCTTGGATTATAATGCATGCCTACATTATAATCCAAGATGGCAGCCCGCATGTTTTGCCTCTTCTCTTAGACCAATATTATTAATTTTCAAAGTCATGAAAAGGCACTAAATATCAACAAACATGGTCTACAACAACTCCAAGTGATAAAATAATCTCAGCCATGAATTTTTGTTGAGCATTTGATAGCCAAAATTTTTCTTAATTAAAAAAAATAAAAAATTCTGCCAATGTTTTTTTTGCTGATTCTTTTTGCCGATACCGATCACAGGTGCGAGGGTGTCGCTCCGATCTTCCGATCCGATCAAAGCCCCAACTTACAGGGTTACAGTTTCTCATAACTTCAACTTCTTTATACTTTGATCATTATGGTATGAACTATTACTATAGGAAACAACCGAGTATTGGTTTAACAACTGCATTACTCATTCAGCTATTCAAATATCTATTTCTAGTTACATGTAAGCAACAAACACCAAACATTAATTTTATGATATGCGTTCTCATGATATCTATAAACTTTGTTTAACATGTCCTTGAGGATGGTTTCTGCACAATATTTGTATTTGATTTGAAATGGCCAAAAAGTTATCTATAAAAAGATACTAAAGACATTAATTTCATGTAATGCTTGTGTAATTTCATTAACCTAATTTTTAACACTCCTTTGGTATTAAGAATTAAAGATGATTTGAGAGCTAGCCAGGATATGTCAATGGGCCTAGTGCTATTCAATGTGTAAAAATAGACAATTGCTACATTCTACAAAATTGATCATTACTCTAATTTGTTTTTTTTAGCTTAAATCCTTGTGAAATTCACACAGATATTAGGAGATGTGATAACATTACCTACAATGTTTTATTGAAAATGAATGAGTAATTTTGTTAGATGTTGCCAATCAAAGTCTTGTTGCATTTGTATGGAGACACTTCGTATGAGGAATATAACATTTATTGAATACACAATTTATTTATTAATGTAGTATATAATCATACATAATTTCTTGCAAATTGCAATATTTTCATGAATCTCCACCAGCCAGTCGCAAATACACTCATAACATTTCTGTAAACATCTCAAAAAGAAAGAAGAAGAGTATTTATCCTTTAAAAATTAGGACATTACAGCTAATAAACATAGGGGTTTTAAGAAAATAACATTTACCATCCAACACTATACATTTTGCTGTGAAAGCTCCTGCAATTAGATTTTGCGATACTTTAAAATTGTTGTATGATATGAATGTACAAAATATGTTTATGATATATACCGTATATCAGAATAATAATAATAATAATATGCAACATTTTTAAAGCACTGAATAATATGTTTTAAAGGCCATAAGAATATAACAGGAACAAAAGGAAGGAGAAGGAGAAAGCAAAACATAAACATTACAAAAAATTAACAACAACATAAACTACAAAATTGTACTACTATGGCTGATTCTCGTACTGATATGATACTGATATTATAGGATGTAATAAAGTAATCTTGTAACACTGCTTGTGTCAATTCAAAACATCGAGGAGATTAGGGTTGCAATGTTATACAGTAGTTTGTGGTGCTCGATTTTTTATGTATTTATTCCGTATTGTTGTTGCTGTGCCAGCAGCCTCATCTGAATCAAATGCCTGGGCATAGGCTTTTGTGTGAATTTTCTTATCAACAAGTTCTTTATTTTCGTTATCAACAAATTCTTTATTTTCCTTATCAACAAATTCTTTATTTTCGTTATCAACACATTTTTTATTTTCATTATCACTTTCTGAACATTTTTTGTAACGTTCAGTTTGTGTAGTTTTACTGTCCTTTTCTTTCACTTGACAAATAGCTGCCTTTAAACCTTTTCTTAATGCAACCAAGTACAATACAAGTAAAACTATGATCATGATCAAAACACTTATCACTGTGACCACTACTGTCCATGTACTGCTGTCAGAGATACTATTTGTATGGTGATCTTCAACCTCTGAGACAGTAGTGATACTGGCATATGTTAATGGTTGGTTAGAGGCAGAAGAATGACTTCCAAGGGTCTTGGTGCTTGTTGGTTCTCTGTTCGATTCAACCTGTGTTATTCCACAGGGATCTATCTTGTCCTGAGGTATAATACCAATAATGGGATCCCATCCAAAATCCTTACAACTGCATCTCTCTGTGGGTCTTTCATAGTTAGATGTGCAACAATGTGCAAAATGTGCCCTCTTTATCCACAAAGTCTCCTCCAAAGTTTTTCTATCCTGTACAGGCCTCGTCCATGGGGGCATTTTTTCACTTTCTTGGTAGCAGTCAACAAACCCATGGAGGCTTCCTAGTGGTGCTTTGCAGTGTACTCTGACCCAAACCCCATTCATTTCATCAAAGCTATTCTCAATTTGACAAGATGCCTTCCCAGGGGGAAATTCAACTTGCAAACCTATTTTCTTAGTTAACTTATCCTGTATCTCACCATTTTGATGAATGTCACAAATAAATGTACCTGCATCTTCTCTTGTGGCATTAATTATTCTCACTCGAACCATGAGTATGGTTCTGTGTGAACCATCACCTCCATATGGTGTTTCTACCACAGAAAATCTACTACGTTGTTCTGTAGTCAGACCACCCACCGACATAGCGCCAGCGTGATAGAAAGTAGGTCTTTTTGATACATGCAATGATACAACTGTATTATTCAAGTCATGATATTGAAATACCATCTCAGCATTATCTCCCTCGTGAAAACTGAGAAGTGTGGAATTATTGAATTGCAAGCATAATATGAACAGGAGAAAAAAAGATAGTTTCAGTCTATCATGTGCTTTTACATCCATCTTCATAGTCTTTCAAAAAATGCTTCTTTGAAAAATAAAACCTAAAAATCACAAGTATGATCACAAGACTTAATATGACGGAACAGAAAACTATTATGGTGTACTGTAATGACTTGTTCACCGTCTTGATAGGGTCAGTTAATAAATTATGATCTGTTGCTATTGTTGAAATAAACTTTGATTGTGTGAAAGTTCTTAGTGGTAATGATGAACGTGGGTTGTTTGAGTTAATACTAAGTCCTTCTTGTGTTTCTGAGACATTAAAAGTCTCAAATAGGCCAACCCACTTAAAGTCAGTACAAAACTTAAATGTCTTTGTATATTTTCTATTTACAGAACAGCAGTGAATAGAAACACTCTTCTGAAGCCAAAATTGAGAAATGATTTGGCTAACCCCAGTCACAAGGACAGGTGAATATGCACCTATATGTCGCTTTCCCAAAGTGTAGCATATGATGCTTCCTCGGGGATACCCCTGTCTTGCTGTGCACTTCAAGAGAGAGTATTCAAAGTATGATGAGTATTTTGGAGTTCCCTTTTGGACCCAATCGCAAGTGGCTGGACCAGGTCGATGGTAGACGCGCAGCTTGTAGAATTGTGATGAATTGAATCCAGAACATTCAAACCTGCATTGGTAAATCCCTGCGTCTGATGGTTGGGTGTCGTCAATGTTAAGAGTAACAACAAAGGAACCAAAGATAGAGTCTGTCTTCAAGGTTGTCTTATTATTGCTACCAAGAGGAATATAGTTTTCACTTCCAGCTAATGAATCTCTCTTGAAGAGGAGTTTGTAATGGCACTGTTCTGTATCATGAACAAAAAAGGTAATTTTTGAGTTTTTACCCTGGGTAGTTGACACCGTCTTAAAGTCAGTGTCCCTTCCACAGGCTGTTGTCACAAGCACTGTTATGACACCACAAGCCAATAACCACCATTCAATTAATGCCATTATTTTGTAACCCTGGCATTTTCTTGTGTCGTGTAGCATTGCCCAGTAGACCAGCACTTCTATCAGAGCTCATTTTGATTTTATGAAGCTATAAGAGAAAGAAGCGAATAATATTTGTTTTCCTTTTTGGGAATGCTACGTCATTTGTAAAATATATTGAAATCTTCAGCCATATGACAATTAGATGAAATAAGAAAAACATATGAATATTATATCATAACATGAATGCAAATATTATTCTGTTGGAGATACTCCCCAACAGAGGCTTGAAAAGTGATTGACCGTGTTTATCTGACTATCTCTTATAATAATTAACATAGTATGCTCTACATCGTTCAACTATATCACAACATTAACAAGATATATAGTACATGATAGTGAATTAAACTTAACATATATTCACAAAGTTTTAATGGCACAGAGGGGATTACGGTACATGAGATCTCAGTCACTAAGTACAATATTATCTTTAAAGGTAATAGACATGCACTTGCTAATTATCAATACCTTGATAACTTGAAAACTGATAGGTTATTCCGAAATCCTTACAAATCATAAAGAGTTGAAAAATATGATTGACAAAGCAGTTTTGTGTAAAAAATACATTGTGTGAATACAGCAACATGACTGAAGCTGTTCCTAAATGCGTTCATCTCCAACATTCAGCAACATCAGTTATTGTTTTTATACTAATGAACAATAATAATACCTTTTAAAGTGAAAACTTACCTTAAATCTGTTGAAATCTGCTGATTATAGAAACACAATCTTATTCGACCAAATAGCTGCTTTAGTATGATACAGTGACAAATTTTCTTGACTGCTAAGAAATATTATATGGTCATTAATTGTGGGAAGTATGATAACAAAGTATACATGTCCAAACTTGTTTAGTTAACAATATCATTTTGTTTATTTTCCACGTAATAAGTTACTGAGATAGCATGTATAAAGTGGTTTATGACATACTTCTGAACTTGTTTTGACTTGCTCCCTCCACCAAGAACATCAGTAAATAACAGAATCAGTTTCGTCTGTAGGATATCAGAATATAAAGAACATGATATAATATTTCAATGTAACACAATAAGCTCAAAAGTAAACATATGTTATAGTATAATCATAAATGGGGTCATGTACGCATGTACATGTTTATGGAAAGATTTATGTATCAAAGTTCAATAGGTAGTCACTGAAACAATTGGTATGTTGAGAAAATAGCATTATGTGACTTTGTTATTTCACATCATGTGACTCCACCAATATCGACAGTATCGTTATGTTGTCTTTGTGATGCATTGTTGATAATGATTTGTGTCTTTAACCTGATGAATAGCAAGCGAAAGAATACTCAGGATTGAGTCTCTTTCAAATAGGCTTCATATGAAAATCCAATCGGCTTCATATGAAAATCAAATCATATCCAGCAGGTGGAATTAGTTTAAGATGACCCAGTAATTCTAATAAAATTTTAACCAATACTCATGTACTTGAAGCTATAAAGTTAAATTCTATGTTCAGAAATTTGTGTTTACAAAACTTACAGAGGTTGAGACAAAAAAGTACATTCTTGATCAAAATACGAATGGTTAATAATGATTATATCTCAACAGAGATTTCAATGAAACATGTTAAAAAGCAGCTCTTGAATTCATAAGCATTGCATTCAAAAGTCATTGAAGATGTGCCTTGCAGAATGCATCTGTAGTACTTGAATTCAGAAGCATTGCATTCAAATTAGTCATTGAAGATGTGCCTCACAGAATGCATCTGTATTACTTGTTGATTCTCATAGAAGGGTCCTGATCTTCCTGTCGTATCTTTGCTTTCTGAGGATGAAGAACCTGACCCAGAGAGGGATGAGTAATTGCCAAAGCTGCCATGTGAAGTAGAGGGACTACTGGATCTTGCAGACCCTTCCCTACTGGATGATGTGCTTGTCTGATATACCTTTGAATCATACAAATATGTGAAGCCATTTGAATCATCTGTAGAGGTTGGTAATGGAATGTGAATGCTCAGTGGAGGATCTTCATAGACAGGTTCCAGTTGCAGTTCCGTACTTGGACATGAAGTTGTACGGTTTTGCTCACTTGGCAGTTGTTGTTGCAGGGCTCCCATTGTACTGTGAGATGTGTCTAATTGAACCTGTAAGTTGTTAGATAATTCATTGGAGTGGACATGCTTCAAGTATTTGCAGACTGCTGCTGTAGAAATAGTTGGTATTAGCAGTGATAGCAAAATAAAAGTTATGACCATGATAGTAATGAAATGAAGCTGTGTTTTGTTGGAAGCTTGAGAAAGAGGTTCTATAGGAGTGGTATTAACTACTGGAATCAAATTTGTCTCTGGCTGTGACAATTCGTATTTCATATCTGTGGTGTTTATTATCCTATTATCACACAAAATGTGAGGATCTGTTTCAACGATGCAGAGTTTTGAAACAAACTTACATACAAGTCGGATACATGGACCAGTTATATTGTTAGATATAAGTCTGATAGTGGATTCCATACTCATTTCATTAGAGTGGTAGGAATATTGCTCACTTTTTTCTGGCATCAGTTTATTCCCGTAATACCAGAAAAGATTTTGCTGATCGTGATGGAAAGTGTAATCCTGAACTGTGCATTTGAAGGATCCATAAAGCTCCCCATCAAGACTAAGAGTTTCATTCACTTGAGCAAGCTTTATTTGAATGTTTGAACAATTTGAAGAAAACGATGTATTCAAGAGAGATATTCTAGAGCTACTACTTGCCATTCCCTTTGAGGTTCTAGCAGAACAAGTAGCCATAATGAAGCTTTCTCTTAGGAAAGAGAGTGACTTCTCAGTCAAAGTTAGCTCCATGTTTTCATTTGTCGTATTACAACCTTCAATGATACCGGGTGGTGTGCATGACCAGAGATAATATGCAGTCTTGGGATTTACATTTGCCACACAAGTCAGTTGCACGGTGCGTTGAAAAGGAGTTATTATGAAATTAGGTGGATTAACCAGAACCAGTGGTTTACTGTTGATTCTGAACGGCCCAATATCGCAGGTTATGGCTTTGTTTCCATAATTACCTGAGCCAGAAACCATACATGTAATAGTTTGATTATGTCCAAGATCAAAGTCTGTCAGATTTGTTGTAATGCCTTTTGTAGAATCATTGGAGAATGTTTCTGTGGATGGAATATCACCTCCCTCAATCTTCCAGGATACATCTACAGCAGGATTCCCTTTGTCTGTCCTGCACCAAATTGATAAGTGTTGAGTGTCCTCTATTGTTCTGAGATTTTGGGGGCCACAACTTATCTCATCCTCTTTAGGGAAGTACCATGTTGTAAATGTAGCAATGTTAGAATGGCATACCTGCTGGTGTCCTGCAGAAGATCTCTTGAGCACACATAGTTGCTTTTGATTTCTTCTGTCTATGTTGAACAGAATCAGAGTTGATATCATTTCCTTGGTCAAAGGATCATACTCATCAGAAGTATTCATTTGGTAAATCGATGGCTGAATTACTACCCAGAATAGCGAATCAGTCTGTTGATTGAAGCCGGAGACGGAGCAAGTGAAGGTGGCATTTGCACCTTCCATGACAATAATGTCAGTTGGTTGAGTTAAAAACTCAGATGAACACATGGCTGCTGCATTATGACAAGTACTAACACTTGCCATAATGATAGCCATCTTCATCAATACTTTTGAAATCATTATTTTATTCAATAACACGCAGTAACTTTATTTCACCAGCACCTCTTATAGTTAATTAGGTATTAGAGACTTTGCCCCTCTGCAGATTCCAAGTTGGGATTTGATTGCGTATTTAGAGAAAATGGTGCATACAGTCCAAATGTCCACACAAGGCTAACAGTCTCTACTAGAACAATGAAGATGAAGACACAGATCCATCAAGTTTGGCCAAATGTATAAGAATTTTTCTCTATGAGAAATTAAAAACTATGTAAACAGGAACTGTCTGTGACATATAGTTTTGTTTGTTTGTTCAATCTGTTGGCTAGTGATGATTCTGAACAAAGAGAGCAATTTATTTTCCAGGAAGATGTCTATGAGTACTTTTTTATAATCGATAAAAATTTAGAAAGTGGCAACTCATGTTTTGTTAAAGTATGCGTGAAGTGACATTTATCCACATAAGAAGATAGGCAGGAAAGCTTTTTCTTTGGTTGTGTTTGGAATCAATGTTGGATCTCTCCAGTAAATAGGAAATCATTTATCAGGGGAATTTCTACTTGAAGTTGGAATCTTCGAGGCTACCATATTAAAACCAGGTTTTTTTCCTCAAGATGATTTGCATTTGTTTGTATTTGATTTCTTCCAGTTTCTTGAAATAACAGGTAATTAATAGTTCTGTAATTAAATGAATATCATCTTGCATTATATTACAACAAGAGTTGTGCAAAGGATGGGATGATTCAAATTTCATTACATCAATGATTTAGACATTGGGAGTCTCATCTCGTGAGAGGCATGATGGAATTCAATGTAACATTTTATTTGAGCTACTGTACATATATTTTATTTAAGGAGTTGTGAATAAGACCCTTCTCTCACTCACTTCCTGGATCAATCTACGTTAGACCGATCTAAGCTAAATCGGTCTTACAGTGAGTGAGAATGCACAACAGTGCCAAAAAGTGATCTTCTGGACCGATCCAGAAGATCACTTTGCGATATGGTCTTCTGGACAGGTTTGCTTCCTAGATCACTCCAGAGCAATCTAGCGTGCAGTGTGAAACCAACCCGTGCCAGACAGAGTACTTCACCTGGAGATGAGTGTGTTTTTGCGGAAAAGAAATGAAAGAGAGAAAGAGATTACAGTCCTTGAATAAAAATAGACAAATAATATAAGGAAAGATAGAGAGAAAATGATAGAACAATAAAAAACAACGAATAACATAAGAGAAGGTGAAAGAAGGAACAAACTAAGAATAACATATATATATAAAGGAAAGACAGAAAGAGAAATCGATATTTGATTGTGTTTGAAAAATAACCGTCCCAGCAGTTTTTTTTAAATTGTGTAAAGGTGAGATTTAAAGGCTCACTGTACTACTTGTAGCTACATTGTAAACAATGCCTAATCGGTGACCATTGGTCCCCCATGATCCTCTTTTTCTTATGTTAATTGAGAGCTGAGTTAATGAGACACCCACCAATACACACGACATCCATTCTAACACCCTGCATCCATTCTTTCAACCGTTACCCGTTCTGACACTCCACACCCACCCTCTAACCCACCCACATTCTTACAACCCACACCCACCCTTACGACCCACACCCCCTTTCTAACACCCACATCAATTTATTATTACACTCCACACCTACTTTGTCACCCCACACCAGTTTTGACACTTCACACCCACCCTTACATCCCACCTTCATTCTTACAACCTACACCCACCCTTTTATCCACCCACATTCTTACAACCCACACCCACCCTTCAGCCCCACCCCCTTTCCTACACCTTATACCCACCATATCACATTAAAGCCATCCTTACACCCTGCATCCATTCTTACAACCCACACCCTATCTAACACTCCATACCCGCCATTTCACCCCACTCACATGCCTACAACCCACACCCACCCTTACACCCTGCATCCATTCTTACAACCTGCACCAGTTCCCACACTCCACATCCACTCTTACACCACACATCCATTCTTACTCCCCATCCCCACATTATGTCCATTTTTTTCTTCTTTTACTGCCATGCTATATTTTACAGAGGGGAGAATAGCACACTGAAACCAAACTAATCTATATTCCTGCCAATTTTTATTTACTTTAGGCCAATTGAAGTACAACATAAAAGTTGTTTACATTTTTAAATAATGATGATGTAACCTGATTGTTTATAGTCCTCTCTGAGCCGATAAAAATATAAAATTTGTACTCCGGAACAAAAGGCCTGACTGAACAAAACACAAAATCTTATTCATCAAGTTTCTTTTATGTTTTTAATCATAAACCATTGTCATGTCATGCCAAAGATTGTGAAATATCAATTGATCACAAAAGTTGAATTTAGTAATAGCACTTACATTCACATAAGCACATCTGCACCTACATGCATGCAAGCCTACACCCATACACAATTTTGTACAACTGAGAACATATATTAGTCTTTGAGATATAAACATGTATTTAGTACTTTTCAGGATAAAATTAAATGAAATAAGTTATGTTGACAAGTACAAAAAATAGGTTACATTTACTTTGCAATATACAAGCATCAATAGACATGAATAAAGATGAAGTTACTAGTTTTCATTTATCGCTAGGTGAGAGAGATTTAAATAGTTCATATTTGCCAGATTCTGCAAGGACATGGTTTAAAGACTTTATTATAGGTTGTTAGGAAGATGTAGCAAATTTTTAAAGTACCCTATGAATATTTAAGACTCTACAAGACGAAAGGAATTTTTTGACAATGAATATGATGAAAGTGGCTTTCTTTCATTAAACATTCCTATGATATAATGCAGTTAAATGTAAAATGTGAATTATGCAGTTTTTATTGTGTAAAGCACAAGAGATGTATTGGTAAATTTAAGTATATTCCATTTCAGTGTAGGAATATTAATCTTTTATTCATTTTAAAATCCATGCAATATTAAGGTTTTCAACCAGGACAATTTAAAACCAAATGTACACAGAAAGTAGCACAGCAACAAATAAGACACTTCCGTGATATATACTTGGAGAACCAAGATTTGGTGACTGTGCGATTGTAATTTTAGATGTTTTATATGTAGTATGCCTATTAATTTCCTGTGATATATGAATAGTGGAGCCATGGACTTCATATTCAGTAGTTGTGGGTAGTTCAGTACTTGTGCTGACAGGTATTTCTAGTGTGAAATCAGTACAAGTACTAACTGTTTTGGTATATTCATCATTAAGTGAACAGCAGTAGACATTTGAGTTTGCTGTTAACCAGAATGAAGCCTTGAGCATTTCACCTGCTGATTTCTGTACAGGTGAATGTGCAATGAGATTTCCATTCTCAATGAAGTAACAGATGATATGTCCACTTGGATATCCATTTTCTGCAGAACACTCTAGATATGAAATAGCAAGGTTGGACGACAATGACCTTATACACGTTGCAGGAGGTGGAGGAAAGTACACCTGTAGCAAATGCTCCTGATAGGATTGTTTTCTTGTGCACTCGAAGGAGCATCTGTATCTTCCGGTATCTGATGGCTGTGTGTTCTCTATTGTCAATACCAAGAGCAGGTAATCGAATAGTGAATGAGCTTGGAGTTTGGTTCTCCTGCGATGACTGTAGGGGTAATGCGCTGAAGAGACAAATGTGCCATTATGGTTGAAAATCATTCCTTGGTAGGAGAGTTGAAAGGTGCATGTCTGTCCAGCTGATGGTGTGATATATTGCATGACAGTAGATGCTTCTTGGTGTGTGAAAGCTCGTTGTTGGAAAGAGTGCCCATCGCTGTCACTCGCATCAGTGAATCCAAATATTCCATTTAAGATTATAATAGCAAGGTAAACTAAGGTAATTTCCATTGTACTTCAGTATACATCAGCATTTAGTATCACTAAATTTTCACCGCTTTTCTATAAAAGTATTGTCATTTAGTGTGTAGTAAAGTAGTTCATTGTTCCATTTATCCTTGTCAGTATAGTGTCAGATTGATGTGGTTAGACATAAAGTAAGTCAAAATTTAGTCCAGCCACATTACCTTCAATTTAAGTTAATATTACACATTCAAATCGATTCATTTACATAATTGATATAATCAACACTGGGATGCCCTTATGAATCATTTCTAAATTTCTCATGTATTCTTTTCAGATGTTGGTCTTTTTAGGTCTTCAGATTTGAGTTTCTGTTTTGAAAAAACTGACTATGGCAATATTGGAAGAAATATTGTTTTTCTCATTAGTGATTCTCTTTGTTACTTGAAATACAAAAAGGTGTTGACTTGAAGTAAACAAATCTATTACGATTTTCATGAGGACTTGTGGTACCTGAGGTAACACCTTTTCTAACACTGCTGTGTTAATTATTAGGTGATCTCTCTCCCAGTAAAAATATGTGCATGCCTTGTAAGATTTAGGGAGCTTGTTATTAACAGAACGGCAATGAATGGAAGAGCTCTTATGAAGCTAGAAGGATGCAGTGATGGTTGTATGTCCTGTCCTATGCATCAGTTATTTGCTCTGTTGTGGAATAAATCATTTTAATAGCAAGGAATACTTTGTATAGGATAGCCACTTTTTGCAGTGCAGTGCAAAACTGATAGACTCTGGAAGTTTTCTCTGACGAAATATTGACGCTCTCTCTCATCCCCATAACGAGAAGCAGGTTGCCGTGGATAATACGCTTTGAAAGAGTAATTATGTTGTATTCAGCGCACTCAAAAGTATACAAAAATATACAACTGTAGAATCCTTGGTTATACAGTTGTGAATGTCTTTTTTGTAAGTGTTACATGACGAGAGTTAAAGATCCTCTCTGACTTTGTTATGGTGTCTAGCTTTATTTTCTGATAGACGTCTCCTGTTTTTTAAATGTTCTATTGGTGTTGAAAACCACACTATGAAAATATAGCAGGTATCCTGTAGGTTGACACAAGTCGGGGGCATACAAATGCAAAACCAGTTCCTCACCGATTGAGGGGTACTTGTTGGTGGTTGTGATTGTTTTGGTTCGATGATAATGAACTTTTGAGTATGATGACTAGACAGACGCTTACACAATAGTTGTAACCCATCCCTCAGCCATAACCACTTGTTGAAATACAAATCTCATTTGAATCAGCAGTATTTGTATAAATCTGTGTTGATGAGTCCAGTCTGTAAAGAAGGGTTGCAAAAAGAATATGCCAGAATTGTATTTGTATCATCATGAATTGCTGCTGCCACCTAATGTTTGCATCATCACTGAACTAGCATTGAACATGTAGATCCACCAGTGAATGGTGAGAAATTAAAGATAATTAATATGTAGCAAACATAAGAAAACAAGTTTTAAACAAAAATCATTGAAACTTCACATTTCTGGAAAGCAGTTAAATTTACACCCATAACTTTAATGGTAGCTATTGAACCTGTATGATAATTGTTTTTTCTGAAAATAACAATTACAAACTAGGCCTTGATCCAGAGAACCGATTTATTGTTTTTGTGTAATTCATTTAGTAGTTATTGATGATAATCTATTTACAGACAAGCAACCAATATCCTCCTACCTTATAAAATCTCACCTCCATTCAAGTGCACCCAGTTCTCATGTAGCTGTTTCATTGAAGTCTTGAGGAAATGAAATTCCCTTCAGTCGCAACCAGATGTATAAAAGCCTCATATTTTATTGATATAACATTTAAAAAAATTAAGAGTATCAGACATGTTCGGACATGTAATTTTATGATTCATAGAAGAGAAAAAATTATCATGCAAATGTTATGAAATGACCCCTTGACTCCTTGAAATATTGACTTATCATAGATGCTGTAGATGTAGGTCTAATTGTGCAACACCTATAAACTGGAACACATATTTTTGTCATCTTCAAATGTTTTCCTTGGTTCTTAGTCTTAGTGCTATTTTTCTTCAAGCACCAAACCATTTGGAAAAATGAATGTGCACATAGGAAAGGTTAAACCATGGATATCTAAATTTACACACATACACAAACACAAACACAATGTATACAAATCAAACAATTCTGCAATTTGTTGGTTATACCACCAACAATTCCTATCATAATCTTCCACGATAATTTACATAAACTTCCAAGTTTTTCAATTACTTTAGATATTTTGTAATTGTTTGCCGTAATATATGTGACTAAATGTAAATAAATATAATTTAATTTGTATTTTAATTATTGTATTAGTTGTGTATTTATTTCAAACTGTTTTTCTAAATGTGCTGATCTACAGATTCTTTTACAATAATAATATTATGTACAAAAAGAATTTAAAAAAGCCTGTGAAAATGCTTACAGATAGATATGTACCACTATTTTTAGTCCTTTTACAGCTCTTACGGTCCTATGCTGTACTAAGTGGTTAGTGGTGTATATGTGTATAAAATACTTCTGAAATTCATAGGTCTACAGTCTTCTTTCATGGTCACTTTGTACTTCCCTGTATTTGTATGTTATTTAGTTTGTGCCCTCTATGAAGAAATGTAAATAATGTCTTGTTTCTATGCGTTTATCCATACCATGCAGTGCCTTTTTACATCAGTGATTTGAAAAACTTTTCCCATACCTTAAAATATTGTAGTTCTGACATGAACATATTTGGATTAAAAATGAACACAAATTGAAACACAAGACTCTAGATTTGTGACTTATGCAAGTTATTAATTTAATCGGTTAACATTACACTAGTTACACTCATATACTAAGACTTTGATGTTCAATAGTAGTTTTGTTCAACTTGAATTGCATAGATCATAATAAGCGCTACATTTTGCTTTGATTTGAAAATTCAATTTTAAATAATGAAATCAAATTTTCACGAAATAACTAACACATCTACATGAATGAAAACAAATGTATTGATTACCCCCCCCCCCCCCCTTCCCACTGAAAGTCATTTGTAGGTAATGATTAAAAAGTAGTAATCTCGCTGAGTTGTATTTCTTTGCATTATGAACCTTGAAAGCAAAAGTGATAATACTGTTAAACGTTTACATATTTACCCAAATATTTCAAGCAATACTCGTGAGATATGTACAATGACACAATGTAACATTCAATGGCAATCTCTTAAACTAGTCGGAACATGAAGTAGAAAGATATTCCTTAAATACATACTTAAAGAAGACAATATTGACATTTGTGATAAAATATTTAAATGTACAAGTGCAGCATGGAAGTTTTCGAATCATGACACATATAAATTCAATTTTAAGTAACCGTTATCTATAAAACACACTTCCCGGAAAGTGATCAAGCGCTGTAGATAGCAGTGGAGATCATCTTCCTTGTATGTATAGAATGTAAAAAATTTACAGGTGCGAATTGAAAGTGGAATGATTACTATACTATAGTTACAACCATTGCAGACAGAACCAAAATGATACATGTATGTTTGTTAAACCACATGCACCAACATATCATGCATTTTAAAGGAAATGCAATAACTTGTGCTCTAATTACAACAACAAAAATGGTGTTTTACTTCTGGATATGAATTTGATTCTGTTATCTACGAAATGAAATACAGAAAAAGTAATCTCACTGTCCAAAACCACCAGAAAATAATTATTTATGCAGTAGTATGAATCTTATAACTTATAACTAATGAAGCAGATGATATGACAAAATCACAGCAGTTTCACTTGTTATCAATATTAGCCTTTGCAGTTCATTGAAAACATTGAAAAATACAATTGAAAAAATATAGATGCAGAAAAATTGTGTGAAAGATCATCAGAGCAAATATGGATGAATGTATCTCATAGATTTCCTTTGAAGTTAGCCCTCTTTATGATCCTATCAATGATTCTATCATAATATGGTATATCATATAATATTCTGTTCAAGGCCAGGCTAAGTAAAATGGTACATTCAACCCCTCTGTATATTCTAAGTAAGAAAACAATTAGTAAAAATGGACTTGTAAATAGCAATTTATTCTTCATTTATAAATCCAGCATAGGACAAAACTTTAGCAAGGACATCCTTCAGAATGAAAAAAGTATTTTTGGAAACCTGCAAATACATGTATCAAGCAACATTCCTCTCTTGTGCAAACAAGGTTACATAAATAAATCATAAACATTATTTTGTGACACAATTTCAAGAATAGAATGTCATTTGCATTGTATCAAAATATAATATTCCATATCAAAGTCTGATATGGTTCAAATTGTCAATGCACACTGCACAGTTGTTCTTTGACGATATGTCCAGCGTATGCGATATTGGAATTTTATTTTACTCAATGAAGTACAGATATTTGATTCCCTTTTTACAAGAATGTAAGGGTATCTAATTAACACATAGTTTTTGTTATGTGCCAGCTCCACATAGCACTCAAGTCAAAACTAGCTTCAAAGTCAGAATTGCGATAGGCAGCGCATTACATATTTTTGGTAAGAGGAGGGGGAGGCATGCTTTTAGTAAATTTCTGTCTGAGCTTTTTGAGTGAGCCCTTATGGCCTAGAGTATGTCTCCTTTCTAACTCCATCTGAACAACCCCTCCATTCCCCTATTTTGCCATACATGACAAACCCTGATCAGAAGACCCTGAACTTGGGGTGTCATATGTTTTCTTGCACTCGTTAGAATCAGTACAAGAGCTCCAGGAACTATCACAGGAGGTGCTGATGTATGAAGAATGGTATACATTGGAATCGTAAATGTGGTTTAAAGAGAATCGATCATCCTTAGCAATGTCTGGTAGGCTCTTGCACCTGCCCAGTTTGCAAGGAGATGGTTCATGAACGTGGGGCTCGTCATAAATAGGATCGAGATTTGAACCGATGCTGTATCGGTCCTTGCAATCACTGTTGCTGTGGGATGATTTAGGGACAGTGCTGGGCCTGTAAAAGAAACGTTTATACATGCACATTGATAGAATTGTCACCACACATGCAGTGAGGATGACAGTTACCAAGACTCCTGCAACTGTGATGGTTACTAGTTGCCATATTTTGAGGACCGAACTCTTAGGACTATCTGTGCTACCGTTCATGTTTTCTTTGTTGATAATGGTGGGATACAACTGTTCGTCATTTGAGATATCATCTAGTATTGAGTCTGGTAAAATTGCTTTAGATATTTGTGAAGAATTTGGGTTTGTTAGACTGTCAGTTTTAGGGCTCTGCCCACTGATGACCATTTGTTGCTTTTCAATAAGTTGTGAAAGATTAAATGAAGATCTGACAGTAGTGTTTGATACGCTAACCTCGCAATGAAGTGCCTGGTTTTCATTAGTATACATTTTAGCTATTCCTACAGAAAACTGAGAAAGTAGCTTTCCCTCAACGACCTCATTTTTATTTTCACTGAAAGAACTTTTGCCTAAGTACCACACTATCTTCTGTATTTTGCATCTTTCTGAGGAACTTGACACTGCACACACAAAAGTTATATATGAACTATTGCTCCAGCCTTTTGTAGCATTCATTGTTACATTTAGCTTGACATTATCTTCACAAGATAAGGAATCTAATTCTGCATTACCCAGGTGCATGTCAGCAATAGTAATATGCGATGACCCTATGCCTGACCCTTCAGAATTTGTTACAGTGCAGGTGACACTGATATGCTTTACAGACTCTATATTGCTAATATCAGATGTTTTACTCAGATTTAAGTTTGCTCTTTGATCTTTCCCATCACATCCACCAAGTACACCTTCAGGAAAACAAGACCAGGAGAAATTGAAATGTTCAGGATGACCATCTGCTATGCAGGACAGTTGTGTTGGACCCCTCAGGGTCATCCTGGCCTGCCTTGGTTGAACAAAGACATGTGGAGGATAAAGAACTGTGATGGGTCCAATGGAACACTGGTGTCTTATGCCAGGGAAGACCAAGTCACTTGTCACTCCACAGATGATCTCTTTCAGATGCAGTTGTCGCGTTACAAGCAGCCCATGTGACAGAACTCTGTATGCCCCATCATCTTGATGTGTTGGCAAATGTTGTTCATTGACTCCTGGTGGGTTGAATCTCCAACTCAGATCAACAGCCGGTTCGCCTCGAGGAACCTCACACATGATCCTAAGGGTCTGGCCTTCCTTGACAGCCATAGGATGTTCAGGGTTGCACAAGAGTTGGTCATGATCAGGAAAATACTGCACAAACAGACTGGCCTTTCTTGAAGCAAAACAGGTTTCCTGCTGGTCCTCATGATATCCCCTAATATTTAAATTGCAACTGATATACTGGTTGGTCTTACCAATATTTCTAACAGTAATAGTAGAAGTCATTTCTTGACTTGATGAATTGAACATCTTCTGCTCATTTACTGCATACAAATTAGGAACTACTTGCCATGATAGCGTATCAGTTTGACTATTGAAATTCCTAGAAGTGCAAGTAAAAGAAGCACTGCCGCCTTCTTTTGCAGTTTTATCCCTTGGCTGAACTTTAAAATGTGATGGTGAATGGTGGCAATATAAAGCTAAAGAATGAAAAAGATTTGCTAACAAAATCAAGGGAATTGCTCCAGCTTGCACTTGAAAATACAGAAAAGCTGCCATGTTTGCAAAAGTAAGAAATAAACCAACCAGTAATCTGATTCATTCAGCAGTGGTCTGAATTCTGAGTGCTAGCTTGTTGCTCAATGATTATGAATCAAAAGATTTCAAGGAAAGATTGTCTATATTTCCATTCCATGATTATTATCAAATCTTTCTTGAACTTGAATATGCTATTGGCCTTAAATCATTTCCTGCAGTAAGTATTTAATTTTTGTTTTGAAAACCCATTTAATTGAGTGTCCCAATAAAGCTTGATAGATTGCTGTGCAACTAGACTCAAAAACCAAAATTCAATAAAACTAAAGTTTAGATTCAGTTTTTCGAGATAATTTGATAAATAGTAAGTTTCGGTTTACAAGTGTACTTCCAAAGTCACTTTTCTATTTAGCTGTCTGTTTTCTTTTTGCAAGTCGCAAAATATGTTCTAACATTTTGTAGGGACTGCATGTACTGTGCTACTTTTCAGTTGTGACAACCAGATGATATGGTTTATGAAAAAACAGTTGCTTGTAGACAATAATTTGTTCATTATTTACCCGGCTAACATATATATATTATCAATCCAAGGAATATTTTATTTTTTGTAAGAGTGAATGCTGTATTTTTATGCAAGAAGTCACATTGAAGTTGTCACATTAAAGCTGTTACATCTATAATTGTGTCTGTTCTGAACCATTTCTTTTTCTTAATGCTGGTCCATTGTTTTGGTCTTGGTCTTGAGTTCCATCCTTTTCATTGACATGTAAACAATTATCAACAAGTTTTCTAATAGCTTTGATTTTGGTTTGATTTCTAAAACTGTTAATAACAATCATAATGGAAATACCTAATGTATTAAGCACTGTAAAGACAAGAATAATGGACATTGCCATTCCAGATTCTAAGTGAGTGTAATCTACAGAAGCTGTCCTGTAACTGTCCATTAGGTCGTCCGCATCATCAGTATTCTTTGAAGATGATTTATCAGGTGTTTGAGACATCTTTTCATGGTTTTTGGTTGTAGGGACCTCTCTAGATGACATAGTACTCAATAGACAGGGTTGAATATCAAGGTCATCATCATTGCTTTGTGAAAAATCTTTCACAAAGTCCTTGCAGCTACACATGTCACTCTCCTTGTCAAAAGTGGAGGAGCAACAGAATATAGGAATGGCCCTTCGTATCCAAAGTGTCTGCATCAAAGTTGTTCTGTTCTGGATAGGTCTTGTCCATGGGGGCAGTCTTTCCCCATTTTGGTAGCATTCAATAAGACCAAGATGGTTCCCTATAGATGCAGTACACTTCAAGTGAGCCCAAATTCTATTTGTTGTATCTACATGACTAGGACCTAGAACACAAACTGCTTTTCCAGGAGGAAACTCAATATTGAGGCCAACTTTCTTGGTGTATTCATCGATGATTACATCATTTCTATAAACACTACTGATGTATGTGCCAGCATCTTCCCGAGAAACATTTTCAATCTTTATTCGAACTAGGAACATATAATATGATACAACTAATGCAGTATGTTTCTCGATATCCACAGAAAATCGTTTATTTTGATCTGGGCTTAAACCATTTTCCTCTCTCACACCATGTTGGTAAAAAGGTGGTCTGTCTCCGATTCTTAATTCTATTTCTAAATCTTGCTTTTGATTGTACTGGAAAAGAATTTCTGCCTGTCCTCCCTCTGTAAAACTCAGTTGTGTTGAATTAATAAAGGAAAGCCCTGTCAGAAGGAAGATCAACGTGATTAGATGGCTCATATATATATATGGTTTTCTTTATGGAAGTAGAACATTTTGATTCTCTTGAAAAGATGATAAAAGCTTTCAGAAAGATTATCAATAAATGATTAGTCTTCAGAAAAAGGAAAATTTCTAGTGAAGATAAGTCAAATACCTGTATTGCTCACATAAGTTTCTTCTACTAAAACAGTTCTACATTACAAGCTACTATATTAATGAGTGTTTGAAAATATTACCAATGCACCACAAGCTAGTGCAAGAGTGATTGTTGCAATGTGATACAGTCTGTTTAATGAAAATAGATCAAGTGTACAATCTTTAGAATCTTCTACCTCGAATAGTGTTGCTTTTGTTGTTGAAATATCAGCTCTTGAGGTTTGTTCACGAGGCGCTATTGCATCTGCTGCTGTGCTTACTGTCTGGAGAGATTCTGTGGTAGTTGTTTTCACATGTGATGTATGGAGCCTGGAATGATAATCATTGCAGTCCTCTATGCTCTTAGTGAACTTGCTGCTGACTGAGCAACAATCCAGGTCTTGATGTTTATCCAGCCAGAATGTAGCAGTGAAGACGTGATGACCAGTTACATAAAGAGGGGTGTATACACGGATATTGTTGTCAGTATCTGAATAACATATCACATCTGAGGTTGGATAACCATGTATAGCACTGCACTGAAGATTCGAGAGGTTGAAATAATGTGCAGCTTCAAGGGCAACTAGGTCCTGATTTACCCAATTACAATCAACCTCTGTAGGAGGATGGTATATTAGAAGGTGTGTCGTCTGTATTATTTCAGATGGACTATTTGGACAAGTAAACTTACATTGGTATTTACCTTTGTCTCCTCTCTGTATGTTCTTGATACTCAATGACACTGTTAAATATCCAAATGCAAATTGAACATGCACAGATGTTCTCAACAGCTTCTCATAGGGGTATGTGTGAGAGAAGATTTCTGTTCCATTGTTGTTAAAAATCACTCCACTGTTGAAAAGTCTGTATGAACAATTTTGTGAACTAGCATGTGCATTGAACAGTAGGTACGCTTCCACCTTTTCATCAAGGGTTATTGTATGTTTGTGATGAAGAGACGCACTTGGTGATACAGATTTAAGATGATTCCAAAAAACTAGTAGGAGAAGCCATGAACTTCTACACACTCCTGCCCCACCTCTCATGATGAAGATGGGTATGAGCCATGTGATGAGGCATTATCAGTTTCTATGGTGCCTGATATTTCATGGGATTAGATGCAGATTCCACTGTAAAAAAAAGAAAGACAAAAACCTGATATATAGACAAACCATACATTTTGAAGAGAAGTAATGCAGTTTTAGATGTAATAAACCCTACCATTTGTTTTGAGAAAGAAAAAAATGCTGGATAGGATTATGCTTTAACGTTATAAAATGGCCTTAAGAATATGTTTCACTATAAAAAAAAAAAAGGAACACTTTTTCTTCAATTCCTTGTCTTACACATTGTTTGTTACCATATGTCACTTACTGAACATGCAAACAGTTATTTTTTTCATAATTTCTCCTCAATAGTAATTGCGTCTGTGCATACATTTTAAGCATATTCTTGAGGTTAAAATGGATGATTTTAGATTCTTACCTTGAAGCAGAATGTTTAATCCAAAAAATGAAACAGTGTAAAGGATATCACAGATCTTCAAGTGGTAATTACACTAGACACAAGGCGGCATGTCTTTGCTACTCTTTCTGCAATTATTATGTGAACTTTACCATGTGATGAAGGCATGTCACTGTTCAAAGAAACAAATCAAACACCAGATTGTATGATTACTGATATCTGTCTCCTTAATAAGTTAACTAACTTCAATTTATTTGTTTACATTCACAGATATTTTGCACGCACATTGAAATCTCATTTTTAATCTTTCTTAAAATATAAAGAGAAGAAAAAATATGATCTTGCTCCTTGTACTTTCAAATGTGTTTGGTATGTTTACTTGTTCCTACTTATTGGTGTCTTTATTTACTTGTATATATGGGTAACCTGATGAAAGGTAAAGTGATGATAATTTGAAAGGTCTACAATAATTATGATACATTTTATGAGGAATTTCTGGTAAGGTGAAGATGGTTGAGATATAGTGAAACTTTTCTTGAAAACCCGGAAAAAACGAAACCATTTTAACAGTTTAAATTAAATGTTTTATTATATGACTATAAGTTTGTATAAATAGTATTTTAGAAAGATTAGTTCATTTTGATACACATAGTACCTTGGGCGTCTTTAGAATCACATTTTAAAGGTTTATATCCCATTCAATTCTGTTTAGATATGACGGGGCAAAAGTATGGTGACGTAAAATTGTCATACATTTCCTATTTCTGTAATTCTCAGAACATTTTTAAAGAATACTGTATATATAGCATGCCACTTCTTTTACTGCACAAATGATTTCACATAATTTCAGTTCATGAACAAGAATCATAGCTCATTCAAATGCTGCTTTCAGAAAGTTTGGGACATTATAAAGCAGGAGATTGATTTTACACCAAAATGTAGCTCCTTCATGTGGCACCGTGTACATGTAGGTGTAACATAGGTGAAGATTAAATTGTTAGAAACCTAAAAGTTATCAGAAATGATTAAAGAAAAGTCTCCAACTTTGAAATCAATAATCAATTTTTGTTTTGTTTGTGTACCTTTTTTTTCTTTCATATCCAGGTAAGTGCTTCCAAGATGATGTGAGGATATGGTCGTTTGTCGTATAGCATTGGGTATGCATATACATGAGTTTTGTATATACTTCATCACATTGAGAGGTAGGTCTTCCGACCTTTTACAAAAGTATCAAAGATAAATTGAAATTAAAGAATATTATGACCAAGTGTGTGCTGTTTAATTGTAAAGACTCTAAACCACCTATGAAATCTTGATGATAACAGTAATTATATCAGGTAGGTCATTTGTTCACACAACAGTCTATAAATTCTATGTTTAGTTCATATTCTAAACTTTGAGGTTATGGACACACTCGCAATTATGAAACTTATAAGTTTACTTGAAGTCATAAACTGCAAGCAATCTTACAGTTCACGTGATAATTAATGGGGGCGGGGTGAGGTGTCCATATGTGAAGTTATGGGCCGTGCAGACACAATAAACTTTTAGGTCCCGCAAAGCTTGTGGTTAAAATGACCTGCCTGGCTTCTAGGTGAAAACTCTGAATGCTTGTTGTTTTGGTGTGTTTGAACCCTCATCATTTTTAATGGATCGTTTTTTAAAACTTAAAGAGAGTATAGGTCCCTTTTGCAGATTTGTGCAAACTCCATGAATGTTGGTGAGTGTTTAAAATATATCCTTGTGTGAAATCTTACATTTATAGTTTCTGAAACTTTTTTGTAAGAAATGATAATCTAGTGCTGGTTTCATAATGTCACAGAGGGAGCTATTCTTAAATCAACAGATATAAGGGTCCAATTGATTTTGAATTAGGGACAAATATTTTTGGAGTCTAGACAATAAATATTTGGAATTAAACATTCAATTTTTTTTCATTGAAAGCCAGTTTCCTTTCTTTCTCTTTTTTTTGGAGGTTCCTAATACACTTGATTTATGGAACTTAAGGTTTTTAGGTCTGCAAAAGGGACACACCATCTTTCAAGTTTTAAACTATGATTGCCTCATGTGAATATAGTGATTGGAAGTGTAATTGACCTGTGATTATTTTTTTTGCCATCATGGTTCCCTTTTTTGGTCGCATATGGTTGGCAGCTCTGCTTTTCATGAGAGAGGAACAGAATATTAAGTCTGACCAGATATATGGTCTCAAAAAGAAGTCATGATACACTGCTTTATGTCCTGTTGCAAATCATCAGAGTAGCATTTCTTGGTTGTTGGTGCTTGTGTTGATATTCTTTCATAATTTTATTTAAACTCTGCATTTCTATTTTTCAAAGTCAATGGAAAACTTAGATATTCTTATTGTGAAGAGAAAGGAGCATAAAGTAGTTAATTCAAAATTTTACAAACATAATATGTTTCTCGTCCTACTGGTACTTTTAAATTTTAAGTCATCACCCACACAAAATAAACATAAGGTACACATTTTGTTTGATAACAAGTTTCATCTTTTATTGCAAGATTTGAACAATATTTCTTTTCAATTCTGCTTTACTTCAAGCAGTTAATAAAGATATATAAATTGCAGTTCATTAATTATCACTCTTTGAAAGAAGCAGAGTGAAACAGGTATATACAGAAGGCGGGGGGGGGGGGGGGGGGGGGGGGGGGGGGGAGAAAACCTTAGTACAAGAATAAGTTGTGAGTACCACATTTAAACAACACAAAATAAGCATCTGTATTTTTGATTAACGGTATAAGCTCATTCATTAAAATATTTCATTTTAGAAAGTTTAATAGAATGTATCAGTTACAGAAACTACTCACTGTCAGAAATGTATGTATGACAACAGTGTTTTAATGGAGTTACCCTTTATTCACATTCCTGCCTAAGCTGACTAGATCATGCAATTTTCCCCCTTTTTTTTCTTTCTTTAAAGCCGCATGTACTAGATTGTATTGCCATGTAATGTCATGTTCAGATCTAGTTTTGCAAAGCATGAGTATTATACAATTAAGTCAATGGGAAATTGTACATTAGATAGAGATGACTTTGTGATTCCATTTTTATTTCAATTATATTATAAATGTTACATTATGGTGCTGTACAAAATATATTTTTAGGATAGCTAACTCAATATTTCTTCCAATGAATACAGTAGTGGAAATTGTTTTAGCTACTGAATAGACAATTCTTAAAATAGACTAGAAATCCATAATGTGCTGTATTGTATGAATAAATTGGAGTGTTACATTTTAAAGTCATTTCAACCTGAACCAGTTTAGAATATAGTTAATTCAGTTCAACCATGCATTCAGATTATTACTTATTGTCATTCTCATCTCTTGGAGATTCTGTGTTAATTTTTTCTAATTCTTGCTTATCATTTGTTCTTTCTTCCTTGTTACAAAGAAGTTTCTTGAAAGATTTAATGATGTTATTTTTGACGGTGGAAATCGTTATCATAATGACGATACCAAATGTATTTATGACTGTAAATACAAGAACTATCAACAAAACCAAACTGGATTCAGAAGTATCTACAAAACTTGGATTTAGCTTATCAGGTTGGTCAGGTGTAGTTGCTGAATTTGTTGGACTGCCCTCAACATGACTTTCCTTTTCTTGTATAGATTTTGTTGAATGAAGCTTTTTTGGTGCCTCTGTACTAGATGGACAGGGAGAGAGAACAGGTATTGCGTCATTCCCTTGTGAAAAATCCCTGATAAAATCTTGACATCCGCACATGTCACTAACCCTATCGTATGTGGAGGAACAACAAAATATTGGAATAGTCTTTCTTATCCAAATTACTTGAACCAAAGTGGTTCTATTTTGTGTAGGTCTTGTCCACGGGGGCATTCTTTCTCTGTTTTGGTAGCACTCAATGAGTCCATGACGACTACCAATAGAAGCGATGCATTTCAAGGGAGCCCAGACCTCACTACTTGTATCGATCTGATTAGGCCCTATGACACAGTTGGCTTTACCTGGAGGGAACTCTATATTGAGTCCCACTTTCTTTGTTTCTTCTTCATTGATATGCCCATTTTCGTAAACCATGCATTTGTAAGTCCCAGCATCTTCTCGGGAAACATTTTCAATTTTGACCCGAACTAGAAACATATGATATGAAACACCAGGTGCAGTGTGCTTCTCTATATCAACAGAAAACCTTTGATTCTGATTAGTACTAAGTCCAGCCTTTAACATGACTCCATGTTGGTAAAACGGAGGTCTGTCGCCGATTCTTATTTCTACATCTAAATCTTGTTCTTGATTATAGTGGTAAAGAAGTTCTGCTTGCCCACCCTCTGTGAAACTAAGTTGTGTTGACTCACTGAAAGATATTCCAATTAACAGTATGATGAATATGACATGACTCACAGAAACTCTAGTTTGACATAATGTAAACATAATTATAGAGTCAATGAAAACAAATTACATTCAGCACATTTAGAATGAATTGGTCAAAATTGAATTCAGTATGAGTTTTTACACAAAGTGCTTTTAAGATAGTTTGTTAGTGAATGTACTTTTTTAGAGAATCACTAATCTGAAAAGCTTTCTCAAATTGTGTTGTGAATATTATAAGAGTAAGTGCTACACAAAGCACTGTAAGTGTAACTATGGCAATATGATATTCAATGTATAAGCAAGGAAGGTCACCAATGCAGTCTTTGCAGTCTTGTTCAGTTGAGAGAATTGTCTCAGTATTTAATGCGTCCTGATTAGCAGATATTTTGTCCGCTTTGGCAACTGTTGTATGCGAGGATTCAGTAGAGGCAGGAAGCTGTAATGAATGGAGATACCGTCTCGAAAGAATTTTCCGAGGGAAAAATATTTAAGATTAACCTGGCTTAACAAAAAGAAATGTAACCCTCTCCAGCCACATTTCCATCAACAGCTGTCCATATCAATGCACAGTCCCTCTCTGGCATTCCAAATAGTACGAAATGTTACGCAACGCCATCTGCTTCCCTAAGTTCTCTATTCACTCTTTTGCAAAAATATGCAAGCATCGAGCTTTGAAGCCATGCGAGGCACCGACAAATTAAGTCATGTTCAGTGAAGATATATTTAGCTATAACATATAAAATGCAGAATTCACAAAATATGACCAATGCAACTTTCTATTAGTCATCAAATGCCTGTTCCGTTCTCGGATAGCTCTACTGAAGACATGGCAATGTCAACCAGCGAAATCGACCAAGGAAATCATGAGTTAGAGCGAATGAAAGGTTTTCATCATCATGATTTTCTCATCTAATAATTGACATTTTCCGAAAATTTCCGAAATTTGTACTTAGCTAGGAAGGTAGTCCAAAGGGTTATCTTGCTTAAGAACTAAATAAAATTGTGTTATATGTTTGCGCATTTATTGATTTAGGGCTAGAAGTTGTCAAGTTATCACCACTATTCACCCCAAGTACGGGCCGGCAAAGCAAAAGCCGCCGTGATCGCTGGGCTAGGCTGTGTGTGGAAAGGGAGGACTTATTGTTACTAGGGAGCTGTACGGTTTCGGAGGGGGGTTAAGGGGATTACGGTAGGGGAAACAAAAGACGCGCGGTGCCACGGATGACTTCAAAGGGGCCTCTTGGACGGGATCTCCATTAATTACAGCTTCCTGGTAGAGGTGTCCACTTTGCTCTCGGTAGCTTTCGTTGAATGTCGCAAGGAATGGAAGTCGTCACAGTCCTGTATGCTCTTGGTAAATCTTGTGCTGACCGAACAGCAGGACAGATCTTGATCCCTTTTCAACCAAAATGTTGCAGTGTAGATATGGTTGTCGGTAATGCGGAGAGGAGTGTGTATTAAAGTATTGTCTTTTCTGTTGGAATAACACAGCACGTCCGCTTTTGGATAACTATTTTGGCCGGTGCACCGAAGAACCGAGAGGTTGAAATAGGTTGCTGCTTCTAGAGGAATCTTTTCCTTATCAACCCAGTGACAATCGACTGGCCCAGGAGGATAGTAAATCAGCAGCTTTGCTTTCTGTACAGTTGTGGTTGTATTACATGTGAATTTACATTGATAAATTCCTCTGTCTCTTGCACGAGTGTTCTTGATGCTGATTGACACTCCCAAATATCCAAACGCAGAGTGGATATGCACTGATGTTCTGAGCAGTTTCTCATAAGAAAATTTCTGAGAAAATGTTTCCTTTCCATTAATATTGAAAGTCACTCCATTATAAAAAAGTTTGAAAGTACAGATGTTTGAAGTATCATGTGCGATGAAAAGGAACTGAGCTTCCTTCCGCTCATCTAAAGTTATGATTTGGTTCTGATTTAGGGATAAGCTTGTGGATAGAGATTCTTGAAGATTAACAAGTACTATCAGGATTAGCGGAATTCCACAAGTTTAGGCCACTCCTTGCATGTTGAAAGCACACTTGATGCATTGGATAATGCATCATTTTTTCTTGGACGTAGGTTTTTACAAATTATGCTCCCTCATCTGTAGATATAAAGAAAAAAATAATCCCTTTTCATTTAATGTTCATTGAATATACCAAAAGAGTGAAGGAGTGTCAACCATAATATTTCATATTCATTGAAGATAAACCTTGCAATATTAAAATAGTTCTTTATTATCTTCATTCCTACCATCATATATTAATGCAATACAATTTGGAAAATCTCCACCTGTATTTAGATTTATGACACATTCAATGATTACAATGTTAGTGTCAAAACAAGAATACTAGACAGGGCTGCTAAATAATAGTAATAATAATAGTATATTGCTTAGAAAATGCATAATACCAACATGGTGTCTGTGTGTGTTTGAAAATCACTGTATTAATGTTAAAAAAAACTTATATTACACATTTAAGAACAATTATGTTTTCAGCTTGGATTTAAATTGATCCAACTGAGTGATATCTACACATTTTGTGGAAGTTTATTCCAAAGTTCTGGGACTATCTTTTGAAATACCCTATCCCCATATGAATTGTTCTGCACAGAAGTTTTAGAGGGCAGATTTTTTTTATTTTGAACAGATTGTGTTTCGGTGCGACACTTAGATAAGTTCATGAAAATAAACAGGCGCAATACCTACACATTTGGATACTCGTACAAGTAGTTTATGTTTAATTCTAGATCTATAGATTAATATATAATTACAACTTTTCTATGGGCGAAAAAAAGATGTATATATATATATATAGAAACACATTAAAAGTGATAGCAATTATGTAGATGCAGATCTTATTCCTACTGTTTTTAAATCTATTATAATTAGTGACATTTTTTTCTTAACTCGATATGAAATAAAAACAGTCTTACCTTGTTGCAAATTTTTGAAGAAGAAAGGGTAGAGGAAAATTGTGGAACAAGCACAAGTTTGAAACAATTCAGACGTATACTCAAGCAGACTTCACATATCTCCCTCTGACAAAATATATATCAAAACTTGTTGTTCTATGTCAGGTATATCATATCATTAAGCTGTGATAATTTTGTTATTGTTGCATATGTTGTAATGAGCAAATAGCGTGCAGGGACTTTATTTACTTTAAGGTAGGTTTTTGCTGTTTCATTTGTACAATATATTCCAAATATTGATCTTGTGAGATAGCAACAAGATGCTTTTGACTTAATATTATAGTTTTTAGTTTTGATTATGTTGTTTATTGAGTGCAATCAGAGATTGATATGACTGAAGTTCATGAAGCTTTATCCTTAGATGAGAAAATATGACAACGAACAAACCTTAATGTACACACCATAGGCTGATGACAGATAAAGTTTGTTTGAAGTGAAGCCTTTCCAGGTTTGTTATCATATTATAAATAATAAAGCTAATAAGATGATGTTCAAAGTACAGAAATGAAAGATAATGTAGTGATATGTTTGTTACGATTAAAGGAAGTCAATTTTACAGTCAGTCTCTGAAGAATGATACCTTTGAAATTAAAAAAAGTACCATAAATTCCCTTTTGCATTTAATCAAAAGCAGCACTTGTAGCAAAATGTTTTGAAAGGTGACTTTACCAATGAATATATATGACATAAAAGTCATTTTAGTCCAAGGAAAATGAACTTTCAAGTACTCATTTTTAAATAGTGTCGATGCCTGATAATTCTCACCACTAAACTTTTACTCAAACTTCTAAATAAAGAGAACTCTGCATTAATTCATTAAGAGTATGTTAATATGTACATTTATTTATAAGATAATTCATCATACAATCAGTGAAAATCAATGACTTTACACAAAATACAACATCTTGATAGCATAATAATGGAATACCTCCAATTGTCAAACCATGAAGAAAAAAAAAACATATTAATATAGAAAAACCTACCAGGTACTATTTATTAAAAATGTTAGAGGACAGAAAATGTATGATTGTGGTTACAAGAGAACAGCAATCTTACATAATATATACAAACTTACAAAGGTTGAAGCAAGAAATAGAAGTGGTGAAATGTGACATGTGAAACTGCATTATTCAGATAACATGTGAGACTAAGGATCTACGTTTATGTCACAAGTCTTCTCTTGAGATGATTAAAGATAATACAAAGTTTTGGGAATTTTTTTAAATTGGCTGGATAGTGATTCTTTACAATTTTGAAATATTTGGATGCCTGTGTAGATGTATTATAAGCACTAGAAAATTTAGCCCCTAAAACACTTATGCTTTCGAGAAAAATTGAATATAAAAATTTACCGGTGCTCCTGGTAAATTTTGATAATTTTCTAAATAGCGCCTACGGCCATACAATGGTAGCTGCGACCATGAAAATCTCAGAATATGTAGTTGTGAAATATAATTTATTAAAGGAAACATTGTTTTATAGCTAAATTAATATAATGCCCTTAAGAGGGAGTTATACAACGAAAAGAGTTAATTATTTACAATTTCATCACTTTAGACTCAATTTCAACCACGACAACGATCACTAAATATTGTAGGATCGCATATGCTTCCAATATGTTCATTTGAACCAAAATCATGACCCTATACTAAAACTTTGTTATACCTTTAATATTTTTTTTTCCAATTAGATTTGCAGTATTTGCTATTAATATTTTCTTTTGTAAAATATACATGAATGATTTTGTTTGACCATCGATTCTTATTTTAATTAGAAGCTGCAAAGTTTCCAATGTTTGTATTTTTATAGATATGTACTTCAAAATCAGTAATAAATTCAATAATTTCCTTCATCGTTTGAACCAACTGAAAAGTAAAGTAATATGATGATAAACATGTATATTCCATCATACCAACATTTTTTCCTTCGGTTTCTGAATGATTACATGCACTAACTTCAGTCTTGAAGATTGAATTATAGTACAATATTATGTTTGGAACGTAAGGGTAATATTTGATGTGGTATTTTGTCATGTTCTTTTGTACACAGTTATTTCACAATCCTTATTTATTGTTCTTTCAAATTTGTAGTTTTTTAGGGAAATAGAAAGATATAGAGAGAAAGGGAAACTTAGGGACACAGTGAGAAGAGTAGAGAGAAAATGAAGAGAGAGAGAGAGATCTAGGGAGAGGGGAAGAGAGAAAGAGAGAGAGGAAAGGAGAATGACAGAGAGAGATGGGCAGAGAGAGAGAGAGAGAGGAACATAGGAACAGAGACAGAGAGAAAGAGAGAGACCATTAAGACATTCATTCATTTTTTCAATTCATGCATTTTTACAATGTCCTGATTGACATACATAGGGGTCTTCGAGGTATGGGTTGTGTGACCAGGAATTTGTCGATCTCTTTTCCCTGGAGGGCTGGTACCCATGTAGACATCACTGGAACTGGTCCATGAAGAACGCTGAGGTGGTGTGCTCGAAAAGGAATCCCTGATGATCTCGGAGGCATACGTCCCTTGCAGGCTGCAGGTGGAAGTGTCATCTGATTCAGTGCTGATAGGAGACACATTGGTAAAGGAAGCTTCTGCTACATTAGGAACTTCATAGACTGCGCCTCCCGAAGGAGATCCTTCACAGGACAGTCCTTGTGGACCTTGCTTGGAAATGTCAGTGTTGCTGTTGCTAAGATGTCTGTACAGCAGGATCAACACTACTGCAACTACACATGCTGTGAGCACGATGGTCAACAGAACTCCAGCAATTGCCATTGCTACAATCTTCCATGTGGCAAGTTTTTCTGGTTGTAAAACTGTAGGTGGAGCAGGTGTCCCAGTTGATTGTATTTGGTATGACTCTGAATCACTAAACTTGCTTGACAACTGTCCAGGGTAGACAGAAAGATTGACCAATGAGCTTATTGTATGACCACAAGCTGTAACCTCACAGAGGACTTCTTTGACACCTTGGCCCTTTGAAATGTTGAGGAAATGCAATACATATGATGACATTGACACATTTGTCATGACAATATTTGCATTATCAGTGATTAGAAGGCCATTATAGTACCACTTCCATTGTATGTCATCAGGGATATTTCCTGTGACTTTACACCAGAATGTCATCTGTTCAGTTGTTTCTGTCGTCTGTTCATTTAACTCACAAGAAATGTTGAAGGGCTTACTGGTTCCACCTGAACAGCTATCGGATGTCGTTTTGTGATTGGTGTGTGTTGCAACATTTCTTTGTTTTATCATTAGATTTGATGAAAATGAGTTCGATCCTACTGTGTTCATAACTGTGCACGTAATAATAGCATACTCTGTATCGGTGGAGCCAAAGGATGTGGATATGTGAACAACTGAGGTGTTCGTAGATGTGGTAGTTCCATTACAGCCATTCAGTTTCACATTTGATGAGCAAAACCAAGTGAAGTTGAAAACTGTTGGGTAGCCATCTGCCATGCATGTAAATCCAACTACCATGTGGTCTTCCAAAATTGCATTTCTAGGATGCACAGCAACAATAGGAGGTGAAAGAACTTTGATAAGACCAGTAGGACATTCAAGTGATCTTCCTGGAAAAGCTAGCTCACTTGTGACAACACAGATAATTATTTTGTTGTGTAGTTCTCGACTTACTCTTACTTTATCTGACAAGTTTCTCATCAGCCCATTGTCCTGTATCTTCGGTAATGGTAGCACAAACTTATCCTCTGTTTCCAGTCTCCAGGTCAGGTCAACTGCTGGTTTGCAGCGTAAGACCGCACAATAGACATGGAGGAACTGCCCTTCCTGTAAGGATATTGCATCTTGAGGTGAGCAACTCAGCTCACTCTGTCTTGGAAAGTATTTCACACTTAGCTTTGTTCTTCTAGAAGAGAAATTTCTCCATTGATACTGGCCAGAACCGTCAGATGCATAGCTGACACTGCAAGTTATGTAGCGGTCATATTGATCAATATCTTGCACTGTAAGTGTTGATGTTAGATGGTGATCAAACTCTGCAGTTGTCTCATTGTTCTTATGATCAGGTCTCACAGTCCAGGAAATCCTTGTTCTGTCCAAATTGTTGACAGAACACATGAATGTCACATCATCACCTTCATTTGCTGTGATATCTTGTGGTTGTGTAATGAAGACTTGTGGTGAAGAAGACACAATGATTGTGTTACATAATACCACTAGCAAGTTAACAGCATAAACCTTAAGCCATTTTTCTGTAGCCATTTTTGATTGAGAGTTTTTGAAGGTAAGCCGTGCCTTGGAGCTGAAAATATTTATAATGGATGAGACCTGTTTTCATTCCAGATGTAACAACTTTATGAATTCATGTGATAAAGTGAAACCGGAAATCTCATAAAGAAGTAGAGCTCTTCTCCGATTTGCTTTCCTTCTTGATATCTTCATTATATTAACCGATTGACTACTGAATTATCTCATTGCCATAGACTTATTACAGGGACCACTTGGTTCCCTTATACAATGGGTTAACACTGTACTGGATACTAACTTTCTCACAACCAGTATCTCTTGATACCATGTATGTGTTATGAATTTCAAGTATCTGTAGTTTACAAGTATCAAGTAACACCTTTCCCTCTTGTCTTATGTTGAATAATGTTGAATAATTACCTTCAGTATTAAGCTTTTCTTTATGAACATATCACTAATTTTCATGTTTCCATTTGACAATACATTTATTTCTACCAATGTGGTGACCAAAGGGTAGCGAAACTCTCTAGGGAAAGGAAATGACTAATGCATATTTTGTTCTTCTTATGATAATCAATATTGTGACAAGGGTAATAATTGTGTAAACTGCTCAAGTAAATTAGGCATTTAAAATTTTGAATGTATGCAAATTTTGTTATTCATGGTATAATTTTTACACGACAAACATGAGAGTTATCGTCCACTACGTGACTACATAACAATCTGGTAACCAAATTGCCGAATTGAGATTCGCATGGCTTTATTAATCTCATATTTTCCACAAAACTTTCTTATTATTACTCTGATTAATTTAAAACTTTCACTATTGTGTTTCTGTTATTTTCTGCTTTCATGGAATTGGATTATTACAGAGATTGGATTTTCCTTTCATAAACTTGTGCTAGGTCTCTTTTTCTCGGATCTCCTTTATTCTATCTGATTTTCTTTGAGTCATATCTCTATATTTCATTCTATCCTTCTCTTCCTTTTATTCTTCCCTCTCTCTCTCTCTCTTTCTCTCTTTCTTTCTCTCTTTCTTTCTCTCTCTCTCTCTCTCTCTTCCTCCCTTTCTTCCTCTCTCTCTCCCTCCCTCTTTCATTTGTATTACATTAACTTTTGCTCCCTCTTGTCCCTTACCACTGTGATCTTCCATCCTTCTCCTGTTCTCTTATTCCCACATGTTTATGATGAATCCTTCAAATCAAAACCTGTCATTACTTACAATTTGGTTTACTCAACCTAAAGTCATTTACACAGTTGTTATGACTTTTGTATGGATTTAATTGTATGTGTATGTTGTTTGCATGCATGGTATGGAATATAAACCTCTCATGAGCCGGAAAGAATGACCAGCAAGACAGCGTTGGAATTTTACTCACTGGAAGACATCTACCATTTGAAATAAATTTTACAACCTCTGTATATTGTAGTGATCAACACTAGGAATAAATGATCATCTGAGGAATGCATGTTGAATGTGCATCAACTATAAATGGCAATGACAAAAAACTTTTGTACAGGTTAAAAGTAATACAAAGTTTTGGTATGGGGTCATGAATTTGGTTCAAATGAACATATTGGAAGCATATGTGAGCCTACAATATTCAGTGATCGTTGTCGCGGTTGAAATCGAGTCTAAAGTTATGAAATTGTCAATAATAAAATCTTTATGTTGTATAGCTCCCTCTCAAGGTCAAGATATTAATTAAGCTATAAAACAATGTTTCTTCAATCTTGACTAAAATTGACCGATTTGCTATTCCCGTTTGGAAATAATATATCAGAACTACATATTCTGTGATTTTCATGGTCGCAGCTACCATTGTACGGCCGTAGGCGCTATTTGAAATTTATCAAAATTTACCAGGAGCACCGGTAAATTTGTATATTCAATTTTTCTCAAAAGTAGAAGTGTTTTAGGGGCGAATTCTTTTAGTGCCCTTAATACATCCACAGGGGCATCCAAATATATCAAAATTGTAAAGATTCACTATCCACCCAATTTTCGAAATTTCCCAAAACTTTGTATTACCTTTAAAGAAAATTCAATACACTACAAATTTGCAGTGAAACAAACATAGTTTAATATTATATCATATTTAATTTGTTATTTTAATAACTAGCTTTTACAACTAATGTACATATATGATGTGTTAAAAAAATACAAGCTTTTGATTAGCAACATTCTAAAAAGTTTTGAACCATCCTCAATAAAAATTCATAGGTAATGCTGAAGCAATGTCTCCTGAATTCGGTGTGAATTTTTTAAGAATTTAAGCTACAACTGCAAGGTTATGACTGTTTTTTGTAAGATACCATTTACAAAATGTTACAAACATAGTATGTTGTGTAGCATCAATGCACAATAAGCCTATATCTGTCACTTTTGCTTTTTGGGAAAGAAAACTTTCCATTGAAATCATTCAAACTCATGATTTCTTGGTGATATCACCACTGAGACATTTTAGTTTGATATTTCATTTGTAGAATGTCATGAACGTGTATTTGAAATATATCATAAGTACAACAAACAAACAAAATTAAGTATTCAACAATGTTTTTGATGCAAATAATTTGCTTTCTTATAACTTCAACTTCTTTATACTTTGATCATTATGATATGAACAATTACTATAGGAAACAACCGAGTATTGGTTTAACAACTGCATTACTCATTCAGCTATTCAAAGATCTATTTCTAGTTACATGTAAGCAACAAACACCAAACATTAATTTTATGATATGCGTTCTCATGATATCTATAAACTTTGTCCTTGAGGATGGTTTCTGCACAATATTTGTATTTGATTTGAAATGGCCAAAATGTATCTATAAAAAGATACTTAAGACATTAATTTCATGAACTGCTTGTGTAATTTCATTAACCTAATTTGTAACACTCCTTTGGTAACAAGAATTAAAGGTGATTTGAGAGCTAGCCAGGAGATGTTCAGGTACCAGGTATGCACTCAATGGGCCCAGTGCTATTCAATGTGCTATATTTGTAACAATTGACTTGCTACATTCTACACAATTGATCATTACTCTATTTTGTTTTTTTTAGCTTAAATCCTTGTGAAATTCACACAGATATTAGGAAATGTGATAACATTACCTACAATGTTTTATTGAAAATGAATGATGTTGCCAATCAAAGTCTTGTTGCATTTGTATGGAGACACTTCGTATGAGGGATATAACATTTATTGAATACACAATTAATTTATTAATGTAGTATATAATCATACATAATTTATTGCAAGTTGCAATATTTTCATGAATCTACACCAGCCTGTCGAAAATACACACATAACATTTCTGTAAACATCTCAAAAAGAAAGAAGAAGAGTATTTATCATTTTAAAATTAGGACATTACAGCTACTAAACATAGGGTTTTTAAGAAAATAACATTTACCATCCAACACTATACATTTTGCTGTGAAAGCTCCTGCAATTAGATTTTGCATTACTATCAAATTGTTGTATGATATGACTGTACAAAATGTGTTTATGATATATATCAGAATAATAATAATAACAACATGCAACATTTGTAAAGCACTGAATACTATGTTTTAAAGGCCATAGGAATATAACAGGAACAAAAGGAAGGAGAAGGAGAAAGAGAAAGCAAAATATAAACAATACAAAAACTTAGCAACAACATCAACTACATGTACTACTATGGCTAATTCTTGTACTGATATGATACTGATATTATAGGATGTAAAGTAATCTTGTAACACTGTGCTTGTGTCAATTCAAAACATCGGGGAGATTAGGGTTCTTAACAAGAGCTATGTTATACAGTAGTTTGTGGTGCTCGATTTTTTATGAATTTATTTCGTATTGTTTTTGCTGTGCCAGCAGCCTCATCTGAATCAAGTGCCTGGGCATAGGCTTTTGTGTTAATTTTCTTATCAACAAATTCTTTATTTTCGTTATCAACAAATTCTTTATTTTCATTATCAACACATGTTTTATTTTCGTTATCACTTTCTGAACATTTTTTGTAACGTTCAGTTTTTGTAGTTTTATTGTCCTTTTCTTTCACTTGACAAATAGCTGCCTTTAAACCTTTTCTTAATGCAACCAAGTACAGTACCAGTAAAACTATGATCAAGAGCAAAAAAATTATCATGGCGACCATTACCCCCCACGTACTGCTCTCAGAGATGCTATGTGTATGGTGATCTTCAACCTCTGAGGCAGTAGTGGTACTGGCATATGTTAATGGTTGGTTAGAGGCAGAAGAATGACTTCCAAGGGTCTTAGTGCTTGATGGTGGTCTGTTGTATTCTACCTGTGTTATTCCACAAGGATCTATCTTTTCCTGAGGTATAATGCCTATATGGGGATCCCATCCAAAATCCTTACAACTACATCTCTCTGTAGGTCTTTCATAGTTGGATGTGCAACAATGTGCAAAATGTGCCCTCTTTATCCACAATGTCTCCTCCAAAGTTTTTTTATCCTGTACAGGCCTCGTCCATGGGGGCATTTTTTCACTTTCTTGGTAGCAGTCAATAAACCCATGGAGGCTTCCTAGTGGTGCTTTGCAGTGTACTCTGACCCAAACCCCATTCATTTCAACAAAGCTATTCTCAATTTTACAAGTTGCCTTTCCGGGAGGAAATTCAACTTGCAAACTTAATTTTTTGGTCAATTGGTCCAGTTTCTGACCATTTTTGTGAATTTCGCATATAAATGTACCTGCATCCTCTCTTGTGACATTTCTAATTCTCACTCTAATCATGAGTACAGTTCTGTGTGAACCATCACACTTATGTTTTTTTTCTACCACAGAAAATCTACCACGTTGTTCTGGAGTCAGACCGACCATTGACATATTGCCAGAATGATAGAACATAGGTTTGTTTGTTACATGCAATGATACATCTGTATTATTGAAATCATAATATTGGAAAACCACCTCAGCATCATCTCCCTCGTGAAAGCTGAGAAGTGTGGAATTATTGAATTGCAAGCATAATATGAAGAGGATAAAAAGACGTAGTTGCAATCTATCATGTGCTTTTATATCCATCTTTATAGTCTTACGAAAAATGCTTCTTTGAAGAATAAAACCTAAAAATCACAAGTATGATCACAAGACTTATGACAGAACAAAATATTATTATGATATTCTGTATTGACTTGTTTGCCGTCCTGATAGGGTCAGTTAATAAATTATGATCTGTTGCTATTGTTGAAATAAACTTTGATTGTGTGAAGGTTCTTAATGGTAGTGATGAGTGTGGGCTGTTGGAGTGAATACTAAGTCCTCCTTGTGTTTCTGAGGCATCAGAAGTCCCAAATTGGCCAACCCACTTAAAGTCAGTACAAAACTTAAATGTCTTTGTAAACTTCCTATTCACAGAACAGCAGTGAATAGGAACACTTTTCTGAAGCCAAAATCTGGAAATGATTTGGCTAGTCCCGGTCACAAGGACAGGGGAATATGCACCTATATGTCGTTTTCCAAGAGTGTAGCATATGATGCTTCCACGAGGATATCCCTGTACTGTTGTGCACTTCAAAAGAGAGTATTCAAAGTATGATGAGTATTTTGGAGTTCCCTTTTGAACCCAATCGCATATGGCCGGACCAGGTTGATGGTAGACTTGCAGCTTGTAGAATTGTGTTGAATTGAATCCAGAACATTCAAACCTGCATTGGTAGATCCCTGCGTCTGATGGCTGGGTGTCGTCAATGTTCAAAGTAACAACAAAGGAACCAAAGATAAAGTCTGTCTCATCAGTTGTCTTATTATACCTACCAAGAGGAATATAGTTTTCACTTCCAGCTAATGAATCTCTCTTGAAGAAGAGTTTGTAATGGCACTGTTCTGTATCATGAACAAAAAAGGTAATTTTAGAGTTTTTACCTTGAGTAGTTGATACTGTTTTAAAATCAGTGCCCCTTCCCCAGGCTGTTGTGACAAGCACTGTTATGACACCACATGCCAATAACCACCATTTAATTAATGCCATGGCAACCATGGCATTTTCTTGTGTCCTGCAGCATTGCCCAGTAGACCAGCACGTCTGTCAGAGCTCATTTTGATTTCATGAAGCTATAAGAGAAAGAAGTGAATAATATTTGTTTTCCTTCTTTTGGAATGCTACGTCATTTGTAAACTATATTGAAATGGTCAGCTTTATGACAATTAGAATGGATAAGAAAAACTTATTAATACAATATCATGAAATGACAGCAAATGTTATTGTGTTGGGGATATTCCCCAACAGAGGCTTGCACAGTGATTGGCCATAATTATCTGACTGTCTCTTATAATAATTAGCATAGTACACCCTACTGTATCACAACATTAACAAGATAGATGATACATAATTAATAGTGAATTAAATTAACACATTTACAAAGTTTGAATGGCACAGGAGGGAGTACACAAGATCTCAGTCAATATTCACAATTTTATTATGCCTCCGTTACGAAGTAGCCGGAGGCATTATGTTTTCGGGTTGTCCGTCCGTCCGTCTGTCCGTCCGTCCGTACGTACGTCCGTCCGTCCGTCCGTACGTCCCGTTCTCGTGATCGCATTATCTGAAGAACCGATTGATAGATTCCTGCCAAACTTTTGTGATGTAAGTATCTTGCAGAGCCGATGAACTGAATAGATTTTGGGGTCACGAGGTCAAAGGTCAAAGGTCACAGGGCTCATTATGTATGCAAAAACATCTCGTGATCGCGTTATCTCAAGAACCGATTGATGGATTCCTGCCAAACTTTGGTCATGTATGTATCTTGCAGAGCCGATGAACTGATTAGATTTTGGGGTCACAAGTTCAAAGGTCAAAGGTCACAGGGCTCATTATGTATGCAAAAACAGCTTGTGATCGCGTTATCTCAAGAACCGATTGATGGATTCCTGCCAAACTTAGGTCATGTATGTTACTTGCAGAGCCGATGAACTGATTAGATTTTGGGGTCATGAGGTTAATGTCAAAGGTCATGTGGCTCATTATGTATGCAAAAATAGCTTGTGATCGCATTATCATTAGAACAGATTGATGGATTCCTGCCAAACTTAGATCATGTATGTATCTTTCAGAGCCAATGAACTGAGTAGATTCTTGGGTCATGAGGTTAAAGGTCAAATGTCATGGGCTCATATATGTATATGAGAAATTGATTGTAATCACGATATTCTGAGAACCTTTTAATGGATTTACAATGAAACTTGATTTTTTTTTTTTTTTTTCTGTTTTGGTTTGTAAACTTGCTCTATGACGGAGGCATCATTTTCGACTGCGCGCAGTCGAAGTTCCATCTAGTTCTCAAAGGAACTATACATGCCCTTGCTAGCAATCAATACTTTGATAACTTGAAAACTGAAAAGAATTTGAAATTTTAATTGTAATTGTCTATAAACAGTTTTCCCAGTGATAGGTTATTCCAAAATCCTTACAAATCACAAAGAGAAGAGAAAGAAGATTTGACTAAGCAGTTTTGTGTAAAAATCACATTCTATAGTGCAAATTTGTGTGAATGTAACAGCAAGACCGTAGCTGGTACTAAATGCATTCATCTCCAACATTGAGCAACGTCAGTTATTATTTTACACTTATGAGCATTAATACTAAATTTTAAAGTGAAAACCTACCTTGAATCTGTAGAAACCTGCTGATTATTGAAAGAGATCTTATTCAACCAAATAGCTGCTTAAGTATGATACAGTGACAACATTTCTTGTCTGCTACACAACATTATATGGTCATTAATCGTGGGAAGTATGATGACATGTCCAAACTTGTTTAGTTAACAATATCATTTTGTTTATTTTCTATGTAATAAGTTACTGAGATAGCATTTATAAACTGGTTTATCACATACTTCTGAACTTGTTTTGACTTGCTCCCTCCACCAAGAACATCAGTAAATTACAGAATCAGTTTCATCTTTAGTATATTGAATATAAAGAACATGATATAATATTTCAATGTGACACAATAAGCTCAAAAGTAAACATACGTTATAGTATAATCATAAATGAGGTCATGTATGCAAGTATAAACATGTTTATGGAAAGATGTATGTATCAAAGTTCAATAGGTAGTCACTGAAACAATTGGTATTATGTTGAGAATACAGCATTGTGTCACTTTGTTATTTCACATCATGTGACTCCACCAATATCGACAGTATCATTATGATGTCTTTGCGATGCATTGTTGATAATGATTTGTGTCTTTAACCTGATGAATACCAAGCGAAAGAATACTCAGAATTGAGTCTCTTTCAAATAGGCTTCATATGAAAATCAAATCATATCCAGCAGGTGGAATTAGTTTAAGATGACTGAGTAATACTAATAATATTTTAACCAATACTCATGTACTTGAAGCTATAAAGTTAAAGTTCTATGTTCAGAAATTTGTGTTTACAGAACTACAGAGGTTGAGACAAAAAAGTACATTCTTGATCAAGATACGAATGGTAACTAATGATTATATCTCCACAGAGATTTCAATAAAACATGTTAAAAAGCAGCTCTTGAATTCAGAAGCATTGCATTCAAAAGTCATTGAAGATGTGCCTTGCAGAATGCATCTGTATTACTTGTTGATTTTCATAGAAAGGTCCTGGTCTTCCTGTTGTTTCTTTGCTTTCTGAGGATGAAGAACCTGACCCAGAGAGAGATGAGTAATTGGCAAAGCTGCCATGTGAAGTAGAGGGACTACTGGACCTTGCAGAACTTTCCACACTGGATGATGTGCTTGTCTGATATACCTTTGAATCATACAGATATGTGAAGTCATTTGAATCATCTGTAGAAGTTGGTAATGGAATTTGGATGCTCAGTGGAGGATCTTCATAGACAGGTTCCAGTTGCAGTTCCACACTTGCACATGAAGTTGTAGGGTGTTGCTCACTTGACAGTTGTTGTTGCAGGGCTCCCAGTGTACTATGAGATGTGTCTAATTGAACCTGTGAGTTGTTAGATAATTCATTGGTGTGGACATGCTTCAAGTATTTGGAGACTGCTGCTGTAGAAATAGTTGGTATTAGCAGTGTTAGCAAAATGAAAGTTATGACCATGATAGTTATAAACTGAGGTTGTGTTTTGTTGGAAGCTTGAGAAAGGGGTTCTTGAGAAGTGGTATTAACTACCGCAATCAAACTTGTCTCTGGCTGTGACAATTCATATTTCATATCCGTAGTGTTTATTGTTCTATTATCACACAAGATGTGAGGATCTGTTTCAATAATGCAGAGTTTAGAAACAAACTTACAAACAAGTTGGCTGCATGGATCAGTTATATTGTTAGATATAAGTCTGATAGTGGATTCCATGCTCATCTCATTGGAGTTGTAGGAATATTGCTCACCTTGTTCTGGCATCAGTTTGTTCCTGTAATACCAGAAAATATTTTGCTCATCATGATGGGAAGTGTAATACTGAACTGTGCATTTGAAGGATGCATAAATCTCTCCATCAAGACTAAGAGTTTCATTCATTTGAACAAGCTTTATTTGAATGTTTGAACAGTTTGAAGAGAATGATGTGTTCAAGAGAGATATTCTAGAGCTACTACTTGCCATTCCCTTTGAGGTTCTAGCAGAACAAGTAGCCATAATGAAGTTTTCTCTTAGGAAAGAGAGTGACTTCTGAGTCAACGTTAGCTCCATGTTTTTATTTGTTGTATTGCATCCTTCAATGATACCGGATGGTGTGCATGACCAGAGATAATATGCAATCTTGGGATTTACATTTGCCACACAAGTCAGTTGCACGGTGCGTTGAAACGGAGTTATTATGAAATTAGGTGGATTAACCAGAACCAGTGGTTTACTGTTGATTCTGAACGGCCCAATATCGCAGGTTATGGCTTTCTTTCCAAAATTACCTGAACCAGAAACCATACATGTAATAGTTTTATTATGTCCAAGATCTAAGTCTGTCAGATTTGTTGTAATGGCTCTGGTAGAATCATTGGAGAATATTTCTGTGAATGGAATATCACCTCCCTCAATCTTCCAGGATACATCTACAGCAGGATTCCCTTTGTCTGTCCTGCACCAAATTGTTAAGTGTTGAGGGTCCTCTATTGTTGTAAACTTTTTGGGGCCACAACTTATCTCATCCTCTTTAGGGAAGTACCATGTAGTAAATGTAGCAATTTCAGAATGGCATACCTGCGGGTGTCTTGCAGAAGATCTCTTTAGCACACATAGTTGCTTTTGATTTCTTCTGTCAATGTTGAACAGAATCAGAGTTGATATCATTTCCTTAGTGTAAGGATCATACTCCTCAGAAATATTCATTTGGTAAATCGATGGCTGAATTACTACCCAGAATAGCGAATCAGTCTGTTGATTGAAGCCGGAGACGGAGCAAGTGAAGGTGGCATTTGCACCTTCCATGATAATAATGTCAGTTGGTTGAGTTAAAAACTCAGATGAGCACGTGGCTGCTGCATTATGACAAGTACTAACACTTGCCACAATGAAAGCCAACTTCGTCTAAGCTTGTGAAATCATTATTCAGTTAAAAAGCACACAGTATATGTTCATTTCACCAGTACCTCTTAAAGTTAATTAGGTATTAGAGCCTTTGCCCCTCTGCAGATTTGAAGTTGGGATTTGATTTTGTATTTAGAGAAAATGGTGCATAAAGTCCAAGTGTCCACACAGGGCTAACAGTCTCTACTAGAACAATGGAAGAAGAAGACACAGATCCATCAAGTTGGGCCAAATGTATAAGAATTTTTCTCTATGAGAAACTCAAATCTATGTAAAAAGGAACTGTCTGTGACATAAAGTTTTGTTTGTTTGTTCAATCTGTTGGCTCGTGATGATTCTGAACAAAGAGGGCAATTTATTTTCCAGGAAGATGTCTATGAGTACTTCGTCATATTTTTCCGGTAGATGTCCATAAGTACTTCTTTGTAATTGATAACAGAGAAAGTTGCAACTCATGTTTTGTTAAAGTATGAGTGAAGTGACAATTATGCACATAGGAAGATAGGCAGGAAAGCTCTTTCTAAGGTTGTGTTTGGAATCAATGTTGCATTGCTCCAGTAAATAGGAAATAATATATTAGGGGAATTTCTACTTGAAGTTGGAATTTTCTAGGTTACCTGATTAAAACCAAGTTTTTTCCTTAAATGATTTGCATTTCTTTGTATTTGATTTCTTCCAGTTTCTTGAAATAACAGGTAATTAATAGTACTGTTATTGAATGAATATCATCTTGCATTATGTTCAACAAGATTTGTGCAAAGGATGGGATGATTCAAATTTAATTACAACAATGTATTTAGACATTGGGAGTCTCATCTCGTGAGATGGAATTTAATGTAACATTTTATTTGAGGCACTGTACAGATATTTTATTTAAGGAGTTGTGAATGAGACCCCTCTCCCACTCACTTCCTGGACCAATCTACGTTAGACCGATCTAGGCTAAATCTGTCTATCAGTGAGTGAGAATGCACAACCATGCCAAAACGTGATCCACTGTAGCTCACCACAGCCATCCTTACATCCTACATCCATTTACAACCAACACCCACCCTTACAACCCACCCCTTTCTTACACCCCATACCCACCGTAGCACACCACAGCCATCCTTACATCCTGCATCCATTCTTACAACCCACACCCACCCTGACACTCCACACCCACCCTTTCAGGTTACCCACATTCTTACAACCACACCCACCCTTACACCCCACCCCTTTTCTTACATCCCATACCCACCGTGTCACACCACAGCCATCCTTACATCCTGCATCCATTCTTACAACCCACACCCATTCTGAAACTCCACACCCACCCTTTCACCCTACCCACATTCTTACAACCCACACCCACCATTACAACCCACCCTCTTCCTTACACCCCCATACCCACCATAGCACACCACTGCCATCCTTACATCCTGTTATCCATTCTTACAACCCACACCCGTTCTGAAACTCCACACACACCCTTTCTCCTCACCCACATCCTAACAACCCACACCCACCCTTACGACCAACCCCATTTCTTACACCCCATACACCCATACACCCTTATACCCCGTATAGGTGTTGTGGTCGAGTGGATACGTCGCCGGACTGTCGATCACAAGGTCCGCGGTTCGAGTCCCGCGGTTCGAGTCCCGCCGCCGCACTAATGTCCATTGGCAAGACATTGATCTACATTTGCCACACTCCACCCAGGTGAAGTAAATGGCTACCTGGTAGGAATTTATTCCTTGAAATGCTAGAGCGCCGTATGGCAGCCATGCTAAAGCCAGGGTATAATCAGGAGCGCCAGGAGGGTCAAATCTGACTGACATGAGTGCTATACAAGAACCCACTATTATTATTATTATTATACCCACCGTAGCACACCACAGCCATCCTTAAATCCTGCATCCATTCTTACAACCCACACCCGTTCTGAAACTCCACACCCACACTTTTACCTCACCCACATCCTAACAACCCACACCCGCCCTTACGACCAACCCCCTTTCTTACACCCCATACCCACCGTAGCACACCACAGCCATCCTTACATCCTGCATCCATTCTTACAACCCACACCCGCTCTGATACTCCACACCCACCCTTACACCCTACCCACATTCTAACAACTCACACCCACCCTTACAACCCACCCCCACCCTTACACCCCACCCCCTTCCTTACACCCCACCCCCTTCCTTACACCCCATACACACCATAGCACACTACAGCCACCATTTCACCCCGCATCAATTATTACACCCTGCATCACTTATTACACCCAATCCCATTCTGACATGCCACACCTCCCTTACACCCCACCCCATTCTTGCAACCCAAACCCATTCTTACACCCCACACCCACCGTTAGACACCACAGCCATCCTTACAACCTGCATCCATTCTTATAACCCACTCTAGTTCCGACTCTTCAACTCCACATCGTGTCCAATTTGTTTTCTTTCTGCCATGCTTTATTTTACAGAGGGAGGAATATTTCAGCCAACTTGATTCACTTTTTGCCTAATTGAACTAAAACATAAAAGCTGTTTACAGTTTTTAATAATAATGATGCAACCTGTTTGTTTATAGTGCTCTCTGAGCTGATAGAAATATACAATTTGTACTCTGGAACAAAAGGCCTGACTGAACAAAACACAAAATATTATTCATCAAGTTTCTTTTATGTTTTTAATCAGAACCATTGTCATGTCATACAAAACATTATGAAATATCAATTGATCACAAAAGTTGAATTTAGTAATAGCACTCACATACACATAATCACACCTGCACCTACATGCATGCAAGCCAACACCCATACAACATGTTTTATACAACTGAGAACATATATTAGTCTTTGAGATATAACAATGTATTTAGTACTTTTTTATGATAAAATTAATGAAATAAGTTCTGTTGACAACTACAGAAAATAAGTTACATTTACTTTGCAATATAGAAGCATCACTAGACATGCATAAAGATCAAGTTACTAGTTTTTGAGTTATTTGATGCAACAAATTACAACTTACATTTATTGCTAGGTGAGAGAGATTTAAATAGTTCATATTTGCCAGATTCTGCAAGGACATGGTTCAAAGACTTTGTATTAGGTTATGAGGTTATTAGGAAGATGTAGCAAGTTTTAGAAGTACCCTATCTATATTTCATAGTTCATTGTTCCATTTTTCCTTTTTAGTAATGTTAAGTTGATTTGATTCATACATTTATCTGGTTGGAAAGTGACAATAAAGAAAGAAATGAAGAAAAGGCAGAAATAATGATACTCAATGTGTCATTGAATTGTTTTGTTTAAGATCTGAGTTTTAGAAAATGCTAATATAAAACATGTATTAGAAATATAAGTATTATGATACCTAGAAGCATGAAAGTGTTAGAAACTTATCCAAACAAAAATTAAAATGAGGTGAACCAAGATCATTGTTCAAAGCAACGGCAGATTCAAGAACCTTAATGAAACTGAATACAATCACAAAGATTTCTGATACATACAATTAAGTACAAACAATTTCTTAATAAGAGGGCTGAAAATGCTCAATATATACGTTCTTACCTAGGCTAGCACAGTAACATTCTAATATGCTTGTGATCCATTCTCACCTCGCAGTACATTTGAAGTGATTAAAAAACCTTCTAGGTGTAAATCTTTAATATACATTTGATTATGTCACATGATTGAAATACACTTCTATATAACAAACAAAATGTACATGTCTATACATGTCCTGTCACTATTGTTACAAAACAGGACAAAATATAATTGATTTTATCATCTCTATATGCAGCAAGTCTAGGCTTGATTTTGGGTGTGTACAAGTTGTAATATAGCTTTGGGAAACAATAGCGTACGCACAATTTTTTCAAGGGGGGGGGGGGGGGTTTAACATTTTGAATTTAAATCGAGCCGGAAATTTTGCAGCGACTCAGCCAGCCGCTTATTCGGGGGGGGGGGGGGGGGGGCCCCCCCCCCCCCCCCCCCCCCGTAAGAGGAACATTTTTTTTGGGGGGGGTCTCGAAATTTGACATTTTATTTCTTTGGGGGGGGGGGGGGGGGAGAGTAAGGTCACCTTATTTAGATCAGCCTTTATGACCTGCCAAATTTTTGGTATATACAATTGTAATCTTGTCCTACACGTATGTAGACATTTATTGGGGCATCATATCCTGACCGGTTTCCAGTCATTTAGTCCCGCCTTTAAAGCCATAACGGCTTTTAAAATAATAATAACAATGATGATTATGATAGAACTTGTAATACAAGATAATGATAGTAAAGAAATATTCTCAGCATTCTTTACAAATTCATCAGTTTGGAAGTTTGAATTTGATCCTTTACATATATTGTGCTGGACCATCAATTGTTCTCTTTTGGGTAAATTTCCTTTTTTTCCGTGCTATTTTGTGAGATGGACTGTTTTCCGATGCAAAAATCCTAGTTATAATTTTTTTCTCCTGTCTTTTCTCTTGCAAAAGGTAAGCCTCACTTTCAGTATCTGATTGTGCCTCTGCTTCATGATCTGAATCCTTTCGTTTTCGATGAGTCTCCTTTGTAATTGACTCTTGTCCTGAAAATTGTTGGTTGAAATTAGTGGAGACTTGCTGTAATTCTATAATATTGTTCTCAACTGTATTTTTCTGTTGTAGTCTGAAGCGTATATAAATAATCGCACCTAGTAAAACTAATGCAAATATCACAATCAAACTTAAATATGAAATCCATATCGTCTCCTGTTGGTGATCTACAGGGGTGTTTTTAGCCTCCCTGATGATACTACTTTCATTTGGGTCCTGCTTTTCAGGTTTATTTAAGGATAAAGAAACAGTTGATCTTTCGCTTGTTGTCAATGAAATGTCTAAGCATGGAAGAATCGTAAGTTTGTAATTGCTTCCATATTTAGGACTCCAAGTAAAATCTGTGCATTCACAATATTCCGTCTGTTTTTCATATGTAGATGTGCAACAGAACACTGTGTGCTCCCTTTTCATCCAAAATTCTTGCTCAATGGTTTTAGTATTAGAATTAAGTACCCCTTTAGTTGGGAGTTTTTCTCCATTTTGGTAACAGCAAAAAAGACCCTGGATGGTACCAATCGATGCAGTACAATCCAATGATATCCATGGTGAGTTGCTCTCATCTGGAGTACCAACTCTGCATTTTGCTTCACCTGGAAAGTACCTTACTACCAGCCCTATTTTCTTTGTTTGATTTGAAATCATTCTATCACCATTGTAGATATGGCAGAAGTATGTCCCTGCATCATCCCTTGAGACATTCTTTATAATAACTCTGATAAGGTATTGATGATTGGGAATTTCCCCCACATGGTCCTCTTGAACTCTTAGTCGCGTTGTTTGATCATTAGTCACACCATCCCATAATATCCTTTCAGAATCATAAAATGGTTTTCTTTTCGCTCTTCCTATTTTTATGCTGAAGTCAATCAAATTCTGGTAGTGAAAGGATAACTCTGCCACCTCTCCTTCTCTGAAAGTTGATATAGTGCATGCAACTGGATTAACAACGATTATTATTGTTATTATACATATGTATAATAATGTAGGACCTGCTTGACACATTTTAAAGAAAGGAGTAAATTTAGGATCACTACAATACAAATGACTGGTTGACAATAATAGTTAAATCAAGTTTGTATCAGTGATTCAGTCAGTCCTTTCTTCAAATATATATGTAGATATATACTGCTGGATGCTCAGAAGTTACATTTCCATGAGAGTTTGGTCCCTTGAATTGGCAAATGGTGCGGCACTGGTGTGGAAGTTGTTAGTTCTGTTCTCTCTCAGCATGAAGTATGTTTAATGGAAAAAGTATCATGGCCGAATATCTTATCTTTGTTCTCTGATAATGTTCTTGCTAATATAGTTGTCATCAAGTTTCTAATATTGTAGATGCTACTCATCAAAATGGAGCTTAGTACCAAGCAGATGATTTTCAGAAACCCTCAAACAAGTTCATGTTCCTAATTTTTTCTTGATTGTACGGGTTGGGAGTTTAAAGTCAAACCTGTTGAGAAGGATGGAAAGATACAAAGCATATGATTATGTTCTGTATGTTTGCTTCAATTATTTATACTCCTTGAGTCCTTACAATTTCATTTTGCTGCTAGGCAGCCAATACAGAAATGAAAGTACTTTCAGTCAACTATTTCTCTGAAAAGATATAAATAAATCACTAAGCCAACTGAAACAATATTTATTTTCTAAAATGATTTTCAAATTATTTAGACTGAAGTTAAGTATTTAAAGATTGAAACTTCAAGATATTTTAAAATAATTGTTGTAATATCTTTATTACCCCCCCCCCCCCCCTGCACTGGGTAGCTTATGCCTTTTCAGCGTTGAACAATTCATACTAATAGTGGGCATAATTGTTTTCTTGAGCAATTACTTGATGGAATCGAAATGGTTAAACAATTTATGTAATTTCATCGTCGCCAAAGGCCGAATTGTAATTTTTTTTTTTTTTACAGACAATCATGATAACCATAACATAAAATGGAACAACATACTAATGAAATAAAAGGTATTTAACGAGACATTTATATGATTTTACATAACTGAAGCAAAAAATATAGGAGTAGGCATAAAATGATTTAAGTGCACTTCAAACATGAAAGAAAAGATGTAAAAGGGCTTAAAACAAAAAGATAACGGATAAACAAAACAAAGAAATGCATACATGAAATGATGGAATCGAGAGAAAAAAAACTGTGAATCTATTGTAACAAAAGTTAGCAAGGAAAAAAGGATAGTAAAACAAAAGTGATATAGGGAAAAATAGATTAAAAAGATTTTTAAAAAGGTCTAAAGCCTGGATATCAACAATGATATTTACCACAATAAATCAATTAATCTGCCTATTATTGCATATATAGTCCTCTAGACAAAGCAGACCATAGAGAATATAAAAGTCACAACTGTGCATACCCCCCCCCCCCCCCTTCCCCCCTGGCACACACAGAACGCACGCACGCATAACATTCCTCTCTGGACTTCTTACAGCTAAGTTACCATGCGCCAAATTTCTGACTGAGTTTTTCACTCTTGGCACGTTTCATTTTTGTCTCGCCTGCGTAGCAAAAAAAGCGAGACATAGGCGCTGCTTTTCCGGTGACGGCGACGGCGTCAACATCACAAACTTAACCTAAGGTTAAGTTTTTGAATTTTTAATATAATTTTGAAAGTATAAGTCCTTAGTCAATGAAACTTTTACTATAGGGTTATTAGGTACCCCCAATCATGTGAGTTGAATTTCAAGTCACAAAGTCAAGGTCAAAGGTCATTTCAGGTAAACAGACTTAGACTATGTTGTGGCATCATTATCGAAAACTTAACCTAAGGTTAAGTTTTTGAATTTTTGATATAATTTTGAAAGTATAAGTTCTTAGTCTATGAAACTTGGACTATAGGGTAATCAAGTATCCCCAATCATGTGAGTAGAATTCAAGTCACTAAGTTGAGGTCAAAGGTCATTTTAGGTCAACAAACTAAGACTTTTTTGTGGTATGAACATCAAGATTTTGAATTTTTAGCATATTTTCAAAAGTGTTTGTTCAAATTCCACGAAACTTGTACCCAAGAGTTATCAAGTATCAGAAGTCATAAGACACAAATTCCAGGTCACAACGTCAAAGGTCATTTTAGGTCAGTAGACTTGGATTATGTTTTCACAACTTAATATGAGAATAAATTTATCAATTTTTCTTATTTGTTCATGATTCTTAATCAATATTCACTTCAAAATGCTGATTATATTCAGAGGATTTCATTTTTGGGGGCCTGCTAATGGGCCACCCTGCCTTTAAATAATGTTCCAAGTTCCAACCTCAATTTTTCATCTTATCAAATTGTGTAATGCAGGCGAGACCGCCGAGAGCGTTTCCCTTGTTGTTTTCTTACACTCTAGGTTGTTTTTTTTTTTTACCTCAGTCACTAGTCACATTTTCGTTTGGCTATCAGTATTGATAGCAAATTTGTCGAGCTATCCTCGTTTCAGTGCTTGCCCCACACACGGTCTTTCACGTTAGCTGGGCCTATCCGTTCTGTTGGCTCCTTTCGTTAGCCGACTTGTTTACTAAAAAATCCATGTGCATGTCCTCCACGTTATTGTGTACGCTTGTATTGTGTGCGAGTCTTTTTCACTCGTTCAATGGCCGCGTATTTCTTCTAGAATGCCATTGTACCTTGCCTTCTCGTAGACGCTTCTTTCTTCAGACAATCGTTAGCCCTTAGTTATACGTTGCGAGTGTTCTTAGTAATTAAGTTATAACGTGTCCTTAAGGCTATAAGATGTATTAATATATTAAAGCCCCACTGTACTACTTGTACCTACTTGCTCCCTCTATATAGAAAACAATGCCTATGTGGTGCTCTTTTTCCTCTTTTTCTTATGTTAGTTAAGAGCTGATTTGGTGATCTAGCCACCTGTCAGTGACCACCATGGGTGGTCTATTCTCTCCTGGCCTAGCTAGTACAGATAGGCTTTAAACCTTCAATTGATAAAATATATGTTATACATTTACATCACGCTGACGTGTCCTTTTTGGAGGATCGCTTTTTGAGCAAGAAGCCCAACCGTTCTGACGCCCAGGCTCCGGCTTGGTCTAGGGCAAAATAGACTATTAAAGAAAAAGTCTAAGCCTCATGCAGTCAGCTTTTTCTCTAGTCGCCCTGGCTGAGCTTTGTAACTTAATGAAGCAAATGTTTGGGCAACTGGGGTTACCAGTATACCCGACAGACACCCAGGGCTCATGCGGAGGCTAATTAGCTCCTACCTCTACACGTGCCTCGGTCGGCAATGAGTCGGCCCCGGTCACACCTGACTCAGATTTAGATTCAATTTCTGATTTCTCAGGTGTTGCTGCTCCGGCATCTGATATACCTTCTAGGTCCGGGTTGCCAGGTGCTGCTGTTAGCCTTAATATATCCCGTGCCTTTGGCCCGTTGGTGGGGGTTAAGCCTCCAGCTCCTACTGCCCTCAGTGCTCCTCCAGATGAGGAGTCGGCACCTATTATGGGTACCATCCCCCACCCAAGGGGATTGGTGCCCCCAGCCCGTCAGTCTCGGTCACACAAAGCTTCTCGCACCGAGTTCTTTCAGCCTCTGGTGCGGTGAAGGGTGGTAGTGATGACGATCGGTATAGCCACAATCAGGGTGCAAAACCATTTGCACCTGGGTCCAAAAATACTAGGGGACCTACGTCCTTAAGTCATAAATGACAGTAATGAGGATTAATGCCCCACAAAAGGCACTAATATAGCACATCAACACGGTTTTGATCCTGGGGCCTCACAGTTACGAGGCCATTGCTTTGTCACTGAACCATACTGTACGCTGCGGGTGCTAGGGTAGGGGGCAGTTTCCATAAATAAAAAAAAAAAAAGAAAATGCAATTAATTTTCAATCATTTATTGCATTTTACCCCTGTTCCCAACATAAAAAAATCCTCTGTGTGCCCATGCCTTGAGCCATGATGCATGGCCGTCCAGAGGATTTTTTTATGTCTGGGACCGGGGTAAAATGCAATAAATTTTTGAAAATTTAAAGGGACTGGGTAACATTGTTCAGATGAGAGATAGTGGTTCTAAGGTAGTGACTTCAATGCTAGATGTACAATTAAAGATAATCTGAAAATTTGAGTGAAAACGGACCATTATTCATGGTACAAATTGGGAAAAACTGATCTGATCGATTCCTTAATTCTCCCAACTAGGTCTAGATCTAGATCTATAGAACAATTTAATTACATTTTAGGTGAATGGAAATCTCACAAAGCAATAAAATGGCTCTACATTCCATTCCAGACATTAAGTGTTGACAGATTTTTTATAGCCTGTTTTATGTCTTTTTTTCATGGAAAAACGGTTGGGAAAATTCAAAAATGTTTGGGAGAATTTATTGTTAATCACTGTTAGAGGGTGCCTCACATCGACGCCTTCACAGAAAACCATAGATATCTTTGTGGTTTGAGAATTTTTTCAGGATTTTTTCCCTGTCAGAGGGTTAGTACAGTAGAAGGAATATAGTAAGTTACATTTTATACAAAAATTAAGCAATTTTTTTCATCAACCTTCAACAATGTTACCCAGTCACTTTAATGTATTTTCTGTTTTTTTTTAATTTATGGAAATTGCCCCCTACCCTAGCCCCCGCTGCATACAGTCATGATTCAGTGACAAAGCAATGGCCTTGTAACTGTGAGGCCCCAGGATCAAAACCGTGTCGATGTGCTATATTAGTGCCCTTTTGTGGGGCATTAATCCTCATAACTGTCATTTATGACTTAAGGGCGTAGGTCCCCTAGTTGATAAGCATAGGAGCATACACATGCTTTAGCAGTAACGCAAAACACACATTGGCAAATTATTATTCAATAAAATCTGAGAATGTAAACTATTATCTAGATCTTTTATTTTTAAATTATTTTTAAAATAATTCCATTAATTGGGGTAAAACAAAAATATTCCAACTATATGAGCGACAGTGTATGTTGATTCAACAACTAATAGTCGTTATTTCCCCACAAAAAGCCATTTTCAAACCCTTTCGTTTTGAGGGAAGTTCTAAATAAGTATTGTCTTTCAAATGCCGTCAGAATTTAACCTTTTCATTTTTTTTGACCTGCAAATGGGACATAGTACCTTTAATTCTTAATTAATTCTTAACCAAGGACCCCCAAATACTTTGCTCTGTCTGTTCGAGATTCTACATTGCTATACCTTATTAATAATATTGTCTTTTTAAAGAGAGTGGAAGTATAATTGCCTGATAAATAACGCAAGAGGGATTTGCATGAAACCCAAGATTGGCATTGGGGTTGTTATGTTTTTCTTTATTGTCTTCATACTCTTCTAACTCACAAAATGCCAAGTTAATTTTATTCTGGTTGACATGATACATTCTACAGGTACACCAATCAGTTTTTAGGTGATTGGCACACTTTAAGAAAACACTGACTAGTATGTAATTGGAATGCATGAATTATCCACAGTCGATTCATTCAAATCACTTCTGAAGACATTTATGGTCACCCAATAGTCTGTAATTATATATATGCTAGTTTATGTCAAATAATGTCATTTCCTTACTACAATAAAAGATTGTAATTATTAAACTATTATAATTGTGTTCATAAGTTTATATCATTTATATTATATCTAATTTCGTCATCATTGTATACGATATGTATTTCTGTTAATTCATGCATAATTCAATCTTTAGATTAATCATGTAATTTATTGTATAATTGATTGTTGTAAAGCGCATAGAGAATCTATTACTATGCGCTATATAAAAATGACTTTATTATTATTATTATTATCCATATATAGCAGTGGGTAATACATATAGATACTAGATTATATACACCCTCAATAGAAACATTGTTCTTACAATATTTTTGTGTAAGTATATATCATTGACTACAATAATTATGGCTATTATAGTAATAAGTAATACCGGATAAAGCAAACAGTAGTTTTAATATTACATTTCTGAAAACTGTTAATTTATAATGCGTGTGTATCAGGTCAATATCTTTATATAATATATATGCATATTTGTCTGTAGGCACAAATGTATTTATGACATTTCCACATCTAGATGATCTCAAGAGGGAATTGCCAAGGTGTTAACAACATATATATATATATCATATATAATAAAATCTAAATGGAGACACAACAAGCAGAAGATAGTTAGATGGGAGAGGATTCTATCAAATGTAACAATCATCATTAGTGTCCACAAGTTCCTGGTCAAGATATTTTCATTATGCATTTACAGAATTTTCAATAATTCAATCCAGTTGTACATTCTTTCATTTTTTAAAATTTGTAGTAGATTTAGTTGAGATTCCATCTTCTATACCTCCTTTGTTATACTGTGTGAGTCTACACCTAGAAAATGAACAGTAAATTATTTTACACTTCATGAAAGAGCATTTTATCCCAAATCATTTAGTATCATTTTTGTGTGGTATGTTTTCACGCTTTGATGAACAGGAGGCATTGTTTGCGAGAGTGCAAAAATCGACTTGCGCCAAAGTTGCTTAATATGTGACGTTTGATCCGTTCAAATTTCATTAAACATGCTAAGCCTTGTTGATCGGTTGGTAATTTTCTTTTTTTCATGACCGTGTTAAAGGCGGGGGTAGGAGGGAGGAGGGGGCGGGTGATGTACTATTTAGCAAGCAAAAAAAAGAAGCACAGAAAAGAAAATTGCATCTTGTTGTGAGTGAAAAACTGAAACCAAGCTACTCTTTGTAAAAATGGCCCTGAGTTTCCCATTTTTAAGGCTCGTTCAGACAAGCCCCCCCCCCCCTATAAAAACCTGCTGTAGTTATGACTTGTTTTTTTACGTTTAAAAAAGAATGACAACTGACGGTGCAACCCAAACGAGGCGCGTATTCACTGAACTCTGTGTAATTATTAAAGACCATCAGGTAAAGCGTATGCAAAAATCGCCTTGCTCAAAAGTATTAAAGTGAGAGAATGAATTGAATGTATCAAATGAGATGCATTGCATATGCATTTTACAGAAGCAAAGTCACACACACACATACATACGCACAAATGTTCTTTGATATTTGAAATTTGATATGTGATATGTGTGGCATGATTTTTTTTGTTCAGGGATGTTATTTGGATCTGCAAAGACCAAATTGATACCCAAATCCCAACAGTTTTATTCAAGCATTTTAAAGCAACTTTGGCGCAAGTCGATTTTTGCACTCTTGCAAACAATGCCTCACAAACATTCCACACAAAAAATGATACTAAATGATTTGGAATAAAACACTCTTTCATAAGATGTATAATAATTTACTGTTCATAGATGATTTTTAAAATAATTAAGGTTTTTGTAGGTGTAAACTTGTTTTGGACTCACACTGTATTGCTCAATCCGCCCAGAGGGAATTACATGTACTTCTTAAAACAGTTTGTGCTCACTTTCCAAATTGGCTGCAGAGAGAGATTTGACTTACCGCTTTTAAAGACCTGGACAAAACTGGTTTATGGCTGATCAACTTCATTTTCATTTTAATTCTGTAATTGGCAAGATATTTAGGTATATAGTGTGTTTGAAAGGAAAGTGAGGCCAGTTTAAAGTGCAATAAAAAAAAATTAACAATATTTGGTCATCTTCAAGATTCTCCATGTAAATAAAAGCTCAAGCTAGCAGGAGGCTGGTCTTACAAAATATCAAGCAGGGGCTTGAAAATGAATGAAAATGCTTTTGCCAATAAGCATTTACCAATCTGCCAAGTCTTTTTGTGCAAACCAAAACCTTTTCACCACTTTCATGTACAATTTGAACAAGAATATAAGGAATTGCTATACTACATTACTTAGGGTGCGTTCAATCAAATTTTTGAAGCTAGAATCACAAACATGAATCACAATTCAAAACACCGTTACAAAAAGCAAGGTCACTGCGGTTTGCGTTCAAGCGATTTTTCATCAACGCTGATTCTAGCTCATTGCGAGCCAAACCACTGCGCATCACACTGCGCAGTATGGCCCAGGAACTTTGGCGCGCGCTTTCTGGAATTGTTTACGGCCGACTGTCGACTGCTGTTTTGAGCATAGATCGCAATAATAAGACAAAGAATGAGAAGGTGATAGAAGGAAGAAACAAAGAATAACATAAGGAAAGACAGAAAGATAAAGTCGATAGAATGATTAAAACAAAGAATAACATAAGAGAAGGTGAAAGAAGGAAGAATCGAAGAATAACATAAGGAAAGACAGAAAGACAGAAAGAGAGAGTGATAGAATGCTTAAAACAAAGAATAACATAAAAGGTGATAGAAGGAAAAAACAAAGCATAACATAAGAATAGAAGGAAGAAACAAAGAATAACAAAAGAGAAGGTAATAGAAGGAAAAAACAAAGAATAACATAAAAATAGAAGGAAGAAACAAAGAATAACATAAGGAAAGACAGAAAGAGAATGTGAAAAAAGGAAGGAACAAAGAATGACATAAGGAAGAACAGAAAGAGAAAGTGATAGAATGATTAAAACAAAGAATAACATAAGAGAAGGTGAAAGAAGGAAGAATCAAAGAATAACATAAGGAAAGATAGAAAGAGAAAGTAACAGAATGATTAAAACAAAGAATAACATAAGAGAAAGTGATAGAATTATAAAAACAAAGAATAACATAAGAGAAGATGATAGAAGGAAGAAACAAAGAATAACATAAAGAAAGACAGAAAGAGAAATTGATAGAATGCTTAAAACAAAGAATTACATAAGAAAAGGTGATAGAAGGAAAAAACAAAGAATAACATAAGTATAGAAGGAAGAAACAAAGAATAACATAAGGAAAGACAGAAAGAGCAAATGATAGAATGATAAAAACAAAGAATAACATAAGAAAAGGTGATAGAAGGAAAAAAAACAAAGAATAACATAAGAATAAAAGGAAGAAACAAAGAATAACATAAGGAAAGACAGAAAGAGCAAATGATAGAATGATAAAAACAAAGAATAACATAAGAAAAGGTGATAGAAGGAAAAAAACAAAGAATAACATAAGAATAGAAGGAAGAAACAAAGAATAACATAAGGAAAGACAGAAAGAAAAAATGATAGAAGGAAAAACAAGGAATAACATAACGGAACAGGCCACGATGGCATAGTGAACGCAAATTGCATGCAAAGCGGGCGCGCGGTTTTTCCCAAACCGGAAGAGGCTTCGTCATACAATCATGATTGAGAACTCCGTCCGTTCAATCGAATTTTAGCGAACGTGATTCTTTTGAATCATGATACAAAACGCATCTTTTTCAGCGTGTCATGTTTGTGTTTTCAAACACGTTTATTTTTACGACCGACGAAAAAATCGCTTGAACGCATTGCGTTTTAAACTAAACGTCTTTAGAAACCGTGATTCTAGGGTGAAAAAGTGTCGATTAAACGCACCCTTAGTATTTCACCAGATTTTTTTTTTGGGGGGGGGGGGGGGAGGGGGGGAGGGGACTCTCTGAAGATGGGAATCTTGAAATTAATTTACATTGAGAATGTTTTAAATTCGATTTTCATAGAAGGGATCTAATTCTATTGAAAGATTACTGATATCCGAGGAAACATTACCATCTGATAACATTGATCCATAATCCCAGCTTTTGTGAGAAGAAGAGAGACTATTTGGGTCTGTTGAATTGGAACTGGAAGAGGAAATGTTTGGATGGAATATATTCAAATCATATCTGGAGTTAAACCTTTGAAGATTCTGTGAGTTTTGTGATGAGCCAGCATTTTCCAATGTCACTGGAGGAACCTCATAGACAACATCTTGATTGGAAGAGGAAGCTTCTAAATCTGGTACTTGGAATACTGTCATATTCCCTTGAGACATGCTTAAAGGATATTGTGAATTGTTTCGAAACACATTGGGGTGCCTATACCTGGGGCACCTGCGCATTAGCGCAACAGTGACAAAAGGTAACAATACAGATAGTAAGACCGCAGTTGTGGTTATAATAGCAATGGTGCTGATGTGACGTTCTCTTCTGTTTGGAGTATATAAGAAAACTGGATCTGAGTCTATGGTGGTAGGTTCGACATGCTGAATCATCTGTGTACTTGTTTTCCATACATTCTGTTCCCCGGTTACAGAATATGTTATTGTTAGTGAATCCAGTACAGGGGGTACAGAAACTGCTCCGTTGTTGTAAGAACTGTTTGTGCAGTAGAATAGAAAATGATCTCTTGCCAAATTAACACACTTTTCATGTGCAAAGTCAAATATTAATTTATCATAACATCTATAGACTTCATTTACTAATCTCAAACCTTGATGATGTTTTACTTTTCCTTGCAGGGAAAAATTTTCCTCTGTATAGAACCATACCATTTGTAGTTTACCAATGAGCAACTTCTGGTATTTAGCAGAACAGTTAAGTGATATTCTATCTCCATGCTCATTTTCATCATCTGTCATACTTGACTGCAGAAAAGTAAGCTGCATAACCCTATTGTCTGAATTAAGTCTATCATTGATGCAGGTAGAGAAACTGTCCCCAGGAGTGCTATTTACTTTTTTTTTAGCATATCCTACAATTACATTCTTTTCATTTCTAAGAAAAGAGTATGTACGGTTTGGTAGAGAGAAGATTACATATCTCAAGTGGCAACCTTTGACAATATTCTTTGGCACGCATGATAAAATGATACCAGCTGTTTCTAGAAAAGTGTCTTCTGCACAAATGAAGTGATCCCTCTGTCGAGAAAGTGACACAGGAGCATCAAGTATGTCTTTAGGATGTGTCAATTGTTCTGTCCATGGATGATCTGAAACCATGAAGGGGCCAATGTGGCAAATAGACTTTTTACTTTTGTAAATACCTGAACCTGTTGCTAAACACGTAATGTTTTTATTAAAGATGAAATGGAAGTCAGTCAGATTCATAGTAATACTGATTCCTGACCCTTTGGACAATTTATTATGATGAGGGAATTTTTTCCCTTCTATTTGGAATGATAAATCAAGAGGGGGATTTGCTTGAGTACTTTCACACCAAATTTCCATATCTTGGAGTTGTCCTAATGCTGTTTCATTTTGTGGGCCACAACGTAGCTCGTCTGGTCTGGGAAAGAACCAGGTACGATAAGTAGCTGTTCTAGAACGGCATGTTTGCAAATGTCCACTGGTATCTAACCTTCGTAGTTCACAATATTGTTTTTGCTTTCTCCTGTCAACATTGAGCAGCAGCAAGCTCTTTGTCATTTCGCTTGTGATCAAATTATAATTCTCTGTTACATCGGTTGAAAAAAAAGATGGATATACATTCCAGGAGAGGGTGTCTGTCTCAACATTGAAGTTTGAAACAGAACATATGAAGCTTGCATTGGCACCTTCAATAACTATAATGTCTGCTGGTGAGTGCACAAATTTAGATGGCGACAGTTGATCACATGCTGCATCAGCCATGTGAAACAAGTAGATACTCATCATAATGATACCACCATTTAAGTACAACTGAGACAACATTCTGAAATTGTTCATGTCATAAGACATACAAAAATGAAATACAGATGATATGATCTGTCAAAAATAGTTTTCCAATGACAGGATGACGTGTATAATTATTTGTTGTTTACTTCTGTAAAGTTATGAATTCAAGTTTAAGAAGAAAAAAATATCCAAATTTATCTGTCGATAGTTTAGTTGCAAACCTAATATTCGATCACAAGCCAGGTTTCATTTGCACGAAAATCATCCCAATGTTAAGTGAAGAATGGAGACATTTTCTCCTTAATTGTCATTTCTCTTTCCGTTACAATGCAGACGTTGTCCTGTGAACAGTTATTTTCCAAAGGCAACTAGATGTGTAGCACTATCATTGAATGAATATTTGTTTGCCTCCGTAAAGATATGAATGCAGGTTCAAGGACAAATCCAGATAATTGCATTTACAGATAAGCTGTGTATTGAATAAATGATCACAAGTCATGCTCCTTTGCCAAATTTAATTCTCTGGAAGGTAAATGAAGAATGAAGGCACTTGCTCCTCTATCATTCTTTCTCTCTTCAGTACACTTTTACTGATGTTAAATATTCAGTTCTTGATAGGAAATGCTGTCAAAGAGCCAAAGTGAACAGTGATTGCATTTGTGGTTGCATTATATAGGAAGGTGGAGCTTAAAAATTGTTCACTTGTGATGGCAGATACTGTACCAGAGAAGTTGTTAGTGATAAAAAAGGGAAAAATGAAACTTTGATTTTACTCAAGAGTTTTTCACAATGTCATTTATCTTACCTGTGATTGCCATTAAGTGATATCAAGAAAAATAAATTCACTTCAAACGTTGTTTTGAATCAATTATCAATTTCCTGGTGTATGAAGTTATTGCTGCTTCCTTGTCCCCTCCCACTTTTTTCCTGCCCACCTCCCATTTTCTCTTGCAGAAGGTGGAGCTGAGATTAAGAGATCAAAATGACATGTATTGTCTGTCTTCCTTCTGTTGTCCATCTTCCATTACTTACATACATATATATTGATATTTATTTAGCGCCTTTACATAAACATGCTCAAAGCGCTTTACATTAGTAAATAAAACAGAATAATTATTTTGCTCTCCAAGTGCATACACTGTAAATGTTAAAGCAGGCTCCACACTTACTAGTTTGCAAGAGTGGCTGCATCAAAGCTATTACAGAATGCATGGCTCAATGATTTAAAGATGATCTGAATATATGTAGATAATCTGTTCCATGATGAGAGAGGTGAATTAAAAGCCCCAAATAAAGAGAAACATTGAAGGTCCTCTAATTCTCAACCCCAAAATAGTTGAAGCTGCCATAAAGAAAATGAAATATGGCGGCGCTGTTGGACCAGAAAATATTCCCGCTCTTGATGATTGGCCCTGCCCCTGGGGTATCTTGACTGGACTCAGTTACACTGTTCTGGTGTTTCCGGTTCTCGGTCCATTTCGGGATCCGTCTTGCTAAGCTCGGCTTCTGTGAAGCTCTGTGCTGTGGTTAGTCTTTTTCAGGGTCTTTGCCCGTTGTTGGTGGCTAGACTCCCACCATCCATTACCCTTGCTACTCCTCTGTGAGAGGAGTCGGTAGGTGGATCGGTTTTCTCCTTTCCCCTCTGGGGTTTTTGGTTTTTCCTTGATAGCGTTCAGCTGTTTCTTATCACGCAGGAGCCCGTCTCACCTGCCTCGAAGGGATCTAACTCTGGATGGATTGTGGAGGCGGTTCAAACTGCGGGTCCCGAGGCTCTCTCGGAGGGTGTGCGTCCTCGTGCGCATGATACCAGGGGTCTTGGTACCTCCTGGACTTTTTCCATGGGATAGCGCTTCATGTCATTATGAAGGCTGCTTTCTGGTTTTCACCTAACGCCTTCGTTTCGTGTTATCTGAGGACATTCCTGAGGATTGCTACAGCGTCTTTGGGGGCGGCATCTTTTTGCCTGGTCCCCCGCTGACCTTTTGTTTGGACCCCGCTAACTTGTTGTTTGGGACATGCCCCCCGCTTTCATCTGTGTCGGTCTAAGCAATAATAGGTAGATACATATGATTTATCGTGGTAAATTAGTTAAATCAGAACTGATTTTATTAATTACTATATAAATCTATGTATCTACCTATGTCCCTCCCTCCGTCCCCTCTCCTTGTTGTCAACATGTCCCTGGTTGTATCTGGGACTGCTTTAAGAGAGGAAGTTGCATGGGTGCGTGGTGCGCACGTGACAGGTAGGATAGCGTGGTCTTGCGGTGGGGTATGCACAACTGTGACTTTTTTATTTCGATGACTGCTTTGTCTGGAGGACTAAGCAATAATAGGTAGATACATAGATTTATATAGTAAATAACAAAATCAGTTCTGATTTAACTTACTTCTAATGGAATACATGTTTTCAATAGATTAGACCTTTCCCTTCAACCTTAACTTTTTAGGGTATTTTTTGTGACTGCTAGCTGACCTAGTCAAAGTCACCCTGCCATCCCCCCCCCTTCCTCAGTCCCATATGTTTTACGTGTTTTGAGTCGGAAAGTGATTGTCTGCTAGAAGACTAGTCCTAACTTTTATGAAATATCATTTTTTTTGGATAGATTCTTTCTCTTTATCCTCTACCTAGTCATCAGCGAGGGTATTTTCTCTGTACGCTTGCAGACTGATTCAAAGTCACCCCCCTCCAATGCCTCCATTTGTATTAAATGCAGATTATGGAAAGTGTCCGCCTGCAAGAAGACTAGTCATGGTCTAATTAATAGCAATTTAAATTTTAAAGAAATAACATTTTGTTGGTAGATTAGGCCTCCACCTAGTCATTTTTTGAGGGTTTTTATTCTGAGTGCTAGCGGACATCTTCAAAGTCACCCTGCCTCCCCCTTCCCTTTAAAAGTCCCATATGTATTATATACAAGTAGGTAGAGAATGGAAATTCACCATCTGCAAGAGGGCTAGTCCTCTATGGTCTTAGCTACATGTATCTTACTTCCAATAAAACATCTGTTTGATAGATAATTAGATGAGATCAGTGAAGAATAAAAATCAGAAAAGGCGCTGTTTAAAATTGCCTTAGGTGAAATAATATAAAGTATTTCCATGCTTAAAAATATAGACCGGTAGTAGTAAAATTGCGGTTCAAGGGTTTTGGGTGCAAAATATCCATTCAGTATTGTTTAAATATTGCCATCAGGTCTAGATGGCAGTACATGAACCTAAATTCGCACAAAAAAGCATAAAAATATGCCCAATGTTTCATGTTGAAGTGCATTTGCGATATCTATCCAGGCGGGATCGATAAGATAATATACCTAATATATCAATGAGTAGGCAGTTTCCCTGCAAAATTTGTATCATCACGTATTAGTCAAAACATATTCTTGCACATGATTTGTAATAAGAGCTTTCATTTCGTTTTTTGAGAGGTGGGTGTTTCAAAAACTGGTCTTTACCTTTAAATATAAAAGGTATCATAATAGATGTTGTACAATTTTAATGTTAAAGGGATAGTTGAGTTCTGTTTTCAGACCGCAAATGCCTTCAAAGTGCATGGTTATTGCTCTTATTCTTATCTATGACATTTCTATTGCCCTTTTAGAACCTAAAATTGCTATGAAGGTAATTTTAGACCCCAAAATGTGTGAAATTTAGCCAATACGATCATACCAATTCAGCTCCACTTTCAGCAAAAGATGGTGACCGTTAATTAATTATTAAATTAAAAATAACAATACATGAGCAGGCTAATTGTGGGTTATATAAGCAACACGAAAATGCCAACAAAAAAGCCAACATCGGCATTGGCTGAAATACATCGTAAAAGGCATTATTTCGTTTTTTCCAACGGTTTTTTCAAATTTTTCAAAATATCTAATATTTGTGGTGGTACACAAGTATGAGAAATCATTATATTTCAGCCGTCTCTGAACCAATTTTGATCAAACAAAGATGATTTTGTCATTTAAATATTATGTTCTTTCAAATTTGACACTCAGTTTTTCATTATCTCTCAAAAAAATTATTTTGTGTAGCGCCCTCTGCAACAGAACTCAACTATCCCTTTAAGTTCAGAGTGAATGGAAATAAACACATTTTAAAATCCCCAGCCTTGTTTGTAGTCTTTATGAAATTTTGAACAAAGTTAAAGAAACATAAATTGAATTTATCTCTTTATCAAAGCCAGATCATTATTCTTTAATTAGACAATAAATGTACATCTAATAAGCCATTACTTAAAAAAAGGGGGCAAATACATTAAAAATGTTGTAACACAGCATACAGTATACTGTATATTTGCATGAAGCAGCAGGTCCATCTCTTGCGAACCATACCGCTCGTTACTATTCATGCTGCCCCTTGTAATTCTGTTACCAATGTAATTCCGTTACCAGTGTTTTAATAGGAAAAACATTAGATACCTCTGAAATTGATGTATAGGGCTGTAACAAAATAAGTAAGAAATAACTTTGTGAGTAAAACTTCTTTCAGTTTTTGGTAACGGAATTACGCCATTTTAAAGGTAATACAAAGTTTTGGTAAACTTTGACAATTTGGTGGATAGTGATTCTTTACAATTGTGATATATTTGGATGCCCCTGTGGATGTATTATAAGCACAAACATTTTTAGCCCCAAAACACTTCTGCGTTCGAGAAAAATGGAATATAAAAATTTACCGGTGCTCCCGGTAAATTTTAATAAATTTCAAATAGCGCCTACGATCGTACAATGGTAGCTGCGACCATGAAATTCTCAGAAAATGTAGTTGTAATATATAGATTCCAAACAGGAATAGCTAATAGCTATTCAATTTCAGTCAAGAAAATATTGTATTATAGCTTGATTAATATCTTGACCTTGAGAGGGAACTATACAACATAAAGAGTTAATTATTGACAATTTCATAACTTTAGACTCGATTTCAACCGCGACAACGATCACTGAATATTTTTGGATCGTATATGCTTCCAATATGTTCATTTGAACCAAATTCATGACCCCATATCATACCAAAGCTTTGTATTTTTACCTTTAAGGGTAAAATTGAAAAATCTCTCCCCAAAAAACTTTTTTTTCATTTGTTGAAAATGATTTGCCAAACTAGATTTCTATTTGTGATGTTGTTCAATTAGGAATAAATATAGAGGAATAAGTTTTAGACTCATTGCTCCACTGAATTTTAAGAAATTGAACCATGATCATGTTTCGAGTGAGGCCCCCAACATAGCCCGAACTTCAAATAAATTTTTCAGAATAACCGTAAAAGATATTTCAAAACAATTTTCGGTTCCATTACAAGTGTTTTGTTGTCCACATGGAAAATGTAAAATTATTGAAGTTGGATCAAATTTAGAATTTGGTGATTTTCCTCTTTCCCACACGGAATTGCCCTTTTCCTTTAGAGAAAATTGAGATATCTTATTTGTTTAGTGAAGAGCCAATGAGAGAGGTGGAAAATGATATGTCACATGGAAGTCAGTTTGGGTTTCATTTCATTTCATTTCAAAGACTTTATTTTCTGCAATCAAACAAATCAGTTATACAACAAATATGGATAGTTATATAAAACATAAGGTATGCAAACAATATACAAAATATAGAAACAAATGTATAATACATGAGTAAGAGTAAATTAATACGTTGGGCCATTGCGTATATAAAGAAAGAAAGCAGAAGGTCGCCGTTATAAGCAAAAGCTTGAGCAGACGGTCAACCGAGCTAAGATAAAAATGAGTTGTGAAATATTGGCAAAGTAACAAGAAGAGGGGGTCATGATACTCAAATGATATATATTACAATTAAATGTGAATATAAACATTTGGATTCAATATAAATTGATCAATTGCAACTTTAAGAACACAATTTTTTAATGAGATTTTCCTAAAACTTCACTGATATACTGCAAAATATTTGTTATCTGGGGTAGACAGGGTTTTTTCAGACAAAAGAAGCACTGCATTTATTTTTTCAATTTTGTTTATTCATGGTATAATTCAAAACTTGATTAGCCAATGGCTGCATTGTTCCCATTTTACCAACAATTTTTAAAAATACAAAAAATACAATATTGCAAATGGGGAAATAATATGAGAGAGAGAGCGTCATGACCGATCAACAAGATTTTGATTTTAGAATCCTAAAAATGTGCATTTTAAAGCTATCAAAAAATAACTAAACATCCTTGTATTAAATGCAAACAAATTGCACAACATCTTCCTTTTTATTCCTTGCAAAAGGGCCCTTGGGGGCAAAAAATTATTTAGCTCAGCTACCCCCCCCCCCCCCCTCAGAACTCAGAAACATAATAAGATTATAAAATTTATTGAATATTTCAGTTATGTTAAGCTAAAACATACACAAGTTTTAGTATTGATACAAGTCATAGATACATGCATGTGTTTGTTGAGTTAATTTCATATATCATTTGCTAACGGCAATATGGCATCTACCTGGAAAGTCATAAAAGAAACTCTTCGAAAGCAAAAGACCAAGTCCAAAATTAATATTAACAATGATGGTCAGACAATTTCAGACTCTAAAGATATAGCAGATTGTTTTAATAAGTATTTCGTAAATGTAGGCCCTATTCAGGCATCGAAAATAAATTCCAATGGTTCAGATTATTTACAATTCCTTTCAAATCCATGTGATAAATCGTTTTTCTTTATGCCTACAAACTGTGTTGAAATTTTGAATATTGTCAATTCATTGAAAATTAGTTATTCTTGTAGTCATGATGACATGAGTACGCACTTTTTAAAACAAATAGCAGGAAGTATTGTAACGCCTCTAGTACACATTTGTAATTTATCACTTACAACGGGAGTATTTCCGGACTCTCTGAAAATAGCAAAAGTAATTCCAATATACAAAAAAGACGACTCTTCTCTAGTTTCAAATTACCGACCTGTTTCTATCTTACCAAGTATTTCTAAAGTCTTAGAAAGACTGACTTATAATAGACTGTATGATTTTCTAACAAAAAATGAACTGTTGTATGAAAATCAATATGGTTTTAGAAAATTTCATTCAACAGAGTTAGCTTTGTTACAATTATTTGATAGAGTGTCAAATGCCTTAGCTGATCATAAGCATGTTATTGGAGTATTCATGGATCTGAGCAAGGCATTTGACACTCTTGACCATACAATACTTATACGTAAACTGGAATACTATGGATTGAGGGGTGTTGCTATACAATGGTTTAAAAATTATTTAACAAATAGAAAACAATATGTATGTTATGATTCAAATGAATCAGAATTAGTATCTATAACGTGTGGAGTGCCACAAGGGTCAATCCTCGGCCCTTTGTTATTTCTGATATATGTAAATGATATTTATAATTCATCAAATGCACTACAGTATATTTTATTCGCTGATGACACCAATGCATTTTGTTCCAATTCAGATTTTCAGATCCTTTTAAGAAATATTAACGCTGAATTACCAAAATTATCAAAATGGTTTAGAAGTAATAAACTGTCTCTTAATTTAAAGAAAACAAACTATATTTACTTTCAGAACAGAAAGAATAACGATATTCCTGACATTGAAATTACTTTGGATGGTGAATTATTGGAAAAAAAGGATAGTACGAAATTCCTTGGTGTTTTTATCAATGAAAATCTGAGATGGAATAATCATGTGCAATATATTTCTAAAACTATTTCACGTAATATTGGTATTCTCTGTAAATTGAAATATTATGTCCCTTCAAATATCTTGTTTATGCTATATAATTCATTGATACTGCCTTATATTTCATATTGTAACATTATATGGGCAAATTCGAAAAGCAACGTTGACGCCATTTTACTGTTACAAAAGAAAGCCATGCGTATATGTACTGATTCTTCCTATCGCGACCACACCAATCCTTTGTTTTCAAAACTAAAAACTCTAAAAGCTGATGATATAAATTTTCTACAAATATCACTTTTCATGTTTCGCTTACAAAATGGTCTACTACCTTCATACTTTCCCCCATTATTTAATTTGAATAAAACCATCCACTCTTACCCCACAAGACAAACTGAAAAATTCCATTTAAGAAATCCAAAAACCGCATTGGCTCTCAAATCCATTAGACACGCCGGCCCAGACATCTGGAACTCTCTGCCCATTGTAATAAGAAACCTTAGGACATTGTATTCTTTTAAGAAGGCAGTTAAAACTATGTTATTGTCTAAGTATTGATCATGTCGTGTGTAATTCTACTGTATTCATGTTCGTGTGTACATTGACTGTATATTCAACAATGATGTGTAATCGTCCATGACCTAGCATCGTTTTTTTTTTTTTTTTTTTTTTTTTTTTTTTTTTTTATTCCATTCATGAATGAACCTGCATTCAATCAGCAGATGTATGAGATTTTTTTTTTTTTTTTATTACCAACGCTCCTCCTCCACCTCTTTCTCTCTTCTTTCCTTTCTTCTCTGCAAGTCACTCTTTTTTATGTTTATTTGTATTGTTGTATCTAAGTTGAGGGCTGCCGGCACGTCAAGCTACTTTGCTTATTTCTGTAGCCCTCCTGCATCTAATGTATGTTAATTATGCATTCAATATATTTGTTTAAATTCAATATATTTGTTTAATATCGTTTATTATCTGTATAGAATTATATACACTTGAAATATTGTATCAAGCCATATTATGTTCATGAAAATGTATGATGAAAAAAAGAAAAAAGATGCAGAAACCAATAAATCAAATCAAATCAAATCAAATCAAAACTGTGGTAGTGAACTTATACAGTATCTTTCAGTTCTACACTTTTTTCCATGTTGCACTGTGGCATAGACGGCGTTGTTCAGATTGTTTTGTAGCCACTGTGAAGAAAACAAATCTGGATCTAAATTTCAGACCAAAATCATTACATGGGAAAATATTGTACTGTTTTCTTGACTTCCTAAATACCACACAAATATTTAAAAGGAATTAATAGGATATTTGAAGTATAAAACGTGCATTAGATTTATCACAAAAGCATAACTAAACAATTAATCCTACCTGTGTTAAAAGGTGTAGTGGATCTACCGAAAGACTAGCTGTAACCCTGGCTGGCTCTTGATTGTTAGGGTTGATTTTGATCTTGGGTGTCATTATATAAAACAGACAATGATAAATACCAGGTATTTGAACAATACATTTTCCATATTCAGTCTGCAATAGTATAAGAATATTGTATTAGAAGAAACCTATTTTTAGTGCAAGTTATTGCCCATGCCTAGCCAGCCATTGTTGCTATAGGGTACATGTCGATGTTCGTTACTGCCGGAACATCTCGTGAGGAATTCAGCTGTAAATGCCTCACTGCAGCTGTTGATTTCAAGATTTTTCAATTTTTGTAACAGTTTTTATTTTATCGTTTGGGTACATACTTCAGTTGAAATTTTGGTTTTGACTTTTTCCAAACATATTTTTGGTCTTACTGGAATATTGGATTGGTCACCTTCTCTAGTGCTGCCATGTTGCTGTTGGTTTTTAATATTTTTATTACACATCCACACCAAAATAATACACTCTATTATCGCTATCAAAAGAAATGAGATAGCCAAAGCAATCCATTTTCTCATTTCTTTTTGGCTGCTTTCATCCTCATTGCACAAGAGTTTTGATTGTGCTGATGAATATATAGTTTCTGTGCTCTTGGTACTTTTTACTCTTGATATTTTGGTAGTGTCTATTGGTTCATCATGGATAATAGTTGATTTGGTAGTTGTGTCATCTTGTTCAACCCAGTCTTGACATTCGTCATAATTCTTGGTGTATTCATTGTTAATAGAGCAACAGCGTGATTTTTTCTTTTTTCTGATCCAAAATGAAGCTATGTTCAAAGAATTTCTCCTTTCAGTTAGGGCTGCGTGTGCTTTGATGTGTTTCTCCCAAGAATAACAAATAATACTGACATCTGAATTGGTTGCAACTGCAGAGCACTCTAAGTGTGATAAATGCACACTATCAGCTAGGGATGTATTAAAGTTCTCTGTGTCAATCCATGTACAGTTCGCTGGTGGTGGAGGATGATGTACTTGTAGGAAATATTCTTGAACAGATTCTGATCTTGTGCATTCAAAATGACATCTATATGGTCCTTTATCTGATGATCTTAAATTTGTTAATTTCAGGGTCAGTATCAGATAGTCAAAAAGCACCTCCTTTTTTACAATTGTCCTTATATGATGATCATGAGAAAAGTGTTTAGAAAACACAAATGTTCCATTATCGTTGAAAATCATCTCATGAAAGAAAAGTTGAAAGGAACAAGTCTGCCCAGCACATGCCATCAAATATCTCATGACACAGGCACCCCCCTTTTTCAATGAAACCTGTTGCTGGAGGGCTTGGCCATTGATTGCATTCAACAGATGCAAAGTAAGTAGGAAGCTTGTGAGGGAAAAGGTACTCCATTTCTCTGTTACTTTCATAGCAGCAGCAGTAAGCTTTTGTTAATAAATAACCCAAGATTAATATATGAGAGTCATTAAAGTTGATCCACTGAAGCTGTTTGAAAGAATGCCACCTTCTTGCTCTCCTGATCTGTTGAAGAGAAGAATATGGGCATCATTTGGCATATTTGTTGTGTTCTGTGTAAGCTTAATTTTTTCTTCTTTCAATTTTTCAACAAATGATACTTCTTTGGAAACACTTATAAATTCAAATATGTTTTGTGAAATTGATTCATATAGAGCTTTACATATTATAATGTTAGTAGCTTGCAAAATCACACAAGATGTATACCATGTATTATGATTTATATGCAGTGGTCCAGATTTAATTACCCTTTTGATATATACAATTGTTTTCTGCCCCTGCTTTTTCATATTTGTTTGTATTAACCTGAAAAGTGTAGTCAATCAAGCAGGTGAACTATAATAAACTGATCCTGAAGAGGAGGGACACCATTGATGTCCCACCAAATATGGAAGAAAAGCCAAAATGACATATGGATGTAAATTCAGAGAAATGCATATTCCCTTTGTCAGGAAAAGGACAGCGATCCAAAATAGGCCAAAGAAACCATATCAACCCCATTACAAATTAAAAAAAAAAAAACTAACAATAACAGGCCTACATGAGAAGTAACCCAGCATGCTCAGAGAGAACAAATGTCTCTTTTTATCATGGAATTGTTCCACATTTCATTAATCCCGCATCCTGTTTTTGTTGTTGACAAATTGATACCGTATTTGCCAGCGATAAGGCCGCACCGCCGCATAGGCCGCACCTAGTCTGCAGGCACAGACCCTAATTTGACACTTTATCAACAAATCATTGTGCCTTGAGAGAAGTCTAGCCCAGCTACCTACTGTCAGGAGCAGCTTCAGTACATGGCCTATGGTAGTCTTATAGTGCAGACTCACTTTTACGACTGACCAGGGTTTGTGCTTGCAGACTAGGCCGCACCCCCGATTTTGACATTTAAAGAAATAAAAAATAAAATAATTGTCTGTAGTTGTATTTGAACCCTTCCCTACAAATGTTGATGTGACCAAAATCACCGCTTTAGACCGCTTGGCCATCCCGCACTGTTACTACAGTTCCCATAGGAAAGAAATGAGCCTGCCGCATACTCCTGCGGCAGACTTGCCGCAGATCTGCCGCAGACCTGCCGCAGACAGTCATCTTTTTCACATGCAAATTAGGTCTGCCGCAGACCTGCCGCAGACTTGCCGCATACTCTTTCAGTATGATGAAGAGTCTGCGGCAGGTCTGCCGCAGACTTGCCGCAGACTTGCCGCAGACTTGCCGCATACTCTTTCAGTATGATGAAGAGTCTGCGGCAGGTCTGCCGCAGACTAGCCGCAAACTCTTTCAGTATGATGAAGAGTCTGCGGCAGGTCTGCCGCAGACTAGCCGCATACTCTTTCAGTATGATGAAGAGTCTGCGGCAGGTCTGCCGCAGACTTGCCGCATACTCTTTCAGTATGATGAAGAGTCTGCGGCAGGTCTGCCGCAGACTTGCTGCAGACTTGCCGCAGACTTGCCGCAGACTTGCCGCAGACTCTTCATCATGAATATTCATATCTCATATAGACCTGCTGCAGACCTGCCGCATACTCTTTCATATCCAGTACGTGGCAATAAAGTATGCATGTAGATAGAACCAGTGATAAACTGATTGATACTTCATAATCGATTTTGGCAATATCGATATTACCAATTAGGTAATACCAATATATATCGATATTACCAATTAGGTATATTCTATTCTCAATTGTATTAACTCCATCACATAGATCATTTGAAGTGTATTCAAGAGTAACATTTAAAGTGACACAGGCTCGTACACATATATATATACTAAATATGTATATTGTTTCTTGGTTAGTAATCATATAATCAATATCAATCTATCAATCTATTGCTAAAACGTGAATGTAATTGTAACATGATCAGACAAAATAATCTATTGGTTAATAATGGCAAAAGGAAAATAGAAATCACAAAAATGATGTGCATTGTCTTAATTTGCTTAACAAATCATGATAAATGTATTTTTCTGTCACACGTGTTAGGTAATAATGAATATGCATGAGATGATTGGTTTCAATTGGTTTCAATTGGCCCTATTAGACTTTAATGGGATTTCAATTGGACCAATCTGCCCCATTAGACTTTAAAAGGTTTTCAATTGGTTTCAATTGGACCAATTGAAGTCCAACTTCAGGCCAATTGGGGTCCCATTAAAGTCTAATGGGGCATAGGCCAATGGGGCCAATGCCATGAGCCAATTGGTCCAATAGGGACAATCTGGACCAATTGAAACCATCTGAAGTCCTATTAAAGTCCCATTGAAACTTGTTAAAACCTATTGAGACCAATTTGACAGAAGCTAAAAAGACAATTAACAGTGCTAATTAACACAGGAATTTACAAGATCATGGGCTCAGCCTGCAACCTCATATGGTACTGCATGTCCTACAAAATGGCCGCCTATAGCCTTGCTTCAGACTGTATAATTTCCCACTTTTCTGTGGCAGACTTGCCGCAGACTGTTCCTGTGGCGTACTGGTATGCGGCAAGTCTGGAGCAAAGTTTCGCCCTGCCGCAGACCGTTCCTGTGGCATACTAGTATGCGGCAAGTCTGGAGCAAAGTTTCATCCTACCGCAGATCTGCCGCAGACTGTTCCTGTGGCATACTAGTATGCGGCAAGTCTGGAGCAAAGTTTCATCCTGCCGCAGATCTGCCGCAGACTGTTCCTGTGGCATACTAGTATGCGGCAAGTCTGGAGCAAAGTTTCATCCTGCCGCAGACTGTTCCTGTGGCATACTGGTATGCGGCAAGTCTGCAGCAAAATGTTATCCTGCCGCAGATCTGCCGCAGACTGTTCCTGTGGCATACTGGTATGCGGCAAGTCTGCAGCAAAATTTCATCCTGCCGCAGATCTGCCGCAGACTGTTCCTGTGGCATACTGGTATGCAGCAAGTCTGCAGCAAAATTTCATCCTGCCGCAGATCTGCCGCAGACTGTTCCTGTGGCATACTGGTATGCGGCAAGTCTGCAGCAAAATTTCTTTCTGCCGCATACTTCGGCATACTCTTTGCCGCAGACTAAAAGTCTGCGGCAGATCTGCAGCAGATCTGCGGCAGGTCTGTGGCAGGTCTGCGGCATACTTTTCACTTTCCTATGGGTTTGCAGTTTTTTCTCATTTATACATTGAGCCTCTCTCTTATGCATTGCGCCATACGTTTGCTCACGCGATCGAGAGGCTTTAGCTACGGCAAAAACTTAAATCTAGATCTACCAGTTGAGTTTGGTTGGTAAGTTATGAATTTTTTTTACGAGATTGGCTAAACTTTGCCCTTCATTTAATAAATATAACACATAATGGTCGGTAAGACATGTGTTATTCTAGACAATTATTCTAGAAATGTCCATCACCTTTCATTGTTGTCCCATATATGTACAAATTCGTGCTGTGTTTCATGGTTTTGACTTGCAAGTTTTTTTATTTTTTTACTCTTTCGCCGCATAGGCCGCACCCCAACTTTTTGATATTTTTTCTTCCAATAATACTGCGGCCTTTACGCCGGCAAGTACGGTACTATATATTTGATTCGGGCAAAAGATGACATTCCTCCAACATAATTGTAGATTATTCAGAAAAAACATTTTTTATTTTAAATGTGGAAATTTATGAGCTGGGACATCACTTCATTTAATTCCCTAGACTCTAACAAATATATCATCTTCTTTTTTTAAAGTGGATCTGTAATATTCATATTTGAAGAGCAAGAAAGTCAACCGTACAGTGCATGTACCTCTTTTATGCAGTGAAGGCAGCTGATTTCAAGGTCGAATGAAAAGAAAATATAAAGAACTAATAATATGTGTAGAGGTGTTGTGGTCGAGTGGATACGTACGTCCCCAGACTGTCGATCACAAGGTCCGTGGTTCGAGCCCCGCTGCCGCACTAATGTCCTTTGGCTAGACATTGATCTACATTTGCCACACTCCACCCAGGCGCTATAAATTGGTATCTGGTAGGAATATTTTCTTTGATGAAACGCAGCCCGTGTAACAGCTGCACTGCTAAAGCCAGGGTAATTACGCTGCATTATTGTAGAGCGCTTAGAGACTTCTGATAAAGTAAGTGTTAGGCACTATATAAGCAAATATAATTAATATGAACCACTTTTACTTTTACTCTTTATCCTAAATTGATTGTAGACCTAAATCAACTTTTGTAAAAATGGTTCCCACGAGTTAAGAAATATAGAATACCTGATTGCTTGACTATTTGACTGACTATTCATCAACTGAAATCATATAAATATTTTTGAGTATCATTATTCCTCATACCAAATCTGAGTAGTAGTCTACTGTCTATATGAATTGCAAATAATAGATATGACATTTCATTACATACTGCCTCAGTGTTGCAAACCTTGATCATAATGTTGCCATAAAACCTCACACTCACACAGAAGTGGTAATGGAAGAGAAAGGGAAGGAAATAAATAGGTCCTACTTGGAAAAGCTTATAAAAATAGAAATAATTTACTGCAGCTACATGTGCCCTCTGTGCTGCTTCCCTACATTTGTGCAATGTAGTGAGCCTCCCCCCAGAAATCCAAAGCTTTTGTTGCACCTTGTTTGACGGTTGCTATGAGAGTCTACCCCAATACTATAGTCTGATGGGTTAGGGGCATTTTTTTATGACTGTCGTGTCAAGATTTATGGTCAAAAGCACCATTTTTGGTGTGAAGCTTCCTTAGGGTATATCATATCAGTTGACTTTAGTCGAGGAGCTCTACAAAAATATGTAGGTAAGTTAACCATGGTATAATACAGACAAAATTCCAACATCACTTGCATTGTTAATAGTATTCTCTTAGTTATTATTGGTTACGGATAGCTGAAATGTATGCAATTATATTTTTAATGTTACCATTCTTGGCCTGATTTTTTTTTTACGCTCCTGAAATATTGAAATTTTAACAGGATTCAGCGGCCACCATTCATTTTGAAATTGTTATTTCATATATTTTATGGAACCATAATTGAAAAAGTACAGTTGGGAGAATTAGGGTATTGATCAGTTCAGTTTTTCCCAATTCTTTTCGTTAATAATGGTCCGTTTTCACTCAAACTTTCAGATTATCTTGTATTGTACATCTCGCATTGAAGTCACTACCTTTTTCTTTCATCTTTACAATGTTACAAAGTGCCTTTAATAGTTTAGTTCCTTTTGGTTTGCTTACTCTTTTTAAAGTTTGACAGCGTTTGAGTTGAAACTAAATAATCTTGTACTCATTCTTTCTCTTTTACAACAATCACACTCATCATAACAGTTTATTTGGAGTCCTATATGTGTACAGGCAGCACAATCCCCCAAAGGTCACTATATACAGGGAGTTGTAATGAAAGGAGATAATTTTTGGAATCCCAATTTTATCTTAAAAGTAAAGATACAGCAATATTGCTTTATACTGTCTCGAAAGAATTTCCCAAGGGAAAGATATTCAGGATTAACTTGGCTTAACACAGGCCTGATAAAAAGCAGAGTTAAATAGGTTTCCCAATTTTTTCCCCCGAATTTGTCCTGCTTTATTTTTACCCCAAATTTTTTTTCTTGATTTTTTTTCTTTCTTCTTCCTAATTTTTTCCTGATTTTATCCTGATTTTCCCCATATTTTCTCATGTCATGTATGTCCTATCTGTGAAATTCAAACGTTAGTTGTGTCCTAATATTCAAATTATGCAAGGAAACCCGTTTACTTGCTAGATTTCACTGTCAGACACTATTGAGTGACTGACTGGCTTTTTTCATCTTCGGTAATAACATACATAAAATGAGCTGTAAAGGGTACATGAGCATTTGTCTACATCAATAACCCACTTCTTGTAATGACCAAAATTAAACTGATTGAATCTTTGCGCAGCATAAAACGTACAGCCATTCGGTGCAATGGTCTGAATAATCAGACTATTACTTACTAGCTCTATAGCTCCTAAGTCGATTTGACTACTAATAATCGTTATTTTCCCACTTAAAGATATTTTCAAGCCCCCCTTTTTTTAGAAAAGTTCTAAATTAGTATTGTCTTTCAAATGCTGTTGGAATTTAACCTTTAATTTTTTGGGCCTGCTAAAGGGACGGTATGGGATCATGAATTTGGTTCAAATGAACATATTGGAAGCATATGCGATCTAAAAATATTCAATGATCGTTGACTCGGTTCAAATCGAGTCTAAACTGATGAAATTGTAAATAATATACGTAAAGCGCCCTTTCAAGACTGATATTACTTTAGCTCTGAAACAATGTTTCTTGACTACGATCGACTGATTTGCTATTCCCGTTTGGAAATTCTATATCAGAATTGCATATTCTGAGATTTTCATGGTCACAGTTACCAAGGTATGGCCTTAGGCGCTATTTGAAATATTCAAAATTTACCGGGAGCACAGGTAAATTTTGTATTATTCAATTTATCGAAAGCAGAAGTGTTTTAGGAGCTACATTTTCTAGTGCTTATAATACATCCACAGAGGCATTTAAATATATCAACATTTTTAAGAATTACTAAAATCCAATTTTCAAAATTTTCCAAAACTTTGCATTACCTTTAACAACAAGAAATGTAACCCTCTCCAGCCATCAAATCCATCAACAGCTGTCCTTATCAATGCACAGATCCCCTCTGGCTCTCCAAATATTACAAAATGTCAGCAACACTAGCTGTCTGCTTCCCTAAGTTATCTAAACACTCAGCCGTAAAAATATGACAATATATATAAACAATATTTATTCCAGTCCAGATAGAATAATTTACCAAATATATCAATTAGTTGGCGGTTTCCCGGCAAAATTTGTATCATCACGTATTAGTCAAAACATATTGTTTCACATGATTGGTAATAAGAGCTTTAATTTCATTTTTGGAGAGGGGGCGTTTCCAAAACTGGTCTATATACCTTTAAGAGGATTGTGAATGGTATTAATCTATTGAGATTATATCTAATTTTTGTCTAAAACTGTTTACCAAATTCCACAAATCCAGTCTTAAAACTAAACATTTTTCAATTTCTGAGGGCACATCCCCCTCAGAACTCCCCTCTCTACGCAAGCATGCAATTGGCACTGACATGCCACAGATCACCCCCACGTCAACAATAGATATACGCCACTGACTCTATAGGGTGTAGACCAATTTCCTTCATATGTCATATACTTAAAAGATGCTTCAACATAAGCAGTTCCTCTAATGATTAATGCTTTTGTCCGTTTTCCAATAACTAAAAATATTTACAACATCCATGGGTGATATATGTAATCACTCTACACCACAATGAATATTCAAGTTCTTACATGACATGTACTATCTGCTTTTTATAATCCAGTGATGGCAAATGATTTCTTTATTGAAAAATTTTAAATACGAAAAGAACCTACCTGCTACCAGATATACCAGATCTACCAAATCATGACGCAGTTTTGAAATGAAGTGAAGAAATCTATCTTAGCTCTTTTAAGACAAAATCTGCATGTATGTGGGCGTTTCCAGTATCTTTATTTATCTCATAAATGTAAATGTTTGAATAATCTCACATGACTGTGAGCAAATATTGAAATAGTTTCGATCTAAAAAGTTAATGATTGATTTTCCCGCAAAGATTCATTTTTATTTTGCATGTATTTTCCAAATAAATTGCTGTTTTAATTCTTATTGCATATGTACAAACATCTTGTTGCCTTTCAGGAATGCTGATGCACTCATTACCATGCATGTACACATAAGATGAAGCAGTTGAACCAATTGCCTCATGAGTCTTATCTTGTAGCAGTAAATTGAATTCAAAACAGCAATGTAGACAATATATGCAGATCCTCAAATCATACACAATCATACACAATCAGATAAATCTCAGCTTCTCTATCTGCAATGATTACTGCACTTTGCCATGAGATGAAGTTGTATCACTTTACAAAGAATCAAGTCAAGCAGCAGCTCTTATGAATTCTTATTTTTATTTTCTTTGTAGGTTTGCATGAGCTTACTAATTTCAAGTTAATAATTTACTATACAAGATACTAATTTGCATGACTTGGAAATATCTTCTTTTTTTATCTGCCTTAAAAATCATGGGATGAAAATGACATGATCTTGCTCTTTGAACTATTTAGCATTTGTTGTTTACTTCTGTTATCACATGTCCATATCTTTAGATATGACTTTACTTGGTTAATATGACCAAAGGTAAACTATCTATTAGATTGAAGTTTGGTGGTTATTTGCATTAATTTTTCAATCTATCTTTATAGTAGATGACATTCTAAAAATAAAAATATATGATCATCTTGATCATCATGATCATTTGCAGGTCATATATATTGAAATATTTTATTATTTACCTTCATTTTACATATGTATTTTAGCGTAGGAGGGGGATATATGCCTTTGCAATTATGCCTCCGGTTATTTCCCACATGCAACTGTTTGTGTCGCTTGAATGAAATTCTAATGGCTACTTTTAAATATTTTCTGTTTAGCTAATCATACAGTAATATTAAAATTGACATGTATATACTGCAATAAAATTCTATGTAACTGTAGGTTATGGAGCAGAATAATTGCTTTGAATTTCAAACAAATTTTGAAGTACAAAGTGTAAGTACATGTTGAGTTAATTTCAAAATAATGAGAAACTAGTTGATATCATTCTCTGCACGTAGGTGTAACAAAGTTGAGACCCCCCAAGTGAGGCCTCCAGAATAGTTAAGGGAGCAAATAGTTCTTTCATAGAATGATAAAGCATATTTTCACTCTTCATTTATGTAATTGTAATTATGTTTTTTTCTATATGTGTCTTTCTATTTCTTTCTTATCTAGGTAAGTTCCTGAAGGATGAAGTCAAGATTGGGTTGATGGTCTGATGTGCTTAATTTCTACGTGAGTGCTGTGTATATCTATATTTCATTTCTAAATTAAAAATGAAATTTATTGTTTCCTTTCAACCTCCACTTAATCAACCTGAGTAATATTTTGGACATTAACATTCTCACAGCATGATAGATCTAGCTGTAATACTGCTTTTTTTCCACAAGCCATGCTAAACTACTAAATGATGAATTTCTGGCCATGCAAAACTTCCTTTAAATCAATGAAGATGTGAATTTTAATTAGGCATGTCTTTATTTCCAGTTGTTGCATTTATATTTGATTGAAAAATACATAAATATAACAATGCAACCAGGCACACCAACTCTAATCATGAGCTAAATATGCTCTTTAAGCAGGGAGGGAGATACGGGTGCTTTGGAGGACAAGAAATGCCTTGCTACACATGCAGGTCACACACATTTTTGTCTCACCTGCATATCAAAACCATTTGACAATACATTTATTGTTACCAATGTGGTGACTAAAGGGCAGGGATACTCCCCAGGGAGAGGAAATAAATAGTGCATATTTTTTCTTCTTCTAAGAATCAATGTTGTGACTAGGGTAATAATTGTGTAAACTGCTTAAGGACAATTAGCATTTAGAATGGTTAAATGTATGCCAATTTTGTTATTCTAAATGTATCTATACTGGCTTTTTGATAAAATAAATGTTAGACCCTTTCTTGTATCATTGTCAATTGACACAAATCTAGAATTGTTGTCTGTTATAAATGTGACAATGTCTTTGGGCTCCCTACTGTCAACAAGATTCTTACAATTTTCAGCCAGTTTAAAATTCATACCACTGGGGCATATACTAAAGGATATAATATATTTAAATGTAAAACAATGAACTCAAAAGTAAACAAGTGTTATAGCATAATCATAATGGGGGCATTTATACATGTATATACATGTTTATGGAAAGATGTGTATCAAAGTTCAACAGGTAGGCACTGAAACAATTGGCATTATGTTGAGAAAATAACATTGTTTCACTTTGTTATTTCACATCAATCATGTGACTCCACCAATATCGACAGTATCATTGTGTTGTCTTTGTGATGCATTGTTGATAATGATTTGTGTCTTTAACCTGATGAATTATACCAAGCGAAAGAATACTCAGGTTTGAGTCTCTTTCAAATAGGCTTCATATGAAAATCAAATCATATCCAGCAGGTGGAATTAGTTTAAGATGACCCAGTAATACTTATACAATTTTAACCAGTATCACGTACTTGAAGCTATAAACTTAAAGTTCTATGTTCAGAAATTTGTGTTTACAGAACTACAGAGGTTGAGACAAAAAAGTACATTCTTTATCAAGACATGAATGGTACCTAAGGTGCGCGACATGCATACGAGTAGGACGTAGGTTTCTTGCCTCTCCGTATTTTTTCGAACTTTCCTCGCTATATGCGCTGTAAACGGACTATATAACTTGCAATCGACCGACGATGAACTCTCAAAGGACAAGACTCGCAAGAAGGGCCAAAGGACACCTGGAAATGCAGGAGGAAGATGTAAGTTTAGACCATTTTTACTCCTCTCCTGCCACGTCAACCGATGGGCTTGACGTGGGTCACGTGACATCACCACCGCAAAGCTTGCCCGCCGCAGCTGCTGGCGCTATGTCGGACTCTGCGAGCCGCTCGGCAACCTCTGACCCCAGCCCTGAACGCATTGCACACATAGATCGATACTTTATTAAAATGACTGAAAAATTTGAAACAATGATTACAAAAGCTGTTGACTCTCTAGTCGAAAACGTAAAGAGGGTCGAACGAGACCTGGGGGCGGCAATCGAATTCGAGTCCCAAAGAGTGAACGAACTCCAGGAAAAGAACGCTGCACTTGAGAAGAAGATCTCCACACTCGACACACAGATGACTTCGCTTCTCCGAGAATCGGCTGAGCAGAAAGCTGGGATTAACAAAGCAGAACGCTTCTCTCGCCGAAACAACGTGCGCCTTGTTGGAAAACCGGAAAATACAGTCGAAGATTGCATCCAAATTGTTCAGAATGTCATGAGTGATAAATTTGGAATAACCCCATTGATCGAGAGAGCTCACCGAGATGGTAAGCCCAATGCTGATCGTCCACGACACATCCTCTTTAAGTTCTTATCATTTCGCGACAAAGTTACCGTTATGAAGTCCACACGAGCATCTCTAGCCAACGAAAACTACTTCATGATCGATGACCTCACTAAAGATGATCTCACAGAAAAGCGAAGGCATGCTCAAGAAGTAAGTCGTCATTATCAACAGGGGACGAAGCTAAAGTTCTCAGCGGGAAAATGGCGCCATATGAATGGAACCCCGTTCGACTTTACATCTGATGCCTAAAGGAGAAATCAAGAGAGTAAATATGCCTATTCCTCCAGAAATTTTCGCATACTCGTTATAAGTCAGCTAATGTTCAAGTCGCTGAACACCATGAGCCATCTGTACATTTCTACATTTTGTACTCTCTAGGAGACAGTGATCTCATGCACATTTTGTATACTCATGAGACAGAATTTCTCATGATGAACTTTCCTGTTCATTTTTCATATCTTCTACATTTTGTACTTTCCATGAGGCAGTGAGTTTCATGAACATTTGGAATATTCATGAGACAAAATCTTTCATGTAATTTGTATGTACACCTGATGAACTCCATTTAATGAGACAATCTTCTACATTTTGTACTTTCTAGGAGACAGTGATCTCATGAACATGTTGTATATTCATGTGACAGAGGTTCTCATGATGAACCTTCCTGTACATTTTTCATATCTTCTACATTTTGTACTTTCTAGGAGACAGTGATCTCATGAACATTTGGTATATATTCATGAGACAACATTTTTCATGATGAACCTTCCTGTACAATTTTCATATCTTCTACATCTTGTACTTTTCATGTGGCAGTGATTTTCATGAACATTTGGAATATTCATGAGATAAAATCTTTCATGTAATTTTCATGTACAACTGATGAACTCCATTTAATGAGACAATCGTCTACATTTTGTACTTTCTAGGAGACAGTGATCTCATGAACATGTTGTATATTCACGAGACAGAAGTTCTCATGATGAACTTTCCTGTACTTTTTTCATATCTTCTACATTTTGTACTTTTCATGAGGCAGTGATTTTCATGAACATTTGGAATATTCATGAGACAAAACCTTTCAAGTAATTCTTTCATGAAATTTTCATGTACAACTGATGAACTCCTTTTAATGAGACAATCTTTTGCATTTTGTATTTTCTAGGAGACACTGATCTCATGAACATGTTGTATATTCACGAGACAGAAGTTCTCATGATGAACTTTCCTGTACTTTTTTCATATCTTTTGCATTTTGTACTTTTCATGAGGCAGTGATTTTCATGAACATTTGGAATATTCATGAGACAAAACCTTTCATGTAATTTTCATGTACAATGGATGAACTCCATTTAATGAGACAATTTTACATTTTGTACTTTCTAGAAGACACTGATCCCATGAACATGTTGTATGCTCATGAGACAGTGACTTACATGAATATGTTGTATTTTGTTTGTTCATGAGAAGAAGCAAAAAAAAAAAAATGTGTCTGTGTACCAAATTGTACAACTCACATTTTTGTCTACTTGAGCAATGACTACATACTATATCTGTACATTGTAATGATAATGAACGACTAATAATGTATTCTTTTATTACAGTTCATGAGACTGTGATTTGTAGATATCATTGCATATTGCATATTTTTCATTTATTCTTTCATTACAGCTCATAAGACTGTGATTTGTAGATATCATTGCATATTTTTCATGTCTCTGTGTACCAAATTGTACATGTCACATTATTTTCTACTTCAGCAATGACTACATACTATATCTGTACATTGACTAGTCTTGAGAAGTATTGCAGTTCCTTCCTTATCTTGTTTTTTTTTTTTTTTTTAATGTACACGTATACGACGAGGATACTGTTGCAATTAATGTTTTTTTTGTACGGAGAGGTACCTACACCTACTCTAGCACTGTTGTGTGTTTTTCCCCTCCCTCTCTCGCCTGTGTGCACACAGTACAGTCTGTGTCCACACCTGTTTATGTCTTTAATATTTCTTTTTAGATTTCCCCCCTTTTTCCTTCTTTAGCGTGACTATATTTCTTGAAAATTCTATCACAAACTCTTTAGCTGTCTTTCTTCAGAGTGCATGGAGTGTTTTAATATTTTGTGTCTATAATTGCCATAATTGTCATCTAACATTATACATGTACTATATCGTATCTTTAGACAGCATGCATATCATTCAAGTAAAATCATGTACACGATATTTGTTGTCAATCCTGAATTTGCATGGCGAGTAATGCAATGCCTAGCGACAACACTGTCCTATTACGTATTCAAACCTTTTATTGTCAATCATGCCATTGTAATGTTGTACATAACTCATGGAATGAGAACTTGCTCATGTGTGTAAACTGCTATTCTCACCTGTTCCCTTTTCATCATATAGACGATTTGGAATCAATTATTTCAGATCGGCACGCTCCCTTCGAAAATACCAATTTAAATCTCAGATTTAATCCAATTGTACTTGAAAGTGAGAGGCACAATAACAATGTAGATATCGACCCTGACAACAATTATTTTGCAAACTACGTTACGTCCACTTCAAATTACTATGAAGTGGTAGATTTTGTGAACAAATTTGCGATAACCAAAAATAATGTAACCTTTTCGAATATACATTTCAATGTTAGGAGTATTTTAAAAAATTGTGATTCCTTAAAACATTTCTTGAGTATTTTAAATTTCCAGTTTGATGTAATTGGCATCTCGGAGACCTGGTTAAGAGACGCTAGTCTTTCAATAAATATCGATGAATATACTTTTATCTGTAAGAACAGAAACCATGGTCGTGGCGGGGGTGTTGGAATGTATATAGCGGTCTCGCATAATTATTTCCTAAGAGATGACCTGACGCTTGATTCAGAAATTTGTGACTCCATTTTTATAGAAATAGTTCAAGAAAAGAGAAAGAATATTATAGTTGGTGTGGTATACAAACCCCCAAATATTCAGATCGATATTTTTTCTGAAGCACTGGACATTGTGTTCAACAAAATAACTAGCGACAAGAAAATGTGTTATGTAATGGGTGATTTTAATATCGATTTATTACAACATGATAAAAACAACTCGGTAAAAAACTTTATTGATATAGTATTCAGTAACTCATGCTACCCCTTAATCGACAAACCTACACGAATTACGAAGTCATCTGCCACTTTAATAGATAATATACTTACAAATAACTTACTTTCATGTCATGATACTGGTCTATTATATTGTGATGTATCCGATCATTTGCCTGTCTTTACCATTTCAAAGTTAAATGTTGCTAATGTCAAATCATCGAAAGTAAACCTAGGTCACAGAATTATAAATCAGAGAAATATTGAAGCCTTAATTAGGAATTTGCACGAAGTCAACTGGAGGGATGTATATGCTGCAGAAGATCCAAACGATAGTTATAATATTTTTCAAAATAAATTTCGTGCATTGTATGATAAGCATTTTCCAATTGTATTAGACAAAAACAAAAACAAGAAATTAAAATGTTGGATGACGAATGGACTGTTACAGTCGATCCGACATAAGAATAAATTATACAAAATGTATTTACGTAATCCATCAGACCAAAATGCTTATGTGTATAAAAACTATCGTAACCTACTCACAGGATTAATTTGTAAAGCAAAATCTCAGTATTTCCATGACAAATTTTTACTTAATAAATCTAATGTAAATCGTACATGGCAAACTATCAATTCACTACTTAACAAAAGTAAGCCAGCTGAGAATTCTGTATTTAATTATAACGGGGACATCGCTACAGAACCGGACATTATTTCGAACTCCTTTAATGACTTCTTTACAAGCATTGGTCCATCTTTAGCAAATAAAATCCCAGGTACCCAAACGAATTACTTACAGTATATGAATGATCCACCTGCTGACTCTTTGTATTTATATCCTACTAGGGAAAACGAAATTTGTAACATTGTTAGTACTTTTGGAAACAATAAAGCTGCAGGTTTGGACGAATACAGTCCAAGAGTTATTAAACAGGTCATTATGTACATTTGTAGACCCCTATGCCATATATTCAACCTTTCATTATTAAACGGAATTTTTCCAGATGAGCTAAAGAAAGCTAAAGTAACACCAGTGTTTAAATCTGGTGACAAGCGTGAATTTACAAACTATAGGCCCATTTCTGTACTGTCAGTCTTCTCTAAATTATTCGAGCGCATTGTTTATAAAAGAACTATTGAATTTCTTGACAAACATTCTATTCTCAGTAAACATCAATATGGTTTCCGTAGGGATTATTCAACATGTATGGCTCTTACCAGTCTTTCTAGTAAAGTCATAGACGCCTTTGAGGCAAATGAATTTGCAATTGGAGTTTTTATAGATTTGTCTAAGGCATTTGACACAATTAATCACAATATTTTACTATCTAAACTATATCGTTATGGAATACGTGGTGTAGCTCTTAAATGGTTCACCAGCTATCTTAACAATCGATTACAATGTACCAAATATCAATCTTCTATGTCGGAGTTTAGGACAATAACATGCAGAATTCCACAGGGAAGCCTGATTGGGCCATTGTTATTTATATTATATGTGAATGATATTTATAAATCTGCTAATGAATTGTCTTTTATACTATATGCAGACGACACAAACATATTTCACAGGAATTCAAACTTGAAGTCTCTTATGGATACAGTAAATGCAGGTATTGCATATATATGTGAATGGTTCAAATGTAATAAATTATCTGTAAATGTAAAGAAATGTAATTATATGATTTTTCACAATGGAAAGAATGCAGATTTAAATGATTTCAATATTGTTCTTGATAATGTCATATTGCCAAGGGTAGATAAAGTCAAATTTCTTGGCGTTTATTTAGATAGTTCCTTGTCTTGGAAATACCATATTCACGAAGTTGAAAGTAAGGTGTCCAAAAACATTGGCATTATATCCAGACTCAAATATCTCTTGCCCAATCACATTCTACGTATGTTATATTGTGCTCTTATACTTCCATATTTTTCTTACTGTAATCTTGTTTGGGCGAATTCCTGCAAGTACAAAATACAAAAGCTTACAATATTGCAGAAGAAGATTATTCGTATAATATCCGGAATGCACTATCGTTCCCATACTGGTCCCATCTTTAAACAAATTATTTTCTTGAGATTCAGTGATATCAACTTGCACCAACAGGGTATTTTCATGTATAAAAGCATGAATAACATCTTCCCATCACAATTTAGTGATTTTATCAATTTTCAATGCAACTCGGAAACCCATACGTATAATACGAGAAGCGCAGCCAACATTCATCTCCCTAAACATAGAACCCGAAGATTTCAATTTGACATAAGATACTCTGGGCCAAAATTTTGGAACACCTTACCATCTATTCTACAAAAATCGCTCTCCTTGCAGACTTTTTCCCGTAAGGCAAAAATGTATTTAATTGCTCGATATTGATACCCTCTCTTGTATTTATGTGTGAAATGACCTCTTGTGGAATTCAATGACATGTTTTGTATGTTTGTATTTTGATCGCTTACGTACATGCCTCAGCTGTTGCTATTACCATATGTATATTCCCAGGACAATGCTGTCGGATAAAGCTGTTGTTTGTTTGATGATCTTGCTTGTTTGTAATGATATGTACCCGCTGTCTATTTTAAAATTGTAGTACTTCGTTATTTTATTATGTAATCACAGACACATGCACAGCCCAATTGAGGTAACTTTCTCTTTATAAGTGAACATGCCTTCCTATACTTAATTCTCTCCTCGTTTTTGTTTTTTTCTTCTCTCTGTCCCATTTACTATTTTTATTCTTTCCTATCAACTTTCTGTTATATAAAATGTAATTTTCATAATAATATCTATGATGTTCTTTCGGTAACTGTGTTAATTTATTATGGGCGTTCCCAACTCAAGCTATGCTTTCCGGGTTTTCGCCTCCTTCCGTATCTGAATTATTTACTGTATACTTTATGTTGAAATAATTGTTACATATATCATGTATAATATACATTGTGTTTCATATTGTACTGTTGAGAAGGAAATAAATGTTAATAAAAAAAATACAAATAATGATATCTCCACATGGATTTCAATGAAGCATTTAAAAAAGCAGTTGTTATTGATTGTTATTGACCATGTTTAGCATGGTGTACTCTATGATTTTGTGCCTCTATATTATCATTGATTTTAGCTGTGAATTTTAAATGTACTATTATTAAGGGAGAAAAGATCATGAGATATAACCGGTGCACAATTATCAGGAGCAGAGTTTGTTGAATTCAGAAGCATTGCATTCAAAAGTCATTGAAGATGTGCCTTGCAGAATGCATCTGTATAACTTGTTGATTTTCATAGAAGGGTCCTGATCTCCGTGTTGTATCTTTGCTTTCTGAGGATAAAGAACCTGACCCAGAGAGAGATGAGTAATTGCCAAGGCTGCCATGTGAAGTAGAGGGACTACTGGAACTTGCAGAACTTTCCACACTGGATGATGTGCTTGTCTGATATACCTTTGAATCATACACATATGTGAAGTTATTTGAATCATCTGTAGAGGTTGGTAATATAATTTGGATGCTCAGTGGAGGATCTTCATAGACAGGCTCCAGTTGCAGTTCCGCACTTGCACATGACGTTGTAGGGTGTTGCTCACTTGAAAGTTGTTGTTGCAGGGCTCCCATTGTACTGCGAGATGTGTTTAATTGAACCTGTGAGTCATTAGATAATTCATTGGTGTGGACATGCTTCAAGTATTTGCAGACTGCTGCTGTAGAAATAGTTGGTATTAGCAGTGATAGCAAAATGAAAGTTATGACTATGATAGTTATAAACTGAACCTGTGTTTTGCTGGAAGCTTGAGAAAGAGGTTCTTGAGGAGGGGTATTAACTACTGGAATCAAACTTGTCTCTGCCTGTGACAATTCGTATGTCATATCCGTGGTGTTTATTATCCTATTATCACACAAAATGTGATGATCTGATTCAACAATGCAGAGTTTTGAAACAAACTTACATAGAAATTGGCTACAGCATGGACCAGTTATATTGTTAGATATAAGTCTGATAGTGGACTCCATACTCATTTCATTAGAGTTGTAGGAATATTGCTCACTTTTTTCTGTCATCAGTTTGTTCCTGTAATACCAGAAAATATTTTGCTCATCATGATGGAAAGTGTAATCCTGAACTGTGCATTTGAAGGATCCATAAAGCTCCCCATCAAGACTAAGAGTTTCATTCACTTGCACAAGCTTTATTTGAATGTTTGAACAATTTGAAGAAAACGATGTATTCAAGAGAGATATTCTAGAGCTACTACTTGCCATTCCCTTTGAGGTTCTAGCAGAACAAGTAGCCATAATGAAGCTTTCTCTTAGGAAAGAGAGTGACTTCTCAGTCAAAGTTAGCTCCATGTTTTCATTTGTCGTATTACAACCTTCAATGATACCGGGTGGTGTGCATGACCAGAGATAATATGCAGTCTTGGGATCTACATTCGCCACACAAGTCAGTTGCACAGTGCGTTGGAAAGGAGTTATTATGAAATTAGGTGGATTAACCAGAACCAGTGGTTTACTGTCGATTCTGAAAGGCCTATTAAACATGGCATGTTATGGCTTTGTTTCCAAAATTACCTGAACCAGAAACCATACATGTAATAGTTTTATTATGTCCAAGATCAAAGTCTGTCAGATTTGTTGTAATGCCTTTGGTAGAATCATTGGAGAATATTTCTGTGAATGGAATATCACCTCCCTCAATCTTCCAGGATACATCTACAGCAGGATTCCCTTTGTCTGTCCTGCACCAAATTGATAAGTGTTGAGGGTCCTCTATTGTTGTAAACTTTTGGGGGCCACAACTTATCTCATCCTCTTTAGGGAAGTACCATGTAGTAAATGTAGCAATTTTAGAATGGCATACCTGCGGGTGTCTTGCAGAAGATCTCTTTAGCACACATAGTTGCTCTTGATTTCTTCTGTCAATGTTGAACAGAATCAGAGTTGATATCATTTCCTTGGTGTAAGGATCATACTCCTCAGAAATATTCATTTGGTAAATCGATGGCTGAATTACTACCCAGAATAGCGAATCAGTCTGTTGATTGAAGCCAGAGACGGAGCAAGTGAAGGTGGCATTTGCACCTTCCATGACAATAATGTCAGTTGGTTGAGTTAAAAACTCAGATGAACACGTGGCTGCTGCATTATGACAAGTACTAACACTTGCCACAATGATAGCCAACTTTGTCAAAGCTTGTGAAATCATTATTCAGTTAAAAAGCACACAGTATATGTTCATTTCACCAGTACCTTTGAAGTTGGGATTTGATTTCGTATTTAGAGAAAATGGTGCATAAAGTCCAAATGTCCACACAAGGCTAACAGTCTCTACTAGAACAATGGAAGAAGAAGACACAGATTCATCAAGTTGGGCCAAATGTATAATAATTTTTCTCTATGAGAAACTCAAATCTATGTAAAAAGGAACTGTCTGTGACATAAAGTTTTGTTTGTTTGTTCAATCTGTTGGCTCGTGATGATTCTGAACAAAGAGAGCAATTTATTTTTCAGGAAGATGTCTATGAGTACTTCTTCATATTTTCCAGGAAGATGTCTATGAGTACTTCTTTATAATCGATAAAAGTGTAGAAAGTTGCAACTCATGTTTTGTTAAAGTATGCGTGAAGTGACAGTTATGTACATAAGAAGATAGGCAGGAAAGCTTTTTCTATGGTTGTGTTTGGAATAAATGTTGGATCTCTCCAGTAAATAGGAAATCATTTATCAGGGGAATTTCTACTTGAAGTTGGAATCTTCGAGGCTACCTGATTAAAACCAAGTTTTTTCCTTAAAATGATTTGCATTTCTTTGTATTTGATTTCTTCCAGTTTCTTGAAATAACAGGTAATTAATAGTACTGTTATTGAATGAATATCATCTTGCATTATATTACAAGAATTGTGCAAAGGATGGTGTGATTCAAATTTAATTACAACAATGTATTTAGACATTGGGAGTCTCATCTCGTGAGAGGAATGATGGAATTGAATGTAACAATTTATTTGAGGCACTGTAAAGATATTTTATGTAAGGAGTTGTGAATAAGACCCCTCTCTCACTCACTTCCTGGACCAATCAACGTTAGACCGATCTAGGCTAAATCTGTCTATCAGTGAGTGAGAATGCACAACCGTGCCAAAACGTGATCCACTGTAGCACACCATAGCCATCCTGACATCCTGCATCCATTCTTACAACCCACATCCACTCTAAAACTGCACACCCACCCTTTCACCTCACCCACTTTCTTACAACCCACACCCACCCTTACAACCCACCCCCTTTCTTACACCCCATACCCACCTTAGCACACCAAAGCCATCCTTATATCCTGCATCCATTCTTACAACCCACATCCGCTCTGAAACTCCACACCCACCCTTTCACCTCACCCACTTTCTTACAACCCACACCCACCCTTACAACCCATCCCCTTTCTTACACCCCATACCCACCATAGCACACCAAAGCCATCCTTACATCCCGCATCCATTCTTACAACCCACAATAGCTCTGACACTCCACACCCACCCTTTCACCTCACCCACTTTCTTACAACCCACACCCACCCTTACAACCCATCCCCTTTCTTACACCCCATACCCACCATAGCACACCAAAGCCATCCTTACATCCCGCATCCATTCTTACAACCCACATCCGCTCTGACACTCCACACCCACTCTGACACTCCACACCCACCCTTACACCCCACCCACATTCTTACAACCCACACCCACCCTTACAACCCACCCCCTTTGTTACACCCCATACCCACCGTAGCACACCACTGCCATCCTTACATTCTGCATCCATTCTTACGACCCACATCCGTTCTGAAACTCCACACCCACCCTTTCACCTTACCCACATTCTTACAACCCATACCCACCCTTACAACCCACCCCCTTTCTCACACCCCACACCCACTGTTAAACCCCGTCCTAACCGGAAAATATAATCGCGGTGTCGTCCGGACGTTGTCTGGATGACATTCTACCCCGTCCCTGTTAAGACCCGCAATCGGGGGTAACGTCTGGACAATATCGAGGTAACATCGAGGTGAGTTTCACCCTAGTCGGGCCAGGGTGAGATCGCGGTGACGTCTGGACGTTGTCCGGATGACATCCTGATAAACGGCCTGTTAAGACGCGCACGGAACTCTACCCGGGTAGAATGACGTCAGGGCCGTGAAAAAATGTATACATGTACAAGGCGCGCGCCTAACCTACCCTCCACATCATGTCCATTTTTTTAAATTTCTGCCATGCTTTATTTTACAAAATTATTTCACTGAAACCAAACTATATATTCCAGCCAACTTGATTAACTATTTGCCCAATTGAACTAGAACATAAAAGTTGTTTGCAATTTTAAATATTAATGATGCAACCTGATCGTTTATAGTGCTCTCTTAATAGCCGATAGAAATATACAATTTGTACTCTGGAACAAAAGGCCAGACTGAACAAAACACAAAATAATATTCATCAAGTTTCTTTTATGTTTTTAATCAGAAACCATTGTCATGTCATACAAAAAATTATGATATATCAATTGATCACAAAAGTTGAATTTAGTAATAGCACTCACATACACATAATCACACCTGCACCTACATGCATGCAAGCCAACACCCATACAAATGTTTTATACAACTGAGAACATATATTAGTCTTTGGGATATAAACATGTATTTTGTTTTTTAAGGATAAAATTAAATGAAATAAGTTCTGTTGACACTATAGAAAACAGGTTACATGTACTTTGCAATATAAAAGCATCACTAGACATGAATACAGATCAAGTTACTAGTGTTTGAGTTCTTTGATGCAACAAATTACAACTTACATTTATTGCTAAGTGAGAGAGACTTAAATGTTCATATTTTGCCAGATTCTGCAAGGACATGGTTTAAAGACTTTATATTAGGTTATTAGGAAGATGTAGCAAGTTTTAAAAGTACCCTATCAATAGCTAAGACATTAAAAGTGGACAGGCATGTTTTGCCAATGAGTATGATGAAAATAACTCTCTTTTATGAAATATTCCTATGATTTAACTCAGTTAAATGTCAAATGTTCTTCTCCTGCAAAGCACAAGACGTGCATTGGCAAATTTAAGTATGTTCCATATCTGTGTAGGAATATTAGTAGTAGTAGTAGTGGTGGTTATTTTACCTGACTGCTAAGAAAGCATAAATGCATGTTAATAAGCAACCAGAGGGCGGACAGCTTTAGGTCCTCTCTGACGGATATTAAACTTTTTATTCATTTACAAATCCATGCAATATTAAGGTCTTCAACCGTGACATTGGAACCAAATGTACACAGAAAATAGCACAGTAACAAATAAGACACTTCCATGATATATACCCGCAGAACCAAGATTTGGTGACTGTGCAATTGTAATTTGAGAGGTTTTATATGTAGTGTGCCCATTAATTTCCTGTGATATATGACTAGAGGAGCCATGAACTTCATATTCAGTAGTTGTGGGTAGTTCAGTACTTGTGCTGACAGGTATTTCTAGCGTGAAATCAGTACAAGTACTAGATGTTTTGGTATATTGATCATTAAGTGAACAGCAGTAGACATTTGAGTTTGCTGTAAACCAGAATGAAGCCTTGAGCATTTCACCTGCTGATTTCTTTACAGGTGAATTTGCATAGGGATACCCATTCTCAATAACGTAACAGATTATATATCCACTTGGATATCCATTTTCTGCAGAACATTCTAGATATGAAATACCAAAAAGAGTATTCTCTTCAGCCCTTAAACATGTTGCAGGAGCTGGAGGATAGTACACCTGTAGCTCATGCTCTTGATAGGATTGCATTCTTGTGCACTCGAAGGAGCATCTGTATCTTCCGGTATCTGATGGCCTTGTGTCCTGTATTGTCAATACTAAGAGCAGGTAATCGAATAGTGAATGAGCTTGGAGTTTGGTTCTCCTGCGGTGGCCGAAGGGGTAATGCGCTGAAGAGACAAATGTGCCGTTATGGTTGAAAATCATCCCTTGGTAGGAGAGTTGAAAGGTACATGTCTGTCCAGCTGACGGTGTGATATATTGCATGACAGTAGACGCTTCTTGGTGTGTGAAAGCTAGTTGTTGAAAAGAGTGCCCATTGCTGTCACCACCATCAGTGATTACAAATATTCCATTTAAGATTATAACCGCGAGGTAAACTAAGGTAATTTCCATTGTACTTGAGTATGCATCAGCAAGTGTATCACTAATTTTCAACCGCTCTTTTCTTTAAAAAGTTAAATTTCATTGTTCCATTTATCCTTGTCAGTAGTGTCAGTAGTGTCTAAGTCAAAATTTAGTTCAGCCACATCACCTTCAATTGAAGTTGATATTACACAATCAAATCATTTTTTTAAATAGATAATTGATATAATCAACACTGGGATATACTCTGCTTAATTGAAGGCCCTTATGAAACATTTCTAAATTTCTCACATATTTTTTCAGATTTTCGTCTTTTTAGGCCTCCAGATTTAAGTTTCTGTTTCGAAGAAACTGACTGGCATTATCAGAGGAAATATTGTTTTTTTCATTTGTGATTCTCTTTGTAACTTGAAATACAGAAAGGACTTTACTTGAAGTAAAGAATTTATTACGATTTTCATGAGGACTTTTGGTACCTGAGGTAAAATCTTTTTTAGCGCTGCTGTGTTAGTTATTAAGTTGTCTCTCTCTCCCAGTAAAAATCTGTGCATGCCTTATAACTTTGGGAACTTGTTGAGAGCTCTTATGAAGCTAGAAGGATGCAGTGATGGTTGTACGTCCTGTCCTATGCATCAGTTATTTACTCTGTTGTGGAATAAATTGTTTGACTAGCAAGGAATACTTCGTATAGGATAGTCACTTTTTGCAGTGCAGTGCAAAACTGATAGACTTGGGAAGTATGCTCTGATGAAATATTGATGCTTTCTCTCATCCCCATAACAAGAAGCAATTTGCCGTGGGTAATACGCTTTGAAAGAGTAATTATGTTGTATTCAGCACACTCAAAAGTATACAAAAATATACAACTGTAGAATTCTTGATTATACAGTTGTGAATGTCTTTTTTGTAAGTGTTACATGACGAGAGTTAAAGATCCTCTCTGACTTTGTTATGGTGTTCTAGCTTTATTTTCTGACGGACATCTCCTGTTTTTAAAATGTTCTATTGGTGTTGAAAATCACACTATGAAAATCTAGCAGGTATCCTGTAGGTTGACCCAAGTCGGGTGCATAGAAATGCAAAACCAGTTCCTCACCGATTGAGGGGTACTAATTGTTGATGGTTGTGATGGTTTGGGTTCGATGATAATGAACTCACAAGTATGATGACTAGACAGGCGCTTACTCAATAGTTGTAACCCATCCCTCAGCCAAAACCACTTGTTGAAATATAAAACTCATATGAATCAGCAGTATTTGTATAAATCTGTGTTGATGAGTCCAGTCTGTAAAGAAGGGTTGCAAGAAGAATATGCCAGAATTGTATTTGTATCATCATGAATTGCTGCTGCCACCTAATGTTTGCATCATAACTGAACTAGCATTGAACATGTACATCCACCACTGAATAGTGAGAAATTAAAGATAATTAATATGTAGCAAACTTAAGAAAAACAAGTTTCAAACAAAAATCATTGAAACTTCATATTTCTGGAAAAGCAGTTGAATTTACACCCATAACTTTAATGGTAGCTATTGAACCTGTATGATAATTGTTTTTTCCGAAAATAAAAATTACGATCTTGGTCTTGATCTAGAGAACCGATTTATTGTTTTTGTGTAATTCATTTAATAGTTAATGATGATAATCTATTTACAGACAAGCAACCAATATCCTCCTACCTTATAAAATCTCACCTCCATTCAAGTGCACCCAGTTCTCATGTAGCTGTTTCATTGATGTCTTGAGGAAATGAAATTCGCTTCAGTCGCAACCAGATGTATAATAGCCTCATATTTTATTGATATAACATTTTTAGAAAATCAAGAGTAGCAGACATGTTCAGACATGTAATTTTATGATTCATAGAAGAGAATAATTTATCATGCAAATGTTATGAACTGACCCCTTGGCTCCTTGATATATTGACTTATCATAATAAGCTTCAGATGTAGGCCTAATTGTGCAACACCTAAACCGGAACACATATTTTTTGTTTTTGTATTCAAATGTTCTGCTGGGTTCTTAGTCTTAGTGCTATTTTTCTTCGAGCACCAAATCATATATGGAAGAATGAATTTGCACATATATGAAATGTGAAACTGTAGTAGTCTAGATTTACACACACACACACACACACCCACACGCACACACACATACAGGGTTATGGCGTCAACCGTGGACCAAGTTTAGAACTTGTGTGTGTGTGCGTAGGTAATCGCCAGCAACCGCGGACCACTCCATAGAAAACTACATCAAACCGCGGACGTACCTCCTATGGGATCATCAAAGGGGGCGCTGTGACATTTCGCGATACACATCGGACTGATCCAGTCGATGTTGCCTACACGCTGTGACATCTAATATTCAAACGCCCCCTACGTCGTAAATTTGATACGGCGGAACCGGTATCGCAACCGTGGACGGTCCCCCATTGCAGGTACGTTGCTGGCGTTTACCTACGCACACACACACACACACAGAAACATGATATATACAAATAAAAAAATATGTAATTTGTTGCTAATACCACCTAAAATTTCCATCATATTCTTTGACGATAATTTACCTAAACTTCAGGTTTTTCTATTTCTTTTTATATTTTGCAATCGTTTGCCATAATATATTTGAGTGAATGTAAATAAAGGTAATTTAATATGTATTTTGATTATTATATTAATTGTGTATTTATTTGAAACTGTTTTTCTGAATGGGCTGAACTACAGATTCTTTTGCAATAATGAAATTATGTAAGAAATGAAGAAAAAAAAAACCTGTGAAAATGCTTACGGATGGATATGTACCACTATTTGCAGTCCTTAATACCGCTCTTACAGTCCTATGCTGTACTAGGTGTTTAGTGGTGTATATGCATAGGAAAACTTCCTGACATTTATAGGTCTACAGTCTTCTTTCCTGGACACCTTGTACTTTCCTGTATTTGTATGTTATTTTGTTTGTGCCCTCTTCAAAGAAATTAAATAACATCTTGTGTCTGAGGTTTTTTCATACCAGTGCCTCTCTACATTAGTGATTTGACACATTTTCTCATGCCTTAAGATTATTACTCTGACCTGAGCATATTTGGATTAAAAATGAATACTAATTGAAACACAGGACTTTAGGTATGTGACTTGTGCAATTTATTATTTTAATCAGTTAAAATACACAACACTCTTTACTAAAACTTAGGTGTCCAAGAGTGGTCACGTTCAACTTGAATTGCGTAGATTATAATGGCTACATAAGTACAGCACAGTAGTTAACAGTGTTTTTTTTTTATTTGAAAATTCATTTTAAAAAAGTTGATTTGAAAGTTATATTTCAATACAAAATTTGTTAAATAATGAAATCAAATTTTCAAGAAATAACTTACATGTACATAAACATTAAAAGAATGAAAATTAATCTATTGACCCCCCCCCTCCCCTCCCCCCCCCCCACTTAAAGTTATTTGTAGGTAATGATTAACAGGTACATAATCTGCTGAGTTGTAATTCTTTGTATTATAAAGTTTGAATGCCAAAGTGATAATGCTGTTAAACATTCACATAGTCCCCCAAATACGTCAAGCAATACTGACAAGATATGTACAATGACACATGTAACATTCAATGGCAATCTCTTAAACTAGTCAGAACATGAATAGAAAGATATTTCTTAAATGCATACATAAAAAAGACAATATTGACATTTGCGATAAAATATTTAAATGTACCATGAGGCATGAATTCAATTTTAAGTAACTATCTTTAAATCACACTGTCACTGAGCAGAAAGTGATAAACAGCTGTACATAGTAGTGAAGATCATCTTCCTTGTATTTATAGAATGTAAAATATCATGTAAATTTCCAGGTGCGAATTGAGAGTGGAATGATTACTATACTATAGTTACAACCATTGCAGACAGAAGCAAAATGATACATGTATGTTTGTTAAACCACATGCACCAACATATCATGCATTTTAAAGGAAATGCAATAACTTGTGCTCTAATTATAACAGCAAATATCATGTTTTACTTTTAGATATGAATTTGATTCTAATATCTAGGAAATGAAATACAGAAAAAGTAATCTCACTGTCCGAAACCACCAGAAAATAATTATTTATGCAGTGGTATGAATCTTATAACTTATAACTAATGAAGCAGATGATATGACAAAATCGCAGCAGTTTCACTTGTTATCAAGATTAGCCTTTGTAGTACATTGAAAACATAGAAAAGATAACATTGACAAAATATAGAGGCAGAAAAATTGTTACAAGAATGTAAGGGTATCTAATTGACACATAGCTTTTGTTATGTTCCAGCTCCATATAGCACTTAAGTCAAGACAAGAAGTAAAAACCTAAGATTGCACAACAATGAAAAAAAGAATACCATTAACAAATATTGTAAATGTACTTGAAAGAAGATGAAGCATAGCAACTTTTCATATGTACAGACACTCCTCATTTACAATAATTAAGCCAATCAAAATCTTTGTTGTTTAAGTGAAGATGGGAATTTATTCAGGGAATCTAGGTATAGAATTGATATATTCAATACCGGTACCTAGATTCCCTGACAAACAGGCTTTAAAGGCATCGTTTAAAGGTGAAATTCAAAAAAAATCACAAATATGTCAACTAATGTATCACTAGAAACTGGTAAGCTAACAGATGGCCATCGTACAAGTTTTAGGTCAACTACATATCGGGTGATTTATAAAAATACAAATACAACCACCTCCATAGCAGCTGGGATATACGAGAGATTCGACGGAAAAATAACGATGTTTTAATGACGTCACTATATGGACCAATACTGCCCAAGGAGACGACATCCCATAAAGAATGAACATAATTGCAAAGCTATTATTTGTCAAATTATAATGAGTTTAGTGAATATAAATGTAATGGCATGTCAAACCATTCAAAAGGGGATATGACCCGATTCTGATAACTAAAATCTTTTGCTTGTAAATACACAGGATAGGGGTTAATTAACAATCAAAGAAACCAGACTTTCAAATTGAAAAAACCCCAGAATGATATTAAGGATGGCATTTGTTCCCTCTTGAAACGCCGAACATACCGCTGCGTTTGCAGCTGAATATACAATGGCGGCTTATTTTGTTTACAAGCGACAGATTCCTTTATTTTTGTATCGCTGCATTCTTCATCAAAATAACACCATGCGCGGGGTTTAGAGTGAGGCAATATATTTTACATTTAGCCTGACGGTAGTGAAGTAAGAGAAAGAACTCAAGAGAAGATGAAAACACAGGCACTGAAAGTGTGAGATGTCATGGGACATTGTCTGCTTGTGCAAATAATGTCCATACTGTGATCTCACACATCTCAGCAGCATTCGGAGAGCTCTTCAGGTGCTATGTCGGGGCTGTATTTAAGCGTTTTGTAATTTATAATAATCATTACTTCAAATGTTTCCAAGCATTGAATTTTGATAACCTTGTCAAATCAAAGTTTCAACTTTGCAATAATGAAAATAAAGTTAGTTTTTAAAATCAATGAATATCTACTTTAACAATGTTAAATCTGAGATGCATGACCCTACGTGTATTCAGTGTCTGGAATATGGCATAATATTGAAGGCCTAAAACAATCGCGCTTCAAAATGATCAAGAAGTTCCTCAAAAAAGTAAAAATGTTTGAGTGACCGGTTTAACCATATTCTTTTTTCCCAATAGACTGTAGTGTTATGAAAATCGTTTAGCAAACACAAAATTTTGTTTCGATTTCCAATCATAAATATCTTGATAATCAGACAGGCGATCGACTTGTAAAAGTTATGGGGTTCCTGACTGACCTAAAGGTTTATAATTATCATTACAGCATGAGCTAAATCCAGGATTTTGTTTCAGAATCTGAGACATAGTTACCGGATCCCTGTAAAATAGGCAATATGTTACATGTTTTTGACAAAAGGAAAGGAGTGCATACTTGTAGAAACTTTGTGTCGCGGCTTCTTGAGTGAGACATCATGGCCTAGAGTATGTCTCCTTTCTAACTCCATCTGAACAACCCCTCCATTCCCGTATTTTGCTTTACATGACAAACCCTGATCAGAAGAGGCTGAGCTTGGGGTGTCATATGTATTCCTGCGCTCCTTGTCAGAATCAGTACAAGAGCTCCAGGAACGTTCAGAAGAGGTGCTGATGTATGAAGAATGGTATACATTGGAATCGTAAATGTGGTTTAAAGAGAATCCCTCATCCTTAGCAATGTCTGGTAGGCTCTTGCACCTGCCCAGTTTGCAAGGAGATGGCACGTGGGGCTCATCGTAAATGGGATCGAGATTTGAACTGATGCTGTATCGTTTCTTGCAATCATTGTTGCTGTGGGAAGATTTAGGGACAGTGCTGGGTCTGTAAAAGAAGCGTTTGTACATGCACATTGATAAAATTGTCACGACACATGCAGTGAGGATGACAGTTACCAAGACTCCTGCAACTGTGATGGTTACTATTTGCCATATTTTGAGGGCTGAACTTCTAGGACTATCTGTGCTACCTGTCATGTTTTCTTTATTGATAATGGTGGGATACAACTGTTTGTTATTTAAGATATCATCTAGTACTTTAGCAGTTACAAACTGTAAGTCTGGTAATATTCTTTCTTTAGAAATTTGTGAAGAATTTGGGTTTGTTAGACTGTCAGTTTTAGGGTTCTGCCCACTGGTGACCATTTGTTCCTGTTCAATAAGTTGTGAAAGATTAAATGAAGATCTGACAGTAGTGTTTGATACACTAACCTCGCAATGGAGTGCCTGGTTTTCATTGGTATAAATTCTAGCCATTCCCACAGAAAACTGAGACAGTAGCTTTCCCTCAACAACCTCGCTTTTATTTTCACTGAAAGAACTGTTGCCTAAGTACCACAATATATTCTGTATATTGCATCTTTCTGTGGAACTTGGCACTGTGCACACAAAGGTTACATATAAACTATTTCTCCAGCCTTTCTTAGCATGCATTGTGACATTTGGCTTGACATTATCTTCACAAGATAAGGAATCTAATTCTGCATTACCCAGGCGCATGCCATCATTTAGCTCTCTGGCTATAGTAATACGGGATGACCCCATGTCTGAACCTTCAGAATTTGTTACAGTGCAGGTGACACTGATATGCTTTACAGATTCTATATTGCTAATATCAGATGCTTTACTCAGATGTAAGTTTGCTTGTTGACCTTTCCCCTCACATCCACCAAGGACACCTTCAGGAAAACAAGACCAGGAGAAATTGAAATGTTCAGGATAACCATCTGCTATGCAGGACAGTTGTGTTGGACCCCTTGGTGTCATCCTGGCTTGCCTTGGTTGAACAAAGACATGTGGAGAATATAGAACTGTAATGGGTCCAATGGAACACTGGTGTCTTATGCCAGGGAAGACCAAGTCACTTGTCACTCCACAGATGATCTCGTTCAGATGCAGTTGTCGCGTTACAAGCAGCGCATGTGACAGAACTCTGTATGCCCCATCATCTTGATGTGTTGGCAAATGTTGGTCATTGACTCCTGGTGGGTTGAATCTCCAACTCAGATCAACAGCTGGTTCACCTCGAGGAACCTCACATATGATCCTAAGGGTCTGGCCTTCCTTGACAGCAATAGGATGGTCAGGGTTGCATGTGAGCTCATCATAATCAGGAAAATACTGCACAAACAGACTGGCCTTTCTTGAAGCAAAACATGTTTCCTGCTGGTCCTCATGATATCCCCTAATATTCAAATTGCAACTGAAATATTGGTTGGTCTTACCAATATTTCCAACAGTAATAATAGAAGTCATTTCTCTGCTTGATGAATTGAACATCTTCTGCTCATTTACTGCATAAAAATTAGGAACTACTTGCCATGATAGTGTATCAGTTTGACTGTTGAAATTCCTAGAAGTGCAAGTAAAAGAAGCACTGCAGCCTTCTTTTGCAGTTTTATCCCTTGGCTGAACTTTGAAATGTGATGGTGAATGGTGGCAATATAAAGCTAAAGAATGAAAAAGATTTGCTAACAAAATCAAGAGAATTGCTCCAGCTTGCACTTGAAAATACAGAAAAGCTGCCATGTTTGCAAAAGTAAGAAATAAACCAACCAGTAATCCAGCAGTGGTCTGAATTCTGAGTGCTAGCTTGTTGCTCAATGATTTATGAATCAAAAGATTTCAAGGAAAGATTGTCTATATTTCCATTCCATGATTATTATCAAATCTTTCTTGAACTTGAATATGCTATTGGCCTAAAATGATTTCCTGCAGTAAGTATTTAATTTTTGTTTTGAAAACCCATTCAATTGAGTGTACCAATAAAGCTTGGTAGATTGCTGAGCAACTAGACTCGGAATTCAATACAAATACAGTTTAAATTAAGTTTTTTTCGAATCAATTTGATAAATAGTAAGTTTCAGTTTACAAGTGAAGTTCCAAAAGTCACTTATCTACTTCAGCTTTCTGTTTTCTTTTTGCAAGTCACAAATTATTTTTTGTAGGGACTACATTTACTGTGCTACTTCTCAGTAGTGACAACCAAATAATATGGTTTATGAAAAAACAGTTGCTTTGTAGATAATAATTTTTTCATTATTTACCCGGCTAACATATATTATCAATCCAAGGAATATTTTATTTTTATAAGAGTGAATGCTGTATTTTTAAGCAAGAAGTCATATTGAAGTTGTCACATTTGTAATTGTGTCTCTTCTGGACCATTTCTTTTTCTTAATGTTGATCCATTGTTTTGGTCTTGGTCTTGATTTCTGTCCTTTTCATTGGCATTTGAAGGATGATTGAGAAGTTTCCTAATAGATTTGATTTTGGTTTGATATCTAAAACTGTTAATAACAATCATAATGGAAATGCCAAATGTATTAAGCACTGTAAAGACAAGAATAATGAACATTGCCAATCCAGATTCTAAGTGAGTGTAATCTACAGAAGCTGTTTTGTAACTGTCCATTGGATCACCTGCGTCATCAGCATTCTTTGAAGATGATTTATCGGGTGTTTGAGACATCTTTTCATGGTTTTGGGTTGTAGGAACCTCTCTTGATGACATAGAACTCAATGGACAGGGTTGAATGTCAAGGTCATTATCATTGCTGTGTGAAAAATCTTTCACAAAGTCCTTGCAGCTACACATGTCACTCTCCTTGTTGAAAGTGGAGGAGCAACAGAATATAGGAGTGGCCCTTTGTATCCAAAGTGTCTGCATCAAAGTTGTTCTGTTCTGGATAGGTCTTGTCCATGGGGGCACTCTTTCCCCATTTTGGTAGCATTCAATAAGACCAGGATGGTTCCCCATAGATGCAGTACACTTCAAGTGAGCCCAAATTCTATTTGTTGTATCCACATGACTAGGACCTAAAACACAATCTGCTTTTCCAGGAGGAAATTCAATATTGAGGCCAACTTTCTTGGTGTATTCATTAACGATTACATCATTTCTATAAACACTACTGGTGTATGTGCCAGCATCTTCACGTGAAACATTTTCAATCTTTATCCGAACTAGGAACATATGATACGATACACCTAATGCGGTATGTTTCTCGATATCCACAGAAAATCGTTTGTATTGACCTGGGCTTAAACCCCTTTCCTGTTTTGCACCATTTTGGTAAAAAGGTAGTCTGTCTCCAATTCTTAATTCTATTTCTAAATCTTGCTTTTGATTGTAGTGGAATATAATTTCTGCCTGCCCTCTCTCTGTAAAACGCAGTTGTGTTGAATCAATAAAGGAAAGCCCTGTCAGGAGGATGATCAATGAGATGAGATGGCTCATATGGTTTTCTCTATGGAATGAGAACATTTTGATACTCTTGGAAGATAAGAGCAACTTTCAGAAAGATTTTCAATAAATGATTAGTCCTCAGAAACAGGAAAATTTCTAGTGAAGATAAGTCAAATACCTGTATTGCTCACACAAGTTTCTTCTACTAAATAAGTTCTACATTACAAGCTATTATATGTTTAATGAGTATTTGAAAATATTACCAATGCACCACAAGCTAGTGCAAGAGTGATTGTTGCAATGTGATACAGTCTGTTTGATGAAAATAGTTCAAATGTACAATCCTTGGAATCTTCTACCTCAAATGGTGTTGCTTTTGTTGTTGAAATATCAGCTCTTGAGGTTTGTTCACGATGCACTATTGCATCTGCTGCTGTGCTTACTGTCTGGAGAGATTCTGTGGTAGTTGTTTTCACATGTGATGTATGTAGCCTGGAATGATAATCATTGCAGTCCTGTATGCTCTTGGTGAACTTGCTGCTGACTGAGCAGCAATCCAGGTCTTGATGTTTATCCAGCCAGAAAGTAGCAGTGAAGACGTGATGGCCAGTTACATGAAGAGGGGTGTGAACACGGGTGATGTCGTCAGTATTCGAATAACATATCACATTTGAGGTTGGATAACCGTTTATAGCACTGCACTGAAGAACCAAGAGGTTGAAATAATTTGCAGCTTCAAGGGCAACTAGGTCCTGATCCACCCAACTACAATCAACCTTTGTAGGAGGATAGTATATTTGAAGGTGTGTTGTCTGTATTATTTCAGATGGACTATGTGGACAAGTAAACCTACACTGGTATTTACCTCTGTCTCCTCTCTGTATGTTCTTGATACTCAATGACACTGTTAAATATCCAAATGCAAATTGAACATGCACATATGTTCTCAAAAGCTTCTCATAGGGGTATGTGTGAGAGAAGATTTCTGTTCCATTGTCGTTAAATATCACTCCACTCTTTAAAAGTCTGTAAGAACAATTTTGTGAACTAGCAGGTGCATTGAACAGTAGGTATGCTTCCACCTTTTCATCAAGGGTTATTGTATGGTTCTGATGAAGAGACGCACTTGGTGATACAGATTTAAGATGACTCCAAAAAACTAGTAGGAGAAGCCATGAACTTCTGCACACTCCTGCCCCACCTCTCATGATGAAGATGGGTATGAGCCATGTGATGAGGCATTATCAGTTTCTATGGTGCCTGATATTTCATGAGATTAGATGCAGATTCCACTGTAAAAAAAAGAGACAAAAACCTGCTATATAGAAAACCATACATTTTGAAGAGAAGTAATGCAGTTTTAGATGTAATAAACCCTACCATTTGTTTTGAGGAAAAAAAATGCCGGATAGGATTATGCTTTAAAGTTATAAAATGGCTTTTAGAATATGTTTTACTATAAAAAAAAGGAACATGTTTTCTTTAATTCCTCGTCTTTCACATTGTTGGTCACTATTGAATATGTAAACAGTTAATTCTTTCATAATTTCCCCTCAATAGTCATTGTTTCTGTGCATACGTTTGAAGCATATTCTTGAGGTTAAAATGAATGACTTTAGATTCTTACCTTGCAGCAGAATGTTTAATCCAAAACATGAAATGCTGTAAAGGATATCACAGATCCTCAAATTACACTAGACACAAGGCGGCACATCTTTGCTACTCTTTCTGCAATTATTATGTGAACTTTACCATGTGATGAAGGCATGTCACTGTTCAAAGAAACGACTCAAACACCAGATTGTATGATTGCTGATATCTATCTCCTCAATAAGTTAATAACTTCAATTTATTTGTTTACATTCACAGATATTTTACACGCACATTGAAATATCATTTTTATCTGTCTTAAAATATAATGAGAAGAAAAGATATGATTTTGCTCCTTGAACTCTCAAATGAGTTTGTTGTTTACTTGTTCCTACTTATTGGTGTCTTTATTTACTTGTATATGGGTAACCTGATCAAAGGTAAAGTGATGATAATTTGAAAGGTCTACAATAACTATGATAAATTTTATGAGGAATTTCTGGTAAGGTGAAGATGTTTGCGATATATACATGTATAGTGAAGCTTTTCTTGAATACCTGAAAAAACAAAATTAATTTATCAATTTAAATTAAATGTTTTATTATCTAACTATAATTTTGTGTAAGTAGTATTTTAAAAAGACTAGTTCATTTTAAACATTATTGAAGAGTACTGTAGCATGGTACTTCATTTAATGCACAAATGATTTTATATAATTGCAGTTTATGAACAAGAATCATAGCTCATTGAAATGCTTGCTTTCCTAAAATTGTTAAAGGTGAAATTCAAAGAAAATCACAAATATGTCAACTAATGTATCACTAGAAACTGGTAAGCTAACAGATGGCCATCGTACAAGTTTTAGGTCAACTACGTATCGGGTGATTTATAAAAATAAAAATACAACCACCTCCGTAGCAGCTGGGATATACGAGAGATTCGCCGGAAAAATAACGATGTTTTAATGACGTCACTATATGGACCACTTCTGCCCAAGCAGACGACATCCCATAAAGAATGAACATAATTGCGAAACTATCATTTGTCAAATTATAATGAGTTTAGTGTATATAAATGTAATGGCATGTCAAACCATTCAAAAAGGGGATATGACCCGATTCCGATAACTAAAATCTTTTGCTTGTAAATACACAGTATAGGGGTTAATTAACAATCAAAGAAACCAGACTTTCAAATTGAAAAACCCTCGGAATGATATTAAGGACGGCATTTGTTCCCTCGTTAAATAAAACCATGCGCGGGTTTAGAGTGAGGCAATAGATTATACATTTAGCCTGACGGTAGTGAAGTAAGAGAAAGAACTCAAGAGAAGATGAAAACACAGGCACTGAAAATGTGTGAGATGTCATGGGACATCGTCTGCTTGTGCAAATTGTGTCCATACTGTGATCTCACACTTCTCAGCAGCGTTCGGAGAGCTCTTCAGGTGCTATGCCGGGGCTGTATTTAAGCGTTTTATAATTTATAATAATCATTACTTCGAATGTTTCCAAGCATTGAATTTTGATAACCTTGTCGAATCAAAGTTTCAACTTGCAATAATGAAATTAAGTTAGTTTTTAAAATCAATGAATATCTACTTTAAAATCTTAAAGCAGGAAAGTTTTTTGGAGATTGATTTTACACCAAAATGTAGCTCCTTCATAGTAGCACTGTATACATGAAGGTGTAACAAAGGTGAAAGTAAAATTGTCAGAAACCAAAAAGTTATCAGAAATGAATTACAAATTCTTCAACTTTGAAATCAATAATCAACTTTTGTTCTGTGTGTGTACCTTTTTGTTTCTTTCATATCCAGGTAAGTGCCCGAAGAATGCTGTGAGGATTTGGTCGATGGTCATATAGTATTGGGTATGCATATATGTGAGTACTGTATACTTTAATTGTCACATTGGCAGGTAGGTCTTCTGAGCTTTTCCAAAGTATTGAAGATAACTTGAAATTAAAGAATATTATGACCAAGTGTGTGCTTTTAAAAAGTAAACATTACAATCCAGCTATGAAATCTGATAACAGTAATTTTATTAGGTAGGTTCACACGATAGTCTTTAAAGTTTATGTTTAGGTAATGTTTCAAACTTTAAGTTAACTTGGAGTCGTAAACTGCAAGCAAGCTTACAGTTCGCATGATAATTAAGAGCCATGGGGGGGGGGGGGGGGGATGTGCGAAATGTTGTGCCATGCAGACACAATCATCTTTTAGGTCCTGCAAGGTTGTGGTTAAAATGACCTGCCTGGCTTCTAGATGAAAACTCTGAATGCTTGTTGTTTCTGTGTGTTTGAACCCTCATCATTTTTAATGGATCGTTTTTTAAAACTTAGAGGTTCTTACAAACTTAAAGGAGCTACACGAAGAAAATTTACTAACAACTGATAATTAGAACAAATTATTTATGGATGGAAAGATTTTCTCTTGAAAAACACGAATAATTTGCTGAGAAATCATATAGATATCATGGAAAGGCGTAAAATGCAATTTTTCAAGACCCTTCTTAGACCCCCAAGCGCCCCCGAACGTAAGCCAAACACGCGGACAAACAGCTCGGTACCGGCCACATACCGGAATCACGCGTGTATTAGTCTGCAGCTAGACAGCCGTGTCCAGGGTGTGACGTCACAATAGTGACGTCATACGAAGGACTGCTGAAGGCAGTAAATCTGGATCTCAAAACTAACATTTTTTAAAGTTGATTTCTGCGGGCCCCAAACCTATTTTGAAGAGGAAATTTGTTGTATTTGATCAGTAAGGCTTCCCCTTCGCAATGATATGAATTTTGCATCAATTCAATACACTTTTGCTTCTTGGTGTGACTCCTTTAAAGAGAGTAGGTCCCTTTTGCAGATTTGTGCAAACTCCATGAATGTTGGTGAGTGTTTAAAATATATCCTTGTGTGAAATCTTACATTTATAGTTTCTGAAACTTTTTTGTAAGAAATGATAATCTAGTGCTGGTTTCATATTGTCACAGAGGGAGCTATTCTTAAATCAACAGATATAAGGGTCCAATTGATTTTGAATTAGGCACAAATATTTTTGGAGTCTAGACAATAACTATTTGGAATTAAACATTAAACTTTTTTTCATTGAAAGCCAGTTTCCTTTCTTTCTCCTTTTTTTTTGGAGGTTCCTAATACACTCCGACTCGATTTATGGAACTTAAGGTTTTTAGGTCTGCAAAAAGGACACACCATCTTTCAAGTTTTAAACTATGATTGCCTCATGTGAATATAGTGATTGGAAGTGTAATTGACCTGTGATTATGACTTTCACAGAGCTACCAACCATTACGTTTTTCCCTGAATTGTTCTTTTTTTTCCTCCAATTTTTTTTTTTTTTTAAATAATTTTTGTTACATACCGCACATTAAACAACTGCCTTAAAATGTTGATTTGATCACAAATTTAATAGAAAACTAAGTTTAAAATATACTTCAAATCATACTTGAAGAGAAAGGTATTCTCGAAAAGAATGAAACGCTTATAGCACCCCCAAAATACCTACTTGTAAATAAACTATAGGTCCTAATAGGGAAAAAAAAAAACAGCATGAGGAATGGACATTCCTGCATTGGAAGTGTGTCGCGCGTGGTTGTATTGTTTCGTTTTAATGAATTCCTTTTTTTTGCCATCATGGTTCCCTTTTTTGGTCGCATATGGTTGGCAGCTCTGGTTGTATTGTTTTGTTGTATTGCGCGTGGTTGTATCGTTTGTTTTAATGAATTCCTTTTTTTTGCCATCATGGTTCCCTTTTTTGGTCGCATATGGTTGGCAGCTCTGCTTTTCATGAGAGAGGAACAGAATATTAAGTCTGACCAGATACATGGTCTCAAAAAGAAGTCATGATACACTGCTTTATGTCATGTTGCAAATCATCAGAGTAGCATTTCTTGGTTGTTGGTGCTTGTGTTGATATTCTTTCATAATTTTATTTAAACTCTGCATTTCTATTTTTCAAAGTCAATGGAAAACCTAGATATTCTAATTGTGAAGAGAAAGGAGCATAAAGTAGTTAATTCAAAATTTTACAAACATAATATGTTTCTCGTCCTACTGGTACTTTTAAATTTTAAGTCATCACCCACACAAAATAAACATAAGGTACACATTTTGTTTGATAACAAGTTTCATCTTTTATTGCAAGATTTGAACAATATTTCTTTTCAATTCAGCTTTTATACTTCAAGCAGTTAATAAAGATATATAAATTGCAGTTCATTAATTATCACTATTTGAAAGAAGCAGAGTGAAAAAGGTATATACAGAAAGCGGAGGGGGGGGGGGGGGGGGGGAGAAAACCCTAGTACAAGAATAAGTAGTGAGTACCACATTTAAACAACACAAAATGAGCATCTGTATTTTTGATTAACGGTATATAAGCTCATTCATTAAAATGTTTCATTTTAGAAAGTTTAATAGAATGTATCAGTTACAGAAACTACTCACTGTCAGAAATGTATGTATGACAACAGTGTTTTAATCGAGTTACCCTTTATTCACATTCCTGCCTAAGCTGACTAGATCATGCAATTTTCCCCCTTTTTTTTTCTTTCTTTAAAGCCGAATGTACTAGATTGTATTGCCATGAAATGTCATGTTCAGATCTAGTTTTGCAAAGCATAAGTATTATACAATTAATTCAATAAGAAATTGTACATTAGATAGAGATGACTTTGTGATTCCATTTTTATTTCAATTATAAATGTTTACATTATGGTGCTGTACAAAATATATTTTTAGGATAGCTAACACAATATTTCTTCCAATGAATAAAGTAGTGGAAATTGTTTTAGCTACTGAATAGACAATTCTTAAAATAGTCTAGAAATCCATAATGTGCTGTATTGTATGAATAAATTGGAGTGTTACATTTTAAAGTCTTTTCAACCTGAACCAGTTTAGAATATAGTTAATTCAGTTCAACCATGCATTCAGATTATTACTCATTGTCATTCTCATCTCTTGGAGATTCTGTGTTAATTTTTTCTAATTCTTGCTTATCATTTGTTCTTTCTTCCTTGTTACAAAGAAGTTTCTTGAAAGATTTAATGATGTTATTTTTGACGGTGGAAATCGATATCATAATGACGATACCAAATGTATTTATGACTGTAAATACAAGAACTATTGACAAAACCAAACTGGACTCAGAAGTATCTGCAAAACTTGGATTTAATTTATCAGGTTGGTCAGGTGTAGTTGCTGAATTTGTTGGACTGCCCTCAACATGAGTTTCCATTTCTTGTATAGATTTTGTTGAAAGAAGTTTTTTTGGTGACTCTGTACTAGATTGACAAGGATGGAGACCAGGAATTGCGTCATTACCTTGTGAAAAATCTCTAATGAAATCTTGGCATTCACACATGTCACTAACCCTTTCGTATGTAGAGGAGCAACAAAATATGGGAATAATTTTTCTTATCCAAATTACTTGAACCAAAGTGGTTCTATTTTGTGTAGGTCTTGTCCACGGGGGCATTCTTTCTCCGTTTTGGTAGCATTCAATGAGTCCATGACGACTACCAATAGAAGCAGTGCATTTCAAGGGAGCCCAGACCCCACTACTTGTATCGATCTGATTAGGCCCTATGACACAGTTGGCTTTACCTGGAGGGAACTCTATATTGAGTCCCACTTTCTTTGTTTCTTCTTCATAGATATGGCCATTTCGGTAAACCTTGCAGTTGTAAGTTCCAGCATCTTCTCGGGAAACATTTTCAATTTTGACGCGAACTAGAAACATATGATATGAAACACCAGGTGCAGTGTGCTTTTCTATATCAACAGAAAACCTTTGATTTTGCTCAGGACTAAGTCCAGCCTCTAACATGACTCCATGTTGGTAAAACGGAGGTCTGTTGCCGATTCTTATTTCTACATCTAAATCTTGTTCTTGATTATAGTGGTATAAAAGTTCTGCTTGCCCACCCTCCGTGAAACTTAGTTGTGTTGACTCACTGAAAGATATTCCAATTAACAGTATGATGAATATGACATGACTCACATAAACTCTAGTTTGACATAATGTTAACATAATTATAGAGTCAATGGAAACGGATTACATACAGCACATTTATAATTAATTGGTCAAAATTTAATTCAGTATGAGTTACACAAAGTGATCTTAAGATAGTTTGTTAGGAAATGTTCTCTTTTAGAGATTCACTAATATGACAAGCTTTCTCAAATTGTGTTGTGAATATTATAAGAGTAAGTGCTACACAGAGTACTGTAAGTGTAACTATGGCAATGCGATATTCAGTGTATGAGCAAGGAAGATCACCGACGCAGTCTTTGCCGTCTTGGTCAGTTGAGAGAATTGTCTCAGTATTCAATATGTCCTGACTAGCAGATGTTTTGTCTGCTTTGGCAACTGTTGTATGAGAGGATTCAGTAGAGGTGTCCACTTTGCTCTCGGTAGCTTTTGTTGAATGTCGCAAGGAATGGAAGTCGTCACAGTCCTGTATGCTCTTGGTAAATCTTGTGCTGACTGAGCAGCAGGACAGATCTTGGTCCCTCTTCAACCAAAATGTTGCGGTGTAGATATGGTCGTCGGTAATGCGGAGAGGAGTGTGTATTAAAGTATTGTCTTTTCTGTTAGAATAGCACAGCACGTTCGCTTTGGGGTAACTATTTTGGCCAGTGCACCGAAGAACCGACAGGTTGAAATAGGTTGCTGCTTCTAGAGGAATCTTTTCCTTATCAACCCAGTGACAATCAACTGGCCCAGGAGGGTAGTAAATCAACAGCTTTGCTTTCTGTACTGTTGTGGTTGTATAACATGTGAATTTACATTGATAAATTCCTCTGTCTCTTGCATGAGTGTTCTTGATGCTGAGTGACACTCCCAAAAATCCAAACGCAGATTGGATATGCACTGATGTTCTGAGCAGTTTCTCATAAGAAAATTTCTGAGAAAATGTTTCCTTTCCGTTAATATTGAAAGTCACTCCATTATAAGAAAGTTTGAAAGTACAGTTGTTTGAAGTATCAGGTATGATGAAGAGGAACTGAGCTTCCTTCCGCTCATCTAAAGTTATAATTTGGTTCTGATTTTGGGATAAACTTGTGGATAGAGATTCTTGAAGATTAACAAGTACTATCAGGATTAGTGGAATTCCACAAGTTAAGGCCACTCCTTGCATGTTGGAAGCACACTTGATGCATTGGATAATGCATCATTTTCTTTTTTGGATGTAGGTTTTCACAAATTATGCTCCTTCATCTGTAGATATAAAGACAAAATAATCCCTTTTCATTTAATTTTCATTGAATATACCAACAGTGTAAAGGAGTGTCAGCCATATTATTTCATATTCATTGAAGATAAACTTTGCAATATTAAAAAGTTCTTTATTATCTTCATTTCTAGCATCATATATTAATGCAATACAATTTGGAAAATCTCCACCTGTATTTAGATTTTATGACACATTCAATGATTACAATTTTAGTGTCAGAAAAAGAATACTAGACAGGGCTGCTAACTAATAGTAATGATAATTGTATATTGCTTAGAAAATGCATAATACCAACATGTTGTCTGTGATTGTTAGAACATCACTGTATTAATGTTTAAACAAATTAAGATTAGACATTTAAGAACAATTGTGTTTTCAGCTTGGATTAAAATTGATCCAACTGAGTGACATTCTATATATTTTATGGAAGTTTATTCCAAAGTTCTGGTGCTATCTTTTATAATACCCTATCCCCATACGAATTGTTCTGCACAGAAGTATAAGAGAGCAGAATTTTAATTTTGAACAGAGATTGTGGTTGGGAGCAACACTTGGACGAGTTCACAAAATAAACAGGTGTGATACCATATACACATTTTGATACCAGTACAAGTAGTTTATATTTTATTCTAGATCTATATATAAATATATTAATCTCTGGCCAAAAAATGTGTATAAAAAACACATTAAAAGTGATAGCATTTATGTAGAGTTGCAGATCTTATTCCTACTAAATTTAAATTGATTATAATCTGTAAAAGTTTGTTCTTAATTTGATATGAAATGAAAACAGTCTTACCTTGTTGCAAAATTTTTGAAGAGGAATTTTATGGAACAAGCACAAGTTTGAAACCTTTCAGACGTATACTCAAGCAGACTTTACATATCTCCCTTTGAGAAAATATGTATCAAAACTTGTTGTTCTATGTCAGGTGTATCATATCATTAAGCTGTGATAATTTTGTTATAGCTGATTATGTTAATGAGCAAATAGCGTGCAGGGAATTTATTTACTTTGAGGCAGGTTTTGGCTGTTTCATTTGTACAAAACATTCCAAATATTGATCTTGTGAGATAGTGACAAGATGATTTGGACTTTATATTATTATTTTTTAGTTTTTATTCTGTTGTTTATTGAGTGCAATCAGAGATTGATATGACTGAAGTTCATGAAGCTTTATCCTTTGATGAGAAAATATGATAACGAACAAACCTTAATGTACACACCATAGGCTGATGATGGGTAAAGTTTGTTTGAAGTGAAGCCTTTCCAGGTTTGTTATCATATTATCAATAATGAAGCTAATGAAATGATGTTCAAAGTACAGACATATAAGATAATATAGTAATTTGTTTGTCAGGATTAAAGGAGGTCAATTTCACAGTCAGTCTCTGGATTAATGATACCTTTACATTTTTATTTGAAAGTAGAACTATTAACAAAATGTTTTGAAAGGTGACTTTACCAATGAATCAATATTGTAAACAAGGCACTTTATTCAAAAGGAAATTGAACTGTTAAAGTAGCCATTTTTAAAAATTGTTGATGCCTGAGAATTCTCATTACTAATCTTTTACTCAAACTTCTAAATAAAGAAAACTTTGCATTATCCATGTGTTTATGTGAATGTATTTATTAGATAATTCATCATACAACCGGTGAAAATCAATGACTTTACACAAAATACAACATCTTGATAGCATATGGAATTCCTCCAATTGTCAAAACATGAAATTAGTTCCACTTAATGGTATAGCTTGGCAAAGAAATCTTTAAGAATCAATATTTTATATCTTGCAATTATTCCTAGACCCAATATGTCACACATTTTTTTAAATCAGAGTTTAAAGAACCACATGGACCCTGTTTCAGAAGACTTGTTATCAATAAAGATATGCGATAATTGTTATGAGCTACTGAAATCCTTGCATTTGATTGGCTAATTTAAGCAGATTCGTCATACATGTGTGGCAGTTGTTATTGATAACAAGTTTTAAGGAACATGATTCAGATCCAAGAAGTATATGGAATCTTTTATTTATTTTGCCTTCTTATCACATGTGATATAATATCTATAATTAAGTGATCAAAGCTTAATCATGTTTATTGTTCATAGTGATCCCTAGGGTTCCACGATCAACCAGATGATATGGGCTTGGCGCGCAATCATACATTTATTCTGTTGGGTATTAACCCATTGGCTACTAAATTATCTCAATCCCATTGGCTTGAATGAAGGGCTAATCACGTACTGTAAGCAACAGGTTAACCAATTGGATATGTTATACCAGTCTCCAGTGACGAAGTTGATAAACAAATATGTTATAGAATTGTAAAATTTCACAGAATGATAACATATATTTATCATAGTTTTCTTTATTGTGCTTTACATACTACTACTTTTATTGGGAGTAATATTACTACTACTATTGACTATTTTAGAGTATTTAAAACAAGAAGTACTGTTGCACTTACTAAATCACAGAATTTGAAGATAAACAACAAATACATAGACTCATGCTGAAAACCTGAACTCATGACATGTTGATCCTAAAGTTGACCAAATATGTGGTGGTAAAATGGTAGACTATATAGCAAATTCTTGCTCTTACCCCAAATTTACACCAATTTTACATGTACTTCCTCTTTATTTTTTTAAATGTTTATGTACAAGTGATTTTGTGTTTCATTGTACTTTGGAGAGATAGAAATGGGGACATGGGAAAAGGTGATACATTTTTACTATCAGAATTTTGAAAAGAATTGGCTAAAAATACCAGCATTTATATACAGTATCCATTGTGTAATACACGCAGACAGTAATACAAGTAGATCACATACAAAGCAAGATATACCACAGTTTTTTCATCATATTAGTGACAGATAACAAATTAAAATAATAGATACATGTATGCCCAGTACGAGATAAACAAACAGTTGTTCAAACTGCAGACATAAGGCAAAATATATAATACATTTCCAATAGTTTCCACTACTCAAATAATTGATTAATTGAGTAAGTTCTAAATGAACTTGAAACTTCAAATCCAGATAGTTAGTATGTCCTTCTCTGGATAAAGTTTAATTTTAATTTGCTTTGGAGCATGCAAGAGTAAAACAGGTTCAGCTATCTTTCTAGCCAGACAAATCTGTGTTCCCACTTTTCTTTGGGGTGCCACCTATTTTTTGTTTTGAGATAGATCATGAACATGAACTGTTGATTGTAAGTTTAATGTAAGTATAGAAATACATGTACTTTAATCTGTGAGATATTAACTATCCTTTAAATTACCTGTAAAATAATACATTTTCAGCGTTGGCAGCTGAATCCTAAGAAATCAACAAATAATTTGTTACCGAAGCTTTACATTACCCTGAAGTTCCTAAAAGAAAAAGCTTCATAAAAATAACCTTGCCTTAAAGTACTACATGTTAACCTTTTCATTGAGCCCATTTGCTGTATCCGTTATTGCTATATATAGTATGAATGTCCTTGATAAAGCTTAAAGATGCACTATTCTTTTTGATTCCTTTTACGCATGCTGTGCTCTCTATTATTTCTAGGCGCAAAATTGTCTTCTGTAGACAAATGTTTTGCTGAGGGTATCACCACTTGGATAGTGGTTTTAGTAGTGTCAGAGCTTTGAGATAAGATTGTGTTTGTAAGTGAGTGTGTCTGGCTGTGTTGTTCCTTCAATTTTTTTGCATTTTCAGTGTCATTATTTTCCTCATATCTTCTGTTTCTGCAGAATACTTTTAATAGAAGGAGAATCATTATCATAGTAACACACACGAATAGTGCAGGGATAACATATATGATGGAAATATGTATAGGCACAACTTTATCGTTTGAGGACAACTTTGATTCCTCTGAGGGGATGTGATTGGATATGGTACTAGATTTGTTGTAACTTAGTATGTCGCTTTGGGTTGAAATAGTGGTAGCTGGGCAAGGATCAACAGTTTCATTACTTTCTCTTTCAAAGAGGGGATCCCATTTAAAATCATTGCATTCGCACATGCTTTTATGGTCAGTGTGTGCCATTGTACAACAGAAAACTGGATGAGAAGTTTCCATCCACAATGATTGCTGCATTGTACTGTAATGTTGTGTGAGTTTTGTCCATGGAGGAACCAGTCGCCCATTCTGATAGCAATGAAACTTTCCTAGATCACTCCCCATTGATGCTACACAGTGCAATAAGAGCCATTGATTTGCAGTTTCTGAAATATGTAGTCCAACTTCACAGAAGGCCTTGCCTGGTGAATATAACACATCTAACCAGACTCTTGAAAGAGGACTTTTGTCCTCACCATTCTTCTGACATAAACATATGTATGTTCCAATGTCTTCTCTTTGGACCATCCTAATTGAAATGCTAATGTGGCAAAATGTATGTCTTTCGTCATTCAAATTAGGACTATCCTGTAGGTGAACCTGAAATCTTTTCTTTTGGGCAGGCCTCAGACCAATGTGTGATATCTTTCCACTCTGATAAAATGGGTTTCTGTTTCCTATCTGCAATGTAACAGAGGTCTGGTTGCACATATCCTCACATTGAAAATTTATTTCTACATTGTGGTTTTCATGAACAACGAGTTGTGAGTGACTGAATGACAATATTGATACAATCAGCAACATCTGAAGTCCTGTATTCATCATTTTTTAACTATTTTTGAAAGTTTCCTTTGAGAAAAAGACATATATTTATATTTAAGTTAGATTTACTTTGAGACCCCTAATCCTTGTTTCAAATATAGTTCTCTTACTTAAAATTACGAAAGAGAGAGAGAAAGTGAGAGAGAAAGAGAGAGAGTGAGAGACAGAGAGAGAGAGAAAGAAAAAACGTAAATTGCAGTGGGAATGAAATAAGTGTGCACCAAAATTAGTATGGTTTTAATAGATATTTAACTTTTATGAAGCCAAGATTTAAAGACTAGCTAAAGTTGCTAAACTGAAAATACCGTCATAAACACTGCAGCAGGTCATTTCAAAATTTGCTTTACTTTGTTCATAGCATGACAAGTAACATGAAAAGGTCTTTATAATCCTGGATTTGTTAACTCCTTCCTCGTTCTTCGATGTAACCTAGCTGGTGAATGTACAAGTATAACTGAAGAGCAATTACTACACAACTGTGGCGATGGTTTAATGACACAAGATTCCAGCATCTGATTTGAATGACGTACATGACTTAAACGTCAGTAGAGAGGTTCCGATACAGGCAATGTCTTTGAGATGTTTCAATTTTGTTTTCAGAACTCTTTTTCAGAACAGTCTGAAGGAACATTCATTAAAAAAAAATAATGAAATGTTTGCTGTCTAGCCCGTGGAGGATTCAGATTTGTAGTTACAAAGTATATTCAGTCAAACTATATATGTCAAATATTGAATATGGATTTCCAGAGGAAATACGTGAGGGCTTTTCACACAATCAATCAGCTCAAGTCAACTTTGGATATGGCCAAGATGGTGTTATCAACCTAGAAATAAAAAGGAAAAGATACAATAATTGATGAGCATGTGTAATGTTATTATCTAGTGTGCTTTCTTTTATTAAGTTTATACTTGGAAATCATCAATTCTTTTTTGAGAATTGAAGGTAACACCTCAGTTTAATTTCTGTTGTGACAAACATGTAACTCCTCTGTATATAATCAAGGCTTATTTACTTCATTTTTGTTGTTAATGTAAATCATCAGCCTGATTGTGTTGACCAACACCAATTTGAAGAATTTATATAATTGCTTGACAGTTGACATGCACATATTATTTTACCAGATTTTATACATTAGAATTATCTACAATTAGTATGAAGTTTTACATAATATTGAATTGCCTTGACTGGAATACAAGGTGGAATGCAGATGCTTATTAGCAGACAAGTGAAATATATTTATTTCCAACATTAGTGTGGTAACCTTGTGTCCCACAAAAAGGAAGGTCATTAAGTGTTAATAATATTATATAACGCCTAGTAGAGCCTTTGTATAATTGTACCTTGACATCCTTGTTTTTTTTCAATGATAATAATAATAATATTTAATTTTTATATAGCGCTTATTACAAATGTCTCTAAGCGCTTTACAAATATACTATTACCCCCTTCATTGGATTCAGTGCTTGCCCGCACACACTGTGTGCACAATCTCCACTCCCTGGGGAGCATTCCAGCCAGGCGTTAAATGACGCTCAAAAACTGTTTGACCAACAATGACGGTCGCATCCTACCAGGTAACCCATTTAACACCTGGGTGGAGAGTAGCAAGTGCAGGTTAATATCTTGCCAAAGGATATTAGTGCCGTGTCAGGATTCGAACCCTCGACCTTTCGCATATCCAGTCAAGGGCATTAAACCACTCGACCACGACACTCCCTCATTAATCACAGAAATAATTTTTGTTACTGTTTACAATGCTTGGAATATTGACATATAGCTATCTGGACATTTCAGTACCAAATCCACAATATTAGTATGAAGTGAATTTTTTATGCCATAGCCATGACATTTTTGTTTGGTTGTTGTTCTTGAATAATTTGCTATTTGATTGTTTTTGTCATTGTATATATATATTAGTGTATGGCATGTTGTCATTAAAGTAACTTGCAAGATATTGAAAATCATGAATAATGAAATGAAGGCTGGACTTACCCTTTCCATTTTAGAGTTATTTCAGACTGTTGCTGACATTATGATGCAAAAAGTAATTGGCCTTACATACACCATGAATTCACAAAAGATATAAATTCAGTAAATAATCAGTCAAAAAACATGGTATCACACATAATTTAGACGATAGATTTTCTACACATTCTACTACAGAATCTTGCAGCATCACATTGCTGATTAATGTATCACTGGCTGCATATACCTAAGTGTAGATATTCCAAACAGTGCTTTGAGCTTAACCGATGCAGTTACATATATCTTGGTCATGTGGTAAAGATAGTGTGATCAATTAGTGTAGATTTATTGATAATGGCTTGATCTTATCAACACTTGTACTTTGGATTGGCTTTTTAAGATTTGTGTGTGTTTGTAGTTCTTTGTAGCATTGAGTTTGAGAATTAATGTTTGAAAAGTCTTGTGATACTTTTCTTTATCTCTTCTTTAGGTCTTTGAAGTTTGTTTGTTTTTTCAAGCTGCATTGATACTTAAAGATCATGATATTGTCAATCATTTTTTAAGGGAGTGCCTGGAATTGTACCTGTATTTGCATCAACTTTGCCTCAATATCTAATGATGCACCAAGAGGTTGTGTTTATGAGAACACAACCTCTTGATGCATGATTAGTACCTCTAGGGATCTAAATCAGCAGAATGATATGTTGTTTGACACGTACGCACATTTGCTCTAGCCACAGACTAACCAACTATATATGTACTGAATTGCTATAAGATTATGTAAATTTATCATGTACATTTAGTGTGCTGTACTTATTAATAATAAATTATGTATAAACTTACTTTTTTAGACCCTGAAACAGCACACTGCTGATGTTTTCAAAGTGAATTCATTTCAACAATCTCCTGGTTAACATAGAGATGGGGCATGCCATCTGTTGATTTGATGCTATGGTTTGAAGATGATGTGGTATTATCAGAATGCTGATCCTCTATATCTACAGAAGATAGTGAAGCACCTGATGAAAAGCTTGAAGAAATGTTAGTATCACTACTGGAGTATGTTTTGAAGATATTCATGTCATATATTTCTCCATCATTAACATCATAGTATATCTCTTGATCAATCTGATGTTCAGCTGTTGTGGGCAGGATGGGTGGTTTTGGCTCACTTTTTCCAATATGAACATCAATTTGATCGTCATTTTGGAAATCTCCATCAGATGCCTCGGTAGAATTAGCATTGGTGGTCCTGTTTTGGCAATGTTTGTGAGAGACAAGCATAATCGTTGTGGAAAGGCACACCGCAATTAGGATACCTCCCATTATGCTGATCCCAGTAATAAGGAGCATGTTTGGGTCACCTAAATTATATGAAGCTTTCTCATTATTCATACCTCTTTCTCCCCCATCATTGCCCATTGTATTTGTCAAAGAATTTTTTTGTTTGAGGTGTGTTTGTATGGTTGCATTCATATATACTGGTTTTTGTTCCGCGACGTTGATGAATTCCTCAAGAGAAATATGTTTTCTTCTATTGCAGTTGCTTTCATGGTATTCACAAGCAATTCTGACATGGGTTCTAGCCTTTCTGATGTTTTTTATTGTGAGAACTGATGAACTTGGTGTATTTTGCTCAACTGATATGCCCTTTTGTTCTGAGTATTGGGCAGGAATCCCATCTAAATACCATGAGATGTTTGATGAACCATCTTGGGAGGAATTTATCTTGATTATGGAGCACAAAACAGATGTTTCAGTCATAGGCCTGGCCTCTACAGCATCTAACTTTTGGAGTTTCAATAATGTTCCTGTACAATTCTTGCTGGTATGTTCATTAAGTTCAACATGTGAAACGATTATGATTTCTGTTGCATTTGATATGCCTTCAGAGTTTTGAGCAATGCAGGTAACAAAGATTTTAGTTTCTTCCACTGACCCTAGATTTGTTATTTCAGCTGACCTTGGATTAATCCCAAACGAATCAACAATGCTTAAATTGATGGTATTTGTATTAGTATTGCATCCATTCAAAACATCTGGAGGCATGCATGACCAAGAAAACTCTTGTATAGGAGGGTAAGCATTTCCATCACATCTTAGTTGTGTCGTATCCTCTCCTTCCAAGAGCTTGGTGTTGGTTTGATAAAGATGAATCTCAGGTTTGTGCCGTACCATCAGTGGACCTATGTGACATTCTAACTGCTCATCAGGAAAGAAAGTTTGACTGCTGACCAAACATTCAATTGTTTGATTGTGGAATTTCCTAGTGACGTTTAGATCTTGTGAAGTCATCTTTTTATTGCTCTCATAAAAAGCGTGTGGAGAAGAAATATTCATACCTTCTATAAACCATGACACATTCACTGGAGGATTTCCTTGCAAAACTTCACATCTTATGTGGAGATTTTCATCTTCCTGTAAATCGTGGAGCGTGGTTGGACTGCAGAGCAGATCTTCCCTCTTGGGAAAGAACAACACATTTAGATGAGCTTCTCTTGAAGTGCACATAGTCTTTTCCTTCTGTTTATTCAACATCCATGACACACATATTACAGTGCGGGCTTCTTGTCCTACATTAGGAAACCCGATGCTCGATGTCATTTCCCTTGTAGATGGATCAAAAGCATTGGATCTGATGCTAGAGTAGGTGGATGGATTTACTTTCCATTCAATATAATCTGTATCAGGATTAAATCTTGACACCGTGGATGAAAATACTGCATCTTCACCTTCCCTGACTGTTACATCAAGTGGCTGAGTCACTATCACTGAAGGTGTACTGTTGCAAAATTCTGCGGTCATAACTTGACTCCAAAGTGTGGTGAAAAATATGCTTGATATGATAAAATATGTCTTTGAAGCCATTCTTATCAATATTTATCTTATTTTTTTAAAATATGCCCCTATACAAATTTCAGTACGCTTACACGCGAGCTCGTCAGCGTGCTCGCCAACGAGTTCGTTGACGAGCAAGCAGACGAACTCGCCAGCGAGCTCGTTTCGTTCCAAATATGCAAATTAGCTACGAGCTCGTTGGCGTGCTCGTTGGCGAGCTCGTTGGCATGCTCCAAATATACACGCTCATCACTGGCCGATAAGCTCGTTGGCGAGCTTGTTGGTGTGCTCGTCAACGAGTTCGTCGGCGAGTTCGTCAACGAGTTCGTCGGCGAGTTCGTCAACGAGTTCGTCGACAAGCTCGTCGGCGAGTTCGTTGACAATCTCGTGGAAAAAATGGCTGCAAGCTTAATGGCGTGCTTAACAGCAGGTTGGCATTGAGAACAAATTTGTGTCTACATTATAGAGGTGATCTTGATGATCCTGTTGAGCTATTGGCAAGCATATATATTTATCTAACTTATCAACCTTTCAATATCCTGGTAACATTTGCAGGCTGGCCATGCAGGGACAATTCAGTTGGCTAGCTGGTGAAGAATACATTGATACTCTTAGGGCAATTTAAAAGCTCATTACTTCTGGGATATCAATCAATTAAATCACTAATATATCAAAGAACAGAAAGAAAAGATATAACATAAAATGTAACTTAAAACAAGTAGCTCTTTATTAGAGGCAATACAAACCCTGTATAAAGCGTGTTACCTGTATGCAGGGTTCACAACTTCACACAACAATATGAATAAATAAATGATTTCCAAATTATATAATTACACTGAAATTAAATATGTGAGTAATTACACTGTAGAATGCTCTGCCTTTGAGGAAATATTATTATCCCTTTTGGTATTTATCCATCATTCTAATCACTCATAATATTACAAAGATCCAAACTAATAAAGCGGTATTCATACAATATAGCATCCCCCTTCTTGTCAGTGTATTCACCAACCCAGGGTACCAAGTAATGATACATGTACATATACTATAGGATCTCTAGAACATCCATTCTTTATATCCGCTAGCAAACTAGTTTTCAGTATTCAGACCAAATGCATTCTTGTGCTCTCATGTTGCCTAAAAGATAGGGTTTGTCAGTCAAGATACAGGAATATTTACATGAATATAACCTTATCACATAGATTATATCTAATGTTACTTTAATGAAGTGAATATACTATGTGCTAGATAGATAGAGAAACAAACTTCCCAATATATGAAAAGATATCTCACTAGATTTAGAAAGAGAATAAATACTTTATCTCATTAATTACTCTACACTTCTCTTTCATAAATGTATAAGAGAGGTAGGCCTAACTGTTCAATGTTGGCCTAGTCTTATTATAAATACACAAGTAGAACATTTAGTTATATTAAAGGTGTGAGAAATAAGTTTTTCTCTTACCTAAAACAAAGGAGCTTCAGCATGCAGTACCATTCAAAACCCATGTCTGCTCTCCACAACAAAAAGATATAAAATGGCTGACCAAATCTGCCTAACAAGTCAATTCATTCTTATCAGGAATGCTACCAGTGGTAATTCCACAAGAGAGTGTACACAAGAAAGTGAGAGGGGAGAAGAGAGGAATGGGGATTTGTGTGTAAGGAGGGGGAATCCTATGTACATAAGGAGAGAGCAAGATAGAAACAGGGATTTGACCTCGAATCAAGCACTGGCTGGTGTGTGCTCTTATGTAATACCTGATAATGACATTTCAGGGTGTTAAATATATGATACAGTCAGAATAAATGGCAACCCCCTCCTTTCCCAATCTGGTATGCTGCAAATAAATGTTTCAAAGTTTCAAAAGAATTTAATTAAATTTACAAGTAATTTGACAGGTTACTTTGCATGAAAAAGCTATTGTTTCAATTTCAACACAAATTTTCTGAACTTTCAATGTAATTGCATATGTGTATTTTTATGAAACTGGAGAGATTTCACCATGGATATTTCAGATCCAAGTATAAAAATAAAAGAGTATTCTATGGTGATAATTTTGTCCATGTCTTAATGCAGATATGTAGTGGAGATAACTTAAATAACATTGTGTTTCAAAACCCTGGGTTTAAATTTTTATGTAAGGTGAAACCCATTTTTTTGCCCTATTTAGGACACCAAAACGTGACATGAAAAAATCTAGTTCCTGGTAATGAGTATTCTCTAAATTTGTATGACTATCTGATGTTCAATTATTGTCTGGTAGTAAGTGCTGAATCTATTTATGCTCATGTCATTAATAATCTTAGGTTGCTTGGCAAAGTTTTTTCATAATCACCATATTTCACATCTTGTACAGTTGTTAATATGCATGGTGTCCACCATGCAACACGTGTTCCATTTGGTGCTTCTGCATGATGAATGCACATTATATGAACAACTTTGACAATTCCCAGTTTATTTCTTGGAAGAACTCCATGGATCAAATTAATTAAAAAAAGATGAAGCTTGAAATGTAATATTTAAAAAAACAGCACATGTTTGAAATTCTAAAAATTCTTTGGTGTCCACCCATAACACGGGTTATATGAAAAATACAAAATACAATTTTGTTATTAAGAAAACTTAATTTATAATCTTTCTAATCTTTCACAAGAAAGGCTTTCTACATTGTGTATATAAAATTCATTGAATTGTTCAATTTTGATTCAAATAGATATTTAAAAGAAAATTATGAACCTCTGGTGTCCACCCTAGAGGACTGGGTTTACCAGTTTACCCCAGAGTTCGCCACGAGCTCCCGAGTTTACCCCCAAGCTCGCCACGAGCTCCCCAGTTTAACCCGAGCTCGCCATGAACTCCCCCTTTTACCCACGAGCTCGCCACGAGCTCCCCCTTTTACCCACGAGCTCGCCACGAGCTCCCCCTTTTACCAACGAGCTTGTCATGAGCTCCCCAGTTTATACCCGAGCTCGCCACGAGCTTCACCTTTTACCCACGAGCTCGCCACGAGCTCCCCCTTTTATCAACGAGCTCGTCACGAGCTCCCCCTTTTATCAACGAGCTCGCCACGAGCTCCCCAGTTTACGCCCGAGCTCGCCACGAGCTCCCCCTTTTACCCACGAGCTCGCCACGAGCTCCCCCTTTTACCAACGAGCTCGTCACGAGCTTTCCCTTTTACCCCTGAGCTCGCCCACGAGCTCCCCAGTTTAAGCGCGAGTTCGCCACGAGCTCGTGACGAACTCGCGCACGAGCTCGCCAACATTTAGTAAGATCGTTACTAGCGTCCTGGAAGCGTGTTACGAGCTTAAAGCCTAAAAAACGATCTTATTAAGCTTACCACGAGCATAATACGAGTTCGCGACGAACTTAAATTTGTATAGGGGTGGTAAGCTATTTGTGTTACACTGTTAGTCTGACTTGAATTACTCTGTGAGAATGACGGTGACAGAGAGAAAGAGATGTATCTGGAAGTTTGTTGAGTTGGTTAGATTACAGTGTTTTCAAGACATTGATCATGCTAGTTTTTACTGTTTAAGAAGGGCTCATCCGGTGATATTAATAATCTTGGACATGGAGTATCATATTCAATACTACTTTTGAAAATCTAGCTTGCATGCATTTAAGGACATGCAAGTCTTTAATCTTCTTGAAGTGGGGCACTCAATTTGATGCACTATAGTCTTTTAAAGTAGGGAATATTAGAGTTTCCCTGAAAAGCTAGTTTGGGAATATAAGGAAGAAATGAGTATTTGATGAGCAATATTTGTTTTAATCCATTAAATTACTAACCTAACAACTTTGTATCCTGATGAAAAGGCTCTTTTCAGTTAGCTGAAATTTTCATTTAGATTTATGCCCCCCCCCCCCCTCTCAATTTGTGTTAATGTATTACGTTTCATTTAGATAGATCACTTCATCTAATTTAAGGAAAATTAAAAAGATATTTTGTATAGCAATGTTTATTCTAGTTCATTTGCTTAAAGAAAAGTGTTGAAAGCCAGCAGGGCATTAACTCGATTTAAGAATACTTGAGTTAACACCCATCTCACTTGCAGCTGACATTTTTTTAAATTGTAATGTAGCTAGGCAGGGAGTATGTACATTAAATTCATACAAGTAGGTCAATATGGATGTTACCCCCAAATCACAGGTTTGAGCAACAAGATTTCTTTGACCAATCTGTTAGCTCAACAGACTGTTTAATTGCCTTTGGACATTGAGCAACCACTATTGTGATCAGTCAGTAAACAGGCTGTAATTGTGAAATGAATGTCCAATTTGCAATTGTTTCTCCTGGTTCATATGAGATGCTCACATATTTTTATTTCCCTTTTCTATTATTCTATTCCTGTGTCCATTGTTGAATGATAGAAAAAAAAAGGTGTGGAAGTAGTCTGCAGTCCTGCATTTTACTTCTTCAGGAGTAATTTACATCATATACATTGTGTGATGAAGCACACTAGCCATTGTATATTTGGTAGTCTTTGATTTGATATAAACCTCTTTTGAAAATATGAAAACAAAATTAGAAAATGAAAACTAATTTAAACTTGTATGTGTTAAATTGACTCATTTAATTCCAACATATATATTCATAATAGTAAAATCAGAAATATACATGATTAGTAGATTTTTTCATCGTAGTCCTTACAAATTTAATGACAAATGACTTTGATCCAAATGAACTATTTATACTCAAAATTATTCAAAAATCTGGTACAATTATTTAAGTCATGTGTTAACATCTTTATTTTTACCATGAACATAAATGCAAATAAGGTAAATCATGTGCATGTGTGTGGGTGTGTTATGTCTTGAATGAATATATTATAAGGGTTGGAAATCATAACAAATATTAGACTATTACACAAATTAAAACAACTTCCTTTGCACATCTGAATGAAGTTCTAAAGTAGATTCTAGGTTATAGTAGAGTCTTGCCAAAACAATAATGAAATATTTTGTATGCACACAACAAGTAATTGATTATACTATACATTTTCATGAGATTATTCTGAATGTCTTCAAGGAGTTAGATTCCAGAATAATCTTCAGAGCCTTATTCCTAGTATGGCTCAAAAGAACCTACATTGGTGACATCAACGTAGGATCAACCTAATTTGAGCTGATGATACATCTTGGATCTTAACTCCTTGAAGACGTGCAGAATAATGGCAAACTAGTTACACCTATATACATTTGTATAACTCTATAGCTAGGGAAATCCGATATTTACATGGACAATGTGGAAAGAGATTATAATATAACTTACTGTTATCATTTGCATCATGGTATAGCTTGAAGAGTCTCAAATGAATTTTAACAGAACATGAATTACGTGGGCTCCATTACCTTGTATTTGATTAGATAACAAGACTTATTATAACGTTGAATTGGCTTTTACCGTTATAATTACTGTGTTGATTCCTAATAATTGTTGCTCCAATTGCTCTAATATGGTTCTTATTTAATTATTTTGCAACGTTAAACTTGACAATTATGAGCAATCCTGAAAGAATCTCTCATGCCAAACATCTAGTTTTGTCACAGCCCATAATATTGTCAGCCCATGAGACTGATAGCCCACAGGAGTAAAATGTTGGCCTCAACAGCCCTTTGTATTCTGTAGACCAGTAATGTCGGTCTTTTCACCTGTTGGATATTTGGATTGTTCATTTGTTCATGCAGGTGGCTTTTGTCTTACACAAATTCTATTAGACTTAATTGGGAATTTTGAAAATTGGGTGGATAGCGATTCTTTACAATTTGATACATTTTGGATGCCCCTGTGGATGTATTATAAGCACTGGACAATTTAGCACCGAAAAACACTTCTGCTTTTGAGAAGGATTGAATATATAAATTTACAGGTGCTCCAGGTAAATTTTGATAAATTTCAAATAGCACCTACAGCCGTACAATGGTAGCTGCGACCATGAAAATCTCAGAATATGTAGTTGTTATATAACTTCCAATAGGGAATAGCTAATCGTTTGATTTTAGTCAAAGAAACATTGTTTTGTAGCTTAATTAATATCTCGACCTTGAGAGGGAGCTATACAACATAAAGAGTGTATTATTTACAATTTCATAGCTTTAGTCTCAATTTCAACCGCGACAACGATCACTGAATATTGTGGGATCGCACATATGCTTCTAATATGTTCATTATTTTGAACCAAATTCACGACCCCATACCAAAACTTTGTATTACCTTTAAACCAAATATATACAACTAGGAGGGATGTAGCTACTTAATGTTTTGTATGCTGGTAGAGTCTAGACTTTTTAGATACATAATAGATAATAAGATGATATACAAAATAATGTGATTAATTAGATTTGATGGAAAGATAACATGTAAAGATACAATAGATGATGACTTATGTACAGAAAACAAACAACATAGTAATTAATTCACACATAGTATGACTAGCATAGACAGTTTGCAGAAAGGAGAGTACTGGATGATGCTTTTTGAGAATCTCTCAAGGGCCATATACATGGCATAAGGCAATAAGTAGCATAATGTACATGAAATACATTTCATAGTTACTGCAAGATTTTTTAAATTTTAATTACGAGGGAGAAGCATTCCTGTATTACTTAGTTTCATTGAACCAAGTTTGCTAATTTCTTGGAACAACTTTAGAATACTCCTCCACAAAAGTTGACCCAACGGCCTTTGGTTGAATAATGCTTCACCGATGTAGCTAAATAATTCCCTAGCTGATTTTAACTCTAATCCTAACCGTAATCCTAGCCCCTACCCTTCCCCTATATACTTCAATCATTCATGTACATAAATAATATTCTGAAGTTTAGCCAATTCCTTTGATATGACATGGATTTTCCTCAGTGCTAATTTGAGTCGGTAAGGTTTCTCTTACGCATGTGTCCTTTTTTTTGTTTTTCCAGCACCTGAAACGATTTATGCATGTGTTTATTTCCGGTGGCAGAGTATAATGATTCTTGTTTAGAATCTTCACATAAAACATCAATGTTTTCAGTGTCTGTCACGGTTACACTATCATCAGTTGGTTGTGTACCTGATGGTAAACCTTCCTTGTTTTCTCTTCTTTGTGGTAAATAACTGACACATTTCATGTATGACAGACCTTTTGTTTTTTTACTTCTGTATCTTTCACTTTTACACCTCCAGATGATAACGTTACACAGAACTGCTAAAACCACTAAGCCTAAAAAAGTTATTATAAAGGTTTGCCAAACAAATTTCTTATAGATAATTTCTATCTCGGAAATGTTATTTTTTGTGTTTTCTTCAGAAATAATACCATCAGTAACCGATTCCTTTTCCTTTGTTGTAATTGTTGGGGATAGGTTTGTATCATTTTTTGGTTCAGTGTTAATGCCAGCTGAAATAGTGGTGACTGGACATGGATCAATGGTGTCTTTGGTTGCATTTCCTGAAATTGGGTCCCACTTGAAATCATTGCATTCACACAAGCTCTTATGTTTGTTATAAGCAGTCGCACAACAGAATACAGGATATGCTTTCTGTATCCACATGCTTTGTTTTAGGGTATCGCCTCGCTGTGTTGGTTTTTTCCATGGGGGAACTAGTATGGCATTTTGGTAGCATTCAAACTTTCCAAGATAATATCCTGCTTCAGCTGTACAACGCAAAGCAAGCCAGCCACTCTCTGTGTCTTCAGGTGGCGTGTCTACATTGCAGATAGCTTTTCCTGGTTGATAGATTACATTTACCCCAAGTCTGAAGAAATAATTATTGCTCTCATCATCATCCGTATGATCTGATTGACAAATGTATGTACCCGTATCTTGTCTTTGCACACTCTCTATAGCAACTGAAATGTAACAAAAATTGTTATTCTCATCATTCATAAATTCTTTTAAATGTACTTGGAATCTTGTCTGTTGGTTCGGATACAAACCCAAAAATGAGATTTGTCCAGCTTGATAGAAAGGTAGTCTGTTCCCTATGCTTAATGCAAAGGAATTATTTTCGCAGAGTCCATTGTACTGGAAGATTATATCTGCATGTTCACCCACATCAAAATTTAGATGTATAGAACCAGTAAATGAAAGTGTTAACAAGAAGATGTGCAAAGAAAATGTCAGCATTATGGTGATTCAGTGAAGTACTTTCTACATAAGATACACATGAATGTGATTCACTCTTTCTAATGTCTTGTGACAATATCAGAATAATTTATCGTTTATCTTAACATGCATTACAATGGTGGTGATTACCAAACATATGTTACAGACAAAACTTGCAGTCAATAAAATGAACATTAATTGTTTGTTGTCATCATGAAGCTCACCGTTGGAAGTGAAATTGCCAGACCTGCTGCTGATTGAATCTTTCAAGTTTGGATTCACAGTTTGTGTTGTTGGAGGAGTCAAACTTAGAATATCAACTTGGATGTCTGAACGTGCTTTGGATAAAAACTTGTCCTTGTATGGATAGGTAACCGTAGTGGATACTTTTGTATATGAAACAAAGTCACCACAGACTTCTACGACTTTGATCAAGTGTTCGTTTACAGAACAGCAATTTAATGGCGATTCTTTTCTAAGCCAAAATGTTGCTGTGATTATGTTATGACCAGACTTGTGATATGGGCTGTGTGCTAATGTCTTATCTTGTAATTGTGAATAGCAAATTATTCCTCCTTCTGGATATCCTCTTGTAGCAGTGCATTGAAGAATAGAATAATCTAAAAATTTGACCATCTCCAGAGGAACTCTTTGCTCATTCTCCCAGGTACAGTTTGCTGCTGAAGGCGGGTAGTATACTTTGAGAAAAAATATACTGCACAATATTCTGTCCACAGCTTAAATTGCACCGATATACTCCAGCATCCAACGGATTTATATTTTTTATTTGTAGTGAAACCACAAAGTAACCAAATAAAGTTTCTGCAAGTATTTGTGTCCTAAGATGTTTGTCTTTACTGTACTTCGCCGAGAAAACTTCTGAACCGTTGTTGTTGAACAATACTTTTTGGTAGTAGAGCTGGAACGTGCATGCTATTGCAGGTTTATCTTTCAGAGAAATGAATGAGAGCCTTACTGCACTGTCCTTGCTTGAGGCATACACTACATGTGTTTTTGAGGATGAAGTGCCCAGAGCAAAAGTATTTAGAGAAGTAAGTATTCCAAATAAAAAAGTGTAGAAAAAAAAACTTGACGTCATTTTAACCACCATCCATCAGCTTTCATCATTATGGAATGTGTCATTGGCATGTCGGTCCTAAATTTGAAATGTAAATAAAAAATAATTGTCATTCCTTAAAATTTATATAGAAGTGGATCTACAAAATTTGTTTTGCGCAAGAGTACTTTTTGTTAACTTGCCTCATTGTTTCAACAGCAAAATAAATAACACAATACCTTACAAAAGATGATTTTTCTTTAAATTGTCATGAATCTATTGCCTTTATTGAATCAAAAAAACTATAATGATTTTAAAGTAAAAATCAGCCTGTACGGTGATGATGCTACATTCTATGTAAAATCTCTTATTAGAATTATGTATATTTCAGATTAATTGAAAATATACTCTGGATTATGTGTAAATCGCAACAAATCTGAAATTGTACCACTTGAATACCACAAGGCTCGCCTCGCATATTCTGAGTGTGTAAATAAATTCAATGTTCATTGTAATATTCTAGACTTTTGTTGAATTATATCGGCTATACCTTTGAAATGGAAGCATATTTCCAAATACCCACCTAAGAAGAATATTGATAACCAAGAAAAAAAAAATTGCAGCATGAGAAAAGAAACTTAAGTATGTAAACCAATTCATAAATTATGTGTTGACAAACTCTTTAAAGTTCCAGTTTCTATCTTAATATGAAAATACAATTTTCCTCTGAGAGAAAAAAATGTATATAAAAAAACACATTAAAAGTGATGGTATTTATGTAGAGTTGCAAATCTTATTCCTACTGTTTTTAAAACTATTATAATCAGTGACATTTTTTCTTATTAAAAACTTGATATGAAATAAAACAGTCTTACCTTGTTGCAAATTATTTAAAGAGGAAAATATCGACAAAAGTTGTGGAACAAGCACAAGTTTGAAACCTTTCAGATGTATACTCAAGCAGCCTTCACATATCTCTCTCTGAGAAAATATGGATCAAATCTTGTTGTTCTATATCAGGTACATCATATCGTTAAGCTGTGATAATTTTGTTATTGTTGATTACCTTGTAATGAGCAATTAGCGTGCAAATTCTTTATTTACTTTGAGGCAGGTTTTTGCTGTTTCATTTGTACAATAAGAAATTTTATCGAACGAAGGGCGATATAAATGGTTTACATTCATCAGTGACATCACAAGTTCGCGGCGGCTTTTCTTTTGTGATGACCCTTAGCGGCATCTTGATAGAAAATAATAATATGCCGATACCCTTTGAGTCAGCCGCGCGGCTTCTTTCATGTACGCGTATTTATAAACGGAATGTGCGCAATGTATGTTTCGAATTTATATATGGAATTATTTTAGCCGGGATATATTGGTTCTCACGGTGTTGGCGTGAGAATCCTCATTCACCTTGCAGATTTTTTAGAGGATGGTCATAGACATTATTCGGTGGCAAATTAATTTATTGGACTTTATTGAGGAAACATTGTAGTCGACAACTATTTATACAGAAGGGAACATTTTAATACAACTTGGTTCTTCAGTGTAATTATATACGGCGACGGGATTTTGAATTTTGTACATTTGGAGTTCATAAATGGTTAATTTTATATTTGCTCCATAACTTTGTTAATTGTATCATCGCTTCGGGAATTATAATGCCGAAGGCTAAGCAGAAATCCAGGTGGAAAATTGTTGACCGAATTGGGTCCTCACGTTCACGTAGATCTGCAACTGCAACAGCTCCGCCTTCCCAGCCCGTATCAGAGCCTCTCGTCCAGGCACCGCAGCCGAACCCCGGAGTGGAGCAGCGGGGACCGGGTCCATCCGCAAGTGAGTACGATTCTAGGGCGTTGGTTTGCGCGGGTAATGATACATTAAACTTAAATGGAGGCCCTGAGCCCCTGAGCAGGCACAGCAGAGGGGGCTTATGATCAATGACCCTCCCTTGTTGGCAACTCCTCGGGAGGTGCTGGGGTCAGCTGTTCCTCGCGCATTGCGGGATAGAATTTGGAAAGGCGAGTTTGTTGATTTAGGGGCCTTGCTAAAAAATGTCCCCGTGCCAGACGGCAGCGCACCCACGGCTATTGCCCTGTCGGGGTCGACGTTGCAGGTACAACCGTTGCGAGGGGTGCCGCGAATAACTTTAATAGAGCAATGGACCAGCGCATTTTTGGTATTTGCGTCTATATACGCCGAGAAGCATATAGTTCGGGCCTTAGAGATGTTTAAGTATATGGACACCGTCCGGACGGCGGCTAGATTTGGCGGCTACGGCTGGCGCACATACGATGCGCAGTTTAGGCTGAGGCAAGCAAGAGAACCCACTAGATCATGGGCTGTCATTGATAGTGAATTGTGGCTTATGATTGCCACAGCACTATGCACGCATTCAACCCCCGCCTACTACGGCGATGCAATTCGTGAAAGCGACCCCTTCGGCCAGACAAATTATTAGTGTTTGTCCTTTTTGGATCTGCCAGTAGCACGATTTATTCACATTCTTTCAGAAAAGGCGCGGCCACATCAGCCGCTATGGCCGGTTTTGACGCAGGGGAAATTGAGAACACGGGGCGCTGGTCCTCGGACGCGCATAAGAGATATGTTCGTATTAATATGCTATTTGTTGCATAATTCATGATGTATTGTACCATATTACTTCTTTAATCATTTGAGTTTAAGGAAGTGTGTTAAGAAAAATTATCAGTTATTTGGGTAGACCTATATGTTTAAATAGTAAGTATAATTGACTCATGTTTATGCATGAGGCAGTTTTGAGGCAATGAGGCAATTTTGAAACGAATAAATCATAATCATCAACAACAATGAGCTGCCGGAAGTTTTTCTTTCATTCCTGTTGTAGGTTGCCAGTCAAGTACGATCCTGCTTATAGGCGATTCCATGATGCACTGGCTAGCCGCCTTCGCGCATCGTGAGGGAAAACAAGGTTTGGGGTCGTCAGCCAACGTCGTTTGGAGAGGAAGGAGGGGCCTTAAGTTAGGTCAAGTTATTAGACATGTCCAATGGGTGCTGCCTGGTATCCAGGTTTCCTCTCCGTCGCACATCGTTCTGCACGTGGGAACAAACGACGTCGGTCGAGCTAAGAAGCATGAATTGTTCTCTCTCTAGGATAACACGCTCGGACGGCTGCACGATGAAGTCTTCCCCAATGCCCTCATCATTTGGTCGGTTATATTGCCGCGTAGGACCTACAGCGGCTTCGGTAAAGACGAGCAGCCGAAATTGATAGGACGCGGCTAGCACTAAACAAGCACGCCAGGTACATATGCCGCAAGATTGGGGGCAGAGCATTGAATCATTGGGATATCAGGCACGAACAGCACGAGCTGTTTAGGAGGGACTGCATACATCTGAGACAGGAAATAATATTTTCCTACATAGCCTTATCCATGGGTTGATGGACATTGAATAGACTTTCGTTGAGTTTCTTGAAGTGGTTTTGATTTATTGAATTTTATTCATGAGCTTGGTCACATGTCGTGTCCATAATATGTGTTTTTAAGTTAATACCGTTTTCGGTTGAAAATTTATTCAAGTCATAATGAAAAATAGCTATCACGTTTGTTTCGGGTAATTGGTTAACTAATTAGCTCAAGCTTTGAAATTACAAAACTCGTACGTTATAGCAAAAGAGACTTATCAGGCTAGTGGTTTTTATTAAGATGTTAAGTTGATTTAATTAATGTATAGATATATATATATATATACAGTATATATTCCCCCATTTTGATGTTTAAAGGTAGTTATTAGGTTTCGGGTAATTGGTTTATTTAGCTCGAGCTTTAAAAGCATAAAACTTTTATGTAACGCGAAAGAGACTTATTAGGCTAATGGTTACTATTAACATGTTAAGTTTATGTACATATATATACCCGGATTTTGATGCTGTGTATTTCAGTTAATGGAAATTACAAAGCGTTCTCATGAGCTTGGTCACAGTTGGGACCACGAACGCGTTTTTCATTGAAGACTGCTTTTGGTTTAAAATGAAAGGTAGTTATCTTGTTATTTTGATTAATTGGTTGATTTAGCTTAAGCTTTGAAATTTCAAAACGTGGGTATTGAAAAGATATTATGGTAATTGGTTGAATGCATTATGTTCAAGTTCAAGTTCGCGTACTTTGTACATATATATATATATAGCCGTTTTGTGGCTTTGTCTTATTTACCGATTATTGCAGAGTGTTTTCATGAGCTTAGTCACAGTCGTGGCCATAAATGAGCTTTTAATTTATAGTTTTTGGTTGGAAACGAAAGGTATATGTAGTTATTACGTTATTTTGGCTAATTGGTTGGATTCAATATGTTCACGTTTAAGTTCGTGTACTTAGTTCATATATATATATATAGCCGTTCGTGGCTTTGTTTTACTATACTTACTGTTATTGCAGAGTGCTTTCATGAGCATAGTCACAGTTGAGGTCATAAAGGTGTTTTTAATTTATTGTTTTTGGTTGAAAACGAAAGGTGGTTATCACGTTATTTGGTTAGTTGGTTGATTTAGCTCAAGCTTCGAAATCGCACAACGTTGGTATTGAAATGAAATTAAGGTAATTGGTTGAATTCAATAGGTTCAAGTTTGTGTTCGCGTTTAAAACGCGTAGTGAAACGAAAGTAACCCATTAGAATTTAGGGTGAAATTAATGTCAGTTTATATGCGTACATTACGCGATAAAAATATATACGCTCAGTGGCGGCGGGCGGTGCCCGTGTGGCGGAAATTGGCATTTTTGCCTCTTCGCATATATATATGTGTATGTGTATATATGTTAATATATACATATAAAGGTTATTATGTGTATTACACACTGCTGCAGAATACCTCATGGGAAGGTTGTGTTTTGGAGAATATGAATTGGATTATTTTAATTGGCCATTGTATCTTGCAGAGCTCAATATTTATTGGTTTCCGGTAAGGGCCCCGATGATAACAGGCATCCTGTCGTTTATTTATAACATGTACCCGCCTGTAAAGTAGGCATCTGTTCGCCTGTTTAATGCAGTGGAACTGTGTGTCTTCTTTGTATGCAGAGGGGTGTTATACGTATAGCCCACTTTGTGGTACTCACAGTTAAATTCCATATGAGAAGGTAAACTCTGTTCGCCCTCTTTAATGAGGGAACAGTGTCGCCTTTTTACGGGCTGTGGGGGGTTGTACACAAGTTCTCGTCTGTTGGTGGCCCTGATGCAGAGAGTACTTTGGATTGGACATGCCGGCTCCATCCAGTTTTTCATGTGCAGATACTTGTATAAATTGATCAAAAGATTCGAAAATGATACCCGGGTCCTTCCGTGGGGCGGATTGGAGCAGTGTAACGTTTAAGTAAAAGTATTTTATATTCAGTTGGGAAAGTTTGTGTCGTAGTTGTTATTATTGTCATGATGTTGATATTCAGGGTAACAAGATTCCATCCTCTATTAAATCTCAAGTACCCGCAAAAACGCATCCCGTTTCATTTGTTACTGTGAATGTAAGAAATTTTATCGAACGAAGGGCGATATAAATGGTTTACATTCATCAGTGACATCACAAGTTCGCGGCGGCTTTTCTTTTGTGATGACCCTTAGCGGCATCTTGATAGAAAATAATAATATGCCGATACCCTTTGAGTCAGCCGCGCGGCTTCTTTCATGTACGCGTATTTATAAACGGAATGTGCGCAATGTATGTTTCGAATTTATATATGGAATTATTTTAGCCGGGATATATTGGTTCTCACGGTGTTGGCGTGAGAATCCTCATTCACCTTGCAGATTTTTTAGAGGATGGTCATAGACATTATTCGGTGGCAAATTAATTTACCCTCCACCAACCCCAACTTCAATTTCCTCCTTACGTTTTTCAAGTGTATTCGATAGTATGTTTTATAAATATTAAGTGGTCAGGAAGCGTGTCAAGTGATTAACATAATGGATTAATCATGTTTGTTTTTTCCCCTCAGTCAAGTAATCTTGATGTCGAAGCAATGCTTGGCAGGTTGGGGCTTTCCTGCATCACAATTAAAGGAGAATTTATATATAACAACGTTGTTAATATAGCTGAGTAACAATTTTGGTCTCAGCTCGTTATACCATATTTTGTCGTTGTTGTTAATTCGATTATATATATTGGCATTATTGTTTTGCAAGCAATACGATTTTGTAATAATGGTTTTGATGGTCTAGGAGATAAGTTATGATTAACATGATATGTGTTTTGTCTCACAGATATAAATGCAATAATGCATGGAAATTGTTTTACATGCTTTAGGTCAAGCAATCGAATATATACGATACAGGGTAATCTCGATTAAAGGAGATTTCATATGTAACAATGTTGTTAATATAGCAGAATAACATTCCTGGTCCCAGCTCGTTATATTATATTTTGTTGTTACCTGTATTAGGTCCATGATTATATACAACGGCATTTCTGCTGTAGCATGGTAAATTTAACAGGACTAATTAAGAACCTCGTTATACCGATTTATCGCTGTATACAGTGGGTTTAACATTATTTAGTGAGTGTGTTAACGAATTAAAGGAGAATTGTATTCCCAAAGGACATGCAGGGTAATGCTATATCAAATTGAAAGTTTACTCGGATTTGGAGCAAATTGCTTGGTCGCACGAATATCTGCGGTTTTATAACGAATGGCTCCGCAGTCGTGGGCCGTGAGGGAATTTTGTCCCGGTCATGTTTCTCAGATCAGTGGTCTGAAGATTGGGTTTGTTTCGCCCTCACCTCATCCGAAAGGGGGTCACGGAGTGGCCGGGGGGGGATCTAAACACGCGAATTGTTGGAATTTGCGTTGTGACATGTGTAATTGGCATTTTTGCCTCTTCGCATATATATATGTGTATGTGTATATATGTTAATATATACATATAAAGGTTATTATGTGTATTACACACTGCTGCAGAATACCTCATGGGAAGGTTGTGTTTTGGAGAATATGAATTGGATTATTTTAATTGGCCATTGTATCTTGCAGAGCTCAATATTTATTGGTTTCCGGTAAGGGCCCCGATGATAACAGGTATCCTGTCGTTTATTTATAACATGTACCCGCCTGTAAAGTAGGCATCTGTTCGCCTGTTTAATGCAGTGGAACTGTGTGTCTTCTTTGTATGCAGAGGGGTGTTATACGTATAGCCCACTTTGTGGTACTCACAGTTAAATTCCATATGAGAAGGTAAACTCTGTTCGCCCTCTTTAATGAGGAAACAGTGTCGCCTTTTTACGGGCTGTGGGGGGTTGTACACAAGTTCTCGTCTGTTGGTGGCCCTGATGCAGAGAGTACTTTGGATTGGACATGCCGGCTCCATCCAGTTTTTCAGAGCTCAATATTTATTGGTTTCCGTGGGGGCCCCGATGATATTTATAACATGTACCCGCCTGTAAAGTAGGCATCTGTTCGCCTGTTTAATGCAGTGGAACTGTGTGTCTTCTTTGTATGCAGAGGGGGGTTATACGTATAGCCCACTTTGTGGTACTCACAGTTAAATTCCATATGAGAAGGTAAACTCTGTTCGCCCTCTTTAATGAGGAAACAGTGTCGCCTTTTTACGGGCTGTGGGGGGTTGTACACAAGTTCTCGTCTGTTGGTGGCCCCGATGCAGAGAGTACTATGGATTGGACATGCCGGCTCCATCCAGTTTTTCATGTGCAGATACTTGTATAAATTGATCAAAAGATTCGAAAATGATACCCGGGTCCTTCCCTGGGGCGGATTGGAGCAGTGTAACGTTTAAGTAAAAGTATTTTATATTCAGTTGGGAAAGTTTGTGTCGTAGTTGTTATTATTGTCATGATGTTGATATTCAGGGTAACAAGATTCCATCCTCTATTAAATCTCAAGTACCCGCAAAAACGCATCCCGTTTCATTTGTTACTGTGAATGTAAATTCCAAATATTGATCTTGTGAGATAGCGACAAGATGATTTGGACTTTATATTATAGTTTTTAGTTTTATTATGTTGTTTATTGTGTGCAATCACTGATTGATTTGACTGAAGTTCATGAAGCCTTATCGTTCAAAGAGAAAACATGATAACGATCAAACGTTAATGTACACATGTAAAGTTTGTTTGAAGTGTATCCTTACCAGATTTTTTATCATATTATTAATAATAAAGCTTATGAAATGATGTTCAAAGTACAAACATGAAAGATAATGTTGTGATTTGTTTGTCATGATTAAGGTCAATTTTGCAGTCAGTCTCTGAAGAATGATACCTTTGAAATTAAAAAAGTACCATATATACCCTTTTGCATTTAATCAAAAGCAGCACTTTTAGCAGAATGTTTTGAAAGTTGACTTCATCAATGAATATATATGATATAAAAGGCATTTTAGTCAAAGGAAATTGAACTACTAAGTACTCATTTTTAGATAGTGTTGATGTCTGATAATTCTCACCACTAATGTTTTCCTCAAACTTCTAAAGAAAGAAAACTCTGCATTATTTCATTATGAGTATGCATGTGTTTAATTTATGTACATTTATTTATAAGATAATTCATCATACAACCAGTGAAAATCAAAGACATTATACAAAGAATTCCAACATCTAGATAGCATATAATGTAATTCCTCCAATTGTCAAAACATGAAATTAGTTCCACTTAAAGCCCAAGTCCACTCCAAAAATAATTTACTTTCAATAGAAGCAGAAAAATCAGACAAACCAATAAAAAAAAGCTTGAGCAAAATTGGATAACTATTATAGAAAGTTATGAATTTTTAATGACATGAAAAACTTTGAAAATCACTAGACAAATTGGCAACTCACTCATGATTCTGTGATGTCAGGTCCTCACTATCCACTAATTTTGTTCTTTATATTGATAATATTAATTTCCTATTTTCTCCCTATGAATCCTATTTCTTCACACCAGCATCCAAGTTAGATTGATAGTAATGTGTTTATGTGTGGATGCACTAATATATAGTAATTTTTTCCAGTTAAACCATGACAAATGTGAATTTTGATAAACTATTGATATATAAATCAATAATTATGAATTTGCAATATTCAGAAAATAGTATTGATTCTTTAAAGTTCATAAAAGATATTGTGAAATGTCATGCAGGCAATATGATACAAATCATATAACCTGTGCAAAGGCATGGGGAAATCAAGTTTTAGGGGATAGAAAGGGAAATTAATGGGATTAAACTATATAAAGTAATTGATAAATAGTGAGGACATCACGTCACAAAAACCTTATTGGCAATTTGTGTTGTGATTCTCATTGTTCCACAGTTTTACATACTTTTTCAAAAACTCATAACTTTCTTATTAGTTATCCGATTTTGCTCAAACTTTTTTTGATTGGTTTGTCTGATTTTTCTGCCTCTATTATAAGTAAGTTTGTTTTTTTGGAGTGGACTTGTCCTTTAATGGTATAGCTTGGCAAAGAAATCTTTAAGAATCAATATTTTATATCTTGCAATTATTCATAGACCCAATATGTCACACATTTTTTAAAATCAGAGTTTAAAGAACCGCATGGACCCTGTTTCATCAAACTTGTTATCAATAACAATATGCGATAAGCTACTGAAATCCTTGCTTGGCTATTTGATTGGCTATAAGCAAATTTGTCATGCATGTGTGGCAGTTGTTATTGATAACAAGTTTTAAGGAACATGACTCAGATCCAAGAAGTATATGGAATCTTTTATTTATTTTGCCTTCTTATCACATGTGATATAATATCTATAAATGAGAGAACAAAGCTTAATCATGTTTATTGTTCATAATGATCACTAGGGTTCCAAGATCACCCAGCTGATATGGACTTGGCACGCAATCACATTGGTTACTAAATTTTCCCAATCCCATGGGCTTTAATGAAGGACCTTCCACTTCTTGTAAGCTAAGCAACAGGTTAACCAATTGGATATGTTTTTGACTTTCCAAAGGCTCCAGAGTGAATTATCAATAGCTTAGTGTTTAATATGTCATACCAGTCTCTAGTGACGAAGTTGATAAGCAAATATTCTAAAGAATTGTAGAATTTTACAGAATGATAACATGAATTTATCATAGTTTTTGTTTAATTGTGCTTTACATACATGTACTATTACTACTATTGACTATTTTAGAGTATTTAAAACAAGAAGTACTGTTGCACTTACAAAATCACAGAATTTGAAGAGAAATAACAAATACATAGACTCGATCATGCTGAAAACCTGAACTCATGACATGTTCATCCTAAAATTTACCAAATATGTGGTGGTAAAATGGTAGACTATATAGCAAATTATTGCTCTTATGCCAAATTTACACCAAACTTACATGTACTTCCTCTTTTATTTTTTAAATTTGTTTATGTACAAGTGATTTTGTGTTTCATTGTACTTTGGAGAGATAGAAGTGGGGACATGGGAAAAGGTGATATATACATTTTTACTATCAGAATTGTGAAAAGAATTGGCTAAAAATCTTGATACCAGCATTTATATACAGTATTCATTGTGTAATACACGCAGACAGTAATATCATATTAGTGACAGATAACAAATTAAAATAATAGATATGGTGCAGTACGAGATAAACATACAGTTGTTCAAACAGCAGACATAAGGCAAAATATATAATACATTTGCAATAGTTTACACTAATCAAATTATTTATTGATTGAGTAAGTTCAAAATGAATTTGAAACTTCAAATCCAGATAGTTATTATGTCCTTATCTGGATAAAATAGCATGTTACCACTGTAATATGATAATCACTGTCTCATGACTTGCTTTACTCCAGGATCAATACATGGGATACCACCATTTATCATAAAATGCATCAGTAAATGTAATTCATTGTTAAATATGACATAACTTTACATACATACCAACAGATTATAATGGTCTGAATATCACAGGAGATCCTGACATGAACATTTCTAACCACTTTATTCTTTGTACATTGCAAATAGTGACTACCAATTTATTTTATGAAATCTTTGTAATACATATACATATATACATTGCGTTTATTTATTACAAGCATGGGGCAGAATAACATGATTGAAAACTTAGTGACAACTTTAGGGTGACTACTAGCAAAATCTTACAAATCTGTTTTTGTATTATAGTATTTGATCTCACTCATTAAAAAGGGGATCCTGTGCTACTGCTCCTTAAAAGTTCTCTCTACATTTTTGTCTGTGCCATCAAGTCTAAACTCCAATTAAAAAGATTTTGTTAGATGTTTTTATTCTACTTTAGTAATCATATGTTTTTGATCACCTTGATACTAGTGTTTCTGTAGATATCAAATCATACCTGCCAACCCTTCCGTATAACCCGGAATATTATTATTTTCTTGATTTTTAGGAGCTAAAAATTTGACATATCCAGATTTGTCAAAATTCAGATTTTTTTCTTCTTCAGTTTGCGAAAGCCAAATTTTAGAGTTTACGTATTGCGTGCATGATCGATCAGCGAATTTGTATTTGCTTTTCTGTACAGATTTACCGTGTATTACCAGTTTCACTGCCGCTGCATATGTGAAGGCCTGTTAAGGGTACAGATTTCTTATTTTGGAAGGTATACCATGCTAGAAATTTCTAAATCTTAATTTCAACTGTCGGCAGCTATGTCAATTTACAAAATTTGCCTTAATTTCCATGATGAAAGACAAATTAAATATATGTTAGTCAAAAGTCAGTTATTCACCTTGGTACAAAATAACACTTGAGCTGTTCTGGAGATAATGTGTTTGTGAAAAAAACTTTAAGATCATGCATTGTACCTACGTTAAACCACAAACAAACAGAATCTCTGAGTAATGTTAATATGTTATCATAGTAAAATAACCATTTAATGAAATATGGACTGTGTATGTACATTGAACAATAATCTTTAAATGCAATACACAATACAATTCATGACGATCATGGATTTGACAAAAATATTATTTTTCTGGTGAGGCTTCAGTATTTGATCTAGGTCAGGACCACATTGATAACAGGTTTTCTCCAACCAATGGAAGCTATAAGAATAGAACATTAGATGGATTATCTACCAAGACAGATAAATCTGTATTTAATTTTTTTATTTGGGGTTACCAAATATTTGTATTGGATTAGTTTGATGACCATGAATTGAACATTGGTTGTGCATTGGAATTTCAGAAATGAATATTTACCTATCCTAATGTACACACAAAATCAACTTTTAGTTGTAGAGGCAGATGATTCTATCAAAATACATAATTTGGAATGTTATAGATCTACAGTTTGGCATTTTGTTAAATTGACAAGTATTTCATTTTGATGAACAGTTTATCATTCATATTAAACCTCACTAGGCTTGCTTATTGCTAAATTAAACTTTAAGATCCACTTTCTGCTTCCTATTCGTTATGATATATGTTTTGTCATTTCTAAGCACAAAATTCTCTTCTGTAGCCACTTGTAGCGATGCCAATGTTGTGTAAATTAATTTATCTGGAGTCACTTTTGTGTCAGATGACTGTTTGTCTGTATCTGTGGCTATGTCTATTTCTGTGTCGTTGTCTTTGATGGTATTTATGTCTTTGTCCTGTGTTCTCCTTCTGTACCTTAATATTAATAGGATAATGACTCCCACTAAAACAGTGAAAACAAGCATGGACACAACATATGAAACATTAATAAGTTTGTCTGTAATTGTATTGTTTTTTAGCACTATTGCTTCTTGTGATGAGTGTGGATTGGCAATGTTGCTGTCTGTGTTATAAGGAGAGTCAGTTTGAGTTGAAGCAGTTGTGGTTGCACATGGATCAATGGTCTGGTTACCGACTTCTCCTGTGAGGGGATCCCACTTAAAGTCAGTGCATGCACACAAATTTTTATATTCATTGTATGCTAATGAACAACAAAAAACTGGATGAGAAGAATGTATCCACAGTGTTTGCTTTATAAAACTGAAATATTGTGCAAGCTCTGTCCACGGGGAAACAAGTTTGCCATTTTGATAACATTTAAATCTCCCCAATTTACTGCCTGTCTTGGCTGAACATTGCAAGAAGAGCCATTCATCTTCATTTCCTGTGTAAGATTTGTCAATTACTTCACAGATGGCCCTGCCTGGTGGATGTAATACATGTAGATGGACCTTTGAGAAAGCCCTGTGGTCTCCCTCATTATTGTGAAAAATACAAATATAGATACCAATATCCTCTCTCTGGACTTTTTGAATAATTATATGTATGTAACAAAATTGTCTTTGTTTATCATTCCCAGTGTCTTTCAATTCGACTTGAAATCTGTCTTGCTGGCTATGCCTTAGACCAAGCAATGATATATTTCCCTTATGATAGAATGGGTCTCTGCTTCCTATTTGTAATTCAACAGAGGTTTTGTTACACTGTCTTGCATATTGAAAGACTATTTCTGCATTCTCTCCCTCTTGAGAGTAAAGTTGAGTAATTGAGACACTCAAAGGCAATATGCAAAAAAAATCAAAAATTATACATGTAAGTGTAAACATTTTGAAACAGAATGTATTATCTATTTCAAGAAAATGGGTCAGTTTGAAAATGTTTTATGATGTATAGTTTATGTTGAGATCTGTTTGAACGGTTGCCCTGTCTTATTTAAGGGATGAATTTACTAAGTTTACCAATGATCAATCCAAGCAGTATCAGTACAATATTTAGAGTGACACTTGCAATCAAAACTCTCCTAGATTCCTTCTCGTCGTTGCTTAAAATTTGATTTGGAAACTTTGTAATGAAAGGTCTACTGTTTGTTGTACTAGTTGGTTTTGTTTGACTTTCTGAACTTATTTTAATTTTTTCTGTAAAAACTTCAGATTCTCTTTCTTTTAATGATACTGAATGGGAAACAAAGTCATTACAGGCTGACTTAAGAATGACAGTACCTTCTTGTACAGAGCAACAGTGCAATTCAGAATCCTTTCTGAACCAAAATGTTCCTATGATTGTGGTTTCACCAGTAATATGGTAGGGGCTGTGAGCTGAAGTCCTATTATATAATTGGGAATAGCATACAATTCCTCCTTCTGGATATCCTCTTGTAGCGGTGCATTGAAGAATCGAATAATCTAAAAAATCAACCATCTCCAGGGGAACTTTATCCAGCCAGGTACATTCTGCTTTTGATGGTGGATAGTACACCTTAAGAGAAATGTACTGCACTATCTTATTTCCACAGATTAAGTGACAACGATAGATTCCAGCATCAGACGCATTAGCATCAATAAGGTGAACGGATATTATGAAGTAACCAAACAGGGCTTCAGACTCTGTATATGTCCTGAGATGTTTATCTTTTCTGTACTTAAGAGATAAAACTGCTGAACCGTTATTGTTAAATAACACCTTTCTGTAGAAAAGTTGAAAGCTACAGGATCTTGTAGATATTTCTTTTATTGAAATGAACGTCAACTTTACTCTGGTGCCTTCAGAAGCATAAAGTGTATGTTTTGTTGATGTATCCACTGCAGAATTACAAGTGACAACAGCAAGTAAAATGGTAGTGCAGAATAATAGACTTGAAGTCATTTTCAGCAGAAGCTGCATTGCTCAGCTCATGTTGTCCCAGTGTGATCTTCATGTCAATTCATCCTGGTAATAGAAAGAATTGTAATGTTTTTTTAAATGATATATTTACACATAAATGATAAATTGACAGGTTCAGAACACCTTTTTACAATATATCAATTTCTATTATATCCATATCTCAAGAAACATCTTTTACTTTTCTAAAGATTTTATGTAAATCAAAGATCTATCTTGCACTTGATGAAAAATGAAATAAGAAATTTCATATCTGATTTAGCTGAGGTGACTTTACAACATGCCTATTTTGAAAGTAGTTTGCTATGTGTCTGTATATGCCAGTGCTTAATATAGTGTAGACAAATCAAGCTCATCCTGTGCTTTGAAAACTTGCACCTATCCAACAACATATGTTATGTACAGAGTAATAATCATTTAGAAAGTGATTGATTACGCAGGAACTCATACTCATTTCCTCAAGTATTGTTGGTTCTACTAGGTATTTAAAAAGTTTACACCTTATACTCCCTACATTTAATAATAATAATAATAATAATAATAATATCGGATATTTATATAGCGTACATATCCACCATGCAAGGTGCTCAAGGCGCTCCTAATATTACCCGGCTCTGCTAAGCTGCCGATTTCGGCACTCACAGCATTCAAGGAATTCCTTCCTACCGGTACCCATTTAACACCTGGGTGGAGAGTGGCAAATATAGATTGATGTCTTGCCAAAGGGCATTAGTGCCGTGGCGGGACTCAAACCGCAGACCATGTGATCCACAGTCTGACAACTTATCCACTAGACCACAGCACCTTTACATTTAAAATCAGATGAATCTTGTATCGGATTGAAACACATCATGAAGTCCAAGGATGCCCAAAACTATTTTAAATAATGTTTATAACATTTATGTAATGTTTTCTCTATTAGAATTTCAGTTTTTGACATGTAAAGGCCATGAAATCTGTATTTATTATTAATTTCTTAAAACAGCAAAAAACAAAACAAAACCATTATGAATCACTGATGGAATTCTAGTGTACCTCCGGTGATGCAGATTTATGCAATATTTATGATACTGGGTAGCAAAAAGGTTGTTGGAAATGGCATTTGCAATGCACAAATGATATCATTGTATTACACATTTCTTATATTTAAAACATTAAATTAGGCCTGTTTACACTGCCCAAAAGGCCCAAACACCATTTTGAACAATCATCCATTTATTGGACTGCCATTTACCCTACTGTAAAACCCCATACAAATTATTGGTGTTTGCGATATTTGGGTAAGTATATAGTACGTGTCCATGCACGACTTTTGTTGTGTTTTCCTAATCGTTGCTAAGCAACTACGAACGAAACACCAGAATGTGAGGAAAATTCAATGTTTGTTTTACTTGCAGTATAAATGCAGCTATTACATTTCAAATTTCTTTTTTATGTTGAAGAAATATCATTTGGAAGATGCATCATGAGTCTAAATTATGAACTTAGTCGGAATTAATTTGACACCCTCAAGCTGTACAATGTGCAAATTTGACAGGTTTCAACTTTTACGTTATTTTCAATCATAAGTGTCAATTCACACCTCTCACATTAATGCATTAACCACTCTTTCCAGATAATACACAGGTTACAAATATATTATTATCTAACTCTTACCTCAAAATAATTTCCTCTGGGTGATTGATGCTCGATGCAATGAATAAGTATGAATATTTGCAGTCTTCGACACATGAAGTCATGCCCTTGTTCTGTTTTGCTCTGATCTTTCTAAAGTTTATGCGCATACTGGACTCTTAATAAGTAACATAATGTTATATGTAATCTAAGAGCATGCATTGTTTACAGACCAAAGTCTTATGCCTTCAATATGTCATGTGATTTACTGATGAATAATTAACTCACATTTATCATGTAGTGCAAATATGAAACAAGTTTATTGTCGCCAAATTGTGGAAGGTACGTATTCCTTAGGGGAAGAGAAAATTCAAAAATGATAAAAATTAAGAATAAAAACAAATCATTCTTCATATTAATAGTGAGTGAGCAAATGAAGATGTGTTTACCTAAGAAATAGATTTTTCAATGCTGAGAATAATGTTAACCTCATTCAGGAAACCTCGAAAAGAAGTGGTGATTAACAGTACTACAAGTTTTGAGGATGAATATAGTGCATCATCACAAAGTGTTTGAGAAAGATAGTGGTGAAATTGTCCACAAGTTGTCTTAAAGGATTAAAAGATGGATGACAAAATGTATGGTATTTATATAGTTTTACAAATTGCTTCAATTGCCATTGTTCATGATGAGTATTCACATTAATTAATTCAAATAGACATGATAGAGCACACTGTCTTAATTACTCTCAGAGTTGGTGTCTTCAGAATTTCCAGAGCTGCAGTCTTCAGGGAATGAAAGCCAAGAGCCGGTACTTGATGTTCGATTGTCTGAGGAGCTTAATTTGTCCCTCTGAAATATTTTGTTTTCATAGTTTGCATCTCCATTTGGGGGATAAATGCAGAAATCATTTGTGATGCCAGAAAGCAGACTTGAATTCTCGTAGATGTCGTCCAGTTCGATGGTTAATCTTTGTGGTGCTTCTGCATCATTTTGCTCCATTGAATTTAATGTATTAGCATCATTGAAGTGTGTTTCAGGATGTTTTGTAAGTAATGCCTTACTTCCCTGTTTTAGATGCTTGAAGAGCAATATTGATACCAAAGAAGAAAGACCTGCAACCAAGGCAATGCCAGCAGGGATTGATATGAAGATCATAGAAAGCCTAGTTTTCTTCAATGTGTCCATCTCGAGGGTCGTGTTGCTCGTATCATTCACTTTGGCATTAGCTTCAGGGACTTGATCTCCTTCCCCCATAAGGTCCTTGCTCAGTTGAAAGCTTACATTTCTGCCATCATCAATGCCATGTGTATCACAAAGTGATTCCTGATTGAACCTCAAGGAAACAGTGGCCGATAACAGGTCTGGACAATTTTCATTCATAAAATCACATGTTACACGTTTGCAGTTGTTTGTCTCACATACATTGATCAACTGCATTGCAGATTGACCTATTGTTTTCCCATGCATTGGGAATATATCTACACTTGTATTTTCCACCATGAAATTGTTGTAATACCAAAGGAATCTCTGCTTTTTCTCATCAAACTTTGGACCTAAGACTGAGCAGAGAAATGTCACATTCCACCCAGCATTTGGAAACGTGTGTCCTGCTTTGTTGAGTTGGGTAACTATCAGTGAGTAGTCTTGACATACATTATTACCGCTATCAGATGAAGATGGCAAAATAGTCATATTGGAAGAGGCTTCTGTCACTCCTATTTGGTTTCGAGCTGTACATTTTGCAACAAAATGAAGTGAAGTATTCATGTGAATTTGTGATGATTCAATGACCACTGTGTTACCAGTTACTTTACATGCCACAACGTCTGCTGGTGTGCACATCCAAAAGAATTCTGTGATATCTGGGAAGGCATCTACTGTACATTTGATCTGAATTATTTGTCCTTGTTCAAAGGAGGCATCAGCTGCAGATTGCTGAAGAGTAACCACAGGTTTGTAATGAACGATGAAAGGTCCTATGCTACATCTTAGTTGCTGATTGGGAAATGCTAAACTGCTTGTTGCAGCACAGGTTGCTGTTCTGTTGTGAATCAAATGGCTGACATGCACATCCTGTGAAGCTCTTTGTATTCCATGTTCCTGATATCCTCTGCCTAGTGTTTCCTCTGATTCTGGAATCTGCCACTTTAATTCGACAGGTGGATTTCCAAGAGGAACCGTACACCAGATTTGAACGACTTGACCATTTTGTAGCACTTCAAGCTGCTTTGGACCACATTTAATATCCTCTTCACCAGGGAAGTGTAGGATAGAAATCGTTGCTATTCTTGAACGACAGGTAATGAGCTGCCCCTTTGCATTCAGAATGTACAGGACACATTGCTGCATTTGTCTTGTTCTGTTGACTTTTATGAATGTTATTGTTGATGTCATTACATGAGTCGACTCATTAAACTCTCTTGACATGAGACTATAGAAGAGAGAGGGGTTGACCTTCCAAAGGATTGAATCTGTGGCTGGATTGTAGTCAGAAACTGAGCATGTGAAACTTGCATTTCCTCCATCTTTTACAACGATATCTGATGGCTGATTTAGAAATCTTGGTTGACCAGGACTACTGCAAGATGCTGATTGTACCGGCATAAATGCCTTTAGAAGTAGAGCAAAAGAAACAGCACGAATTACCAATATCAAAGACATATTTTTGCCCTTTTGTAAAAGTTAAACAATTTCAATCTTGCTACTAGAGAGAGCGCTGGATTGTAATAATAAAATTAATGATTGCTTGGCCAGACTTTATAGTAATTGTAAAAGATGCTTACACCTACTTCGTAAAAAAACAAAGCAGTTTTGTGATTAATGGTGAAGTTTGTGAACAAGGGGAAATAATTAATATCCCTCAGTTGAAGTGCATGAATATGAACTCAATCCAACATTAATGCTTCCTGCCACTTGCCTCATGTTGCCCCAAAGTCATTTATTTCATTTCTGTCAAGCTTGGAAAAGCCGTGATTTGTGTGCAACACAGACAAATCTACTGAAACATTTATTATGTATGGGAATTTAGAAATATACAAATAATAAAATAAGGTTGCTCACATGTACTCCCTGCAAAAAAAAAATGTTCAACCCCATCACTCAGCAGCCCCTTTTTTGTATGTAATTGTGCTCAGGCTTCTCACAAATGATCCCTCAAATTGTCTTAGATATGCAGGATTTTAAAGTTATTTGAAGGTCCACCTCTCACTTGACCCATGTACCTACTAAGACCAGAGTAAAGCTGATAATTTCATGGAGACGTTCATTATATCTAAATATTTTTTTTTCTTCATTATATTTGTGTGCAGCACAGACAAATCTACTGAAACATTTAGTATATATATATGGGGATTTTAGAAATATACAAATATATGTTGTACAAACTTTGTGAAGGCGAGATTTGTACTGCTGACAGGACAAAGTTAAATTAGGTCCAAAAATTTCAGTACCTTGGCTCGTGGGTTCATCAGTCAAAACAAGATCTGAATATCCGAAAGGCAAAAGGCTGGACAGCTTTGAACAAGCTGACAGCCATCTGAAAATCAAACCTTGGTAGAAAACTGAAAGTCTGTTTCTTTAGGGCTTCAGTGGAAACTGTACTGCTCTATGGATCAGAAGCGTGGACATTGACGAGTAGCCTGGAAAAACAACTGGATGGTTGCTATACAAGACTCTTGAGAGCAGCACTAAATGTCAACTGGAGGGACCATATGACCAATATAGAATTGTATAGGGACATTACACCGATCTCAGCCAGACTGAGAGACCGCCGCCTCCGTTTTCAGTGGGCACTGCTGGAAGAGCAAGAGTGAAATCATTTCACAAATGCTCTCCTGGGAGCCCTCAAGGGGCAAACACACCAGAGGGTGCCCAGCAATGATTTACATTGACCAGTTAGAAAAAGAAACCTGTCTACCAAGGCAGGAACTCCCAAAGATCATGGAGAATAGAACTGAATGGAAAAAGCTTGTCAAATCATTGCGAGTACGCTCGACCTAGTAGTATACATTAGATGAAAAATGATTTCATTGTGTTATTTTGTTTACTTATTGAATGGTGTTAGTGCAGTTGAAATTGATAAAAACAAACAAAGCTCTAGTTATGTAATCACATCTTTATTATGTTAATGCAACATTCCAGTGAATATATGTCCATTGTAATCTGTGACATCAATTCTACCATTGAATTGAAAAATTAAAGAAATATCTTGAAGTAGAACAGAGAATCTGACAAAAGATATTTACTCCGATGATTTAGTTCTTGTTATGTCTTATGTATGAAGATAACTTGTAACATATTTGTTTACTTGAGGATCATCGTATTCTTAATATTTATCTTGGCAGATAGTTTGACTTTCTGGGACAATTCATGAGATTGTATGTTAATTGCATTAATAGATTACAAGGATTGAAGTTCGAGGCTCATTAGTTAATATAGATAATTTTAAAAAGATAAAAAGAAAACAAGCATATACACCTTTGTACACACACACTGGGAATCCTAATATGTACAGGATCATGAAGATTGTTTGATAGCCTTTTCCAAGTACTGGTTACGCTATTGATTTAGGCAGTAAACAAGATAACTTCATTTTTATGTATGGAATTTGTAATTGACCTTACCGCAAATACAAGGTTCGACAGTAGATGGCGACCTTCCTCCCACACTGCGCTGGCATAGAGAATGTTCATCAGTGTCAACTAATTCATTATTATACAAAACTATTGTTCAGGTCTCTTACAGCCTGTCTACACACAAATTTTGTTATTCCGAAACTCTTTAAAGAAACGTTGTATGAAAAATTATCGTATAAATTCCAGTGTGTCCACACACACAAGAACAAGTATCCGAAACTCTACAGCAAAACTTTGTTTATGTGCGCAGTTTGCTACTGCGGTCATGAAACGGAAACGGAAATAAGACTTTATGTTTCCTTTCCTGTGCGGTCATGTTAAGCCCACCTAGTTATACCGTTCTAGTTCGACCATGCGTCCACACACAAGACATTCCGCGATTATTTATCACCTGAAATCCTGCACAAGTTTTTAAAAAAATGACATCCGGTGATGCTTGACCCTGGAAACCTTATCTTATTAGTATCATCAAAATGCATTTAAATCATTCTTTTAGGCGACATGGACTTCACTGCTGGTAAACATGGTCAATTTGCAGGAAATTATGAAGGTTGTGTCAGCTTTTAATTTGAAGCCCTGCATACTTTTATAGTGTTAAACTTGTATTCTAAATTATACTATTACTCAAATTATTAAAAAGTACAATGATTAATTCAAAAGCTTTGTAATGAATGATGTTGAGATGAATGAATGGGGGAAAAAAGGAATATAAATCCTGTAGGTATATCAAATGTAATGACTGTCATGGGGAGTGGTCAGGTGGGGGGGGGGGGGGGAGACATAGACAACAAACAAAACCAATCATTTGCGAAGGAAATGTTTTGATGCAATATTTTTTTATTTTCAGTACAGTACAAAGCTTAATGAATGTGCATACAATAGGTTTATATATTATGTTAAGCCATTGGCTAAGAGAAAAAATCAGTTCCATTAAGTATCTGGAATCTTTCCTTATCAAATGTTTTATATATGCGTTGTAAACATTATGTATTGCATTCTTTATGACGCACTACACTTCACACACTATCATACCCAGTTCCATCCAGAAATAGATCCGGTTGTAGGCGCAATAGGGGTAAAGGTTGATTACCCATGATAGTGAATGTTTTGTTTTCTAAATTATTTTGTTTTTATTTCATGGTGTCCATGGCTCTGCTCCACAGTTGAATAAGACTTTGATAAATCATACTTTCGGTCTAGATCTTTTTGCTCCCAAAACTTCAGTTTTTTTTCTTCATAAGCTCCATACTAAGTGGGGGAGAGAACCTGTGCTCTGTGCAGGGCTCTTGCTGTGGAATGCTGTCGCTTGAGAGTTGCATACAGTACCTGATCAGTTGAAGTGTTTAAAAGTCTTTAAAAGTATATGTTTGCTTCTGCATGAAATTTTCTTACATTTTTGTATGTTCTTCCTTACTCCTATTATTTTGTTTAAAATGCAGATTCTTTGATGTGATTTTTTTTTTTATTACAAGTCCACCTTGAGAATTGGATTCCAAGCAGATTTGGTACTTTACAAATCTGATGTGTTGATATTATTATCAAAGCAAATATATTTGTTTAGTGTTGTTATATATTGTATAATCACATTATTTCAATATTCATTTTCATGATACATTGTAGATAACAAGGCCTTTGTGGAGAATATAAAAAGCATTCAACAATACTATAACAGGTATACCAACATATAATATTACATGGAAGGAAGCTCATACAAAGTATGTACACCAAAACTACTTTATGTCTCTTCTATTTTCTCATGGGAACTGTACAATGCATACTATCATAAGGGGTTCAAGATGGGTAGGGTGGAAAGAGAGAGAGAGAGAGAGAGGGAGAGAGAGAGAGAGAGAGAGGAGGGAGATGGAAATTATGATGACAACAACTATACAGTGACTACGGCAGAAAAAGAGAGAGGGGGCTGGCGATTGGACAACATTAAAATAAAGTAATGCATGTAAAAAGAGACAATTGTAAAACATACACTGTGCAAATAACAAAGTATCTTGCAAGTTCCTTATAATATGCTATCTTCAGAAGGAATTTGCATGTCATTAAAATTCTCATGTGTCAAAATTGCTAATCTATTGATAGTCTTTTGCCGTTAATCTACCAGTATTCTAACGTTAGTTTGGGCTTGAGTGCATGGGTAGATTGTGTCCACTGATTTATGGAGAACTATAATTACTAACCTCCTCAGCATGTTTACCATTACCATAATTCTGTATGAATCTACATCAGCATGCCTTTACTACTCTGGTGATGAGTATAGCACTCATAATCTTACATGCATATAAATGTTAGATTAATTGGAACATGAAATTGAGGATAGATTTCATCTTTTCATTTCATTTTTTAATAGGAAAAGGTGGTGGATCTGGAAAAGTGTGACAGTTCTGACTTTTGGGCCGTGGAAGGGGTATTTTATTTGATCTCCTTGCTTGTATTTGGATAACTACTAACCCATTCTATTCGAAAAATAGACTTTCTATTTTAGTCTAAAAAAATTGACTAATTTTCATTAAAATGGGTGCTTAAAATTTTGATAATTGTACTCCAATTGTTTCAATTTTCAAAACTAAATTTAAAAAAGTAATCACAAAGTGTGGCAACTTTATTGTATTGCCCAAGTTATTGAATTGCAAGCTCGGCTTCTGCCGAACCTGACTCAGTACACTGCTAAGGTTCGGCTTCTGCCGAACCTGACTCAGCACGCTGCTAAGGTTTGGCTTCTGCCGAACCTGACTCAGCACGCTGCTAAGGTTTGGCTTCTGCCGAACCTGCCAGAGCAAGCTGTTAAAGTTTGGCTTCTGCCGAACCTGACGGAGCATGCCGCCAAAGTTCGGCTTCTGCCGAACCTGACTCAGCACGCTGCTAAGGTTTGACTTCTGTCGAACCTGCTAGAGCACGCTGCTAAGGTTTGGCTTCTGCCGAACCTGCCAGAGCATGCCGCCAAGGTTTGGCTTCTGCCGAACCTGACTCAGCACGCTGCTAAGGTTTGGCTTCTGCCGAACCTGACTCAGTACGCTGCTAAGGTTCGGCTTCTGCCAAACCTGACTCAGCATGCTGCCAAGGTTCGGCTTCTGCCGAACCTGACTCAGCACGCTGCTAAGGTTTGGCTTCTGCCGAACCTGACTCAGTACGCTGCTAAGGTTCGGCTTCTGCCAAACCTGACTCAGCATGCTGCTAAGGTTTGGCTTCTGCCGAACCTGACTCAGCACGCTGCTAAGGTTTGGCTTCTGCCGAACCTGCCAGAGCAGGCTGTTAAAGTTTGGCTTCTGCTGAACCTGCCAGAGCATGACCCCAAAGTTTGGCTTCTGCCGAACCTGACTCAGCACCCTGCTAAGGTTTGGCTTCTGCCGAACCTGCTAGAGCACGCTGCTAAGGTTTGGCTTCTGCCAAACCTGCCAGAGCATGACCCCAAAGTTTGGCTTCTGCCGAACCTGACTCAGCACGCTGCTAAGGTTTGGCTTCTGCCGAACCTGACTCGGCACGCTGCTAAGGTTTGGCTTCTGCCGAACCTGACTCAGCACGCTGCTAAGGTTTGGCTTCTGCCGAACCTGCCAGAGCAGGCCGTTAAAGTTTGGCTTCTGCCGAACTTGCTAGAGCACCTTGCCAAGGTTCGGCTTCTGCCGAACCTGCAGAGCATGCCGCCAAAGTTTAAACATACAAAGGACTCAAGGTTTCAAATTGAAAAAGGACCAAAAGTGTGTCAAGTTGCATTTTACACATTCCTGCATGGGTGTTCATAGAGCATCATTCTTTCAGAGGAAGAGAGCTGCCTTAATGAGGAGCCTCTCATCTTCCCAATTCACGAACAGAAAAATGTCTTAAACAAGTATTTTCTGTACTATCTGGCTGGAAGAATACATTTGAAGCAGATCAGAGGTGACCACATGCCACATAAAGATGAAATTTGTTTGCCCCATGTCTACACCAAGAAAGATATACAATGAATACCTCCAGGACAAGCCACAAGGCACAGTTATTTTTATCCCACTGAATTCTACGAGCTGTGGACGCAATTATTCTTCTGGCACGTAAAACTTAAAAAGGCGAGTATGATCTTGAATCAATTTTTCATTAAGATATTGATATTTAGGTCTACATACATACAAGAGAGCTAGAGATTTTTGTGAGTGTGTGCCCTTTTAAATTTTCCATGTCTACATGCACTGTACGTCGATCCTATTTCATGCAATTTTAAATGTTAACTTACTTTGGAAGATCTGCACTATGTTCTTCTCTCAGCTCTTCTGTCAAGAAATTTAATTACTTAAGTTACTTACAAAAATCACATGCAGTACCATCTTCCCCCATAAACAGCCATCTGCACTGTACTTTTATGTCTGACACATATTACAAATGACAGTGACCAATGCCCCAATGTGTATGGCATGTTTTCATGTGGACAACGTGAACCCAGGGGTCAGACAGGTCAGGGGTAACCTAAACATTGCTGGACCAGCTAGAAGTGCCCATGGATTACATACATATACAGTAAGGTATGTGTACACTGCGAATAGGCATAGTGTTGCACAAGCCCTTCAGGTCATCTTAAAGGGGCAAATACAATATAAACAGAAATAATCATTAATGGACATGGATGTTATTTTGCCCCTACAGTCAATACAGACATCTATGTTCATACATTCAGTAGACAATTCCTTTCCAAGTTAATATCAAGTAGAAAAATATAATTTCAGGACAGTTGCCTGATATAATTTGGTACTTAATTAATTCCTACCTTCACACATGGCCATACAAATTATATGTCTTTAGTATAAATGCTGTGCATGCCTTTGATTTTCCGCACGATTGAAAGGAAGTTGTACTATATACAAGAAACCGGATGATGCGAGGAGGAATATGGGAAAAAATACTATCATAGATGGCATGATTGGATCAGTCCAAAACTAATCTACCTAATAAAGCGAGTGAGTTTGACATTAAAAAACCCTCTTATGAAGATGCTACATTAAAGTTTAAAGGGAAATCCTACCTTTATAGCAACTTGCTCTGGGGAAAAGCGAATAATCATAGGAGCAGATTGGTGAAATTGTCAACGAAATCGGACAAATAATACGTTAGATATGAATTTCTGAAAGTTATAAATTTAATGAATGCAATCACTTTACATATGGGAGTTTCAAATTGGCTGGATCGGTAATGCCACTATGACATAGTGACGGTACAATTACCCTGTCATTTGTTCCAATATACCAAACATGACTAAAATCTCATTTTTCATAATTTATGATAGAGATTTTTTGTTTATTGCAGGACCCCTAACATCATACATGTATGTATGCAATCCATATATATTTTGAATATTACCCAGAGTGAAAAGGTGTTTAGGAGAACACTGGAAATTAATGATATTTTAGCGTACAACAAATGGGAGTTTTCACAGTCGAATGACTATAGTTTGCCAATTTGAGATTCCCTTATGTGTAGTGATTACAACATTTTTTTTAAATCATAACTTTTTTTATTCTTTGTCTAATTTCCGTCAAATTTTCACCAATCTACTATAATTTTTCTACTTTCCCTCAGAGCAACTTTCTGTTTTTTAACCCCAATTCAACATAAAATAACATAGTTCTGGAAAAATCTGAAGCTGCATGCTCATCAGCTCACTCTGTAACAAGAGGTGCTCACTCTTTCCTGCAACACAGTTACCAATGCCCCAATATATATATATACATGACATGTCTTCATGTGGACAACGTGAACCCAGGGGTCAGACAGGTCAGGGGTAACTTAAACATTGCTTGACCAGCTAGAAGTGCCCATGGATTACATACATATACAGTAAGGTACGTGTATACTGCGAATAGGCATAGTGTTGCACAAGCCCATCAGGTCATCTTAAAGGGGCAAATACAATATAAACAGAGAAATAATCATTAATATACATGGATGTTATTTTGCCGCTACAGATATCTTTGTTCATACATTCAGTAGACAATTTCTTTCCAAGTTAAAACCACGTAGCAGAATATAATTTCAGGACAGATATGCCTAACATCATTTGTTACTTTATTCCTACCTTCACACATGGCCAAAAAAATTGCAAAGTGTACCATAATGATTCAATTAACTGCATACAAATTATATGTCTTTAGTATATAAACAGTGTATGCCTTTGATTTCCCCCAGGATTGAAAGAAAGTTGCACTACAAAGAACGCCGGGATGATGTAAGGAGGAATGAGAAGTTTTTGTCAGAAGAAAACTTTGGCAGGGTGGTCTTGCAGGTTCGGCAGGAGCCAAACTGTGGCAGCGTGCTCTGGCAGGTTCGGCAGAAGCCAAACCTTGGGAGCGTGCTCTGGCAGGTTCGGCAGAAGCCGAACTTTGGGAGCGTGCTCTGGCAGGTTCGGCAGAAGCCAAACCTTGGAAACATGCTCTGGCAGGTTCGGCAGAAGCCGAACTTAGGCAGCGAGCTCTGGCAAGTTCGGCAGAAGCCGAACCTTGGGAGCGTGCTCTGGCAGGTTCGGCAGAAGCCGAACTTTGACGGCCTAATCTAGCAGGTTCGGCAGAAGCCAAACCTTGGGAGCGTGCTCTGGCAGGTTCGGCAGAAGCCGAACTTTGGGAGCGTGCTCTGGCAGGTTCGGCAGAAGCCAAACCTTGGAAACGTGCTCTGGCAGGTTCGGCTGAAGCCGAACTAAGGCAGCGAGCTCTGGCAGGTTCGGCAGAAGCCAAACCTTGGGAGCGTGCTCTGGCAGGTTCGGCAGAAGCCGAACTTTGGGAGCATGCTCTGGCAGGTTCGGCAGAAGCCGAACTTTGGGAGGGTGCTCTGGCAGGTTCGGCAGAAGCCGAACCTTGGGAGGGTGCTCTGGCAGGTTCGGCAGAAGCCAAACCTTGGCAACATGCTCTGGCAGGTTCGGCAGAAGCCGAACCTTGGGAGCGTGCTCTGGCAGGTTCGGCAGAAGCCGAACCTTGGGAGCGTGCTCTGGCAGGTTCGGCAGAAGTCGAACTTTGGGAGCATGCTCTGGCAGGTTCGGCAGGAGCCGAACTTTGGGCGCGTGCTCTGGTAGGTTCGGCAGAAGCCGAACTAAGGCAGCGTGCTCTGGCAGGTTCGGCAAAAGCCGAACTTTAGCAGTGGCTCTGGCAGGTTCGGCAAAAGCCAAACTTTGGCAGCATGCTCTGGCAGGTTCGGCAGAAGCCGAACTTTGACGGCCTACTCTGGCAGGTTCGGCAGAAGCCAAACCTTGGCAGCGTGCTCTGGCAGGTTCGGCAGTAGCCGAACTTTGACGGCCTACTCTGGCAGGTTCGGCAGAAGCCAAACCTTGGCAGCGTGCTCTGGCAGGTTCGGCAGAAGCCGAGCTTGAAATTCAATAATTTGGTCAATACAAAATAGCTGCCGCACTTTGTGATTACTTTTTTTATTTTAGTTTTGAAATTTGAAACAATTGGAGTACAATTATCGAAATTTTAAGCACCCATTTTAATGAAAATCAGTCAATTTTTTTAGACTAAAATAGAAAGTCTATTTTTCGAATAGAATGGGTTTACTTTGTTCTCATAGAGGCCTTCGGGTTCATTCTTATCAGGTCCACTGTTGAAGCTTGATGAACTGTAGGAGACATCTTCTCGCACACTTTCAAGAGAGCCAGAAGATTTATATGAACTGCTTGTACTAGAACAATCAGAAGTGTCTGAAGATTCCTTTGAAGTGCTGGTGTTGTACAATGTCTGTGTCACAGCATACTGTCCCGCTGAATGTTTAAGAAACCCAGTGTCTTCATAGATGTGAGTAGACTCTGCATCCTTATCTATACAGATCGAATGTAACTCAGGATGAAGATTGTCTGAAGTGTTATTGCTTTGGTCATGTTGGTATTGGACATGAGTAGCGATTTGAGTGGTAACATCTTTGAAGTGTCGATAGAGAACAATGGATATGACTGCAAAGAGACCTGCTGACAATAGGATACCAGCAACCACAGATGCTGTAGATATGATGTAGACATTGTGTGGTTGCCTAGGCTTAGGCAAGGAGTCATCACTATTGACTTTCACTTCGATGTCACCATGCTCTATGTTCACATCTTCTGTAGATGACAGAGCTGGTGGTCTCTTGGGGGAAGTTTGCAAAGAATCTGCAGAAAGCATGTGTTGGGTTTCATCTGCTTTAGTGGCATTTGGTGTTGCATCAAATGTTACTAACCTTTCCGTATGTAAGGTTGCATTGGCCCCTCTAAGACTGCTTCCATTCCACACCTTTATCATCTGATACTCATCTCTATCATTCTTTGTGACTTCAGTATTTATAATGGTTATACGTGTTGAAAATGAACTGTTTCCCATCACGTTTCCTGCAGTGCAAATAGTGAAGAGAGTTGTCCCATTTTCTGAAGCAGCTGTTGCCCCTGTGGATCGAGTGACACTGATGGATCTGCTGCTAGACTGACAACCTTCCATGGTGTGAGGTGGAAAACAAGACCATGAGAAGTATGTTATTGGTGGATAAGCTTCTGCTTGGCAAGTGAGCTTGACAGAATTGTTCTGTACCACATAGAGTGTAACTTCTGTTGCAGTTACAGAGACTTGTGGTTTGTGGTAGACAACAAATGGACCTACGTTGCAAGAGAGTAGCCGGTTTGGAAATGCTTCTGGACTTGTTGCTGTACATGTGATGGGTTTCTTGTGAAGAGCAGGAGTGACCTTGATCTCCTGGGTTAAGGTCAATCTCCCAGTCTCCTGGTGGTGAGATTGATTCAAAGCATTCTGCTCCTCTGTCATCCACTGTAGCTCTAGGCTAGGATTCCCTGTTGAAATAGCACACCAGGTTTGGATCTGGTCTCCATTCTGTAGTGGATTGGTAGCATATGAACCACATTCGATCTCATCAGCCATTGGAAAGTACTGGGGGACTAAAGTGGCAATACGGGAATAGCATGAGCTTATTGAGAAATCTGAATTCACAATGTATAGCACACATTGATTGTTCTGTGGTATCCTACCGACATTGTAGACTGTTATCGTAGAAACCATCTGATCGGTAGACTCATCAAATGAGTTACGAATGACGCTGTGGTATTGCGAGGGATTAACAAGCCAGATTACCCTGTCAGAGTCCTTGACGTTTGCAACGGCACAGGTGAATGTTCCATTTTCTCCTTCTTTTACAGTAGTATCAGTAGGATTTATAACAAATATGTTCTGATGGTTATCACTGCATTCCATGGACAATCCATGGTTGGCATAAGAAAACAACAAGTAGCTTAAAACTTGTAAGTTGCATACAATAAACTTGCAGAAATCCATTTCCTTAGTTGTGTCGTAGTCCTGTATTGGGTAGATTAACTAGATTTGTAGCCCAAAATCCAAACAACACTAAGACATATCCCAAATGTTATAAAATATGATCTTTAAAAAATTAAGCATTGAAGAACATTGGTCCCTTGTTAAAGGAGACTGCCTTTCTGTAATTTATATAATTTAGTGCAAGTATGGAAACTTGTCTAAATGAGATGTACAGATTACAAGTAAAGGGTGATTTGCAGCTCCATTCAAATTCAGATTACATTGATAAATGAATGGATAGGCGCACTTCTTTGTTTCCATTGTCTTCCACAATATAACAGTATTGGATGGTTTTAATAACCTTCCTGAGTTGACAACAGGATGTGCCATGAATTGCAGTAAAATAATAGAAACATGTTGAATAATGTCTTTTCAATTCCAGCAGATGGTGTTTGTAGATGGTACTTGGATAGAAAACAAGATACATGCATTGTGCGATGAGAGTGCAGTAAATTTCAAATCAGATGATAAATTATGTTTGTGAAATATTCAAGAACATTTGAATAATTTGCAAAGGACCTGAAGTGTTGATAACATCAAGCTCCTTTATCATGTTTACATCTTGTCTTAAACCATTTGATGGAACACAGAGTTTGTGTTCTCAATAGACATAATTTCCTGCTTACATAAGTATGAAATTCAACAGGAAGTTTCTACAGAAAGTCGTATAATTGGTGTTTTACAGTGCATTCTTTTGCAAGCCAGGTTATTTAAAGTAATATACAGATATTTCTTACCTGCAGTATATATTTGGGAAAGTTCATGGTATTTGGTCATTATATGTTCCACATTGATTATTGTGGACACTGAGTAACCAAACCTCTATAACAACAAAATATGTATATACATTGTATAAAAAAATATGTATTGATTCCACACTCTCTGTAGCTGTTCTTCATTATTTACTGTCTTTCTGTGGTAATGGCGGAGGAAGAGGAAAGTTTTCTTGCATTTTAAAGCTGGATTTGGCATATGACTTGCGAAGTTCATGCATCTGAATTATTCCTTGGTTGTCATAGAGATAGCTGATGCCATCATCCTTGATGTCGCCAAGAGATTGCACACTTGCGTACTGGGAGGAATCCCCATCAATGATTTCAGAGGAAGATGAACTGTGTGATGCACAACTTGAACAGGAACATGTGTCAGGAGGAGGGTCTGTTTTGAAGATATCACAGTCATAGTGTGATACCTCATTGTTTGTTTCTTGTTGCTTAAAACTAGGCAGAGAGGACGGAATGGGTGCTTCTTCATAGATAGGCTCTGTCATATCTCTTTTATCGCATCCATCAATCTCTCCGGGATCTGCTGATTTAGAGACCTTGCCAGATATAGTAATTACTGTATCTTTCTGAGAATTTGCTTGGGAAATCAGTATTTTTGCAGCTGAAAAGCTTATTACAATTGCAATAAATCCTAAAATACATATAGCTGCAATATAAATGTACGTCTTTTTATCCAAACCTCTTGCACGGGCATGGCCTTCCATGGATCTAGTGTTGTTTGTTGTATTAATGTCTTTATATTCACCAAGTTCTATCTGTAATGGTAAATCAGTATATAGCTCTTGTGTTATTTCTCCATAATTAATGGTGTTCTGGATGACTGTTTTTAAAGTTTGAAGATTTCCTTCCCTGGTGCCATCATGAAATCTTGCTTTATCCGACACCATAAAAGGACCTATGGTGCACTTGAGCTGTTCACCTGGAAAGTACCTCTCGCTAGTAACCAAACATGTTATAGTCTTATTGTGGAAAGATGGATCAACCTGGAGTTCTTGTAACAAAACTTGTGTGTTGTTATCAAGAAAGTAAGTGCTTGATTGAAAGAGGCTTGTCCCATCCAGAAACCAGGCCATGCTCACAGCAGGATTGCCTTGAGGAACTTCACATCTCATCAGGATGGTTTCATTTTCTTGCAGGTTTGGTACAGTACTCGGACTACAGTATAATTCCTCCTTTCTTGGAAAGTACATCACATTTAGTTTGGCTTCCTTTGAGATGCAAGTTGTATACTGGTTCTGCAAATTGACAATACTACCAATACAGGTATGGGTGCTATTGCTGTGTTTGTTCACGTTTGCAAATCCAATTCTTGAGGTTAAATGCTTTGTCCTGCGATCAAAATTGATGGCCATGGCATTGTATGGTAATGGAGGACTGCTTATCCAGGTGATAGTATCTGTTTCAGGATTAGACTCTGACAATGTGCATGAGAACAAGGCATTTTCTCGTTCCTTTACCGTTAGATCTGCTGGATGTTCCATAAAGACAGATTCAGAATCATTGCAAAATCCATTTATCTGAGCACATAAAACTAGTAATAACATCAGTCGGAGCATTTTGACATCCATCCTAATAAATTTTGTCTTTGACACTCCCAAAGTAGACACCCTGTAGCAAAAGCAAGTATTTCAATTCGAATGGAAGCAGTTTGTGGCTGTAAATCTTCTTGCTATATTTGTATTTTTGTGATAGCAGCCTGTCTTTAAGTCTGTTAAATTCAGCCTTACGGTAGTTTCAATTGCAGTTGGCAGTTGTTTTAATGGCACTTTAACCAAGTTTTTGTTGTTATGCTCTTGTTTCTGTGTAGTTTTGACCACAAAAAGCTACCGTACTCTCTTGCTCAAGTGAGTAGGCTTTAATGTGTTTTGCAATTTTGGGATGTCATCTGAAATAATTGTTCAGTCTGTCAAAATGTGCATTATAGTTGTTTCGATTGCAATTGACAGTTGTTTTAATGGCACTTTAACTAAGTTTTGGTTTTTATTCTTTTGTTTTTTTGTTGTTTTGAGTTTCAAAATGCTGAAGTGGGTGTAGTCTTTATTGTGTTTTAATTATTTGGGGATGTCATCGGAAATCATTTTAAAGTGATTTATTAGTTTAGACTTTGTTCAGGGATGAACTTTTACCTAATAACTTTAGGATATGTAGAAGTGTCGTAGTCGAGTGGGTTAAGGACTTGACTTAAAATTCAAAGGTTGTGGTTTGATCCCGATACAGCACTAATGTCCTTTGGCAAGGCATTAATCTCCATTTGCCACACTCGACCCAGGTGAAGTAAATGGGTACCTGGCAGGAAATAATTCCTTAAAATGCTAGAGCGCTGTAATGGCAGCTAGGCTAAAGCCGGGGTAATAATAAATGCGCCTCAGAATAGAATTTCTAGATAGACGGCACTATAGAAATACCTATTATTATTATATTAACCCATCTGCGGCATATTAGGAAAATACAGTTATGAATATTTTCTAAACTAAAAATCCCATTACATCCTCAAATGGTACCACAGTTCACTTCAACACCATCCCAACTGTTTAAAAAATCAACCTAATGGCAGTTTAAATAGCATATTATATGTAGTATAGAAATCATGTTCGGATTATGTAATATGTAATGTTGGCCCATTTGAATAGGTGATGCAAAAGGCTATTGAAATTGCCGTAGTTTGAATTTTTAAAAGTAGTTGTAATTTTTCTTTGTACAAATTAAAGAAAACACATCAAACCAAAAGAAAACTAAGCTGAACTAAACCAAACAACAATATATAAAGTGTATTTCTCAAGAGTAAATGACTTTATTACTGAATATTTATTTCTAACATGGAAAACATAATTGTACCATATGGTTAAGAGAGATAATACATTAAACATATATGCATGTACACTTACTCATAAAGCTTTCATTGAGAGAAAATGAAAGGATTACTGTTTGAGAATGAATAGAATAGCATCAAATATATAATATAAAAGCTGAATATAATATCACAAAGAGTTTATAGCCATTAAAGACGAACTTGTTCCATTTGAATACAATTTAGTTTAAAATCACTTAAGTTCAAGTTCAAAATATGAGTCTAATCATGATAGTATGTAGAAACAATAGAATACAAGTTACACTGGCAGGTTATAAATGACCTAAACCTACACAACATTATGTGTTATACAGAATCCTTTGTATTCAATTTTGTATCTGATAGAGCGACTTTGCCTTGTTTGCAAATATATATCTATATAGTATATAACCACATATCTTCATATTTTATAAGTTTAGTTCAGTATTTGATCAGCCTTTGGGTGAAACAGGTTTAACAACTAAGTACATGGAAGAATAAATTCTCCAGCCTACACATATTTACACCACTATACAGTAGTTGAAAAATGTCAGTACCTGCAGCTTCATGTGCATACTTACACTGTACCAACATATAGTATGTATATACGGTTCTGTACAAAATATATAATACCTGCATGTTGTTAGAAATGCAATTATAATTTCAATGCTTAACTTTTTTAAGAACATTAGAACCAAAATGTAGTAGTTGCATTCTTTTTATGTTTGGAAAAAGAAAGACACCTGGAATAATCTAAAAAGTTAAATTGAAAATGCACAATGAAAAACTTCACACAGCGAGCGTATTCAGACCCTCAACAGAGAATGGTTCTATAATAGCATGTCCATTTTACTCAGGCATGCAGTTTTCTGTAGAGGTTTGCCCCATTATTGACAGACGGGGAGTTGTTGATTCCTTTTCTAATCTTTGGATCCATTCATTTCACAACATTAGAACTTGGGAGAAGAATTATTGCTCAAGAGAACTCAACAATAACATATAAATGAATGGTGATAGGATCATTATCTATTATTCATATCACTTATCTTATTTTACATCTGCCAGTAAAAAGAAAACACATGCAAAATGCAAGTGATCAACTTATACAGAAGGTATATATACAGAAAAAACTCACATAAAAATAAACAATGTAATTGAGAAATGGGAGAATATTGAGTATTCTTGTATGTGGATAGGGGTAACAAAGCAAAAGTGCTGTTTAAGTCAGGTGAATTCCCAGTACCTCACACATGTATATTCTGAATAAATGCTGATACATAAAAAAAAACAATATGGTACCAAATCTAACTCTTTTTTTACCTTTCAATTCCTTTTTCTCTTCAAGGAATAAATATTTTTTTGTCCAATCACAAACATACGTGCTACCGGTATGTACATGATGTAAGACCAAAGTGTGGAAAAACAATTTTTAAAACATATAGTATCTAAACAGGGATTTACTGTGTCTCGTGTACACTCTATTCCACTTTTGAGCACTTCTTCATTTCCTCCACTGATTTCTTGATATCTTTCAAATCACTTGCCAAACGACTTTGTACTCTCTGGAAGCAGTACAACATGAAAATAGTATTTGCAAGTAAAAACATACTTGCAATGATAATCAAACTAATCGACAACATCATGCTTTTGCTCTCACCTTCAAGTTTCACAACTAAAGTCTGCTTTTCATTTCCAGTGTCGGTACTTTTGTATGTGACAGTAGGGCCTTCTTGTGTGAATCTGTTTTCTTTGTCCTCTTTGATGTAAGGCTCATGTGTGGATGATTTCTTATAGAGAGACGAAGTTGAACTTTGAGAGCATGAATTTGCTTTTGTTGTGTTGTCAGGACTCCACGCATAATCATTACACTCACACTGTATCTTTGGTAATCTGTAAGTTGAGGAACAACATACCAATGGAAAAGTTGTCCTAACCCAAATTTTCTGCAGAGTATGAGTTTGGTTTGAAATGGGGATTGTCCATGGTGGCAATTGCTCGTTATTTTGAAAACATTTTATGTATCCAGGTTCTGTACCTGTAATTGCTGTGCAATTCATCATTTCCCAAATTTCATTTATGCCAAAGTGCACCTTTTTGACAGTACTCATGGTACAAGATGCTCTGCCAGGCGGGTACTCAATAGATACTGAAAACTTTTGAGTTGTATGCTCGACAATGCTTCCATCCCTTACAACTTCACAAATATATTCACCAGCATCTGCACGAGAAATGTTTTGAATTTGTAAATGAACGATTTGATTGTTGGATTGTACTGCAGATATTTTTATTTTGAACCGCCTGTATTGGCTTGATGTAAGCATATCGACCACTTTTCTTCCATCCTGAAAGAATGGTGCATTTTCCCCTATTCTCAGTTGAAAGTTAAGAGGTTCCTCAAGATGATATACATATCTTAATTCTGCTAGTTCTCCCTCTGTAAAGGTAAACTGGAAAGACATACATACAGGGCAGAATGTTGAAAGTGCAACAAGGATGAAGTGAAGAATATGCATATTGAACCAATAAAAATACTCTCTAAATATACTTTGATTTATTCTTTTACCAATAATTCTAATAATAAAACTAGGCCAGTATGAATATACCCTCTATATCATCAGTAATATAATTCAAACCTTTAGGTAAAGTCTTCACATCTAACCATTAATACATGTAAAAACCAACATAGCAAATATGATTTCAATCCAGATGAAAATTCTGGTAGCAACATAGGTATGTTGTGCTGCTGATGTGATATACTTTGGTAGTACTGGTACTTCTGTGATCCTTTCCGGCTTCTCTGTAGAAACTGTTGCTTCTCTCTCTGACAGGGTATGAGTTAAAAGCACAGTTCGTGATGTTGAATGCTGACGTTCAGGATCAGGTGAAACAAAGTCTTCGCACCAGTGATAGCTTTTGCGGTACAGCTCGCTAACAGAACAGCATCGGAGTGATCTTCTTGATAGCCAGAATATGAATGTTTTTACATCATCTCCAGTAATGAATCGGGGATTGTGTGCAATAGTTGCGCCTTGATGCCTTGAGTAGCAAATAATGTTACTTTCGGGATAACCGTTTTTTGCTGAGCACTTCAATGCTGGTAAATGTCCATAGTTTGCATGCGTCGTTAAATTCAGTTCTCCAGGATTGTACCATCGGCAGGAAGCTGCTTCAGGAGGATAGTATACTCGTAGAATGTATGATTGTGAAGTAGTCGAAGTTGAGTTGCTACATTGGAATACAGCCTTGTATCTTCCAGCATCATCAACATGTATTGATCTGATTTCCAGGTTCACGATCAAATGGTCAAAAACAGTTTTTGTTGTGATATGAGTTCTAGAGAGCTTCACTTCTGAGAATTGTTCTGTATAAAGGTACGTGCCATTGAAATTGAAGAGCTGGCCGTTAAATCTGAGGGCGAATGTGCAGTTTTGTGAGTTTTGATCCACCAGGAAATCAAAGATATATTCAACGTTTTCTTCAACATGAACAATTTTGCAGTGCTTCACCTGTTGGCATGTGTCGCTTCCTAATGTTAGATCTAGGATGGCAATGAAGTTGAGTAGTATGCCTAGAAAATGCAGCATTTTGGATTTTTCTGAAAATATAAAGAAAATAAGATATAAATATTATGCTGAAAATATATAGAATTGTATAAAATATGAATGATGGTTCTCCACAAACTATACTGCATTTTGAAGAAAGATGTCACTTAATAACCACACACCTGAAGTCAGCCCTGCTTTGAATATTGGGCAAGCTATTTCTACAATATGTTACTGACTACTAAGAGTTTATGATATCTGACGGTTGCCTTGATTTTCAATCTAGGCCAGGTCTGAAATAAAAAGTGAAATGATTGTCAATTTATATCAATAGTACCATAAAAAATACTTGATATAGTTGATAATATATGGGACATGATCAAATGACCTCATGTTTTCAGTTTAAAGAAAATTATTTTTGTATGTAACTGCTTCAAGATAATGAAATTTCATCTTTTTCAAGTATTTGAGTGTCACATTTTAAAAGTTAGAATACATTGTAGAATGATACAAAAGTGAGAGGGGAAATAAATGTAATTGACTTCTTAGTATTTGATATGAGCTAAATCAGAGAAGTTACAAGTTAATACTCATAAATGATCTGTTAACTTTTTGGCTTGGAAAATATTGGAATGACATCAAAGTTGATAAACTTTTTAATCAATATTTATACAATAATTGCTTTTCTGAAAAATCTTTAAAAGTGCTTCAATAAGTTTGTTGACTGAAATGTTCACATCGTGTAGAAACATTTTACTTTTAATGCAAGTATATCAATATACTAACCAGTTGCCACTCTTCAGGAAGTTCAAATCGCACATGAGATTTCATTTTCCACAAATAAAATAACATGTTGCCTGGAGTATAGAATGGTGGTACTACGTTAGTAGATTTTAGCAGAAAGCCAGAAACTGTCTTTTTTACTGCCTGCTTCTGTATCTGCCTCTGCCTTTAGTCCTTAAGTCTCTCAGCTCTTCCTGAAGATTTCAAAAGAATTCAAAATAAATATTCAATTGAATTTCCACGATTCCATGTGATTGAATTGATTGATTGGTAACATTAATTTGTCCTTGGCTATAATTTTCCTCTAGTTCTTCCAATGTACATGCATGAATTTCTGTTAGGTTCATGGTACATGTATACGACAAATGATACATGCATATTGTATCGCAGCATTAGCCTTTACGATCCTGCATGTAAATGTATCAGTTCACTTGCAAATGTCTATTAATTTTTATATAAAACACTTACTTACTCACTTAAGCAGAGTTATCGGAGTATACACCAGTACTCAAACAAAATGGCCTCCTGAATTCCTCAGTGGATTGTTGTTACAAAAAAGTCTCCAACAAACAATCAAACTTACTCGTTGATGTTGGGGGTGTAGCCTCTTTTATTTGCTTTGGAAAATATCCAAACATAATTTTCCCCAGGGGTGCAAAGGGGTGCGATACAGATGTGTCTGGGTTGGAATGTGACCGTTTTCAAGTTTTGATCAAAGTTCACTGAAGAGCCATAAATAATTCCACCATGAATTGAAAATGAGCTGATCTAAATAGAAAAAAAAACTGTTAGTCTTATCTGCAGAAGCTGTGAAAATAATACTTGTCAGTGTTTCATACCAACTTCAGTTGTGACAGTCCCTCTCCTTTGCAAGCCTTTTGACAGGCACAGGTAGTTGTTCTATTCATATGTATACTTGTATGGGGTTTGAGATATATATTATGTGCTTGACTCTCCATGTATTTGTTTACACCAGTGTATACACTGAACATTGGATCCAGGTGCCTGTTAAAGCTAAACTTTAGTACTGGTAATGCGATTGCATTGTGAAAGAAAAGGTGTGGAAAGGATCAGAAACAGTTGATCATGTAGCATGTAAGTATTGGTGTGCACTGCAAGGTTCTGGAGTCATCAAAATCATAATAAATTTGACCGAGTCTTGGTAAAGTAACAAGCACATACACAGAAAGCTATGTATGGGACAACACGCATGTTGTCGGGGTTGGTACTACCTTGATTCCTTGTCTTTCTATGCTCATTACTCAGCCAGTATACATTTTCTTCCAAAATTGTTTGGCACATGTCATTTATTTGTAATCTTGAACATTCAGTGTAAGTTTCGTTTGATTCTGTGAGAAATAATTTTCTTTTTTTTACCACTACTGGAGGTTAGCTTTAACTATTTATGAATAAAGGTCTTGAAATCAGTACAAACTAATACCTTGGAATTCCCCAGTGTGGTCTCATCTTATCAATTCCAATAAACTTTGACCTAGCTTTCTACTTCACTGTTCTTATTATGACTGTTCTTATTAGGCCTGTCCTCATCAGCTCGAGATTGCCAAATATCCCGCTATTTTCACTATCCTGATCGCAAATTATACAGCTAATTTGCTTCATCATCAACCCGCAGTTGCAATTAGCGGGATATTTGGTCAAGATAATCATCCCAAGATATCTTGGGCTAGTTTGCAAAATATCCCGCTATTTGTCCGGTGCGTCTCCACCAGCCTGAAGATTCGCACTGTGCGCGAACGCTGAGCAAAATATCTTGAGCTAATGTCTCGAGCTCGAGGTCAAGTCTCGAGCTGGTGAAGGCGCGATTTGTAACTTCAGGCTTATTTCCCAAATCAGAAATAGCAGGCTATTTGGCAATCTCGAGCTGATGAGGACATACCTAATATCACTTTGGGCATGCATTTAGCCAGAATGTTCAGAATTTTTTTTTGAGGTTTGTTTTTAGTTTGGTCAAAGCTTATTTGTCTCATACATTACTGAATATGTTCAATGCTTTAAATATATATGATTAAATACCTACTAGAGTTCGGATAAAACCAGATATCAAGTGAAATGATACCTTCAATGTCAAGTTATTTCCGTAATGCCACAATACTTGGTAACAAATGCGACATATATAATGATCAAATACTGTGGATTTGCCCTGTTATTTAGGTGTATCATGTGAAGTTGATTAGTATTTATCCTGCCATTCAGATTAGTGTCAATTTCATTATTTGATAAGTCATCAATTCCCTTATAATTTTTTTCAGTTTTCACAGGAATCAAAGCAAATCATCAACTTATAAATTCTCAAACAAGCATAAAAGAATGTTGCAGTTATAGAATGCATATTTCATTTTACATTGGTGAGTTTATTCATAATTTCATATTGCAGTTTATCTTCTGAGTCTCTCTCTCTCTCTCTCTTTCTCTCTTTCTCTCCCCTCTCTCTCTCTCTCTCTCTCTCTCCCTTTCTCTCTCTCTCTCTCCCTCTCTCCCTCTCTCTCTCTCTCTCCCTCTCTCTCTCCCTCTCTTCCCTTCTCTCTTCTTCCCTCTCTCCCTCTTTCTCTCTCTCTTTTTCTTTCTCTCTCTCTTTTTCTTTCTCTCTTTCTCTCTCTGTCTCTATCCCTCCCCCTCTCTCTCACTTCCCCTCTCCCCTTTCCTCTCCGCTTTTTTCTTTCTTCTCTCTCTCTCTCTCTCTCTCTCCCTCTCTCTCTCTCTCTCTCCATCTCTCTCTCTCTCTCTCTCTCTCTCTCTCACTCTCTCTCTCACCCCTCTCTCTTTCTTTCTTACTCTCAACCTCTCTGGATAGTAAGGTAGTCAAGAGTCTTTAAACAAATCACTGCTGAGCCTGGAAAATGCCTTTTTTATGTAGTGTTTTAATGATCTATAATAAAAAATGAGTCAAACAATTTTACAACTTCAGTTCTAACATTTATTTCTCAATTTGCATATAGACAGCTAGTGCATGCAAGTACGATATACCAATGTTTCAGTTGTGTAAGTCAAATAATAATAATACATATCATTTATAAAGCGCCTTTACAAGAAATACAGAGTGCATTAACTTATTAAAAGATGTCGTACAAAACAATGATGTTGGTTCTTTTTTTTCTAACTTTAATATTACTGACTTTCGCTAAGTACTGCATAACAATTATGTATCTTCTGCATACCCAACATACCTTGGAGAGTATGTGATGACTTTTGCATTGAAATCGTACAGAAAGTGAATAGATACAGGCCAAACATAGAACGTTGAGTTAAATATACTCCCTCTTTCTTTGTAAACTCTTTAGTGTTTATTGCATGTATTAAAATTAATTCAGAAGAGAGCTTAAATTGTTTTGAAAAATACATGAATGAATAATTAAGCATGTAGTTGTGATTGATTATCATTTATTCATTATAATTATAATTGACAATTCAATGAAATATTAAACACGGTCATGGATGAAGAATGGTGGTTACTTTTCCATGTTTTTAGGCATGTATCAATAATTTGTGTGAAGTTGGTGAGATCTTCAATGTTGTATACAAATATATATATTGTTCACTATTATTAGGAACTGATTATGTATGAATTATGAAATTGGATCAGTCTACAAAAGTAGATATATACATTGTTGTATGTTGTTAGAAGTTATAGAATCATCCCACCAATAATTTCTTGAGACATTTGTCTACAATTAAGAGAATAGAATGGAAATGATTTTATATTAAACTATTTCGGTGATGGAATATGCATGATATGTTAACTACATAACAGTATTTTCAATATATTAATATACTATAAAAGTATGGAACCCCAAACATACAGAAAAATTATAGATTGTTCACCAAAATACCAGTTTCTACAATTAAGAAAATAGAATGGAAATGATTTTATATTAAACTATTTCGGTGATGGAACATGCATGATATCTTAACTACATAACAGTATTTTCAATATATTAATATACTATAAAAAGTATGGAACCCCAAACATACAGAAAAATTATAGATTGTTCACCAAAATACCTGTTTCTACAATTAAGAAAATAGAATGGAAATGATTTTATATTAAACTATTTCGGTGATGGAACATGCATGATATCTTAACTACATACATGTAACAGTATTTTCAATATATTAATATACTATAAAAGTATGGAACCCCAAACATACAGAAAGATTATAGATTGTTCACCAAAATCCTGTTTCTTCAGAGGACCTTATCTGGGATTTTCTTTAGAGGAAGAGGTGGTGCTTCATTGAAAGTGACATTTTCCAATTTTGATCTGTTAATCCGAGATGAATTTGGCTTTCTTATTTGTTTCTCAATTACACTCTGATTTCCATAAATATCATTAGCCGTTAATTCTGTGACATTTTCTTGATTTGTGACTGATATCTCAGATTTGTCAGACTTATATGATCCATAAGAATAATCATTTGAACTTGCAGTCGAATTATGGGAATTCCCAGACACGCTATAATTATGAATATTGTTTGATTCATATGAATCGCATGAATAAGTGCTTACTGAGTCTCTGTATGTCTTTGTTTGTTTTGCCTCAAGCTCATGACGTATTTCTGTTAGATCTTGGTAAACATGTTCCTCTTCCCCAGCTGACAATGCCTTGCTCACTGTTTGATGTTTATCCTCCAATTGAATAGTTTCTTTTTTAACTTTCTGGTCCCGTGAGCACATTGCGGAACTCTCATGACGAAAATGGCTGTACAGAACCATAGTTATTACAGCAAAAATACACCCAGCCAGTAATAAGCTTCCTACTGCCGCTGCTGTGGCTATCACAATAACATGTTTGTTTCCAGAACCTTCTTGCAAAACCATTGAATCAGATCCTTCTTTGTTGCTTGAAATATGATTTTGATTTTTACTACTCTTGGTCTCTTCAATCACATGAGTAGAGAGTGCAAGAGACTCTGTAGTGCTTCTTCTGTTTATCAATATGTCTTCAGCTAATGTATCTTGAGCATTTGTAATAAGTTCAGATATGCTCTGGTTCACTTCCATAATCACTTGGCCTTCTCTTGATATCAAAATACAAGCAACCCTCTTCTCAATGTTTCTTAGTTTTAGGCTTTTAATGTTCACAGTATATTTCCTCTCATACCTTGTTTCTACAACAACATCCTCATGTGCAGGGATGCTCCTGTTGTTGAACAACCACTTGACTGTTGATCCTTCTGCAAGGCTTAAGGTACTGTTGATGGTGCACATAATATAAGCATCCCATTCACCCAATCCCACTAAACTAGCATTTACAAGTGCTAACCCCATTCGTAGATTTGATTCTACATCCTCTTCTTCAGGAATGAAGTATGGAAGGATCCGCACCTTTGTTTCCACCATGGTCGTTCCAAGAGAGTTTGTGGCAAAACATGCTATGGTTACAGAACAGTCTTCATCATGTAAAAAACAAGTGTTATTAGGAGACACAGTAACGTTCAGGATATGGTTTTGATTTTGTACCAAGTCACATCCTTGTACTACGTTTGACGGTAGACATGACCATGTGATGTTGGTGATTGCAGGGAATGCTTTACCGTTACAAATCAGTTGTTGGTTAGGTTCACCAGGTCGTATGATTAAACCTGGCGGACTTAGAGTGAGATGAGGTTTGTGATATATGATGAAAGGGCCAATGTGAACCGACAGCTTACGGTCAGGAAACGCTACAGGACTTGTGACTTCGCAAACTATTGACTGGTTATGTAAGGTGGGCACCATCTCCAGATTTTGCGTTAGCACCTTGATAGTACCATATACATGACTAGCCACCAATGTTGCATTTCTATCACCCTCAACTTTCCAAGCGAGATGAACTTCAGGGTTTCCGTTTAGAACCTGGCACCGAATCGTAAAGATCTGCCCCTCTTCCACTACCCCTGGATGTTGAGGTTCACAGAGTAGCTCGTCGTCACGTGGAAAGTAATATGCATTGAGATTAGCTACCTCAGAGTAACATGTTTTTGTCATGTAGTTGGAGTCTAGAATGAAAGCAACACATTGCTGAACCTGACTGTTTCTCTGAACTCTGAAGACAGTCAAGTTTGAAGTCATCCTGTGGGTCCATGGATCATAGAACTCTGATATGACGCTGTAATACTGGGAAGGGTTCACTTGCCATATCAACGTGTCTGTAGCATTGTTGAAGTTAAAAGCAGTGCAGATGAAGAATGCATTCTGCCCTTCATAGACTGTGAGACTCTCCGGGTCGATGTCAAATACTGAATTGCATTTTGAAGGTGTTCCATAGTGAAAAATGCATGCAAGAAAGTAGAACACCATAAAGTAATATGCAAGAAAGTTCAATCTGATATGCACGAGGGCCATGATTTCAAAGAATATTCACAACCCAAGGTGTTAGATTCACAATTGATAAGATGTCTCTCTGGCTCTCTGCAGTTGTGAAACATTATGAAACCACTTTCTCATTTACTTGGTTTCAGGTAGCTGTCACTTACTTTGTTTTCTACGTACTTACTGTGTTCAAGCACTTAGGAGTTAACTCATAGCCTGCCATGAGGCTGCGTGCACGCTATTGTTACGCTGCTTCTTGCATGCTAGCAAACATTCGTAATAGCAGTTATTGTTCATGCCCATTGGACTGTGCCTAGTGTTTTGCACGCGCTATTGTTAGTACCATCGCGTTAATCCGATTATCTCGTTATAAATCTGGCACTGGGGGGATTAGCCCTGTGGCAGGATAAGAGTTAAGGAGAGTTTTCATTGCTATCAATCATCTATACAATTTATGATGTGGTTGCAAGGAGAAGTGAGGTTTTCATGCTAAACCTTTTCCTGTGCATTCACATGCTTTTTGTTTCTGTTTTTTTAAATTTTAATGTGTTTTTTCTGTTAGCTGCCATTTCTAAAAGTAGAAACTGTATGAGTACTGTAAGAATATTCAAGCATTTACATGCCTAATGAAGTAATTTTCAACATCCAGTACGTGGTTCTTAATCATCAGGCATGTCACTGGGAGGTATATTGATCATTTGAGTGTTACCTGTGGTCCATCAAGGGGTGGTCAACATTTTTTTCTTCTGGATAATGGACAATTATCCACCTGCATTCCCCTTCCCCTTTTGATGGGGTAGCATAGATTTGGCACTTTAACCTTGATTTGTCATTTTCAATCATTTTGAATGGTAATTATCAGAAAAAATGCTTTGATTTCATTATTTTAAAATAATGCCTTCTTAGTTTCCATTTTGTATCTTTGTTCATTTTAGATATAGGATATTTGATTAACGCTGATAATTTGTGGAATGTAAACTTCATGTACATGTATAAGAACATGTTAAAGTATACTTTGCAGTAATTAAAATAGTGATCAACATTGAAATTCTACATAAGATATATGCTTATCTCTTTTTACTCTCATTTCTCTGATGTTTTCTCTTCCATTTTCAAACATGTCTGGTTAAGTGCACCAAGTAGAATTGTCAATTTTTCTTGTTATTATCCCATTTGCTTTGTCAAAATGTGATTTCTAATTTCTGATGTATATTAAGACTGGATTAATTCAAAAAGCAATTACTCCCTTGCTTACAAGATGTCACGCCATATCCCTATTAAGAATTTGGCTTGAAGCCATGGATATTTCATTTTTTGAGGCCTGGGCATTTTCATGGTATTATGCCTTTGATTTTGAGAGTGCTGCCAAAGGCTGGTGTTTGGGTGTTGTCTACCCTTTGAACTAAAACTTGGCAGAAATATGTTTATAGATTTGAGACCAAATGTATGAGTCATTCATTATTACTGTGAACAAAAAATGTTGTTCTTCATTTTGTGATATACTGAGCCCTTATCCCCCCCCCCCCCCCAAGTGGATGATTGTTGTGTTGTTTCACTTTAAATGCTTACCAAGTGCAGTCAACATAATCAAATTTGTATGAACTAGGACATATTATAATACAAATAGATTATAAGGGGGCTTGTCAAGGCCCACTTCAGTATTTTAGTAACTATTATTGTGAATGCAATTTACAAAACAAGCAGTATGAAAGTGATAAAGCTAGTTGTTCGTTCTGCATATATTTTGTATCTAGTTAAATTTTTACCAAAGAAAGTGATCCCCTGATAAACCCACAAACTTGTTGCACAATATTTAGCAGGGATGGAATTGATCAAATTGGCAAACACATTGACAATCATTTTGAATTCAGTTTGTATTTATAATGTAAAATATGTTAGTATGAAAACATCATTTTTTCATTTTTCTCTTCCATTTTTTTCCTATGCAGGAAGCTTTCGTTATTTTGAGAACTACTTTGATATGCCAGGATGTGTGGTGTGTGCCAGATTAGTGGATATCATTGACAGACAGGTACATGTTCAAAATAAACTGTTCCCATAGAATATACTTTTGTGTAAATATAAGGGGTTCAAAAGATATTAGCAGATGTTAATGAACGGCAGTATTGACCCTATAACAATATGATCTACATCAAAATTGATTAAAGATAACTGCAATATAGGTAAACGACCCCCTTTCTCCTATTTTTATGTTTAAAGATGTGTATAATCATTTTCAGTCCCTTCAAAAATTGATTTAAACATATTTTAGCAGACAAAACAACCATCGTCATGTAAGTTGTAGGCTTTGGAAATGGAATTTACTGTACTAGTCAAGTATAAGTAAAGGCAGATATTTTAATTTGCGATCTACATGAAACATATCATCATATAATACCTGAAAGTTTTCAACCGTAGAAGTATTTTCCACCTTCATGTAATACTCTTTTCCCTTATTTTCCATTCTCCCCTCACATTTTGTCACTTCCACCAGGCAGGGAAAAGACAAGACGAATACACATTCTGGCCAGATGTCCTAGAATGCTTTGGTCTTGTGTATAAAAGAGAAAACTTTGCAGGTGAGTTATGAAAATAAAAACATTGCTTCTTGCCCATTTTATTTCCTCTCTGTTTCTTTTAGATATGATTTGATATTTGACTAAAGACAGAATTTTGTTCTTGTGTGATTATCATCCATTCAAATATATGTTATTACTAATGTACTTTGATATTTGAAATGGAGTGTAGTTTGCAAGAGCTTTTCTCATCTTTGAATGCAGTATTAGTGTTAGATTCCCACCAAACCAAAATGCAAACCTTTGTTCATTACTTTTGGTAAGTTCTTTTTTATTGTTAGTTGTATTAGTAATAGTTATTGTTTTTCATTGCATCTCATAGATAATATAGGAGGATATTTCCCAGCCTACAAAAGTGATCCATTGAAGTACGTTGAACCCTGCAGTGATGCTGTCAAAGGCTGGTTCAAGAAGCTGAAGGATGCTGGGAAGGTCACTTTCCTTCTCACAAGTTCTCATGTGGATTATGCAGAGTCTCTGCTGGAAAATATACTGGGGTAAGATACATCTATTTAAAAAAAAAAAAAAATGGAAACATTTGAGGAGATGAGTTGGCTCAGTTGGTAAAGCATATGCCTGTGAAACCAAAGATCATGGGTTTGAATCCAACCCAAAAATATGACTGAAACCTCATTGTGTGTTAAAGTTCCTCTTTCATGTTTCATGGACGTAGCCAGAGTTACAGTGGAAAACACTCTGTCTCTCATATAGGACGTTAAATGGAGGCCTTGTGTACTGGACCAGCTTTGCATGTTAAGAACCCACTGGACTTTAAGAGAAGGGGAAACCCTGGTGTAGTGATCCACCTGCACATCCCAATCTGGTATTTCATGTGGAGAAACTCAAGGGTCATAGTGATTGTGTTCTCTTTCCCCCTCTCAGACACAGGCGACACCTAATAATGTTTAATTTTTTCTTCTTCACAGAATTCTAGTTGCAAGATGAACATCATTAAATAACTGCTTTTCATATTGGTAGCAAAATTCATCATTGATGGATATACCCCTGCAAATTGAATAATAAGGAAGTGATTTCTTTGTAAATACTGGGTTTCACTGCAAACGTTTTTGGTTCCCATTTTACAGTAAAAAAACTGAGAAGATTAGTTTTATGTTTGCCTGATGTATGCTTTCATTTGATTTTTATCATTTTGCAGTAAAGACTGGCAAGATTACTTTCATATTTCCATGATGTATGCAAGGAAACCGGGATACTTCACAAAAGAGCAGACAGAGAGGCCTTTCTATTCTATTGGTAAGTACTAAAATAGTCACAATTTGTATCAATACTTGTTCTTATAGTATTGGGGATACTTACAGTGTTTCATTGTTTAATGGTTAAGGGTGGTACTGATGCCATTATAATACTGACATGGGTAAGACTGGCAGACTTGAAGTCATCAATTTAACATCAATAACATGTATGAAATGATTTCAAAGTTCTTTGCTGCTTTCTTTAAAAGAGAAAATGAAAATTATGTTTTTTTCTTTAAATTATATCCCATATTGTCACCAATGGTGGTCTTTACCAGTTATCAAATTTACTGCAGAAAATTATTTTTTGTACGTTATCTGTTGCTCAAGATCCTTAATTTACCTCTTAACATGGTGAATATAAATTACTTTGGGTAGAATATGATTTTTTCCATAGGCTACAGTTTTCAAGGTGTTTATTTTGGAATTCCATACCTAGGTGCATTGTATATGTGTGAAGGTTGTAGCCCTCTATCAAGCAAGATAAGAAAGGCAGTCATTTAGCAGCTAATAGCCCGTCAGTTTCAAGTCATGGTTATCCACCAAACATTCCAGCAGCATTTGCTCCATGCTTGATTCCCTCAAAATCAATTATAGGGTAAAGGGGTGGGGGCAGCGATTCTATTTTAGGTTATGTTATGTTACCTACGGTGTTAGGTCCAACATTCAAGTACATTGTATAGTATTGCAATGAAGGTCAAAATAAGAAGTTCGGGAGGTTAATTTCCAGTGAGCTGTTATCACTGGTACATTATTCAATCCAATTCATCACTGCAGCGAGAATGGGGTTTTTGTGTCTTTTTCTATTTCATCAATATATGTAAGAGTTTCAATATGATAAAGCCTCCTGTCCATTAGTTTAATAGTGTTTATATCATGAGAATATGATCGTTCATACATGTATTTGTTTCTATTATGTAAATGCATCGATACATTGGAATATTTTGTGTTCTTCATTAATTTTCAGTTGACAACAAGGAGGGAGATGAGGTCAATGAAATCCAGACCGGTGGAAAGTACCTCCAAGGCAATATTCATACATTCAATTCATACCTCAAGAAAATGACTGGCAAAGAAAACCCAAAGGTTTGTAATATTATATCATGATCTTATATCTTGAAGTTGATTCACTTGTAATACATTTAATGTTTATCAATCACATGTCAGAGGATAATATTTGTGCAATGTAGTCAGAGAGTAACTTTTCTTGCTTTTAAATCTATTTTACTTTTTGTATTTGGAAACTCAAGCAGTGGACTAGACTTTGTTATGAATAGGTCAGAGCAAGCTCTCATGATTTAAGATGATGGGTAGCCGCCAAACCCCACCTGGGACGGTACCAGATGAATGAATGGATTTGCAAAATAATGAAGACAATGTACATGAACAGAAAGAAAATGGAATAAAAGAGAAAAAAAACGTTGAGATCTATATGTTACACAAACATTAATAAATTTCAGAAAGTCTTTTTTAATTTCATATTCTCTGCATCTCTCTCGTAGGTTGCATACTTTGGTGACAGCGTCCGTTCTGACGTCCTCCCTCCTCAGTCTGTTGGATGGCATCCTTTCCTCATCCTGGAGGAGATGGAAGCAGAAGGCCTGGGAGAGGAACCAGTGGGCGGGGACCAGGCAGATGGGCCACCCACTAAAAGGGGGAAGATCACAGTGAGTTAATCAAGATCCAAGACAATTTGGTGCATGTTCTGGAATATAACCCCACACCCACCCTACTGTCACGCATAAACATACCCACACACACAATCACACATGTATTTTTTACCTATATGAGATTCTGAATATTTCATGTTTACATACATGTAACTTCTTTAAAAGTTCTAAGTAATCACATTTCTTCTTCATAAAGAAGCTTTAGGTTGTTGCTTAGAAATCTGTAAACCATACATGTAATTGGACATTTTGTATTTAATCAATCTATATTTTTTCATGGCACCCTCTTTCGATTTTAATATCTAATTTTGTACATAAATTTGGGATTCTGTACCAATTACTATGTTGATTTCTGCAATATCCAGTGTACATTACATGTATATGCAGTTTTCTATTGTTGTAATGATATGGAATTGGTTGGTAAACATGATATAGATCAATGGGCAGAAACTAGATCACGACAGCAAAGTCCCAAACATAATAGTTTGTTGGTAATATTATATTCAATACCAACACAACTGTATCCTTGTTTTGTATGCATTGAAATGCATTATATGATTTCATGTTTCTAATTCTTGCACTAATATGCTTGATCAAGCTTTGATATGATCTATTCTTACATGTACTAATTATTTTTGCTTTATTCCAAGCCTCCAATAGCAATATTAACATGTTATGTAACTGCAGTTATTTTACAGAGGATTCCTTTTTATTACTTCATTGCTTCTCTCTCCTTTTTAACTTTCAGGGTCCATCAACAACAGAGAAAGAGTTCATTACATCAAGCATGTGGGGTTCTTTCCTTACCGACCAAACAGTTCTAAACATACCTGATGGAAGTGTTCACACTGGAGGGGATGAGCTGGATGGTCAGGGTGATGCGAATGGGCTGGGTGATAGTCAATTCCACAGTCTGAACACACTGTGGGGATACTTCATCCAGACCTATGTAGATGTGGCTATCCCACAACTTGACTATATTGCAGGTATGTTTATGTAGCATTATAAGTTTTATCAGAATATGTTGTTGGTAATTTCAAGACATTTTATTTGTTTTGTGGGTGTCATTGTCTAGCAATATGGTGTTTGTTTTAATAATTTTGACCTACATTTGAACTTGGTTATGAACTAAGAATGTTGTAATCTACACAGCACTTCTTCAAATCTGCCCTAGAAATAGAAAGCCATAATGTCTTAGAATGCATATGTATACTGTATAAGCAGTTCATTTTTAGGCATGGATTTTATTTTCACAAATTTTGTGAAAAATAGTTCCAGCAAGTATTATGTCAAATGTCAAACTCACTCGTAAAAGTAAGCCCATTACATGTCGCACACATCTATATACGATGGTCTGAGCTGTAACTTTGTCATGCATCGCAGTTTGAGACCACACTGATCGTAATGGGGCTGTTCAATTGAATTTTTTAATATTTCTCCCAATCCTTATATTATGAAGATTGTGATACTGAGTGAAGAGTTCATGATCCAAGAAATAGACTGATATTTACTGAAAAGTTTCAAATAAGTAGTGGTTGTTTCAACGCGCAAATTTGTGCTTGAATCCTTGGGAAAAAAAAATTCTTATACTATGTACCTCAAAGCTAACTTGCAGGAAAGTATATACTCATTTGACATATTGCTATCGTTTTGTTGTGGTGTCACCTTTACAGATCTTCCACTCGACCACCAATTCAGTACTTTTGCAGATGCTTCTCATCGTTCAGCAGGGTTCTATCCTCAACCTCCACAAACTCTCCAGAAGAAGTGAATTCCACCGAATAGTTCAGTACTTGTGTCCAGTGTGTTATTATGCCTAGCATTAATCATTGACGTTGTCTGGCATTAATTGAATGTACATCCAATTTTGTGATTGTACTGAGAATACATTGAATGTATACATGAACTTTTTGAATATTTATTTCAGGTTAAGTGTAACCCCAGATTTATTGTGTTCTATTTTTATCCTAAGAAATCAATACTCGTATTCACATTTTCAGGGAGGATGATACAATTGTAAATAACGATTTTGTCTTCATCTTTACAATTCCCCTTGCATGCTTGCATATAAATGGTGCATACTTTTTTTTTATAGGAAAACCTCTTAAGGGAGTGGAGATGGTGCACACATTTTTTCCAAATACATGTAAAGTGTTGTAAATTGCTTTGAGGTATACATGTAATGTGCTTTGTCAGTGTGAACTATTATTATCATTGTTGATTATCACAATCCCCCCCCCCCCACCCCCCCCCCCCCCCCCCCCCCAATAGAACAGTGAAATAAAAGTAAAAATAAAACATGTTTGAATCCTCACAGCAACTGACTTTAGGTCAGGAAGTTATTCAGTTCTACTATTGAAAAAATATTAGTAGTATTTACCTTGTAAAAAGTTTTGGGAAATTTTGAAAATTGGGTGGATAGTGATTCTTTACAATTTTGATATTTTTGGATGCCCCTGTGAATGTATTTTAAGCACTAGAAAATTTAGCCCCTAAAACACTTCTGAATTGAAAATTGAATACAACAAATTACCGGTGCTCCCGATAAATTTTGACAAATTTTAAATAGCGCCTACGGCTGTACAATGGTAGCTGCGACCATGAAAATTTCAGAATATGTAGTTGTGAAATATAATTTCCAAACGGGAATAGCTAATTGGTCGATTTTAGTCAAGAAACATTGTTTTATAGCTTAATTAATATGTTGACCTTGGGAGGGAGCTATACAACATAACGTTAGACTCGATTTCAACCGTGACAACGATCACTGAATATTGTAGGATTGCATATGCTTTCAATATGTTCATTCAAAACCAAATTCATGACCCCATACCAAAATTGTGTTTTACAGTGGAGAGTAGAGTAAACGTGTGTTTCCTAAAGGCGATTTATTTTGTGCATAGTTTAGAGTAGATTAATCTGAATGTGATGGCTGGATTACTTCTTTGTTCTTCGGCTATGTTGCGGCTTCTTTCATAGACTGTCCAATGCAATGTAGTTTTCAGTGCTGTGTATTTTTTAAATTTAGATTAAGTTTTGGAGTTACTTTTAATTGGTTTTATTATGTGTTGGTATAAGCTTGTTCCTTTGTATGGCCTGTTTTTTTATTGAATAATCATTTAGTCATTCTGAGAAACTTGATTGACCCACCAGAGTTCTTAGTGAGAGTCTGCTGTTAATCCACATTTCTTGCACCATTCGGTGATGCTATTCACATTTTACGAAGCAAAAAGCAACATTCTTGCAACCCCTAGGGATGAAAAGAAGAAGGAAAAAGGGTAGAAATAAGAACAAAGAAGAGGAGTAAAGAGAGCTCCCCCATCCCCGGAAAAATATAAAAAATATATATTTATATTCATATAAATAATTCCAAAATTACTAAATGAATTACTCAAACCCTAAAGACTTAAAAACATAAAACAGAGTTGTTTAATTTGAACCATTTATGTGTTTGTTTATTCAAGATTATCAAATGTATAAGATTTCTTGGTGAATATGTACCTAAGTGTACTACCCCCCGAAAGATTGGTCAAACCATGGCATATTTCCCCTACTAAAGTGATCATGTTACTCCCTGTATTATAGAATCATTCATGCTATGAACTAGCTGATTTGGCATTACAACATTTTAATATTTTATTCTGTTTTGCAAAAGTAACTCCTTCCTATGTTTTGATAGTGACAGAAGTATTTTGATTGACATCACAAACCACTACGTTGTTTTTTTGCTACCAATCTATAATATGCATGAGAGATGAACAATGAGCTAAATGTCAAGAACAAATGTGAATAAATTCTTACCAGAAGAATGTACAACAAGGTGGTTGAAAGTGTGATCTGTTTGTCGTATACTGGAAAGATGAATAAATCTGAAGTTTTGTGTGAGTAAATCATTATGTCATTTTGCTTTGGTTGGATCTGTTGACTCTGTATATGAAATATACTGACATTTTAATAAATCGTGTATGCAGATAACCCTCCTAAGCCTATCCTTCTTTTTAAATAAATGTTTGAAAATGCTAGTCTTTATTTTATATCATCGTGCTCAAAATCTCGATTTATCTTGTAGAGAAGTACTTCAAAACTGAATTATAAAAGGAAGATGATTGATGTAAGTTGATATGAATATGTAAATGGGATTTTAAGTAGCAAGTAATAGCCGATTCAGAGAGAGAGAAAGAGAAGAGGTAATGGGGGAGTTGAGATAACCCAGCTTCCTCAAAATATCTCTGAGTAAATTTGATTAAAAGATGGCTGTCTGTGTTCGCGAAATTTGAATTATTTCCTATTTCATGGGGAGCCACGTTATATTCACATAATACATGATAACCTCAATTGTGTAACCTTGATCTTTTATATGTGCTTTTGTATTTTAAGTGAATAAAGGACATGAAATTATTAACAAAAATAGAAAAATGAAGTATCATTACACCTCGTAAACAAAATATGAGAACAAAGGATACTTAGAATTCTGCTGTCTCATTAAGTTTATTTAGAATTGATTCCAGTTTACATCACATACAAAAGAGGTCAAGAGGACTTTCCTTTCTATTTTGAAATTCACATAGCATTTTGTTTCCAGTTTACTGTACAATACAATTATTAGTCATCACTTTTATTTCTTTAAAATGTATCGTCTGAAATAAATGGGTATTTATGACCCATAGAAAAGAGGGTAAGAGCAACTTCTGATTTCGGGATATGGGTTACATTTAAGTTTGATAAAACACATCATCAATTGAAAAGCAAAGAGGAAACGTAAATGTTTATTTGATATCACATCCCATTACACACTTGAAAATCGAATTATTATTTCATGTAAATTTAAATAAGGAGCGGACCATGTATTAAACGAATGACCTTTCATTTCAAATTTCTCTTTTTAAAATTTGTTATCAGTGCAAACAAATTCTTCAAATAAGTCACCTGAATTTAGAAAAGAGCGTGCAATTTTAGGGATCGACATTCAAAATGACTTTCCCTCATTTGAATTCATTATCATTGCAACATCTTTTTTTAATGAGGCCTTCACATTTTAACTAGGAGCATAACATTGAAGATATATGAAATGTCTGGATTAGCTTTCATATCGAAATCTTTATCATACATTAGTTTATTGAACAATTTGATTCTAAATTACTAAAACATTTAAATGTAATATATGTACATTTAGTAGTATGAAACATTACATGCATTATTCATTGATATATATTAGCAAAGGATGTACACTTAAACACCACTGATTACTTAGTCTCTATTTTTCCTTCAGGATTTTTGAAAATTTGTAATCTATCATACATAATTTGATTAAAATGGATATAGTTGAAAATCAACAACAAAGAATTATAAATATTTACAGTGTATATACACCCAATTATTTTCAGAAAACAATCGATCATTATCCAAAACCTTTAAATGTGATAATGCAATGTTCGTTAAAATGTATATTAGGCATAAATCAGCAGTATGTTAATTAGACATTTCCATTTGATAAGAGCCCATAAAATAAAGTGTACTGTGTAATCCATTATGAGAAATATGGTGCAACATATTACCTTAAATATTAATCCTTAAATCATTTGCTACCATGGAAAAAAGCACATCATTCTTTATCTATTTTCCATTTTATACTTAGATATCAGCAAATAACTGTTTTCTAAAATGATACATATTTACATTCATTCCCTCGGTGCATTACAAATACCTCTTTTACGAAGAAAGAAATGCAGGAATATCAAGCATTAAGTCAGAATTCACCATTGCATATTTTCTAAATTTTACTGTGCTTGTCAAACATAGGCTTTCTTTTTGAAAAAATTAGACTTTTTGCATTATAGGGAATTTTTGCATATAATATTCTTCATATGTCTTCAGGATTTGTTGCCTGTTTGCATTTGAATGATTAGCTTTAGTTGTTTTTTTCCCTTTGTGAAGTGGATCTCTACCTGTCCTATATTTTCATATAAAGCATCATGAGTTTCGGATGCGTAACTGTACATGATGTCTGCATTATCATTAATATTTACATATTTATCATACATAAGTTTATTGAACAATTTGATTCTAAACTTCTAAAAAATTAAATGTAATATTCATCTGTTTGTATAAAATGATACGTGCATGAGCCATACGTAAACACCACTGATTAATATGACTTTATTTTTCTTCTTGATTTCAGAAAGTTTGTAATCTTTCATGCATTTTGCCAACTTTCCAACATGAGAAAATGCGATTCGTCTCTCAGTATGTCAAAATAAATTCTCCAATATCGTTCAACAGCACTAGTTTGTTTGAATTGGATTTGGTTGAAAATCAATGACCAATAATTATCAATATATACAGGGTATACACACAATTATTTTCAGAGAACATATAAACTATTATCTAAAACCTTTAAATGTGATAATACAATGCTTTTATAAATGTGAGACATAAATCAGCAGTGCCAATAAAATATAGTGTAATGAGTAATCCATCATAGAGATATGGTGCAACATATTACCTCATATAAACCTTAAATCATTTTATACTTGGATATAAGCAAATAAATGTTTTCTAAAATGATAATATTTACATTCATTCCCTCGGTACATTAGAACAAATCTCTTTATGGCGAAACACATAAAGGATTATTAAGCATCAAGTCTTGTTTTACCATTGCATATTCTCTAACTTTCACTGTGCTTGTCAAACATATGCTTTTTGTTTGATAACATCTGACCTTTTTAATTGCCATGTATCGTTGGGAATTCTGGCATAGGATATTCTTCACATTTCTCCAAGATTTGTTGTCTCTCTGCTTTTGAATGATTATTTTTAGTTGATTTCCCCTTTGTAAAGTGGATCTCTACCTGTCCTTTATTTTCATATAAAGCATCAGGAGTTGCGTAATTGTCCTGGAGTAAAGAATCATCATAGTGATCTGATTGTGAATCACTTGGATTTACTGATGATATTTCTGGTGAGTCAACAGTGAAGTAGTCATGATGGAGATTCTGATTAAAATTACTGAAACTGTTATCTGTACTTGAAGATGAGGAATTACTGACAAATACAAACGATGTCGTCTGTGCAGCATGAGCATTTGGTATTTCGTAAAGTAGGTCATCTTCTATTTCAATATTGGCATGTGTATTCATATGAGGTTTGGGATTCATTGGATTTGAAGACAAGTATTCTTTTTGAGGGGCCTTTCTATCGACTCGACACAGATATATATTAATTATGATCATTATTGTAGCTATTAATAGAACAATTCCACTAATGATCATCACAATGATTGGTTCTATAATTGGTCCATTTGGATTCGGTTTATCAGGAAACTTCTGTGTTGAATTAACACTTGTAACTTTTACATATGTAGAATACTCTGTAGGTTGCTCATTGACAGATGTATTTCTGTTATTGGAAAGTGGCGTTGCCCTGGAATATTCAAAACTTGCTGTATTAGCACTAGATGAAAATTCTGTTTGTTTGATTTTCAACAAAGAGCTTAGGTTTGTAGATGCTGTCGCTCTCATCCCATCCACGGTAGCTTCACAAGTGAATGTTTTTGTAAGTTCTGGTCTTTGAACACTTGTTAAAACTGTTAAAGTGGACATCGCAGGTAAAGTTTGAACTAGAAATATACGATCACTAGTGATTTTTGTATTGCCTATATACCATTTGAAATGGGCAGAGCACACCATGGGAAGACTGAAAATAACACACACAAAAGTGAAACCTTCAGTTACTACGTTCTGATATACGCTAATGTTTACATGTAATTCACCAAAACGATTTCCTCTCTGGGAATGTATTGTATAATTATTTTTGCAAGTAATTATGTCTTTAGGAATGTCAAGATAAGCATACCCTGTACCTTTTCCTTCTATGTTGATTGCAGAGCATGCTATGTGTACACCCTCCACCTTTGACACGCACAAACCTGTTTCATTTAGAATGAAACTGTGTCTTGATGAAGAAGTAATGCCACATCCTTTCAGAACACCTTCAGGGAAACACGTCCAAGTAAAATAGTTCACCTCAGGATAGGCATCTGCTGTGCATGTAAGTTCAGCTAGCTCATGAAGCTTGATAGATTTAGTCTGAGGATATACATGAACTTCTGGAGGATGGCGTACCATGATCGGTCCAATAGAACACTGCAGTTTCTCCCCAGGAAATGAAAATTCGCTGGATACTTTACAGCGTAAAATGTTCAAATGTAGATTGCGAGTTATGGACAAATCATGAGTAAGTACTCTGAATGAACCTTCATCATTTAGTGAAGGAGGAATCTTTTTTCCACCAGGAACAACCTGCCAGCTCAGATCAACTGGGGGGTTACCCCTATGAACACTGCATGTCAAAGACAATGTCTCTCCCATGTTCACTTCACTGAGAGGTAGTGAATTACAAGATAATTCATCCTGCGTTGGAAAGTATATTGTATCCATCAAAGCTTGTCTTGAAGAGAAACACACAGTCTTTTGTTGAATCACTTCCTCCACGATGCAAGAAATATAAATCAGGGTATGAGTGAAAGAACTAAGAAGTGTAACATTTGAAATCAACATTCTGCTCTCACCATCATATGTTTCAGTAATCACTGGTCTGGAAAATGGATTTGGATATACTTTCCAATCTATTGATTTGGTCCGTTGGTTAAAGTCAGCCACGGAGCACTGGAAGACTGCGTTTTCACCTTTCCTTATTTGTCTATGAATTGGCTCAACTAAAAACTTTGAAGATGACTCTGGACACAAAGATGCATCACATGCCATCACAATGTTACAAATATGAATGCAAATTGCAACCAATTGCAGTCTATGGAACAAAGCTTGACTTGCCATGATAAAACTGTTGTTGATCTCCTTGCTCTTATCTTTTCAAAAAGAGTATAATGTTATACACGCAGACTAGCAAATGTTACTTTTTGTTTGAGCTCCTAGAGTTTTATGTTTTTGTTGTGAAACGTTTTCTTTCTTGTACTGCATTTTATGTTATTTTTATATCATCTTTCTAATACCGATTTAGATGCAAAATGTTTTGCCAACAGTTTTGAAAACACTTTGATGTCAAAATAATTTCATCATGATTTGTCACTTTTCTAAAGTATAACGAGACTGAAACAACATTCATGATTAATGCATTGAATGCTGAGTGATTCAAGTAGAAAATAATGATTTATCATTGGTCCTCTTTAAAACCATATTATACTATTGGTAATGTATGTATATTCTCGTGTTTTCCTTATTTAACTTAGATGACTCACAAAATTACTATACTCTTCTAATTCCCCGTCTAATTCTTGATCAGGATCAAACAATGCTTGTGCTGAATGTTCAAAGAATTTCCGTCTGCGAATTTCAGAATTTTGTGGTTCATGTTTTTCATCTGTTTGGTTACTTTCATAATTGGACAATAACAAAATTTCTTCTTCCAGACTGTCCTGTTCATTTTCATTTTGTTCTATGTTACTCATTTCAAGCTTGATTGCGTATTCATTCTGACTAGGTCTCAACATTTTCTTTTGTTTTAGTAAACATATCATTAGAGAAATGGCGATAATACCTAATCCCAAAGAGATGGAAATAAAGACCTTTGCCAATGCTTCCCATTTATCGATATTTGTACATGATACTTTGTCCCCCATTTCGGTTGAAAGAAGGTCATGGCTTATTTTGGAAGTAAAACTCGGAGGTTTATTAGTTGGTGACGCTGATGCTTCAATATATGTATCTTTTCCATTGAGCGAACAAAGAGTCATATCTGTGGCTGGCTTCTCAAGAAAGTTCCATTTAAAATCATCACATTGCCTTAGATCTTTATTTGTTGTGTACAGAGAAGTACAACAAACTCCAGGTAGGGATTTCCTTACCCAAAATGTTTGCCAGAAACTTGACAGATTTTGATTTATTTCATTCCTAGGTGGTATTTTCTCACAGTCTTGATAGCAATCAAAAAGCCCAGATTGACTTCCAAGCAGTGCAGTGCATGTCAGAAATGCCCAGCCTTCCGTTGTCTTCGCTTCTGTTTCAAAAGTGCAACTTGCTTTTCCTGGTGTGTAGTCTATGTTCAGCGCTATTCTTTTGATGGTATCACTGTCTATCATACCTGTGTCAGTAACTAAACATATATAAGTACCTGCATCTTCTCTTGTAGTATTCACGATTTGAACATGGATGAAAATTGTTTCGTCTCCTTCTTTTCTGGTTTGTACAGAAAATCTCCCTACTTGATTTTTAGTGAGACCACGTGAAGATATTTGTCTTGTTGTAGAATAATAGAATGGATATCTGTTCCCAATTTGGACGGTAAAAGTAAAATTGTTTTGATATGGAAATATAAATTCAAGGGGAGCTAATTCACCCTCATATATTCTAACATGTGTACACAAAGCAATTACTATATTTACAGTAAATAATATGTACAAACTTGTAAATTTGTCATAAGAATTCATTTTTTTAAAGGTGACTTGTGTCTGAAAACCTATGTACTTGAGCTGCAGGAGCAGAGGGTTACCTCTCATGACATCTTAAGAATGGCTTTTTGTACGTTGTGTACACTATCCACTATGTTAAAAAATGCAGTCTTTAACCAAGTATAATGTGTTCGAACTCTGCACAGTTGTTCAATCTTTTAACTTAGCTGTTTGGTACTCTTCTTTGTATTTTTAATCTGAGATGCTATGTCAGTCAATGGATTAAAGAGAATGCTTGCAGTACCTATTACATGAGTCCGCATACAATCGTGGTAGTCCTTTCAATGTTTGCTTGATTTGTTTCATCCATTGAACAACAGTTATTCTGTCCTCTTGAACCATAAATTAGGCTTAAGATTTTCTTCCTCCAGTAGCAAAAAATATTGACCAATAAGCAAAGTCATCCCTTGGTCTGTAGAGAAGCAAATTGTAGACCCCTTTGGCTAACAATGAGAGCACACTGTAACCCTGACTAGGCTGACTTGAAATTCGCATGTTCTACTGATCCAGTGTTCTTTTCTTTACAACTGCAATTCACTGGCGATGATGGGTGATAAATATGCAGTTGTGCACCTTGCATTAAAGTAAAATTGCAACACTCAAAATTACATATGTAGATTCCAATATCTGTCGTGACTATATCCTTGATAGTTAGCATTACCAAGAAATATCCATAAAATATCCCTATGCAGTCTCTAAAAAAGCTTTTCTCGTGATTATAACTGAAGTACTTTCATGTTCTTTAGCACCCTGATAATGTAACAACTTTAAAGGAGCAGTTGTCTTTCGGTATCATGACATTCACACTTGTAATGTTATTCTTCACAGTAGCAAACACCTGATCCTCACGTTTAGAAATAGTTTGTTCCAATCCAAGTAGTATCCTGTGCATGATGTAAAAGACAGGTTGAAATCTTAGAATAGCTCAGTGTCATGACATCTCTGACTTAAAGCATGATAAACACAAGGGGTCCTTAACTGGAAAGTAACGATTCTGAACCAATGAAACTTAGCAACTCTTAGATATGATTAACAAAATAAAAGATGGTAGATTTCGTAAATACAATGCATAGGCTTATAATTACGATTTTAAGTAATTTTCTGTTTTGAATAATCAGTAATTCTCTGTTGACTTAATGATGGAAAGATTGATAGAGCTGTATGTTCGCCCGTATATCTTAAAAACTTGACATCCAGAGAAAAGCAACAGATAATTTTAATAGGAAAAATAATGTGACTTACCGTATAGTTCATACTTTTTGTTGCCTGCTACCTCTTAATTTCTTATAAGATACACGCAAGATCACATTGCTTGCTATAGGGTTGCAACCGTATCCTTGCCTTATACACGTATATAAGTGATTTGGGCTTTACTGCTATTGTTCGAGGATGTCTAGATACATGTTATGAGTTGATGTTTGTCTAAAACTAAAATTCATGTTTGATGATTATGCTGTTATCAAACAACTACTTGTACTTTGATTGTTGACTATTGTAAGCAGGGTTGGCAGGTTGAAATCACTGTTTTTAATTTAATTTATGTTTGATGATTCCGCTGTTCTCATACAACTACTTGTCCTCTGATCTTGTTTAAATATTGTAAGCAGGGTTGGCAGGTTTAAATCACTGTTTTAAACTTATTTTATGTTTGATGATTCTGCTGTTCTCATTTAATCACTTGTACTGTGATCTTTTTAAAATATTGTAAGCAGGGTTGGCAGGTTTAAATCACTATTTTAAACTTAATTTATGTTTGATGATTCTGCTGTTCTCATATATAATAACCACTTGTACTTTAAATCGCTATCATTGTATTTAAGCAGGGTTGGCAGGTTTATACCACTGTTTTAAATTTAATTTATTTGTGATCATTCCGCTGTTCTCATATAATCACTCGTACTTTGTCCGCTACAACATCACAGAGACACTAGCGATTTAGCCAATTTGAAGAGCCCATACCTATAGTGATTGAATTTTTCAAACATTCATAGCTTTCTTATTTTTTGTCCGATTTCATTCAAACTTTCACTAGTATGCTTTTCAGATTTTTCTGTATATTTCTAGAGTAGTTTGCTATCAAGGTAGGATCCCTCTTTACTATTTAATTTTGTTAATGAAATGTGGATCATGCACCTAACATTATATTGATCTCTGCAATATACGGTGTTTATCACAGGTAGATGCAGTTTTCTATTATTGTAATGATAAGGAATTGGTTGGTAAACATGATATGGACCAATGGATCGATGGGCAGAAACTAGATCACGGGAGCGAAGTCCCAAGCATATTGTTTACTTCGTGGTATATGATAAGTTCTTCTCAAACAACAGATGGCACTCTTTCTAAGTGAATTGCTCTGTCTTTTGTTAATTTATATTAAACTTCAAAAGATTGTATCATTGTTTATGTATGCAGTGTAATGCATTGTATGATGTCACGATTTAAAATTATGCACCACTTTGCTTGATAAAGCTTTGATTTGATGTATTCTTACATGCTGATTATTTTTGGTTTATTCCAAGCCTCAAAAAGCAACGTTTCATGATTTGTAACTGCAGTTATTTGACTTTACTTATGATTCCTTTTCATTTCTTCATTGCTTCTCTGTCCTTTGTAACTTTCAGGGTCCATCAACAACAGAGAAAGAGTTCATTAAATCAAGCATGTGGGGGTCTTTCCTCACTGACCAAACAGTTCCTAACGTACCCGATGGAAGTGTTCACACTGAGTGATGACAATGGACAGGGGGGTAGTCAATTCCAAATGTCTGAACACACTGTGGGGATATTAAACTTAAACTTAGCTGCATATTTTTAAAATTTAGATTAATTGTTGGTGTTACTTTTTACTGCTTTTATGTTGTGTTGGTATAACTTTATTCCTTTGTAATGCCTGTTTTTAAGTCATTTATTCATTCTGAGATGCAGTTAACAACTTGTTTAACCCACCAGGGGGGTGTTTCATAAAGAGTTCGTAAAGTTACGCATGACTTTACGAACGACTTGTATATGAAGTGCCAGATAGGATGCCCAATTTTTTCCCTGATATTTTCAATAACCTCAATTAAATTATGGCAAAAAATATACTTTGCATTAAAAATAGTTATTATAATAAGAATGTTAATCTACATCTGCACAGTTCAACTTAATAAATAATAATCAATAATGATTGAGCATCCCATTTGGCTTTTCATATACAAGTCGTTCGTAAAGTCATGCGTAACTTTACGAACAGCTTTATGAAACACCCCCAGGGCTCTTAGAGAGAGTCTTCTGTTTTACCACATTTCTTAAACTGTTTGGTGATGCTAATCACATTTTGCGAAGCAAAAAGCAACATTCTTGCAATCCTAGAGATGAAATGAATGTAGGATAGGATTAGATGAGATAAAACGGAAGAAGGAAAATGGGGAGAAATAAGAACAAAGAAGAGAAGTAAAGAGAGCTCACCCCATCCCCGGATAAATATAGATATATATTTATAAATATATATATATAATTACAAAATTACTAAATTGATTACTCAAACCTTAATGACTTTAAGCATAAAACAGAGTTGTTTTTATTATGACCATTTATGTGTTTTTCTATTCAAGATTATCAAATGTATAAGATTTCTTGGTGAATATGTACTTTAGTGTACTATCCCCCTCCCCCGAGAGATGGGTCAAACCATGGCATATTTCACCTACTAGAGTGATCATGTAACTCCCTGTATTATAAAATCATTCATACTATGAACTAGCTGATTTGGCATTACAACATTTCAATTTTGTATTCTGTTTTGCCAACGTAACTCCTTCCTATGATAGTGAAGTATTTTGATTGACATCACAAACCATTTCGTTGTGTTTTTGCTACCAATCTATAATATGCATGAGAGATGAACAATTGAGCTAAATGTCAAAAACAAATGTGAATAAATTCTTACCAGAAGAATGTACAGCATGGTGGTTGAAAGTGTGATTTGCGTGTCGTATACTGGAAAGATGAATAAATCTGAAGTTTTATATGAGTAAATCATTTTGCCATTTTGCTTTAGTTGGATTTGTTGACTCTCAATATCTGTATATGAAATCTACTAACATTTTTCAATAAATCGTTTTTGCAGAAATCCCTTTTAGGCCTATCCTACTTTTTGAATTAATGTTTAAAAATGCTAGTTTCGTTTTTATATCATTGTCTTCAAAATCTTGATTTATCTTGTAGAGAGTACTTCAGGTGTCAAAAGCGTAAATTGTAAAAGGAAGATGATTGATGGGAGTAGATAGGAATATGAAAAGGGGATTTTGAGTAGCGATGAATAGCTGATTGAGAGAGAGAGAGAGAGAGAGAGAGAGAGAAAGAGACAGAGACAAAGAGAAGAGGTTATGGGGGAGTTGAGATAAACCAGCTTCCTCAAAATATAGATAAGCAAATTTGATTAAAATATGGCTGTCCATGTTCAGGAAATATGAATTTATTTCCTGTGTCATGGGTAGCCACGTCATATTCACAAAATGCACCTATGAATATTTTGAATTTTTGTTTGTCTCATGTTAACCTTAACTTTGTAACCCTGATTTTTGTATGTGCTTTTGAATTTTAAGCGAATAAAGAACATGAAATTAAAAAAATAAAAAATGAAGTACCATTACACCACATGAACAAAATGAGAGCAAAAGATACTTAAAATTCTGCTGTCTCATTAAGTTTATTATAGAATTGTTTCCAGTTTACATCACATACAAAAGAGGTCAAGAGGACTTTCCTTTCTATTTTAAAGGACACGTATTATTTCGTTTTCAGTATACTGTACAATACAATTATTAGTCGGCACTTGTTTATCTTGCAAATATATCGTCTTAAATAAATGGGTATTTATAAACCATTGAAAAGAGGGTTAGAGCAACTTCTGATTTCGGGTTTATATGGGTTACATTTCAGTTTGATATTGAACACATTTAATAATTGAAAGCAAAACGTAAATGTAAATGTTTATTTGATATCACACCCCATTACACACTGGAAAATTAAATTACTATTTCATGTAAATTTAAATAAGGAGCATACCATTTAACAAATAGCCTTTCATTTTAAATTTATCTTGTTTAAATTTGTTATCAGTGCAAAAGAATTCTTCAAGTGAGTCACCTGAATTTATAAAAAGAGCATGCAACTTTAGGGATCGGCATTCAAAATAACTTTCACTCACTTGAATTCATTATCCTTGCAACATCTTTGTAATGAGGCCTTCCATTTTAACTAGGAGCATAACATTTAAGAAATATGAAATGTCTGGATTAGCATTCATATCAAAATCTTTATCATATTTTAGTTTATTGAAAAATTTGATTCTGAATTACTAAAATATTTAAATATAATATGTAAACATTTGGGAGTATGAAACGATACATGCATTAGTCATTAATATATATTATCAAAGGCTGTACAATTAAAGACCACTAATTACTTATTCTTTATTTTTTCTTTAGGGTTTCTGAAAATTTGTAATCTATCATGCATTTTGCATGGTCAAAAATTCAATTCATCACTCATCACGTCAAAAAAATATTTTCCAATATCATACATAATTTGATTAAATTGGATTTAGTGTAAAATCAACAACAAAGAATTATAAATATTTACAGTGTATATACACCAATTATTTTCAGAAAACAATCAGTATCCAAAACCTTTAAATGTGATAATGCAATGTTTGTTAAAATGCATAATAGGCATAAATCAGCAGTATGTTAATTACACATTTCCATTTAATAAGTGCCAATAAAATAAAGTGTACTGAGTAATCCATTATGATAAATATGGTGCAACATATTACCTCGTATAATCCTTAAATCATTTGCTACCATAGAAAAAAGCACATCATTCTTTATCTATTTTCCATTTTATACTTATATATAAGCAAATAATTGTTTTCTAAAATGATACATATTTACATTCCTTCCCTCGGTGCATTAAAAACACCTCTTTTACGAAAGAAGAAATGCAGGAATATTAGGCATTAAGTCACCATTACATATTTTCTAACTTTTACTGTGCTTGTCAAACATTTGCTTTCTTTTTGATAAAATTTGACTTTATTTGGCATCACAGGGAATTTTGGCATAGAATATTCTTCACATATCTTCTGGATTTGTTGCCTCTTTGTTTTTGAATGATTCTTTTTAGTTGTTTTTCCCCTTTGTGAAGTGGATTTCTACCTGTCCTTTATTTTCATATAAAGTATCATCGATTGCGGATGCGTAACTGTACTGGTATGAAGGATCATCATAGTGATCTGATTGTGAATCACTTGAATCTACTGATGATATATAAGGCGACTCTCCATCGAAATAGACATGATAAAGATTCGGATTGAAAGCACTGGAAGTTGTTATTTAAAAGACGTGTTGACAACTTTAACATGAATTGGAGTTTTAGTCGGATTTTACATACCACCATAAGTTGCACTTTGCTTTCACAATTCTAAATCCTACGTAAACTGCAAAGTAAAAAGGAGTGTTAATTAAAAACAAAGAATTGCAATGCTGATAAATTTACATTAATATACATCAATGTTGGAAATGTCAAGTATTTTTCAGTATATTTAGCTTAGGAAAATCACATTGGCAACTTCTTTTGAAAAAACAACCGAAGGACGATTTCATTACCCTATTGTATGTCCCATAGAAATCATGTCCGAGTCACATAATACATCATTGTAGTGTTCAGAGCATTTCAAGAGGTGACATACAAGGCCATCAAAATTGCCTTAGGTAAATTATCTGAAAGTAGTTGCAATCATGTTATATTATATAAATGATATGCATTACATAGACAAAACATTTACAGGCATAGATGACTTTATAACAGTTTTTTTATTCTTCACTTAAATTATCAAACATTACTATGTCTCACAATAAAGGAAAGCAATTCTATACATACATGATGTCTGGATAATCTTCATATTTACATATTTATCATACATAAGTTTATTGAACAATTTGATTCTAAATAACTAAAAAGTTAAATGTAATATTCATCTGTTTGTATAAAATGATACATGTATGAATCATCAACATATCATCAAAGGATTGCATACTTAAACACCACTGATTAATATGCTTTTTAGTTTTTCTTCTTCAGGATTTCAGGAAGTTTGTAATCTATCATGCATTTTGCAAACTCCCCAACATGAGAAAATGCAATTCATCTCTCGGTATGTCAAAAGAAACTCTCCAATATCGTTCATCAGCACTAGTTTGTTTGAATTGGATTTGGTTGAAAATCAATGACCAATAATTATCAATATTTACAGGGTATACACACAATTATTTTCAGAGAACACATAAACCCTTATCCAAAACCATTAAATATAATAATACAATGTTTGTTTAAATGTATATGAGACATAAACCAGCAGTATAATAAACATTTTCATTTTTAACAAGTGCCAATAAAATATAGTGTAATGAGTAATCCATCATAGAGATATGGTGCTACATATTACCTCATACAAACCTTAAATCATTAGATACCATTGTAAGAAGCAAATGATTCTTTATAATTTTTCCATGTTATACTTGGATATATTAAGCAAATAGCTGCTTTCTAAAATTATATTATTTACATTCATTCCCTCGGTGCATTAGAACAAATCTCTTTAGGGCGAAAGACATAAAGGATTATTAAGCATCAAGTCTTGTTTTACCATTGCATATTCTCTAACTTTCACTGTGCTTGTCAAACATATGCTTTTTGTTTGATAACATCTGACCTTTTTAATTGCCATGTATCGTTGGGAATTCTGGCATAGGATATTCTTCACATTTCTCCAAGATTTGTTGTCTCTCTGGAGTCTCTGCTTTTGAATGATTATTTTTAATGGTTGATTTCCTCTTTGTAAAGTGGATCTCTACCTGTCCTTTATTTTCATACATAGCATCATTGATTGCGGATGTGCAACTGTACAGGAGTGAAGAATCATCATAGTAATCTGATTGTGAATTTATTGATGATATTTCTGGCGAGTCTCCAGTGAAATAATCATGATGGACATTTTGATTGAAAGTACTGAAACTGTTATCTGTACTTGAAGATGAAGAATTACTGACATATACAACCGGTGTTGTATTTGCACACTTTATTGTATTCTCATGTTTCCATTATTTAACTCAGATGCTTTACATACTCTTGATAAGGATCAACAAATTTACATGTAAGTGGCTGTCTGCGAATTTCAGAATTTTGTGTTTCTTGTACTTCATCTGTCTGGGTATTTTGATGATGGGATAGGAAAGAAATTTCTCCGTCCGGATTTTCCTGTTCATTTTCGTTACTTTGCATGTTTAACCTTACAGTCTCGCATACGTTGTGATTCTGACTATATCTGTTCTTTCCCTTTTGTTTCAGTAAACATATCACTAGAAAAATGACGACAATACCTAATCCCACAGAGATGCAAATAAAGGACTTTGCTAATGCTTCCCAATGAACATTGATATTTGTACATGATACTTTGTCCCCCATTTCAGTTGAAAAGGGGGCATTTCTTATTTTGGATGTAAAACTCAGAGGTTTATTAGTTGGTGACTCTGATGTTTCAATATATGTATCTTTTCCATTGAGCAAACAAAGAGTCGTATCTGTGGCTGGCTTCTCAAGAAAGTTCCATTTAAAATCATCACATTGCCTGAGACCCCTCCTTTTTGTGTACAGAGAAGTACAACAAACTCCAGGCAGGGATTTCCTCACCCAAAATGTTTGCCAAAAACTTGAACGATTTTGATTTATTTCATTCCTAGGTGGTATTTTCTCACATTCTTGATAGCAATCAAAAAGCCCAGATTGACTACCAAGCAGTGCAGTGCATGTCAGAAATGCCCAGCCTTCCGTTGTTTTAGCTACTGTTTCAAAAGTGCAACTTGCTTTTCCTGGTGTATAGTCTATGTTCAGCGCTATTCTTTTGATGGTAACACTGTAAGCATGACGTGTGTCAGTAACCAAACATATATAAGTACCTGCATCTTCTCTTGTAGTATTCACGATTTGAACATGTATGGAAGTTGTTTCGTCTCCTTCTTTTGTGGTTTGTACAGAAAACCTCCCTACTTGGTCTTCAGTGAGACCTGGTGAATATATTGTTCCTGTCCTAGAATAATAGAATGGATATCTAGTCCCAATTTGGATGGTAAAAGTAAAATTGTTTTGGTATGGGAATATAAATTCAAGGGCAGCTAAATCACCCTCATGTAGTCTAACATGTGTACACAAAGCAATTACTATAATTACACTAAATATTAAGAATATTCTTGGAAATTTGGCGTTACAAATCATGTTTATTTTGAGAGAAAAAGTGACTTGTTTCTGAAAACCTACTTGAGCTGCATGAAAATAATGTTACCTTAAACTCTTATGTCATCTTAATAATGGCTTTAAGAAAAAGAATATTTTGATATCTTTTAATATGATAGTATTGCAAAGATAATTATTAAAAGAAATGAAAATCAACGGCATGTACGTTATGTACACTATTCACTACGTTAATACAGTCTCTGCGAAGCATAGTAATTAAATGTTTGCAGTACCTGTTGCATGAGTCCGCATAAAATCTTGGCAGTCCTTTAAATGTTTTCCGTATTGTATCACTCACTGAACAACAGTTAATATGTCCTTTTTTAACCATAAGTTAGGCTTTATATGTTCATCCTCCAGTAGCAGACTATTGACCAATAAGTTATGGTTTCCCATGAACTGTATACAGAAACAAATCGTAAATCCCTTTCGTTTACCACTAATGAAATCACACTGTAACCCTGAATAGGTTGACTTGCAATTCACATGTTGTAGAGATACAGTGTTCTTTTCTTGCCCACTGCAATTCACTGGCGGTGATGGGTGATAAACATGTAGATGTATACACTTTGCATTGAAGTAAAATTGCAACACTCAAAGTTGAATCTGTAGATTCCAGTATCTGTCGTAGCTTTATCCTTAATAGTTGGCATTACCAATAAATATCCGTAAAATATCCCTATTCAGTCTTTACAAAAGCTTTTCTCGTGATTATAACTGAAGTACTTTCATGTTCTTTAGCATCCTGATAGTGTGACAACTTAAAGGAACAGTTGTCTTTCGGTACTATGACATTCGCACTTGTAATGGAATCCTTCACTGTAGCAAACACCTGATCCTCACGTTTAGAAATAGTTTGTTCCAAACTTCCAATTCAATTAGTATCCTGTGCATGTAAAAGACAAGTTGAAATCTTAAAACAGTCTGAAAACATATTGAAACAAGAGCTTTTTAATTGGAAAGAAATTATTCTGAACCAATTAAACTTTGCAAATTCTATATACACATGATCAGCATATAACAGATGGTACATTTCGTAAATATAATGCAGAGGCTTAACAACTATAAGTAATTGTTTGTTTTGAATAATCAGTACGTCTCTGTTGAATTTCTTCTTCTTTGATACGCTGTCGCTCATATAGGTGGAATATTTTAGTTTTACCCCAATTTATGGAATTATTTTAAAAATAATTTAAAAATAATAGATCTAGATAAAAGTATACATTCTCAGATTTTATTGAATAATAATTTGCAAATGTGTGATTTGCGTGACTGCTAAAGCATGTATATGCTTCTATGCTTATCAAATAGGGGACCTACGCCCTTAAGTCATAAATGACAGTAATGAGGATTAATGCCCCACAAAAGGGCACTAATATACATGTAGCACATCGACACGGTTTTGATCCTGAGCCCTCACAGTTACGAGGCCATTGCTTTGTCACTGAACCATGACTGTACGCAGCGGGGGCTAGGGTAGGGGGCAGTTTCCATAAATAAAAAAAAAAACAGAAAATTCAATAATTTTTCAATAATTTATTGCATTTTACCCCGGTTCCCAACAGAAAAAAAAAATCATCTGTGTGCCCATTCCTTGAGCCATAATGCATGGCCATCCAGAGGATTTGTTATGTTGGGGACCGGGGTAAAATGCAATAAATTAATGAAAAATTATTGCATTTTCTGTGTTTTTTTTTATTTATGGAAACTGCCCCCTACCCTAGCCCTCGCTGCGTACAGTCATGGTTCAGTGACAAAGCAATGGCCTCGTAACTGTGAGGGCTCAGGATCAAAACCGTGTCGATGTGCTATATTAGTGCCCTTTTGTGGGGCATTAATCCTCATTACTGTCATTTATGACTTAAGGGCGTAGGTCCCCTATTTGATAAGCATAGTAGCATACACATGCTTTAGCAGTCACGCAAAACACACATTGTCCAATTATTATTCAATAAAATCTGAGAATGTATACTATTATCTAGATCTATTATTTTTAAATTATTTTTAAAATAATTCCATAAATTGGGGTAAAACAAAAATATTCCAACTATATGAGCGACAGTGTATAAGTACAGGCCACCGTCGGGAGTATTCTAGTACTAATGCATGTGCTGTGCAGGTGTATAAATAGTGACTTTATGACGGAAAGATTGATAGAGCTGTATGTACGCCCTTGTATTCTAAAAACTAGACATCCAGAGAAAAGCATTAGATAATTTAAGATAATGATGTGACTTACCATTTAGTTTTAATATACTTTGTGCTGCACTCTGCTACATAATTTCGTCGCGACTTTCGTCGTGAATTGTTCGCGATTTCACGATTCGCGATGTCCCTTCTGGGCCATCATAGATCTTTGGTATAAAATGATGGGAACAGACGCGATATGTTTATGCAATAAAATACCACAGCAAATAATACTAGGGGGTGCGGCATGCATGTGATTCACAAATTGATGCTGAACAGATCGGAAAGGAATGTCATTTTTAACCCATTATTCACTGCACACAAAAATCCCCGTCCGCCAACTGATCTGAGTGCACAGTTGAGGTTCCATACACAAAGTTTGCATGAAAGGTAGGTGTACTGCTTGACATATTAAATGACAACCATTTGCGTAGGCTTCTCGAAAAATAAAGCCTTTCTGTCTACAATTCACAATGGGGTAGTTCATGTTGTACATGACATTCACGCTTCAGAACACTTGAATACCTTGATATTGAAAGGGACTTTATGAGGAAGTTCCCAAACAGAAATGTTTATAAAATATTTCTAAAGAATCAAAATTATAAAAGTAAGGAAAAAATAGGGTATTTTAGATTTGCACGTCGACATAGTGGACTGCTACCGTAGCAGTTCACTATGACGATGTGCAAATCTAAAAGCCCCTAATAGCAAACCCTAATGTACATTTACAAAGAGTGTTCAACAGCCGTTAAAATGTGAATCTAAAGGCGGTAGCATTCTATTGTAGTCCTATGCATGGGCTCAAATTGTTCAAGGTTAGCATTCATCGTTTACTCTATGTCAAAACATCAAGCAACATCAGCTACAAAGATGGTGTTGCGATCTAATACTGGGAAAGCTGATCTCAAATCATTTCTCTCTCTATGTCTCTCCGGCTTGTGATGAGTTTCTGAGGGTGGGGGTGGGGGTGCAGGGATCGGGGTATTGTGTACTAACGTTATGTTGAAAATCTTGGGGCCTTTTTTTTTTTACTAAAGTATATTTGAGCATTGTGTCGATGTCATGTTTGTTTTTCCAATTTCTCACCTATTTTGAATGTAATTATTTCCTATTTCAATGTCATGCTTTTGATGTCTTTTATACATGATTTTAATGTAAACGCAATATATAAAAACCCTAGATGTATTTTCATGTCACTATGGGACGAAATAAAATTTAATCTTGAAATCTTGAATCTTGAGAATGTTTTTTTCTGCTGAAGTTTGCAGGAGAAATAAGTGTAATGCTTGACATATTAAATGGCAAACATTGTGTATTGGCTTTTTAGTTAGTTAACAATTGATTTTCATGACCAGACAGATAATCAAGACTCTTCTGTTCTTTTTACTTCAATGCAGGATACATCAAACTGGGATGGACTGTGCCAAAATCGGAATCTTGATTGATTAAAATTCAGAACATCTGGGATTTTTATCTGGAATCCTTCTTCAGTACCTGAATTCACCCAAGACATATTATATTGAGATTGGAATCAAGTGCTATGACACATCGCGTGGAATATGGATAGCATTAACAACTGTAAAAATACTGCAATAGAAGTATTACAAAGGAATTCTCCCTGGTGAACTTTTGAACAGTGTTGAGAGCAACTGATTATTCACTGGTAAAAGTTTCATACAAACTACAACACTATGCATACCAAAAGTGCCTATATTGTGACTTGAACCAACATGTGAGTTCTCAATATCAAACAACTTTTCGTCTATACTTATTACTTATCTACTCCTAACAATGGACAATTTATTTCCATCACATGAAGGTACAGAGTGCATGCTGCAGTACATGATTCTTCCACAGTGTTGAATTCATTGTGTCTGCTGATAATTGTTCTCTTGAGTTATCAAACTACCAAAGTGACAACACAACTAGTGCATACTCACAGCACAATCAGGGGCGAACACTTGTTGACACTGAAGAACTAGATGGACATGTTATAGTGCTACTGACTTAATTTCCATTTTCGGTTTAACTTAATAAAATTTGGAGTGCCGGACTTTAAAAGATCATTATTATTATTATTATTATTATTATTATTATCAGATATGTATCTACATCAGATGCTGGAATCTACAGTTGCCACATCAATTGTAATAACGTCACTTCCAAACAAATAGCTATTTGCATGATTAACATCCACCGACAGCTCTTCATTTATGCAATTTTAAATGATGAATATCTAATAGTTGAAGTAAAGTTCAACGCCTGAAACTTACTTTTTATTGTCTAATATTGTGAATCAGAAATAACACAACAGTAATCAATATGGCGCATGTTGAATGCTGTTTTTAGTAATGATACAGTGCGGTATTCAAAGCTCTTAGTAACTCAAGATGGCGAATTTTACTCAACCTCGACCATAAATATTGTTTCAAAAAAGTTAACGAAACAAAGTAAACATTTGGTTAAATATATATTCAAAAGTGTGCATAGTTAAAGACCTACTCAACATTTATATAATTAAGTTGTTGTAAATTATCATTTCGCCATTTATATTTGGGTTTTGTTCGGAACTTCTGAACGATCCTATTCAATCCCCTCAGTTCAACCTTGTATCCAATTCAAGCCAAATATTCACACCATTATGATCATAAAAAAGATCCTTTTATTTCCTCTCATTTCAATTTGTTTTGTTTCATCTCATTTTTTTTTTTAAATTAAATTTAATGTCAATTATTTCATTTTCTCTTCTTTTTTACTGGTTGTTTTTCTTCATTTTATTATTTCGTTTTTGTATACATCAGTGTTAATAAGCGCAAGGAAATAAGTTTTTACATTTGCAGTCGACAATTCATGACAATCGTGGTAAAAATGGAATTCTTTTCATTTGTGGTGAGCATAATATCTACATTTGCGGCTGAAGTGATTTCACATTTGTGGTTATTTCAGGGAACTCCCTGGCTATTTTTACATGTGAGGTAACCATTTTTACACTTGTTCTCATGCTCACTGTCTATCAGTTTTATATTACACTGTCGCTCATAAAGGTGGAATATTTTGTTTTTATCCCAATTTATGGAATTATTTTAAAAATTATTTAAAAATAATAGATCTAGATAATAGTATACATTCTCAGATTCTATTGAATAATAGTTTGCCAATGTGTGTTTTGCGTGACTGCTAAAGCATGTGTATGCTACTATGCTTATCAAATAGGGGACCTATGCCCTTAAGTCATAAATGACAGTAATGAGGATTAATGCCCCACAAAAGGGCACTAATATAGCACATCAACACGGTTTTGATCCTGGGGCCTTACAGTTACGAGGTCATTGCTTTGTCACTGAACCATGAATGTACGCAGCGGGGGCTAGGGTAGGGGGCAGTTTCCATAAATTTAAAAAAAAACAGAAAATGCAATAAATTTTCAATAATTTATTGCATTTTACCCCGGTCCCCAGCATAAAAAAATCCTCTGGACGGCCATGCATTATGGCTCAAGGCATGGGCACACAAAAGATTTGTTTATGTTGGGAACCGGGGTAAAATGCAATAAATTATTGAAAATTTATTGCATTTTCTGTTTGTTTTTTTAATTTATGGAAACTGCCCCCTACCCTAGCCCCCGCTGCGTACAGTCATGGTTCAGTGACAAAACAATGGCCTCGTAACTGTGAGGCCCCATGATCAAAACCGTGTCGATGTGCTATATTAGTGCCCTTTTGTGGGACATTCATCCGCATTACTGTCATTTATGACTTGAGGGCATAGGTCCCCTAGTTGATAAGCATAGTAGCATAAACATGCTTTAGCAGTCACGCAAACCACACATTGGCAAATTATTATTCAATAACATCTGAGAATGTATACTATTATCTAGATCTATTATTTTTTAATAATTTTTAAAATAATTCCATAAATTGGGGTAAAACTAAAATATTCCACCTTTATGAGCGACAGAGTTCCCGATCAGGTGCATTGCCTTTCAACTTTTAGTTCAGCCAACAAATATAAAACGGTTATTATATGAAAGGCTTTCCTCTTAGGTTTAGAGCGACACACACATGTGAATGTATGAGTGACAGACCTTAATCAGAGTCCTTTCTAAGGATTTTGATGTACTTTCAAAAGCCTCTCAGAACCGTTGGCGTCGTGTGTTGTATCAATGCCCAAGCCAGACTACTCATATAAATGACAATGGAGCTATAAGCGATCCTTAAATGGTATACAAATATACACCGTCTTGAGAGGTTCTGTTTGAAAGGGGTGACTCGTACTATTTGCTGAGAGGCGCAGCCCCCAAGGAATTGGTACCATTGGAATCACCGAGGCCCATAGTTTTAACCAGACCCTCGGAAAGAAGGCATGATATATTTTTTTTATTTCCTGCTTTAACAAAAAAAAAAAAAATGAATTGAAAAGAATTACAAATAAACACAATTTATTAAATGAAGATTAAAAAAAAAAAATAATAATAATAATAAACTCCCAAATAGAACTCCCAAATAGTGCTTCCACTCCTAAATAGTACTCTCAAATAGAACTTTTTCGAGCAACCTTAAAATAGTCACTATTAATATATAGAAATATTTCCGGTCGCGTGATGAGCTCTCAACCAATCAAACACCAATGAATTGTTTAAGCAGGATATAAGAGTACGATATAAGAGTACGATATGAGAGTACGATAGTGAAACCATAGCTAGGAGAACGCTATTCGAAAAGGGTTCCTGATAAACGTATGCACAGCAGAAGGAGGGGTAAAGCTCAATGTGAAGTCATGGCAAATCTAGCATTTTCGCAAACGATCTATTTGTTTTTGTTTTTATTTTACATGTTTGTTATTGCAAGAACATGTGATGCATCTTTGTGTCAGAGGTTATCTTCAAAGTTTTTAGTTGAGCCAACCGATATACAGTTAAGGAGAGGTGAGAACGCAGTATTTCAGTGCTCCGTGGCTGACTTTAATCAACGGACTAAATCCATAGATTGGAGAGTATATCCAAATCCATATACCAAACCAGTGAGTACTGAAATATATGATGATGAAAACAGAACATTGAATTCAAATGTTACAGTTCCTAGTTCTTCCACGCATACCCTGCTTTATATTTCTTGCATCGTAGAGGAAGTGATTCAACAAAAGAGTGTGTGTTTTTCTTCAAGACAAGCTTTGATGGATACAATATATTTTCCAACACAAGATGAGTTATCTTGTAATCCACCACTTCTCAATGAAGTCAACATTGGAGATACGCTGTCTTTGACATGCAGTGTTCTTAGGGGTAATCCCCCAGTTGATCTGAGCTGGAAGGTTGTTCCTGGCAGACAAACATTTCCTCCTTCACTAAATGATAAAGGTTCCTTCAGAGTACTTACTCATGATTTGTCCATAACTCGCAATCTACATTTGAAAATTTTACGCTGTAAAGTATCCAGTGCATTTTCATTTTCTGGGGAGAATCTGCAGTGTTCTATTGGACCAATCATGGTACGCCATCCTCCAGAAGTTCATGTCTATCCTCAGACTAAATCTATTAAGCTTCATGAACCAGCTGAACTTACATGCACAGCAGATGCCTATCCTGGGGTAAACAATTTTACTTGGACGTGTTTCCCAGAAGGTGTCCTGAAAGGATGTGGCATTACCTCTTCATCAAGACACAATTTTGTTCTAAATGAGACAGGTTTGTGCATGTCAAAGGTGGAGGGTGTACACATAGCATGTTCTGCAACCAACCCAGAAGGGAAGGGTACAGGGTATGCTTATCTTGACATTGCTAAAGAAATAATTACTTGCGAAAATAATTATACAATACATTCCCCGAGTGGAAATCTTTTTGGTGAATTACATGTAAACATTAGCTTATATCAGAACTTAGTAACTGAAGGTTTCACTTTTGTGTGTGTTATTTTTAGTCTTCCCATGGTGTGCACTGCTCATTTCCAATGGTATATAGACAATATAAATGTCACTAGTGATCACATATTTGTTGTTCAAACTTTACCTGTAATGTCCACTTTAACACTTTTAACAAGTGTTCAAAGATCAGATATTACAAAAACATTCACTTGTGAAGCTACCGTCGATGGAATGAAAGCAACAGCATCTACAACCCTAAGCTCTTTGTTGAAAATCAAACAGACAGAATTTTCATCTAGTGCTAATACAGTAAGTCTTGAATATTCCACGGTAACACCACTTTCCAATAACAGAAATACATCTGTCAATGAGCAACCTACAGAATATTCTACAGATGTAAAAGTTACAAGTGTTTATTCAACACAGAAGTTTCCGGTTGCACTAGATCAAAATGGACCAAATTTAGAACCAATCATTTTGATGGTCATTAGCGGAATTGTACTGTTAATAGCTATTGTAATGATAATAATTAGTATATATCTATGTAGAGTCAATAGAGAGGCCCCACAAGAAACGCCATCTTCTTCAAATCCAATGACTCCCAAACCTCATATAATGAGTACACATGCCAACAGTGAAATAGGAGATGACCTACTTTATGAAATACCAAATTATCATGCTGCACAAACAACTCCGGTTGTATTTGTCAGTAATTCCTCATCTTCAAGTACAGATAACATTTCCATTACTTTCAATCATAATCTCCATCATGACTATTTCACTGGAGACTCGCCAGATGTATTATCATCAATAAATTCAAGTGATTCACAATCAGATCACTATGATGATTCTTCACTCCAGTACAGTTACGCATCCGCAGGTCATGATGCTTTATATGAAAATAAAGGACAAGTAGAGATCCACATCACAAAGGGGAAAACAACTAAGATTAATTATTCAAAAGAAAAGAGGCAACAAGTCCTAGGGATATGTGAAGAATATCCTATGCCAGAATTTCCTAATGACTTGCATGGCAATTAGAAATTAGAAGTCGAAATCCATCAAATAGAAGCAAATGTTAGACAAACACAATGAAGTTTGATAATAAACAATGGTAAATTAAGACTTGCTTCTCAATATTCCTTCATTTGTTCATTTTTTTCTTCATGATTTTTTTAATTTTTAATACACCGAGAGAATTAATGTTGATATGTATTTCAGTAAACTGTTATTTGCTTATATCTAGGGCCCTGTATTACAAAGAGTTGATATCAATCGCAACTTATTTGCGATTGATATCAATCGCAGATATGCACACAAGAGATAGGAGATCGCAAACGTGCGAATGATTGGAGGACTTGCGATTGATTTGGATCGATCGCAAATCTTTGTAAGACGGGGCACAGGATACATTAAGGATTATAAGGATTACTCAGTACACTTTATATATCGTTATGGGCACTTATTACATGGAAATGTGTAATATACTGCTGATTTATGTCTAACATGCCTATATACACTTGTAAATATACATTGCATTATCACTTTCAATGGTTTTCGATAATGGTTGATATGTTTTCTGATAGAGATTGGGTCTATACGCTAATATTGATAAACTTCGTTGTTGATTTTCAACTGAATCCATTGTAATCAAGTTAATGCTGATGTACGGTATTGGAGTTTTGTTGTTGTTGACATGTTAGGTTGTTGGCAAAATTCATGATAGATTATAAATTTTCGGAAAATCTGAAGAAAAAAATAGAGACAAATTAATCAGTGGTGTTTTAGTGTACAAGCCTTTGATAATATATTGATGTCCCATGAAAGAATCGTTTCATACAACCAGATGTATATTACATTTACATTTTAAGTAATTTAGGATGAAGTTGTTCAATAAACTTATGCATGATATCGGAAACAAGTATGAATGATAATCCAGACATCATGTTTGTATAGAATTGCTTTGTTTTATTCTGAGACGTAGTAATGTCGGTGCATGAAATACAATTAAAATAAAAAATGTTTTAACTAATCTATGGCTGCATTTTTTTTTCTTCTATGTAATGCATATCATTAAAATATTATAACATGATCGCAACTACTTTCAAATAATATGCCTAAGGCAATTTAAATGGCCTTGTACCTTTTTGTACGTCACCTCTTGACAATTTATGAGAGAGCAAAGTGAATGAGCAATAAATAAGAACATTCATGTGGGGGTGGGGGGGGGGGGGGTAGGGCCTACAGTCCACAAAACAGATAGAGACAAGTGAGGGGATGAAATCCACAACTTGCTTATTTGCATTAATAATGCGTTACATAACGACTGTTTCATGACATTATGCGAAACTTTAACATTAAAACAAAAGTGAAGAAGGCATTGCATGCTTATTAACTCTTTGTGTAACATTCCCAGGGACACTTCCGGTAATATATTTCCCAGCTCTTTTTTTTCTTCTTCGTTTTTGACAAGTTTTAAAAGCCTTGCTGATTTATCTTCTCGTGTAAGTACTTAACAAAGGGATTTAGTTATTAACTCTTTACATGCCGCACAAACAACACTTAGTTTGTAAGAGCGCTATAGAAATGACTTCATTATATTGTATTGTATTGTATGTATCATTGGATAGAGGCTTCGAAATTATTTAAAGCTACGTGTGGTCAGGGCATCTTGGTGGTTTCAAACTTTAAGTTAACAAAACCTCCAAGTTATAGGCCAAGCATTAACAATGATGAGGGTTCACACGGGACTAAATTAACGACTATTCAATAGTTATAACTTAGAGCAGGGAGGTGAAAGAAAGGAGTGGAAACTCTTGTAATTTATTCAAACACATTCGTGAGTTCTAAAGCGTAACACTGGGATGTGTAACATTCCACTTGGCTTTGAAGTTCCATGCTCCGAGCCGCGCTTCCACTGGTGAGAATTCCGGAGGCCAGGCACCAGTTTCACATTTATTACAAAATATTAAATTTCAGTATAAATTGTAAACTTTATATAGGGATTGTATTGGGAATAGTGCATCAAACAATTTTTCAAATTTAGTACTCCGTCCCTCCTATAATTTGTGTGCCAGAGTTGGCAAAACAAAAATTACATCCTGACAAAAACTCAATGTTTTAGGATAATGCGCTAATTTGTGCATGTTTTAATGTCCCGTTATTTAATCCATGATTTACAATCTTCTATGACTCTAAGTTTGCTAATGCGTGTTTTCGCGTGTTTTTTGTATTTTTGAAGTTGGAAAAAGGATGAAATTACACAAGTTTGTGTTCGCTTGTTCAACTCATAACACATTCAACAATAGATGGGAAATCATTGAAAGGGACAGCGAACAGTTGCTGGGATACCATTTTCTGATGTAGGAATTCTAAATCATGAAATATCATGCGCTTTTTTATCTCACCACCTGGTCAACAGTTGCAAATTAGCGTATAACTTTTCGGCGGCTTGGAGCATGGGGTCAAAGGAAAGCGGCTTGATTCCACTCCTTTCTTTCACCTCTCTGCTTAGAGCAAAGCGAAGTAGGGGGGGGGGGGGTAAGAGGACTTTTTTTTTTTATCCCACAAAAAATCGCAACGACTCAGCCAGCGGCTGAATAAGCGGGGGGGGGGGGGGGGGGGGGTCGCGAAATTTTTAAATTTGACATTTTGCTCCTTTCGGGGGGGGGGGGGGGTGGGGGTAAGGTCACCTTTTTAGGTCAGCCATTGGCATATTTATTTATTTGTATTTTTTAATAAAATTTGTAATATTTTTTGGGGGGCCGGGGGGGGGGGGGGGGGTACGTCTCTGTTTTTTAGTACATTTTGGACGAATTTAGGGCCGATTTTAACATATTTTATTGGCAGGGGGGGGGGGGGGGCACGTGCCCCCTGTGCCCCCCTGGATCCGCCAATGGTATTAAGTATTATTAGGTATTAAGTCAATTGAACAAACTTCATATTACACATTACTCATTAATCACCGAGTAAGTCATATTAATAATTTAAACTTAGTCTGAATAGAATCAACACTAACTTTACAAACAGTAGAGTAGATCATAATTTTAAATTTTAACTATATGATCACATGATCTCATTAATGACTGTATATTGTATATTAGAGAAGTCTACTTCACATGTATTTGCTGCGTACAAAAGAAAAATAGAGATTCAGTTTTTATGACTGCAAAGATTGTTTTTCTTTGTGAATCTAGTAAATTTCATCTCTGACACTCCCACAATTGACACCGTGAAGCAAAAGAAAGTACCCCAATTTGACTGGAAGCAGTTTGTGACTGTGAATCTTTTTTCTAATGTATTTTGTGATAGCAGCCAGCCTGTCTTTCAGTCTGTCAAATTTTGCACTATGATAGTTTCGATTGCTATTGGCAGTTGTTTTAATGGCACTATAACTTAATCAGCTGTGCTTTAACTAAGGTCTCCTCGTCTTTCTTTACTCTACATTGTACTGTTATGATTTTACTTTATTATTTTTTACATGTGATTTCTGGAAGACAAATAAACTTGATACTTGACACTTAATAACCAAGTTTTGGTTGTTATTCCATTGTTTCTGTGTAATTTTGACTACAAAAAGATACTCTTTTGTTCAAGTGAGTGGTTTTTAATGTATTTTGTGATTTATGTTTTAAGATTTCTACCAGGGATGGAATTTTACCTAATACATACCCATCTGCGGCATCAAAGGAAAACACTGTTCAAAACATTTTCTAATAAAAAACCTCTCATTGCGTATTCTCAAATACTGCCAAACAAAGTTCCCTTTAACACCATCCCAACTGTTTAAAAAAAAATCAACTTAATGGCAATTTGAATACTATATCATCTGTAGCATATAAATCATGTTCAGATTATGTAAAATCTCATAACGTCATGTTGGCCCATTTGAATAGGTCACGCAAAAGGCTATTGAAAATGCCGTAGTTTGATTTGTTAAAAGTAGTTCGACGTGTTCTCCGTAGAAATTAAGGAAAACACATCAAAACAAAACAACAGCAACAAAAAACTAATCTAAGCTGAACGACAAAATATAATGTGTATTTTATCAAGAATAAATGACCTCAGTACTGAATATTGATTTCTAACATGGGAGACATAAATATAAGAGAGATAACACATTGAACATATATGCTCATACATTCATATATTCTCATAAATCTATCATTGAGAGAAAATGAAAGCATTACTTTTTTAGTACGAATATAATAACAGCAAATATAAGAAATATAAAAGCTTAAGACAATATCTCATAGAAGTTTAAAGGGATTGGATATCTTTGCCTCATATTCTAAAGAAAATCATGGATAGTAGCTCATGCTGCAATTGTAATTATAATTTAGGTCGGAAATGAATCCCATGACTTTTACAAGCAAATCGCATATTTGATTATCAAGATATTGGTGATTGGAATTTGAAATTTCAAAAACCGTTTTCCTAACGGTTTTTATTACACTACAGTTTATTGGGGAAAAATTAAATTTTTACTTTTTTGAAGCCGGCACTTTATGATCATTTTGAAGCGCTTTTGTTTTACTTCAATATTACACCATATCACAGACGCTGAAAACACGTAGGGCCATGCATCTCAGATTTGTAAAACTGGAAACATTGTTAAACAATGCCGTTATGATAAAAATGCTCCATTTGAATAAAAATGTTGTTAAAAATTAATCGTTCAAGAAAAATATGAGACTAATCATGGTAGTATGTAGAAATAATAGAATACAGGTAAAGCTATGGTCACAAATCAGAGCAGCGACCGACCGATCAGTAGCCTGCTCGGTTGCTGCTGGAATTTAGGCATCGCCCAGCGATTTGGTCGGTGCCCGGGCGGCGACCTCCCAGGCACCGAGCGTATTTTGGGCGGCGAGTGAAAAGTGAGCAGGCGCCGCCCAAATTTTAACTCCGCGCTAAAACTTCAGCGGCGACCGAGCGATGCCCTAAAAACGAGCGGTGCCTGGGCGGCCGCCGCTCGGTGGCCGGGCAGCCGCCGGGCAGAATTGGATAAAAACTCGCCGCTCGGCCGCCGAGCAGGTTACTTTTGGGTAATGTGACCATAGCATAAGACTGGCATGAAGTTGTAAATACTCTAGAACTACACAACAGTGTATGTTATATCTATGCATCCTTTGCCATGCAACCATGATCATCACAGTGATAAAGCAAAATACAATGTAACTTATGCTATAGTCACATTTCCCAAAAGTAGCCTGCTCGGCGGCCGAGTGGCGAGTTTTTAACCAATTCTGCCCGGCGGCTGCTCGGACACCGAGCGGCGGCCGCCCAGGCACCGCTCGTTTTTAGGGCATCGCTCGGTCGCCGCTGAAGTTTTAGCGCGAAGTTAAAATTTGGGCGGCGCCTGCTCACTTTTCACTCGCCGCCCAAAATACGCTCGGTGCCTGGGCGGTCGCCGCCCGGGCACCGACCTAATCGCTGGGCGATGCCTAATTCCAGCAGCGACCGAGCAGGCTACTGATCGGTCGGTCGCTGCTCTGATTTGTGACCATAGCTTTACTCTCTGGTGTCCAGTCTGCTAAAATATTGTCTGTATGCAAACTGTCATGCCATAGAGCAATTTTGCCTTGTTTCGAAATATATATTAATACAGTATCTAAGCACCTATCTTCATATATACTTTATAAGTTTAGTTCAGTTTCTAATGAGCCTTTGGGCCAAACAGACTGAACAACTAAGTTCACGGAAGAATAAACTTTTTGATCTTCTCTTTTCATCAAGCGAGGTCTTTATTTGCATAATTTCAATACATATTTACATCAATTACGCAATAATCGAGTAAAAAATAATATCGGCTAAAAATTAAAGTATGTATGTGTATGTAGCATTATACGCTTTATCAGTAAGTGATGTCAAGAGATTCTATTCGTTTTGTGGGTGTCATTGTCTAGCAAGATGGTGTTTGTTTTCAATTTTTTGACCTACATTTGAACTTGGTTGGGAACTAAGATTAAAATGTCGTGATCTACACAACACTATTGTATATTGACATCACACACCTCTTTTTCTTCCTTTTTCCCCCGGACAATCTATGATATGCATGAGAGATCGACGATGAGCTAAATGTCAAGAACAAATGTGAATAAATTCTTACCTGGACAATGTACAACAAGATGGTTTAATGTGTGATTTGTGTGTCGTATACTGGAAAGATGAATAAATCTGAAGTTTCATGTGAGTAAATCATTATGTCATTTTGCTTTCGTTTATGCAGAAATCCCTCCTAAGCCTATCCTTCTTTTTTAATAAATGTTTGAAAATGTTAGTTTTCATGTTATATTATTGTGCTCAAAATCTTTTTGGGCTAATATGATCAACAGATGGCTGTCCGTGTTCAGGAAATTTGCATTTCTTTCCTGTTACATGGGGAGCCACGTTTTATTCACAAAATGCACCTTTGAATTTTGCTTAAATCATGTTAACCCCAATTTTGTAACGTTAATTTTTTTTAATGAGCTTTTGAACTTAAAGCAAATATAGAACATGAAATTAAAAAAAATAAATGAAGTATCATTACACCTCGTAAACAAAATATGAGAACAAAGAATACTTAAAATTCTGCTGTCTCATTAAGTTTATTTAGAATTGATTCCAATTTACATCACATACAAAAGAGGTCAAGAGGACTTTCCTTTCTATTTTGAAATTCACTTGTGCAATACAATTATTAGTCATCGCTTGTATTTCTTGCAAATGTATCGTCTAAATTACTAAAACAATTAAATGTAATATATATATACATTCGGTCGTATGAAACGATACATGCATTAGTCATCAATATATCATCAAAGGCTGTACACTTGAACACCACTGATTACTTAGTCTTTATTTTTTCTTCAGGATTTCGGAAAATTTGTAATTTATTATGCATTTTGACAACTGCCACACATGGTAAAATAAATCAATTCATAACTCATCACGTCAAAAAATATTCTCCAATATCGTACATAATTTGATTAAATTGGATTTAGTTGAAAATCAACAACAAAGAATTAATAACGAATAATTATATTTACAGTGTATACACCCAATTATTCTTAGAACATATCAACCACTATCGAAAACCTTTAAATGTGATAATGCAACGTTTGTTAAAATGTATATTAGGCCTAAATCAGCAGTATATTAATTACACATTTCCATTAAATAAGTGCCAATAAAATAAGGTGTACTGGGTAATCCATTATGAGAAATAAAGTGCAAGAATTACAATGCTTATAAATTTACATCAATATACATCAATGTTGGAAATGTCTAGTATTTGTCTTCAATATATTGTGTAAAACCAACTGAAGGGCGATTTCATTACCCTATTGTATGTCCCATAGAAATCATGTTCGAGTCACATAATACATCATTGTAATATTCAGAACATTTCAAGACGTGACGTACAAGGCCATCTAAATTGCCTTAGGTAGATTATTTGAAAGAAGTTGCGATCACGTTATAATATATAAATGATATGCATTACATAAACAAAACATTACAGGCATAGATGAGCTATAATTTGTTTTCACTTCAAGTATCAAACATTACTATGTCTCACAATAAAGGAAAGCAATTATATATATACATGATGTCATTATTATCATTCATATTTGCATCGTGATCACACGTAAGATTATTGAACAACTTTATTTTAGATTACTACAAATGTAAATGTTATAAACATCTGGTTGTACGAAACGATACATTATTGAGACATCAATATATTATTAAAGGCTTGTACACTTAAACAACACTGATGAATTAGTCTCTATTTTTTCTTCAGGATTTCTGAAAGTTTGTAATCTATCATGCATTTTGCCAACTGCCCAACATGGAAAAATTCAATTCATCACTCATCTTGTCAACAAACTTTTCTCTAATATCATACATTAGCACTAATTTGATTAAATTGGATTTAATAGTTGAAAATCGACAACGAAGAATTATAAATATTTACAGTGAATACCCAATTGATATCAGAAAACATATCAACCAATATCGAAAACCATTAAATGTGATAATGCAATGTATGTTTAAATGTATACATGTTAGACAAATATCAGAAGTACATTGCACATTTCTATTCAAATAAGTGCCCATTTAAAATACAGTGTACTGAGTAATCCTTTATAAGAAATGTGTTGTAACATATATCCTCAAATAGTCGTTAATATATCCTGGATATAAGCAAATAAACCTTTTCCAAAATGATACATATTTACATTTATTTTCTCGGTGTACTAAAATCACCTCTTTTATGAAGAAAGAAATGAAAGAAATTATTAAAGAATCAAGTCTTTAATTTACCATCGCACATTCTCTAACTTTGCCTAACATATGCTTTATATTTGATAAAATTCGACTTTTCTATGCATCAGGCATAATGGAAAATTCTGGCATAGGATATTCCTCACATTTCTCCGAGATTTGTTGTCTCTCTGCTTTTGAATGATTATTTTTAGTTGATTTCCCCTTTGTGAAGTGGATCTCTACCTGGTCTTTATTTTCATACAAATCATCATCGATTGCGGATGCATAACTGTACTGGAGTGAGGAATCATCATAGTAGTCTGATTGTGAATTTACTGATGATATATCTAGCGAGTCTCCAGTGAAATAATCATGATGGACATTTTGATTGAAAGTACTGAAACTGTTATCTGTACTTGAAGATGAAGAATTACTGACATATACAACTGGTGTTGTATGTGCAGCATGAGCATTTGGTATTTCGTAAAGTAGGTCATCTTCTATTTCAATATTGGCATGTGTACTCATATGAGGTTTGGGAGTCATTGGATTTGAAGACGAGTATTCTTTTTGAGGGGCCTTTCTATCGACTCGACACAGATATATACTAATTATGATCATTATTGTAGCTATTAATAGAACAATTCCACTAATGACCATCATAATGATTGGTTCTATAATTGGTCCATTAGGATTCAGTTTATCAGGAAACTTCTGTGTTGAATTAACAATTGTAACTTTTACATATGTAAAATACTCTGTAGTTTGCTCATTGACAGATGTATTTCTGTTATTGGAAAGTGGCGTTGCCCTGGAATATTCTAAACTTACTGTATTAGCACTAGGTGAAAATTCCGTTTGTTTGATTTTCAACAAAGAGTTTAGGGTTGTAGATGCTGTTGCCCTCATTCCATCCACGGTAGCTTCACACGTGAATGTTTTTGTAATTTCTGGTCTTTGAACACTTGTTACAAGTGTTAAAGTGGACATCGCCGGTAAAGTTTGAACTAGAAATATGCGATCACTAGTGATTTTTGTATTGTCTATATACCATTTGAAATGAGCAGAGCACACCATGGGAAGACTGAAAATAACACACACGAAAGTAAAACCGTCAGTTACTAAGTTCTGATATACGCTAATGTTTACATGTAATTCACCAAAATGATTTCCTCTCTGGGAATGTTTTGTATAATTATTTTTGCAAGTAATTATGTCTTTAGCAATGTCAAGATAAGCATACCCTGTACCTTTTCCTTCTAGGTTGATTGCAGAGCATGCTATGTGTACACCCTCCACCTTTGACATGCACAAACCTGTTTCATTTAGAATGAAACTGTGTCTTGATGAAGAAGTAACGCCACATCCATTCAGAACACCCTCTGGGAAACACGTCCAAGTAAAATTAATTACCTCGGGATAGGCATCTGCTGTGCATGTCAGTTCAGCTGGTTCATGAAGCTTAATGGATTTAGTCTGAGGATAGACATGAACTTCTGGAGGGTGACGTACCATGATTGGTCCAATAGAACACTGCAGTTTCTCCCCAGGAAATGAAAATTCACTGGATACTTTACAGCGTAAAATTTTCAAATGTAGATTGCGAGTTGTGGACAAATCATGAGTAAGTACTCTGAAGGAACCTTCATCATTTAGTGAAGGAGGAAACTTTTTTCCACCAGGAACAACCTGCCAGCTCAGATCAACTGGGGGATTACCCCTAGGAACACTGCATGTCAAAGACAACGTCTCTCCCATGTTCACTTCACTGAGAGGTAGTGGATTACAAGATAATTCATCCTGCGTTGGAAAGTATATTGTATCCATCAAAGCTTGTCTTGAAGAGAAACACACAGTCTTTTGTTGAATCACTTCCTCCACGATGCAAGAAATATAAATCAGGGTATGAGTGAAAGAACTAGGAACTGTAACATTTGAAATCAACATTCTGCTTTCATCATCATATGTTTCAGTAATCACTGTTCTGGAAAATGGATTTGGATATACTTTCCAAGCTATTGATTTGGTTTGTTGGTTAACGTCAGCCACGGAGCACTGGAAGACTGCGTTTTCACCTCTCCTTATTTGTCTATGAATTGGCTCAACTAAATTTTTTGAAGATGACTCCTGACACAAAGATGCATCACATGTCATCACAATATGCGAAATATGAACACAAATTGCAACCATTTGCAGTCTATGGAAGAAAGCTTGACTTGCCATTATAAAACTCTTGTTCCTCTCCTTGCTCTTGTCTTCTAAAAAAGAGTATAATGTTATGCACGCAGACTAGCAAATGATACTTCTTGTTTAAGCTCCTAGAGTTTTATGTTTTTGTTGTTAAACGTTTTCTTTCCTGTACTGAATTTTATGTTATTTTATTATATCATCTTTCTAATACCGATTTAGATGCAAAATGTTTTGACAACAGTTTTGAAAACACTTCGATGTAAAATTAATTCTATCAGGATTTGTCACTTTTCTGAAGAATAACGAGACTGAAACAACATTTATGATTAATGCATTATATGCTGAGTGAATCAAGTAGAACATATTGATTTATCATTGGTCCTCTTTCAACCAATATTATACTTAGATATTGGTAATCTATGTGTATTCTCATGTTTTTCCTTTTTAACTTAGATGACTCACAAAATTACTATAATTTTCTAATTCCCCGTCTAATTCTTGATCAGGATCAAACAATGCTTGTGCTGAATGTTCATAGAATTTCCGTCTGCGAATTTCAGAATTTTGTGTTTCATGTTTTTCATCTGTTTGGTTACTTTCATAATGGGACATTAACAAAATGTCTTCTTCCAGACTATCCTGTTCATTTTCATTTTGTTCTATGTTACTCATTTCAAGCTCGATTGCGTATTGATTCTGACTAGGTCTCAACATTTTCTTTTGTTTTAGTAAACATATCATTAGAGAAATGGCGATAATACCTAATCCCAAAGAGATGGAAATAAAGACCTTTGCCAATGCTTCCAATTTATCGTTATGTGTACATGATACTTTGTCCCCCATTTCAGTTGAAAGAAGGTCATGGCTTATTTCGGAAGTAAAACTCAGAGGTTTATTAGTTGGTGACTCTGATGCTTCAATATATGTGTCTTTTCCATTGAGCGAACAAAGAGTCATATCTGTGACTGGCTTCTCAAGAAAGTTCCATTTAAAATCATCACATTGCCTTAGATCTTTATTTTTTGTGTACAGAGAAGTACAACAAACTCCAGGTAGGGATTTCCTTACCCAAAATGTTTGCCAAAAACTTGAAAGATTCTGATTTATTTCATTCCTAGGTGGTATTTTCTCACAGTCTTGATAGCAATCAAAAAGCCCAGATTGACTTCCAAGCAGTGCAGTGCATGTCAGAAATGCCCAGCCTTCCGTTGTCTTAGCTTCTGTTTCAAAAGTGCAACTTGCTTTTCCTGATGTGTAGTCTATGTTCAGCGCTATTCTTTTGATTGTATCACTGTCAATCTTACCTGTGTCAGTAACTAAACATATATAAATGCCTGCATCTTCTCTTGTAGTATTCACGATTTGAACATGGATGAAAATTGTTTCGTCTCCTTCTTCTCTGGTTTGTACAGAAAATCTCCCTACTTGGTTTTTAGTGAGACCACGTGAAGATATTTGTCTTGTTGTAGAATAATAGAATGGATATCTATTCCCAATTTGGATGGTAAAAGTTAAATTGTTTCGATATGGGAATATAAATTCAAGGGGAGCTAATTCACCCTCATCTATTCTAACATGTGTACACAAAGCAATTACTATATTTACAGTAAATAATATGTACAAACTTGTAAATTTGTCAGAAGAATTCATTTTTTCTAAAGGTGACTTGTGTCTAAAAACCTATGTACTTGAGCTGCAGGAGCAGAGGGTTACCCTAAATATCATGACATCTTAAGAATGGCTTTTTGTACGTTATGTACACTATCCACTATGTTAAAAAATGCAGTCTTTAACCAAGTATAATGTGTTCGAACTCTGCACAGTTGTTCAATCTTTTAACTTAGCTGTTTGGTACTCTTCTTTGTATTTTTAATCTGAGATGCCATGTCAGTCCATGGTTTCAAAGGGATTTTTGCAGTTCCTATAGCATGAGTCCGCATAAAATCTTGGCAGTCCTTTCATTTTTTTACCGTATCGTTTCACTCACCGAACAACAGTTAATCTGTCCTTCTTGAACCATAAATTGGGCTTTATATTTTTAATCTCCAGTAGCAAAATATTGACCAAAAGGCAAAGTTTTACCGTGGTCTGTAGAGAAACAAATCGTAGACCCCTTTGGTTTACCATTAATGAAATCACACTGTAACCCTAAATAGGCTGACTTGACATCCACCTGTTCTAGCGATACAGTGTTCTTTTCTTGCCAACTGCGATTTACTGTTGCTGATGGTTGCAGATGTGCACCTTGCATTAAAGTAAAATTGCAACACTCTGTAGATTCCAGTATCTGTTGTGACTATATCCTTGATAGTTAGTATTACCAAGAAATATCCATATAATATCCATATCCAGTCCTACAAAAGCTTTTCTCCTGGTTTTAACTGAAGTACTTTCATATTCTTTAGCACCCTGCAAAACTTAAAGCAACGGTTGTCTTTCAGTACTGTGAAATTCACACTTGTAATGTAATCCTTCGCAGTATCAAACACCTGATCCTCACACTTCGAAATAGTTTGTTCCAATCAAATTAAGTATCCTGTGCATGTAAAAGACAGAATGAAATCTTAGAATAGCTCAGTGTCATTAAATCCATGAAAGCATGATGAAAACAAGAGCTCGTTAAAGAAACGATTCTGAACCAATTACACTTAGCAACTCCTAGATACACATGATTAACAAAGTAATATATGGCAGATTTCGTAAATACAATGCAGAGGCTTAAACATTATAGGACATTTTCTGTTTTGAATAATCAGTTAGTCTCTGTTGAATTTATGATGGAAAGATTAATAGAGCAGTATGTACGCCCGTATATCTTAACAAACTTGACATCCAGAGAAAAGCATTAGATAATTTAAGAAAAAATGATGTGACTTACCATATAGTTCATACTTTTTGTTGCCTGCTACCTCTTAATTTCTCATAAGATACACGCAAGATCACATTGCTTGCTATAGGGTTGTAACCGTATCCTTTCATTATACATGTATATAAGTGATTTGGGCTTTGCTGCTATTGTTCGAGGATGTCTATATACATGTTCTGAGTTGATGTTTGTTTAAAACTAAAATTAAAGTTTGATGATTATGCTGTTATCATACAACTACTTGTACTTTGATTGTTGACTATTGTAAGCAGGGTTGGCCCGCAGGTTGAAATCACTGTTTTAAATTTTTATTTATGTTTGATGATTCCGCTGTTCTCATTTAATCACTTGTACTGTGATCTTTTTTAAATATTGTAAGCAGGGTTGGCAGGTTTAAATCACTGTTTTAAACTTAATTTATGTTTGATGATTCTGCTGTTCTCATATATAATAACCACTTGTACTTTAAATTGCTATTATTGTATTAAAGCAGGGTTTGCAGGTTTATACCACTGTTTTTAATTTTATTTATTTGTGATGATTCCGCTGTTCTCATATAATCACTTGTACTTTGTCCGCTGCAACATCACAGAGACACTACCGATTTAGCCAATTTTAAGAGCCCATACCTATAGTGATTGAATTTTTCAAACATTCTTAACTCTCTTATTTTTGTCCGATTTCATCCAAACTTTCACTAATATGCTTTTCTGATTTTTCTGCATACTTCTAGAGTAGTTTGCTATCAAGGTTGGATTCGTCTTTACAATTTAATTTTGTTAATGAAATGTGGATCATGCACCTAACATTATATTGATCTCTGCAATATACGGTGTTTATCACAGGTAGATGCAGTTTTCTATTATTGTAATGATAAGGAATTGTTTGGTAAACATGATATGGACCAATGGTTCAATGAGCAGAAACTAGATCGCGGGAGCGAAGTCCCAAGCATATTGTATACTTCGTGGTTTATGATTAGTTATTATCAAACTACAGATGGCACTCTTTTTAAGTGAATTGCTCTGTCTTTTGTTAATATATATTAAACTTTAAACGATTGTATCCTTGTTTATGTATGCAGTGTAATACATTGTATGATGTCACGATTTCAAATTCTGAACCACTATGCTCGATAAAGCTTTGATTTGATGTATTCTTACATGCTGATTATTTTTGGTTTTTTCCAAGCCTCAAATAGCAACGTTTTATGATATGTAACTGCAGTTATTTGACTTTACTAATGATTCCTTTTTATTACTTCATTGCTTCTCTGTCCTTTGTAACTTTCAGGGTGCATCAACAACAGAGAAAGAGTTCATTACATCAAGCATGTGGGGGTCTTTCCTCACTGACCAAACAGTTCTAAACATACCTGATGGAAGTGTTCACACTGGAGGGGATGAGCTTGATGGTCAGAGTGATGCCAACGGGCAGGGGGATAGTCAATTCCAAAGTCTGGACCCACTGTGGGGATATTAAACTTAAACTTAACCCTAAAAAGGCCGGGCTATTTGAGGTCTTAGTACGGCCGGGGGGGGGGGGGGGCATGGTGCCCCCCCCATAAGATCTCGGCCGTGAAGCGGCCGAACGCCGAGAAAATTTGCACGCATGTCAAGTGAAGTGTATACAATACTATGATAATTTCAATTTTTTGAAAAATTCACTCATTTGCATACTTATGGTAATTTATGCAAATAAGGTCATACAAATCACATTTGTACCCATAAATCATATTTAAGCATTCTTTTTCACTACTATATTCATTAGACCATTCAGAATAATAATACGCCATAACAACACGCAGAATTGACAACAGACTTAACCTTGTTTCGTTGACAATCAGCCATGCATGAAGTCTTTCGTCTACGGCTGATTGTCAACGAAATGGAGCTAAGTCTTTTGTCAACTCTGTTTGTTGCTACGGCAGGCACCCAGTGAAAACGAATTCGTTCGATGAAATTATGGAAATGCAAGCACTACTTTAAACAAACAGAACTTTGTCATTCCTTGCTCATTTTTCTTGATTGAGGTGTCATATGAAAGGGCAGAACCTCAACTTTCTAGAAATGTGATTTTCTCCTTGAAATTCAGATACCGTCCGCCAAATGACTTTTTGGTTTCCTCTCTTCAAATTCATTTTAATCACTCATGCGTGAAATATGTCATTTATCAATTATAAATGTGATTAAGTTATGATAAAACATCGATATTTCTCGGTTTTGTTTTTTCTGGGACGCACTGTATATAATTCAAAAATTACTAAATGGATTACTCAAACCTTAATGACTTAAGGCATAAAACAGAGTTGTTTTATTATGACCATTTATGTGTTTGTCTATTCAAGATTATCAAATGTATAAGATCTCTTGATGAATATGTACTTTAGTGTACTATCCCCCTCCCCGAAAGATGGGTCAAACCATGGCATATTTCACCTATTAAAGTGATCATGTAACTCCCTGTATTATAAAATCATTCATACTATGAACTAGCTGATTTGGCATTACAACATTTCAATTTGTTATTCTGTTTTGCAAACGTAACTTCTTCCTATGCTTTGATTGGCATCACAAGCCATTTCGTTGTTGTTTTTTGTTACCAATCTATAATATGCATGAGAGATGAAAAATGAGCTAAATGTCAAGAACAAATGTGAACAAATTCTTACCAGAAGAATGTACAGTATGGTGGTTGAAAGTATGATTTGTGTGTCGTATACTGGAAAGATGAATAAATCTGAAGTTTCATGTGAGTAAATCATTTTGTCATTTTGCTTTAGTTGGATATGTTGACTCTAAATATCTGTATATATGAATCTACTGACATTTTTTTTGTAAATCGTTTATTCAGAAATCCCTCTTAGGCCTATCCAGGGATCTCCTTGGCCTATCCTACTTTTTGAATTAATGTTTGAATATGCTTGTTTCGTTTTTATATCATTGTCTTCGACGATTTATCTTGTAGAGAGTACTTCAAAACCGAGAATTATTAAAGGAAGGTGATTAATATTAGTTGATAGGAATATGAAAAGGGGATTTTAAGTAGCGAGTAATAGCTGATTGAGAGAGAGAGAGAAAAAAAAAGAGGGGGGTAGAGAGAAAGAGAAAGAAAGAGAAGAGATTATGGGGAGCTGAGATAACCCAGCTTCTTCTAAATGCAAATTTGATTAAAAGATGGCCGTCCGTGTTCAGGAAATTTGAATTTATTTCCCGTTTCATATCATATTCACAAAATGCACCTTTGAATATTAGAATTTTGCTTATATCGTGTTAACCTCAATTTTGTAACCTTGATTTTTGTATGTGTGCTTTTGAATTTAATGTGAATAAAGTACATGAAATTATAATATAAAAAAGTATCATTACACCACATGAACAAAATATGAGAGCAAAGGATACCTAAAATTCTGCTGTCTCATTAAATTTATTATAGAAGTATTTCCAGTTTACATCACACACAAAGTAGCAGAAGAAGATTTTGCTTCAACTTCTGATTCCGGGATGTGGGTAACATTTCAGTATGATATTACTAAATCATAATTTGAAGAGTAAAAACGAAATTTGCTTCATGACCACAAGTCGATATATTGTGTATATATTAGCAATGCATGTTTTTACAAAGTCATTAGAATTTTCCCCCTACAAATGGAGATGTACACATATATGTTTCATCGTGGTAAATTGTCATGACCAGTACAAACCGGCTTGGGTCTTAACACTGGAGTTGAGATGATGTTAAATTGTTATCTAGAAGATTATCGTATATCAGTGTTTAGCATCGTGAACCTCTTTATAAAGTTGTATATACATAGTGAAATCTTATTGTTAAGAATCGCTTACAATTACGAAACACACACTTCACACTCACACTCACGCTGCCACTCACACACACTTATATACTCCACGCAGGCTATTCATGTTAAAATCATGTTCTTTTATCTCAGTGTATTTAATTAATCATTTTTATCATTAGAGCAAATATGCAGAGTGATATGGGTACGGTCATTTAACTGAAACATTATCAATTTTTGAGGATACACAAATAAGTTATCTATTTTTAAAATGCACACTGGTTAAAGAGAGACGAATCATCGCGTTGTTCATTATTGATCACTACAATTGCCAAAATCTTGATTTAAAGAAATCTATCTCGAAAAGTTTAGAATTAATGTTGTCAATGAGTGTCAATCAGACTCTAACCAAAGCAATACACTTCCGCACGCATTTAGTCATATTTGCTCCTGGTATTCTCGATAAACATCATCAGTGTCTTCTGTATAGTAATCACTAGAGCTAGTTCCATATTCGCGAGATGAACAGGATGAAGAATCTAAAGAACGAGAGGAAATATGGTGGGAATCGAAATTCGGTCGGTCAAGGGAAATGGACTTTAAGGGCAGCGGATTTGGTTTTGGAAGAGCTGGCGCGTTAGGTATTTCATACATTGGGTCATCGACATTGCTTTCAGTAATTCTCCCACTTTCTAAAGGGGTGCCGATTTCATCAGGAAAGGAAAGGTTTGTCAAAGGCATTGTGTTTGATCCCTTGGTAAAATGGCGGTACAGACCAACAGAGACCAGTGTTACAGAACACACCGTGATGATGATGAACATGATTACAGCTCCCGTTATGATGGATACAAATTTCAATGTAGAAAGCTGAAGTGTGGATTGTAGAGTATCTCCCCATTGCGTGACACTGCTGGTTTCGAGTTTACCAGAATACTCTACAGTTGTACCCATTCCCCCTTTTCTTCTTATTTTGGGAATGCTTTTGGTAACCTCATTTGGATGAATCTGATCTGGTAGAACTGTGAAACGAAATGAATCGGTCATTGAAACTGAGATCCTTGAAGTATCATTGAATGGAAGTTTGGAAATATTCTGAGATATCTCGAAAATATCCTCGCCGACTTTGATCTTACATGTAACCAGTCTATTTGCCTTGAACTCAAGGTTGCTGTGGAATGTGAACGATGACCTGCTTGTGGATTCTTGTCGGATAGCTCTGTCTTCCTGTCCAATATACCATCCGTCAATTATCCATTGAAATTTTACCATACCGTTCGAAATATTGGGTAAAAATGCACATTGTAATCTCAAACAGCACGGGTCTCTATTTTCGATAACAGAGAGCCTCACAACATTGGAATCTTCTCCATCATCCGAAAGTTCAACAGAAACAGCAGATAGAATTGTCACTGTAGCATTACTTGTACCGGAACCTTCTTGGTTTGTAGCTGTGCAACTTACGGTTACACTCTTCGTTTCAAGTGAAAACCCCCTCAAAACAGACATGCTGGTGTTTTCAAAGGTACTGTCGCAACCAGTCAAGATGCCGTTTGGAGAACATGTCCAAAAGAAGTCAGTAACATCGGGATATCCGCTGGTCAAACAGTTCATCTCAAAGGTCTCGCCTCTAGAAACATTGACATGTCGGGGGTAAATATTTACAGATGGTGGCCTCAGAATTTTAATTGGACCAATGATGCAATCTAACTTCTCATTTGGAAATGTGAATTCACTTGTGACGAGGCATACTATTTCATTGAGATGAAGAAACTGATCTATTTCCAAGTCTTGTCTCAAGACTCGCGAGAGCCCAATATCCGTTATTGATGGCAGAGGCAGAGATCCATGTCCTTGGTCACTGAGTTTCCAGGTAAGATCAACCGCTGGTTCACATCTGGGAACTTCACATCGGACAGACAAGATCTCTCCTACACGTAGTGCCAAGGGACCCACAGGACTGCATATCAGGTCGTTTCCATCTGGAAAATACTCGACTAACAACGTGGCACTGCTCACAAAACGACATGTTTGTGATGATGGTTGGCCTTGTCGTCTTTGGTATTCGAGAGTACAGGAAATATGCAAACTTGTTGTACCAATGTCATATAATGTTATGCTTGATATATACACACCAGCTTTGACTTCTGGTCCGGTGATATATTTTCTGTATATATCTGGTCTTACTTGCCATGTTATCTCATCAGTTGCGGGATCGAAATTTGATGCGGCACAATCAAATGCGGCATTCTGTCCTAATTTAACCGTTTTATCTATTAGTGTTTCGCTAAACTTTGGAAAATTTAATCCGTCACAAAACCGTGATGCGTCGCAATGACATGTATTAATCAGAAAGCAAATGCGAACGAGCATTCGAAACGTAGTTCCTATTTTCCCCATCGCTATAAATCAAGTGGAAGAAAAGGAAAGTATCAAAACAAGTAAGAACACCTTGTACTTTCGGCTCTGTAGCGGAGATGAAACAACACTCGTTCTTGTCAAATCCTGTCGTCACTTCCTGCTTTGGATGCGCCTATACTTTTGTCTAGGCCTATCCAGGCTGAAGTGCCGGTATTAATCAAACCAGTCGTATAAGTCGTGACGACATAACTTATCATTTATATTTATCCAGGTTAGGCTCGTTCAATATCAATACTGCTCTTCCTGAGGGCAAAGTGATTCCGATTATCCCAACATTACCAGGTACTTATTTTATATATCTGGGTCGAGAGACGATGTTGTGTCAACATCTTGTCCAATAATTTAAGCACCGGGCAAGACTCGACCTACTTCATGTATATTTCGTTCAAAAGTTATTCATCGTTATTCATCGTTATTCATCATCAATCATCCTTCCATACTCTTTCACTCTCTGTCTGCCTGAGTGTCTCTCTCTCTCTTTCTGTCTGTCTGTCTCTCTCTATCTCTGTCTCGCTCGTTCCTCACGGTTTCTTTCTTTGTCAACTTCCACTTTATGTCTCTCACCGGGTCTCGCTATTAAAAATGGCACGCACACCTCTTCGCTCCTTTTTATGCCTCCGTTACGAAGTAGCCGGAGGCATTATGTTTTCGGGTTGTCCGTCCGTCCGTCAGTCCGTCCGTACGTCCCGTTCTCGTGATCGCGTTATCTGAAGAACCAATACATGAATTCCTGCCAAACTTTGGTCATGTATGTATCTTGCAGAGCCAATGAACTGATTAGATTTTGGGGTCACGAGGTCAAAGGTCAAAGGTCACAGGGCTCATTATGTATGCAAAAACAGCTCGTGATCGCGTTATCTGAAGAACCGATTGATGGATTCCTGCCAAACTTTGGTAATGTATGTATCTTGCAAAGCCGATGAACTGATTAGATTTTGGGGTCACGAGGTCAAAGGTCAAAGGTCACAGGGCTCATTATGTATGCAAAAACAGCTCGTGATCGCGTTATCTGAAGAACCGATAGATGGATTCCTGCCAAACTTTAGTCATGTATGTATCTTGCAGAGCCGATGAACTGATTAAATTTTGGGGTCACGAGGTTACAGGTCAAAGGTCACAGGGCTCATTATGTATGCAAAAACAGCTTGTGATCGCGTTATCTGAAGAACCGATAGATGGATTCCTGCCAAACTTAGAACATGTATGTTACTTGCAGAGCCGATGAACTGATTAGATTTTGGGGTCATGAGGTCAAGGTCAAAGGTCATGTGGCTCATTATGAATGCAAAAATAGCTTGTGATCGCATTATCATTAGAACAGATTGATGGATTCCTGCCAAACTTAGATCATGTATGTATCTTGCAGAGCTTATGAACTGAGTAGATTCTTGGGTCATGAGGTCAAAGGTCATGGGCTCATTATGTATGCAAAAATAGCTTGTGAACACATTCTCATTAGAACTGACAGATGGATTACTATTTAACTCAGGACATCTTGCAGAGCCAATGAACTGAGTAGATTTTAGGGTCATGAGGTCAAAGATCAAAGGATCATATATGTATATGAGAAATTGCTTGTAATTACAATATTCTGAGAACCTGTTAATGGATTACAATTGAACTTGAATTTGAAAATTTTCTTCTGTTTTGGTTTGTAAAATTGCTCTATGGCGGAGGCATCATTTTCGACTGCGCGCAGTCGAAGTTCAAACTAGTTTCATTCTTCACTCTTCCAAATTTAATGAACTGCAAGTAGATTTCAATGGCAAAAAAAAACAAACTTAAATTCATTCCTGGTTTTGCTTGTGAATATATTTTTTATTCAATTTATCTTATACAAATGAAAATGATAGTAATGTTTCTATATAATTATTTATGCAAAGTTAATGTCTGTATGATCAATATTGAGTCGGAAAATACGAAATGTCACATCATTAATTCGTTTACCTCCTAACATTTCCTAATTTTGCTTAAATGTCATACCTTTGATGTAGGTTACATTTAACATCTCCAATGAAATGTTTGTTTCATTTACGTAGGATTTTCCTCCTTCAAGTCGAATACGAATCTGTTATTTCTCTCAACGTGTATTTGTACTTTTCTTTATTATAGTTCATCTGGGAGATACAGAGATAATTATGCAGCATGATAAAAATCAAAATACATTGATACTTGGTTTCCATTAAACCTAACAAAAACAAACGCCCCAAGTGGCGCGGATATGGAACTTTCATAATCAAATATGTGCGAAATCAAATGATCTTTACCACCACCATAACAACAAAAAGATAAGAAAGTTTCAAATGTTTGAATTTGTAAATAATTGTTTAAAAACATTTAAAAACCTAACATGGATTTTCACTATTATTATCATTATTATTATGATTATTATTATTATTATTAGCTGTATGATAGTTATGAAACGTAACCACTTAGAATTGCAGATCGAGAAAAACGAGATGAAGATGAATAGAGTAAAAAACGCCCAAAGTGGCGCGGATATGGAACTTTCATAATCAAATATGTGCGAAATCAAATGATCTTTACCACCACCATAACAACAAAAAGATAAGAAAGTTTCAAATGTTTGAATATGTAAATAATTGTTTTAAAACATTTTAAAACCTAACATGGATTTTCACTATTATTATCATTATTATTATGATTATTATTATTATCATGAGCTGTATGATAGTTATAAAACGTAACCACTTAGAATTGCAGATCGAGAAAAACGAGATGAAGATGAATAGAGTACATCAACTAAATATTTTAGCAATTTTAGCGAACATTATTTGTTATTTGTTGATTAAAATAAGATTTGTATATACACTAGGTATAAAATGTTAAAACATTAGTTCAATTTTGTTTGTATACATGTGTACTTTAAAATAAAGGAGACAAACGTCGCGGCAAGGATGTATTGTCAAATGCAAAAGCAAAAAACAAATAGAAAAGAAAGATGTCAGCATTCGAAAACAAAAACATGTTTTCACACATTATAAAGGACACAATTTTTTTACTTGGTTTTAAAGTGGCTAAGATTCATTCAATCACGAAAAGGAAAAGTGATCATTACTTTCAGCGATTGAATGTCTCTTTAAATGCTTCAATCGTGTCAAATCGCCATATATACTGTAAATAATCTCCACAGTTAGCCAACGCATATTTTCTTTATAAAGCTGCAATATTGGCATTTTAGACAAAAAACAATGACCACAAAGAAAGTAAAAATAATAGAAATCAAATGTTGAACATAAAAAGCGGTTAAAAGATTATCTAAAAAACGTAATAGTGACATTTACTCATGCTACTTTGCCTGATCTTGGTTATTGGTATTATTTTCTGCGGGGGTCTCTTCTTTTTTGTCGCTCTCGTCTTTGTTCTTATCGAAAGATTTTTGAAAATTTTGTATTTGATTACTGATGATTTTCAGTTGATAACAGATCATAGGAATTAATATAGCCAATATAGTTACTATGGCAGTAATGATATAATTTAATCTGTCCACGTCGTCGTTTCCCCGAATCGGAACACTGTTCTGTGAGATGGTCTCTGTATAGAAAGATGCACCGGGACGATTTGTTTGTATTTCCTCGTTCGTGAGAGAACCAGGGGTTTGTTCTGTCAAAGTGATTAGAGTTGGTTCCCAAACTAAATCTTTGCAGTTTACCCTTTTCATAGCTACTTCATGGTAAACTGAAGAGCAACAGAACACAGACTCGGTTGTTCGGATCCAAAAATTGTGAACGATACTTGTGGTATTTCTGAAAGGTTCATGCCATGGTAGCGACACCGCCCCTTTTTGATAGCATTGTATAAATGAGGGATGACTTCCTAGCAGTGCCGAACAATAAAGAAGGGCCCATTCTTCATCAGTATCTATTACGTGACTGCTAGACCTGATTGTACACGATGCCTTACCCGGTGGAAATTCTACTTTCAAAGAGATTCTTTTGGTAACATTTTCTTGGATTTCATGATTTTTTATAATCTTGCAAACATAGGTTCCTGCCTCCTCCCGTTTGACCTCTGCAATTGTTAATTGAATGATTAAAAGGGGTATACTCTTCTTAAAGTCTGTGGTTACACTAAATCGATTACGTTGACTCTCTGTTAACGCATCATTAACAAGGTGCCCTCCCTCATAGAATGGTCTTGAGTTTCCCTTTATTAGATTAAAATCAACTTCTTTATCGAATTCATATTGAAAGATTAAATCTGCTTGTTCGCCTTCTTTGAAAAACAGAAACACGGTCGGGAAAAACAGAGATGTGATGAAAATGATGAAAATGAAATTATTCATATCTTATTATTGTAGCGATGGAAAAAAAGTGCATGAAGTCCTTTAGATAGACGAAAATGTAACTATGATAAACAGACCAACGGCAGTGTAATCAGGTGCAGAGAGTGATGCCGCAGAAGCTGGGGTGTTATGAGAGAGTTTGGAAACTGCTATGTCTGTGGTACAGCCTAGTAAAGTATCTGTGCAGTCTATGTTCTGGTCTTGACCAGAAGGGTGAACTTTCTGGTGGCGTTGTGAAAAGTCATAACAGTCACGATATTGTCTTTGGAAATGAGAGTTCTGCGAACAGCATTTAACGGACGAATTCCTTTTCAACCAGAAGCGTGCATTGATATGATCACCCTCGGTGTAAACTTTACTGTGGCTGTAGGCCTGTGAACCGTGTTCACTCTTGGAATAGCATATGACCGTGCCTTCTGGAGAGCCTCTTTTTGCTGTACACTGCAATGCTGAAAGACTGTTAGAAGAGCTGTTTTGCATTGGATCATTCGAATCGGTCCAGGCACAAACTGCAGCCTGAGGTGGAAAGTGTACCTGCAGACGAATTCTCCTTGATAGTACCTGATCGTGGCAATTAAAGAGACAAGTGTAGTGTCCAGAGTCGTTTGCGATGAGACTATTAATACGGAGAGAAACAGTCAAAGATCTATCACTAACGATGACATTGGCAGTAGTACGAAGATGTCTGCTAGGTGAATATGCTTCCGATGAAAGTTCACTGCCGTTGTTATTGAATGGAGTATTGTCGAAGGAAAGACGAAAAGTACAATTCCGCGATTGTCCGTGGTGAAATGTCAGAATAACATGGCCTCCCTCATTCCCGTAGTAATATTTACCGGCACTGATCAGGGGAAATGAATCAATTACCAATATATGTACCGCAATTTGGAATATCCTTTGCAAGTAGACATTCATCGTAGATCATAGATGGATGATTCTGTGATCATTGTGGGTTTGTCAGCGCCGATGATCCTTTGTATAGAATGCGTATTGTTGTTTTTCTTTAGGTGGATTTCGACACGTTTCCTTCACCTTTCGAGAGCATGCAGTAAAGAAGGACAAGAAAGGATGTACATTATTACATTAAAGGCACGTAGTACTGGGCTCCTGTGGAAAATTCGACACCTTTCGGGTGTTTACCCAAATAACAGGTGATGTGAATCATCAGGATTAGCCTTCAGTTTTCTTGATGTTTATTATTCGATATGATATCTTGTTAACATTTTTTTACTTTTGTATAGGCTATAGTAGGCCTGCACGATAAAACGGATGAGGCTTCTCTCATTCTACATTGTAATACAGTGCATATTGAAATGAGTACGAAAAATGTATAATACTAGTATAATCAACTATCAAGCTCTTCTTGGTAATCTTATGCCGCGGTTTTTAACCGGGTTGCCGCATGACATTTCAACATGTAGGACTCTCTTGAAACACAATTGTCGATGTAATATCATGAAACCTGTTCTATTAACACCAAACGTTCCTGCACAGAAAAACTCGCTGACACGTACACACAAAGGATCAGAAAGCTTTCATGGCGACCATTATGGAAATACATACTCTAAATTATTTAGAGGTTTTCGATATTTTTCCAACATATATTTTACATGTAAATTATAGGCCTACGTCGAAACTTTTTCAAAAATTACGGTACGGTTGAAGACTATTCAGAAGTCTTCACCCAAATCTCTCTCATTTATACTTCATAACATAAACTGTCTTGCATTGTTTTATTGATACTAGTAAATTAATATAATATGTTTCAGATTGTATATAATTAATGAACTGTGCATTAATAAACTAATATCATGGTACTTACTAGTGATAGCCTGACTTTTTGTTCAATGATTCAGCAGCGATGAAAGTCCCGCGTCGCCTGAACCAAGTCAACCGCTGAATGTGCACGAAGATAATCAATCCCATTAGGGTTGTTTTGCAAATTGTTTGATTCTATAAGCAACCACAATTGATATTTGTTTTAGGAGGGTGATGATGATACCCCGTGATGAGATATTTATTTGTTATCGATATCTATGTCTATAAAGATGATATCAAGATAAATTCAATGAACAAACTATCGTAATATGCAGACTTTGATACAGTTATTATGAGTATGGCCTAGATGGATTTGTTAATGGCTATAATCTAGCATCTTTACGGAAGATAAAACATAATTTATGGTATCCAAAGTACAGCAGTATGATATGGAGCTTGAAAATACCATAAACAAATAAATAAGGCAGAGACATTGTTTGACTTTGAAACATATTAACTTTGTATGCGTTCATCGTTAATGATAGACGCGATGGCTTTGTGGTAACCGGGAGGTCCCAGGTGCGAAACCAAGTCGATGCGCTAGTGCCCTTTGGTAAGGCATTTATCCCCATTACCAAGTCCCTCGGAGAGAACTTAGAGCCGTCTGTCCCCTGGCTGCTCACTTTAAGCATTCGCATGCGTTCTCAGCAGTCAGGTAAAATAAACCACAACACTAATAGAAAATTGTAACCTAGCATAAACGGATCGACTGTACAATAACCTTAAATATCTTGATGGTGTTTATCCAGAATCAAATATATTTTCACTCTTTTGGAGCTTTATAGGCTTCAGTAGGTATACGTGATGAAATGGATAAAGATTCTCTCGTTGCAGTGAAGATTAAAATAAGTGTGAAGAAAATATAATATCAGAGCAATAATCTAGAACTTGGGTGTCACGGAATTTTTCTGAAACATACTGTGTTTCGGTGTGTGATAGTCTAATGACAATAACTCCTTCAACTGAGTGGAAGTAAAAGGGGATGCATTTCTGCATCCCATAGGGAAGGAGTGCACTCAACTACTTATCCATGTATCCTGTATGGATTAGTATTGGGGTTAGCCTGTATCGATATATTTTCAGCACTCCCTTGCAAGCGCCCGACCAAGTGGGCCAACTCAGCCCCTAAACGAATATACTTATCACTATTACTATTACTATTATATGATTAGAAGTAGTTTTCATACATTTACATACCGAGGGGACAATTAAAACTATCTGCATTCCCTGCTCCATACCGCGGGGAGAAATGTGGACCTTGTCGATAATGTTTTTGCACGTAGACATATATGATGATGATACGATAAAGATAGCAAGATAGGGATACTAACCGGTGCACAGTGGGCCAGGGAGTAACCAAAGTGCGCCAAAAAGTAATTTTTGGTGATTTAAAAAATATATATATATTTTTTTTTTGCCCAGTTTAAAGATAATACGTCGAAGAATACCTCAGTAATATATCAAAGAAAAAGTTGGTAATAACTTTAAAGTGGAAATCCCTGGAAATCCCTGGAAACCCAAACATATCCTCTAGATTTGTAAAAAAAACATGTATAATCAGTCCATCTTTCAGTGAATTACCCCATAATTTATTATAGAGATTGTGTTTCTATCCATTTTTAACCCATTCATGCAGTGAAATGAACTATCAGGAATATGTGAGAGCAATTTCATATCAATAGCTTAAAAAAAAAAAAAAAAAAAAAAGTCACTTTTGCACTAAAATTTGTGAATATGTAAGATATTTCCTTTTTGAAAGGGTAAACTTATACCCTTATTTTGCATAGCGGAATTAAATATTTTACTGAGGTATTCTCCAATGTAATATCTTAACTGCGCAAGACAAAAAGAAGAAGACAAATAAATCACCGAAAAGGAGTTTTGGCGCACTTTGGTTCCCCCTGGCCTACTGTACAATGGGTCGACAAAGGGATGCGTACATTCCTTTTTTTTCTTTTCATGCTTGCGTGCTTTCTCGTACTACCTCTGTCACACCACCAAATCGAATCGAGGGCAGACCGATGTGTGGTCATTAGGGTAATGTAATATTTGTTCGGAATGTAGTCGGCGAGCTGATGTCTGTCACGCTCCCAATACAAATTCAATGCCAGTGATTTACATAATTATGTTGCTGAAATTACATGATTTACCGGTCTTTGTCTTTCTTTTCAGCCCCCCCCCCAGGTTTTTAGCTCATTATGCCACTGGTACTCACGCTCAGGGGCGACCCTGAGTGCCCCTTCCCCTTTTAATAGCTACCCCCTTTTTAACTCGGATAAGCGCACCTCATATTTCCACATGTGCCCTTTTTCCTTTCTAATAAGTGCCCCTTTTCCTAAAAGGGGAAGGGGCATGTGTCTCTTTTCCTTTGTAAGAAGTGCCCATTCCCTTTTTAATAACTATCCCCATTTTAACTCGGATAAGCGCACCTTATATTTTCACATGTGCTATGTTTTCCTTTCTAATAAGTGCCCCTTTTCATAATGATAAGTTCCCCATTAAAAAGGGGCCCCATCTCCTTCTCATAAGTGCCCCTCCTCTGGTAAATGACCTTTTTCAGGTACGAGAAGTTAATACTCCTTTTCACTTCAGACAGGTGCCCCGCTTTACCTCTGATAAATGCCCCTTTCAAATCTGATCGGTGCCCATTTTCTTTTAACTACTGCACATTTTCTTATATTTCAAGTGCCCCTTTTTCATTCACATAAGTGCCCCTTTTCATATCTGTTCATTGCCCCTTTTCCGTCGACAAATGCCCATTTCCTAATTCTCATGCCTGACTTTTTCATCCCTGGTGAGTGCCTCTTTTTGATAATTACTCTTTGTACTTTGGCACATGCTCATTTTCTTTCATGATAAGTGTCCCCTTTCCATCTCATCATTAAATGCGCCCTAGCTAATTTCAAGCGACTAAGAGCAATTACCCGCAAAGCTCGCTCGCTACGCTCGCACGCATCTATAGACGATATACTTAACAAAGGTCTTTTCAGTCTTCCGTTATGAGAATGTGCTTACCCCATTGGGTTTCTTTCCTCTTTATAAGATATAATTTGTCACACTGCGACCTCACACATCTTACGCATTTTCCTCGCTAGCAAACAATTTTTTTAGACAATCGAACCCAACTGCAAAGCATGATGCTTAACCAATATCTTTTATGGTGTATAAAGTGAAAAAAATATTGAAATCACCCCTGATAATTGTAATCACAATGTAGGGGTATATACCAAGGTCTAAAAAATTATATATTTTGACTTTGAGATTTCTCTTTGTAGGTGCCCTCTTTTTCCAGAAAGTGCCCTTTTTCCTGGTGCCCCCCCCCCTTCACTTTGGAAGTCGCTCGGCCGCCTATGCTTACGCTGGTGTGACTGAGTTATTTGTTGTTTTAAATGAGGTATAGTGGAAGGGCGCCATCTTTATCCCTATTGACTGATATCCTTCACAGGTTTCTGATAACATCGATTGTAGGTTTATACCTAGATCATTCAACAACCCTGGAGTATTCGGTGAAATGATAGCTGCGTTTCGACCGTAGTTGGTAGTCTTTTGAGCAATTTGTTTTTCAAATGTATGAATGTTTCTTTCCTGCCACCTACTGACGAGATATTTCACTGACCTGTTATTTAGTTATTCATTTATTCAGTTTTATTTCACTAGGGTGGTTCCATTCAAGCCAAACAAATAAATTAAATGGCCTGCTTTTCCAAGTAAGCCCTACATGTTACAGGTACATACAATAACATCACATTAAAAACAAATCAACACAAATTTAAAACAGAACTACGTAATAATATAATAGTCTAAACAATGAATTGATATTCTAAACGAATACATTGCAAAATTATTTAAAAACACGACAACAATAACCAAAAACTACAGCCCATTTATTCATTAACTTAAGAAAAAAATCTAGCAGAAAAACAAATGAATACTGGTTAGAACGGAAACAATATGACCAGAATAACATTATCTAGAATTGCATATCTTTATATTACATCCTATATTAAGTGATTAGTTTAGCGTATTTATAGAGCATACTCTCATCACCAAGTACATTAAGATCTTTTGAAACTATAGTTTGTTTAGAACTGAGTCCTACTTGATTGACACGGACATACATTTTTTTAAAGTGCACCATCTTCTCTGTTCAGAAACTCGTATCATATTTGTATCGTAATAGACCTATTAACTGAGTATTTCGATTTATGCAGGTTTTTTTTACCAAACCCTTCGTTACCAACTATTTGATTAAAATATTATGCATAATGACGGCATTAAAACATCGCTATTTTTCCAGCGAATCTCTCGCATATCCCAAATGCTATGGATGTTGTTTTATTTGTATTTTTATAAATCACCCGATATGTAGTTGACCTAAAACTTGCATGATGACTATATGTTAGTATACCAGTTTCTAATAATACGCTATTTGCCATGTTTGTGATTTGCTATGAACCCACACTTTAACTCTACTCTTGAAGTATGATAAAATGATAGACTTGCGTGCAAGTGATGTTTGCCAGTTGGCTGTTTGTGCCTTTTCGAGAATGATAAAATGAGCAATTGAAGATTACTATATTGACAATGCTGATAGAGTTCAGCGTGTTATGTTTAAATGTTTTCTCAACTCCTATCACCCAGCGCCGGTGGATACGAACAATAAATGATTATTTGAACTTCACTGCCAAAGTATGAGTATGCGAAAGGAGAAATGGGAGATAGAGCGTACAAGCGATGTTTACAAAGTGGGTGTTTGTATCATCACCAGTATTATAAACAAGCAATTGATGACTCACCATCATAAATGATTGTTTGACCAAACAGGTACCTAGATTTATCATATCTTTCACTTCAAGAGTATACGTTTTGTATTCAATTTAAAACTAAACTCATGGACTAGGTATCGTTTCGTTGAGAGTTTACACAGTTATAATTTTTGTGAACAAGTTGTTTAAAAGTTTAAACAACCTCGGATTAACAGGTGACCTGATCTGAGAGTTGTTTAAAATGTTAAGCATCTCGAGTTGTTTAAAGTTTAAACACTTAGTTGATAAACATTTTGAACAACTTGTTTAAAATCACATTTTAAACAACAGGTGTTGTTTATTAAAGACGGTTGTTTAAAAAGGAGCTGTTGTTCAGTGGGGGTTGTTTACACCAACTGGGTTGTTTAAAGAAAGTTGTTTAAAAAGGAGCTGTTGTTCAGTGGGGGTTGTTTACATCAACTGGGTTGTTTAAAGAAAGTTGTTTAAAAAGGAGCTGTTGTTCAGTGGGGGTTGTTTACAACAAAAGGGTTGTATAATGGGGTTTATACAACGCCTACTAAGATTCTTGCAACCTCATTGGTCAATTCTTGATCACATGACATGCGCTAAAAGTACCATTGAACGGCATCATTGACGCGGAGTGCAATTTCGTTTGATCCTTTCGCACCAGGATGACGTCACTAACAATGTACAAAGTATATTATGGTGAGCTAAGTGACGTCAGAGTGCAATGGTGCGAAAGGATCAAACGAAATTGCACTCCGCGTAACAATAAACATAAAGGTTTGTACGCGCGTGGTTTGCTGCCTGAAAACAAACAAAAATCGCTGAGATTTAGGCCTAGGAAAACTGTTTTAAGCCCGTTAACGTCCGAGGTGTTGTATAAAACAAATAGTGAATGGTCTTTATTCGTGCAATGGAACAATATTTTGCATTCGGTGAAAGATGAGACGCTCCATTCAACTCGGCTGCGCCTCGTTGAATATAGCGTCTCTTATCTTTCACCTCGTGCAAAATCTTGTACCATTGCACTCATGACCATTCACTATTTGTATAATAACTTGGGTTTGATACTCTGAATAAGTGCATTACTACTTTTGGGTCTCTATATAGGTATATGAAGACTAACAATATGGTAGGGTAATTCTGCAATTCATGAATTAGCGCCAAAACAGTGCCCATTTTGCATGAGCGCGCATGCACGCACGTATAAACTGCATATATAGGGACCCAATGTCATTTGCCCACTTAAAGATTCAAAACTAATTTATAACATTATATTAATTTCCATCCGAAACATATTAATTCAGGGGGAGGGAATGAACTTATTCAAAATCTACTGTCTCCGAGAAAAGAAAATAAATAATCATAAAAATAAACTGGGAAACAATTAAAACACAGCTTAAAACATCATAATATGCAAAACAAACAAAGGACGATGATGTGCACCTCTATGTTTAAGTTTTGAAATATACATATAGATCGGTCAAAATCTGATATGGTATTATGTATATATACATGAACTTCAATAAGATATACATACATAAAAATGTTTCAGGATAAAGTGTAGTCAAAAATCTTGCCAATTTGAAGGCAAACAATCATGTGCATCTTGGACGCCGTGAATCGTTGCACGTCGCCATGAATACATACCAGTACTTGTTTGCCTGAACCAGGGATCTTGTCAATACATTAATTTGATTTCAAATAAATGGACTCCTCATCATAACCGCGATATTTACTCTTATACTCTGACTGTTTACTTTGTTTGAAACAAATATGACTGTTAAAGATAAGCATGAAATAGGGTTCTCGTAATTCCGAAAATAAAATAGGGTTCGTAATTCCGAAACTTAAAAAGGGTTCATAATTCCGGAATATGAAAAGGGTTCATAATTTCGAAGGTTCGTATGTCCGAAAATTAAAAAGGGTTCATGATTCCGAAAATGAAATAGGGTTCATAATTCCGAAAATGAAATAGGGTTCATAATTTCGAAAATTTGAAAAGGTACCTAAACAAGACATCTGGGGGTATGGCACGTCATTACGAACCTTCTGAAAAACGAGTGCCTCCCTCTGGATGCACGTCTTCATTTATCCCAGAGATGATAGAATGTTGACTTGTTAAATTACCTTATATACATGTTTGTCTTCCTAACAAATTGGAATATCTAAGCCTGAAAATGTACAATTACATAGCACCTGTTTTCAATAAAATTGGTCCAAACCTGAAAATACACTACTACTATTTTATATCTATATATGCCATATAATCCTTGTAATAGTCAACTTAATGTGTTTACTGGTCCCTACACACAACAATAATTTGAATCGACGAGGGGATGGGGGCATACAAGAATCAGGGGTCATTTTAAAAATTAATAACATAATTACCCAATATATAGTAATAACGGTCAGCTATTGAATAATCAAAATCATCCTTTAATCCGGAGTTTCAATATCATGGTCTTGGCTCGCGCTTTAGGTATTATTACAAAGAAAGTTTTAAAAACCCGCGGCCGGCCCGCGTTCCTGTCTAGTCTCCAAATACTTTCATTAATGTACATGTTGAAGAAGAAGAAGGCAAAAAACCTCGTTCTTCATTTCTTCTACGCTTGTGTTATTCTCATATTATATATTGATACATGTATCATATTTTAACTTTTATGTTTGTTTTCCTTTGTATATTTGTTAATGAAAGTATTTAATAAAGTGAACTTAAACTTGAACTTGAGAATTCATACTAAAGAAGGATTACTAGATTTTCAGATTTGAAAAACTGTTACATTTTATGTCTATACCTGTTATCATTGTTCAACAATTTTATGGTCAATCTCTGTATATTGATGAATACTATGATTTATTGCTATCATGTTATTGTTTCAAATACATTCTTATTTATGTTATATCAGCACTCTGACCGGGATACTATAAAAGCACTTCGATAAGAAACAATCACTAAAACTTTATTTCTATTAAAGGAAGTGTACCATGTGTTTTTCTCGTGGCCCTACTCGGGGCCAATACGACTAAGGACGACGCGACCGCAGCATTCACGTGCGTGCAACATACGCGTAACCGAAGCGGTCTGTTTCGCGAACGCTAGCGCACACTAAACATGTAGAGATTAAGTCGCTGACTACCGTTAATCAAGTCCATTCGTTTACGTGCAGTTATCCAAAAGAGGACGTAGATGGCGTTAACCAGTATTTGCCATGGTCCCCCTTCTTTAATAGAAGCCTTTTGCCGGTGATCAAGACTTTAAAGAAAGATTTCTTTGATAACTCATTCGCATGCAAAGTGTTTATCAGGTATGTGATTTAGATTGTTATTTACTTTTTGTAGGTTCTGGGGACAAGGATACGAACTTTATTTGTAAAGGCTGGGCTTTAAAGTTATATCAGCTTTCCATACAATATAATTCAAAGTGAATGGAGTGAAGCAAGTAAATGGTTTAGATTTTTCAGTATGCATTATTGATCCATTGATAGAACTAGAATGTAATGTATATATTGTAATATAGAAAAAATTAAAGTAAAATAATAACGTGCCCATCGCTCTGCTCGAATAAAAGTAATGGTTGCCCAAATACAGGGAGTTTTCCCCGTGCTTTCTACGACCAGAGCCGCATGGGGGCATCCCGTTTATGGCAGAGCCACTTTGAGTATTTGAAATGCTCATTTAATGGATATACTCACTAATTAATGTTGAAAAATAATAAATAATTGACCTGTTTTGTCATTTGTTCTCATAGAATATGGAGGATATCAAATTCTTTGTTCATGGTGATCTTGGTGTGTAAAGAGCTGCAGAAAAAGCGAATAGTGAAGAAGAAAATACAACAACTTACAAAACTATCTAGATTAAGAAAGAAAATTGTCTCCATATATACAGCTAAGAATTTTACAAATTTTACAAATGATTTATCAATCTAAAATGTGTCAGTGGTAGTTTTACCAAAATATTATGAGTAACAATGACTCCAGTGCAAAAGTGAAGCAAAAGGCATACGCTTATTGTGTACCGATGCTATTCAACGCGCGCTCCTTGTAACATAACGAACAAATTGTACGTGTTTTTACACAAATGATTATAACTGTATTACTTATATCCTTGTGAAATTCACTTAGAGCTTATAAGGTACTACTAACAAATTACCTAGGACATTTCACTGACAAGGGTTAATGTTTTTAGAGATGTTGCCGATCAAAATCTCTTTGCATTATAGAAGTCAAACCTGTCTATAGCGACCGCCCAAAGGGAACACAAGAAGGGGTATTTGTAGACAGGTGGTCTTTGTAGACAGGTTCCATTAGTACATGTTTCAATGAGAAACCATCTTCAAGGAAACAAAAATTGTGGTCTTTGTAGACAGCTGGTCGCTAAAGCAGGTGTGACCGTATATATTATATATATATATATATAAATATATAATATATATGGCGAATGTAGAGATATGTTTTTCCACATGACTTAAGTGATGCCGCAGGGATTCGAACCAAGTACATTGTGATTCACAGTCCGGAGACTTATCCGCAAGACCCCCTTAAAAACTTGTTGGAGGTGATTCCCAATTTAATACGGAGTGATCGTCGTAGAGGCCTGCTATTGATCATGTATATTAGAATGAATGGTAGTTTGTAGATTCATTTTTATAGTATTAAAACCTCCAATATTTGATGATTTATTCAAACTTTAATTTAACAACGAAATATTAGATTTAAATAAGGATTTTTACAAAATTCCACTAAAAGACAGGCAAAAAAGGGTTTTGTTGTCCAATTTCAATCGGTTATTACCTTGGTTTTCTTTCAAGTAACTAATAAGCCTATCCTAACAGTGCCTATATGAAGACAAAATATCAACGATCATAATATAATAATCAGGGGATGATTAATTGTGTAAACATGGCAAAACACTCATTATAATTATGTACGGAAGGAAATTATTTGTATAGGGTGTGTCATGCCTACGTGTGAGCACCTTGCAAATACGACCCAGAACCAGGGTCACATGTGCAAAATGCCTGTACAAGGTTCACTCAGTATGCAAATGCTACTTGACATTTTGAGAAGTCATTTAGATCGCACCACAGTATAGATTAGGAAGGGGGTGACTGGCACGATCGCTTTTAAAATCCTACTGTTCACTGAACTTGAGCTGTTTTTGGCATCTAATTTCGGTAGGTATATGAACTTTTCATGAATGTAATTTGTGTATTAAAAACCTCATCGTTTCTAAAGTTTGGTATTTTGATTATTTTTAAATTGCCTTTTAGAGATATGCTTAAATTACAAAATAATGGTTTTCATACTCGTATGTGTACACTGTGAACAATTTGGAAGGTAATAATATGTCCCACATCAACTTGGGTAAAATGGTAACTATTAGGGCTTAACCAAGTTGGGGGAAAAGTTGACAAAATATTGGTCGGACACATCATTACCCAAAGTTGGAAGCTTTAGAAAAAGGAAAATGTACTTTTTGCTCATTATTACTGATGGTATATTTCCATGCCGTTTACCTCGAAGTGAGGTTTTATAATCGAACCAAATTCCTTTCGGAACGCGCGGTACCAAACCTCTGGTCTTCCCTTCTCTCTCACCTTCCCCCCCCCCCCCGTTCCCCCTTTCTGGATAGCAAGGAAAAAGCAAACATTGGTGAGCTTGTTTTCCTTGCTAAGTAATCAAATAGGAGTAATTTCAAGATATTTTTAACTGGCTCATAATTTGTAATAATGCTATCACTTAAAGTTTGTCGGGTTTCATTTTCCTTTGAGTTCACAGTTAAAAAAGGAAATTATTTTGATTCATTTTAACTGCAAATAATTGACTAAAATAAATGAAGCAACGTTTACCTAGTGCTATTTCGTTTTTAATAACACTATTCGGGGGATAATGAAGAAAGATGTTTGTCATTTTGTGTTATGAGACATACCGGTACCGGTAAATAGTTTTCAGGAGACAGGCCCAAATTCGAAATAATTTTGGCAGACAAAACGTGGTTTAACCAACATAAACAAAGCGATACAATAGTCACCAATGTTTTACATAACCCTTGATATAATATTATCTTCAGTCATAAGTTGAAATATAAGTTTTCTAATCTTAGGCTGCTTCATCTATTCATTCTTGCATTCACAATACTAATTAATATTTTCTACCCTGTGGTAGATTGATCGGGTGTGAAGATAACTGCAGATTATGGTTTTATGTATAAATATTATACCAAAGCTCCCTCATTTTGCCGATTAATTTTTAGAGAAAAAGAGAAAACAAACGAACCCTCTAACAAAACACTAAACTAAGAGGGAAAGTTGATTACTTTATATTCCTTCCAAAATGTATATGGTAAGAAGCATAATGTTTAATTGAAAAAAGTATATCCGTGCTAACATTGTTTTCCTTCATTTCGCATAAATTCCCTTTAGGTTTTGACAACTAGACCTACAGAAGGACGTTTTAAATATCATTATAATTGATACTTTTCGTCGCCTCCAAAAATGGCAGCAGCACAAAATAGAAGTAAGTAATTTAAAAGAATTCCGTTTCTTCTCCAATATGGAACGTGTGTATAGCCTTTAAAAAGAAACAAAAAAGCATTACGCCCTAGTTATTCTAACATATATATTTATGTTCGCCCTAAACATGCGATATATCTTATGACCACATTAAATATCTTAAATATCTGGTCATTCGAAAGAATATTCTAATGAACCCCATATGATAAAGCTACTGGATAAACAAACAAACAATCTTAAAATAGTATTCAGTGTTCCACTTTTTTAATTGACTGCATGAAGAAAAATCTTGATAAATTAACATCTGTTACAAAAAGCTAAAATTACTTATTGTCATGATCTAAGTCGAATGGTTCAAACAATTGACTGGAAATACGTAGGTCCTGGGTTCGATCGCCTTGTACTTGAGCAATGCATGTTATCTGGACATTTCCTCTCTCAACTACGGTATAAATGGATGCCTAGTAGAATGCGAAAGTCAAAGTGGTTAGACATTAAAGCGCTTGTAACAGACTGCTGACTTGAAAGGACCTTATAGGAAGTGAAACATGTGCATACGTCTTGCGCTGACTAACCTGAATCCGATGACCTGGATAATATTTCTTTGAAGTGCTTAGTCATCGTTAATAGTGTATGCTCTATAGAAACCCAAACTTTTTCCGCGTTAGGTCAAAGCCTTACAGGAGTGAATTGTCGATATTTCAGCAAAGTAGACTACTACGTTCATTTGACTCGCTGATTGTTGAAATCCATTCTCAGTTCCCATTGCAAATGTATTTTTCTGTAACGATAATTCGATTTGCAGTAAAAACGAATAATCATATATATTTAGCTTGATTCTCTGTCTCCTTGACTAAAGCGCATTATTTTTGTTTTGTTTTATTTTTTCTTAAATTGATATTTACCATCCAGGTCTTATCAGCCAAGACACAAGCCTTCAGTGCCCCATTTGCTACAAGTTTATGACGGAACCTAAAATGCTTTCTTGTGGACATACTTTTTGTCTCACTTGCTTGTCAAAGACTGTACGTGAAAACAAACTAAGTTGTGCGCTTTGTCGAACTGTCACTGAAGTTATCAATGGTAATGCTGCGACATTGCCTGGCAATCTTGCATGCAGATCAGTGGTAGAAGAGGTAGCAAGCCTTGAGGAAAGGTGTGATGTTTGTGACACTATGGGTAAACCAGATAAAATAAGATACTGTCAGGATTGCAAAATCGTTATGTGTTCTGATTGCCTTGTAAAGCATAAGGGGAAGACTGAAAATGATTACCATTCGGTTTATCAAATCAGAAGATCTAAACATATTTCGCCTTTGACTATTGGATATAGATCTTGCATCCGACATCAACAACGAACTTGCGAGGGGATATGTGTTAAATGCAATATATATGTTTGTAAAGAATGCTCAGTAATCCACGAAAATGAAGGACATGAAGTCCAAGACTTACTTCAGTATGCAACTACTTTACATGCTACGGCAACTCCACTAAAAAATGACATCAAATTAATAAGAAAAGTATCAAAATCACGTGTCGAACAATGCGAATATCACAAAGACAAAACAGTCCGACACATCGACCGGGTTATGTCACAAATTAATGACGAATATCAGGCATCCCTGAAAAAATTAGAAGAGAAAAGATTTTCAAAAATAAAGGCTTGTTCAGATCTCAAAGAAAGAATGTGTAAAGTGTCAGAGGACTTAATCGAGCAAAGTGAAAACTGCAATTCTATTCTGGATCAAGTTAACTATTCTATTCAGGGTGTTTTAGATTCTCCGTTTGGAGATATGCCTGAACACAGTTCAACGCTGGAATCTTCTCAGTCAAAAATAAGCGATATGGTAGGGAAAATACATCCAATCGTGCCAATTGTGTTCGAAGACGGAAATATGTTAAACTTTCGGAAGAAGAGCGAATATGAGGACTACGACGTGGTAGAACTTATAAACTACTGTTGGGTAAAAAAATCATTTCCATTGACACAACCTGAAAAGGAAATGGCCTGCATGGCCGTTGATTCTGAGGGTAATGTGGTTGTTGGGTATTTTTATGGCGGAATTGAGGTTTTCCCAGTAACAGGTTCTAAGGGAGTAAGTGTTGGCTCTTTGAAGGAAGTACGTGTAATGGCAATGTCATTTGGAGGCGATGGAAATCTTGTTGTTCGAAATATACACAATGAAATTTCTATTTATGGACGCCAATTTGAAAGGCGTGGTGCCACATTTGAAACAACAGACCACATAAAGGGGGGAGATGGAGACATAGCCTTGGATAAAAATAATGATATCTACGCAGGTTATAGAATCATCATGGAGATTCACATTTACAGAAAACGAGGTGGAAAAGCATGGCGAGAAATAAAGTGTGATGGCTATATTCCTCAACAAATCTTGGTGATGTCAAACTTGGACATTATCGTTATGAATGCAAAAACTATCAAGGTAATTGACGTATGTGGTATGCCTAAATCAGAGATAGTGCGTAGAGGTTACCTTGGGTATCCCGCCATTGCGTGGGACGGAACATTGATCATTGCTTGGGTTAATACTAAAGGGCAATCTGTTGAATTAATGAAGTACACACAAGACATGAGGAATAAGAAAACACTTCACTTAGACAATACCATAGATCTTTCAGGAAGACCATGGTACTATTGTAGGGTTGTTGATGCTGAAAAAATTGTCTTCTGCTGCCCCAAACAAGTGCATATTTTCAATCTCCATGTCAAGCCATTCTCTTCGCAATCACATGAAGATGATAATTAATTGATGAAAAGAAATATGATATCCCATGTCTCAGGTCATAGTTCCGGGGTATGTTATTGTTCAGGGTATATAGTCCTAGTTTAAGCAATGATTTTAAAAGTTTGACATCTTGGAGGCTTTACAATTCAATGTATTTATTTGTCCAATGTACATTTTAACATCGATGTTTCTTTCGTTCACATGTAAAATAAAAGCTCAGACATAGTTTAAACGGAACCGAAATAGAATACGAAACACGAATACATTTTGGTAATGACAAATGATAATTTAGACAAATATCATGTTGAGGATCCAGTATGCTTAACGTAGACACATCATGATAGTGCCGAATAAAGTAATCTTGGTTTTTAGATCATGTATAATGTAATCATCTAACTTCATTAATCTATATCTCAATTCATGTAGCTTTCGCCCTCTGACGTATTAGATCATTCCAATTAAAAGTCCAAACATTCAAATTAAAAAATCGGTAATACAAATCACGTTTATGTACTTAAATTACATTTTTAGATTTTTGTATTCAAATTTACATAGTAGGTTTGATGAGTTTGTTTGCTGCCTTCAATTTAGTGCAATACCATAAACGTACGCATTGGAAAGATAAATATAATTTATAATCTCCCCTTAAGACCCTTGACAAGGGTTAATGTGAGGTAGATTTGTCCAAGTTGAGAATCAATCCCATAAAAGCATTGCAATAACAAACATGTAACTGTCTGTATTATGCAATTACATTTATACTTGTAGGAAACAAGGAAAGTATATTGTTAACTGCATAAGAGTTGTTACACTACGTGAAATCGTATCTTTCAATATGTGCAATATGTTCAATATGCAAGTCAATGTAAAGAAGCAAACAGACAAAACAAGCATGTAATGATGAAAACGTGGAGACCAGTTTCCTGAATTAGAATGTTGTTATTAGAAGAGAAGGAGGTGTATTTTATAACTTATTCATTGTATAAAGCCATCACAAGATATTTGTAACCGTATTTTATGCCATTCCTTAAAGTATAAGCCACTATTTGTGTATAATCTCCTATATTATATCGTATTAGCTGTATAGTCTGTTGAGTATCAAATGTTAATCATGGAGACTCTAGCTGTTGCTTTCCCTGGCTGAAGTATTGTGAAACTTTGTTTTCTGTAAACTTAAACCATACCGCTATTACGTATGCAGTTATAGGTCATTTACCTTTTCTGCTTCCAGCTTTGTCCGGATTTTCTGTTTATCCAGTCATTTGTGTTTCTCTATGTATGTTCGTTTTACGCTTCCCCTTTCGACTTTTGTATTGTTATATTTTAAATATCTCAGGTGAGTCCATGTATGATGTAAATTATAGATTTGTTTTCCATCTTTGATATATCTTGAATACAAAGAAAATAAATTAAAGCAGATTCTTCTAAATTTGTCAGTAAATTAGCTTGGGTTGTCTAAACTTCTAAGGAAAATAAATGAATTATACAAGATTGCAGATTTGAAAAATCTTAGAAGTGACGTATAACTATAAACAATATAACTGATAGAATAGGTAACGAAATGGGTAGGAGGCAGTGAATAGTATGTATACCTATGGATTGGAGAGAGACAGATCAGGTGGAATAAAAAAGGAGAATGAGAGTGACATAAAATGAGGGAGAGAAAGAGAAAAAGAAAAAAACAGGGAAAGTGACAAAGAACAAGAAAGACAAATTGATACAGTCATATGGAGAGAGATAGAGAGAGAGAGAGAAGGAGAGAGAGAGAGAGAAAGAGAGAGAGAGAGAATAAAGAGAGGGGGTGGGATATGAAGGGGAGATAGGAGGAGACGGGTCAAGAAAGGGAGGGGTCGAGTATAGGGCAGGGGAGGGAGTGAGAATGGGGAACTTGTGGAGAGTGACAAAGCAAGAAAGAGAGAGAGAGAGAGAGTTTTTTTTCAGGGGCACCAATGGGAATGATGAAACAACCGATAGAGAGTGAGAGAGAGAGAGAGAGAGAGGGAGAGAGAGAGAGAAGGAAGAAATGAAAGTCAGCTCACCTCCCTATATAAAAACCTCACTCCCTTCTCGCCCTTCTTTCTTTCTTCCCATCCCTCTCTCTCTCTCTCTCCCTCTCTCTCTTTCTCGCTCTATCTATTTTTGTTATCAATGTTTGTTTAATACTTTTTAAAATTAATTAATATACTCCATCCTCTGTTACACTATGATTTCTTGTTCTCGTCCATAAACTCTCCCTTTGTACCTTTCTCTCTCTCTCTCTCTCCCTCTGTACCATTCTCTCTCTTTCGCTCTCTCTCGCTCTCTCTCTCTTTCCCTCTCTCTCTCTCGCTCGATACTTTTTCTTTCTCTCTCTCTCTCTCTCTCCCTCTCTCTTTCTTTCTCGCTCTATCTATTTTTGTCATCACTGTTTGTTTAATACTTTTTTAAATTAATTAATATACTCCATCCTCTGCTACACTATGATTTCTTTTTCTCGTCCATAAACTCTCCCTTTGTATTTTTTTTTCTCTCTCTCTCTCTCTCTTTTTTGTTATCACTGTTTGTTTAATACTTTTTAAAATTAATGAATATATTATATCCTCTGCTACACTATGATTTATATTTCTCGTCCATAAACTCTCCCTCCGTACCATTCTCACTCTCTCTCTCTCTCTCTTTCTCTCTCTCTGTCTCTCTTGAAACAAAAAATGGCGCCATCTTCAGTACATAAGTTAAACTAAATAGTTTAATACACATGAATATCTGGCAGCCGTGCTAAAGCCAGGGTAATAATCGGGAGCGCCAGGAGGGTCAAATCTGACTGACATGAGCGCTATACAAGAACCCACTATTATTTATTATTATTATTACTGAACTTAAAGATAAAGTTGAGTTCTGGTCATGCAATTTCATTGTGAAAGAAACGTTGTGGAGTCGATCAGAACACTTGGTGTGTACTGCAAGGTTCTGGAATCATCGAATTAATACGAAAATCGGCCCAGTCTTGGTAAAGTTACAAGCATTGAACAGAGAACGATGTATATGGGACTACACGACCGTGTGGCATACAAATCTGTCCCGATTTATATGCTGTTACTTGTCATAATTAGAATATTAAGGCATTTGAAGAGCCATGCTTTTCAGGGAACATTTTTATCTGATGTTCTTCCACATTTGTATAATACAATGATAAAACTAACACATTATTTTGCATCTCTTCCCAGAACTCAACCTTCTCTTTAATGACAGAGGAATTTTGACCAATACCAGTACTATTCCTCGACATTTCAGATCCTTTCAGTTGAGCAGCTCAACTTTATCTTTAAGTTCAGTAATTCAAATATTCATGTATATTAAACTATTTGGTTTAACTTCTTTACTGAAGATGGCGCCATTTATTTTGCATTCAATGGTGTGGAGGCTCCTGTCACTCTTTTGGCCCATATCACCCTCACTCTTCTTCCTCTCACTCTCCTTTTATTTATTTATTTATTTCCTTTTTTTATTGATGTTTTCTTTCGTTCATTCATTTGCATGCCATTCGGTGGGGGGGGGGGGCATGTGCTACCTTTACCAATGTAGCTACGCGTTCCTTATTATGCGTATAGTAAATTGCATGATTTCTTTATTATTTTATATTTTTTACCCGATATTCCATTGACATATGATTTTATTGAAAACAATTTACTTATTACAAAAAAAATGTTTCTACAACGAGGTATGCTTGTAAGTCATTTCCTTGGAAGAGAGAATAATTTTTTCATTCAATCCACGGATCCCAAACAAAATCCACGCTAGTATGTGGCACAGTGGCATCATACGAGAAAATCTAATGCTTTCCTGAAAACGCTGTCAAGTCTTCTTCGAATTCACATACAAAATGTGAGTTAACAAGGTCATCGATGAATGGGAAGGGCGAAGCAAGGGGGACATATCATCTTCTTTTCATGCTGTATCCCCCCCCCCCCCCAAAAAAAAAAAAAAAAAAAAAAAAAAAAAAAAAAACTTTCTCTCTTGATATGCCCCCTTCTTTCGTCTCTGCCATTGCCTTGGCGCCAGGAGTTTTATGTATGTCGTTTGTTTGAAAGGGCCGAATAAAATGCTATTATTCTTTAATTGTATATTATGTTGAAAATATGTTGTTACGGAATACTAGGTCTAGATCATCAGTTTCTATAAATGTGTCTTGGATAAAATTGAATTTTGGGTCACTTTCAACCTTCGATCTGACGAAATCAAAAAACGAGGAGGCGCCATCAACGACCGCTGTAGAGTATATGAAATGGAAACGTGAATATCATGCTTTAAGCTTTCAACTAGCTTTACCCTGACTATCAGTGCCTCGATGGTTTATGCCTTTCGTCGTTATGCTAGGGTCTTTGATTTCTGTTTATCTTCTTGTGCATTATGCGAAGGAATTGGGTGTCTTATTTCGTGGAATTCTTTTCGGAACTACACTCTCCACTCTTCGACTTTTGTGATCTGCACACAACCTTCTCGAGGTCGACCTTTTCTTCGTTCCTTTCATTTACTCCTTTCACTTGACCTCATTTATTGTGTACAAACACCAACAAAAGGGTTTTTTAAATCCTTCCGTTATTGTTTCTTTCCTTTTATTTCTCTTTCCATTTATTTTCCTCGACTCCTCTATACGCCCCTCAAGCGAGTTCTTTTGACGATAAAATATAATACATGGTTTTCTTTTTCGTTATTTTTGGAAGTTGATGTGCTGATTGAGCTGTGTTAAACAAAAACAAAAATTAATCACATTGGTGAATGAAAGGTGGAAATTTACGGACACATTTCGGTATCGAAATGCAAAATACGTGAATAAATAGATAAGACAACCTAAGCGTTAAAAAAAAACACCTGATGGTGTCAACATTTCGGTCTTTTTCTGCCTATTGTGCATAACCGATAATAATATGGCGTTTTCAACTTGCGTTTACTTTAAACACATGTTTATTAAACTACGTTGGAAGCTCATTCCTGGGCACACGCCCGGAAATTACTGGGGAAAGTCTAATCTCGCCCGACCCCTTACGAAGGATAACAATATATGTTATTAATGAGAATTACAAAAAAGTATACCAGGCTTTATATTGCTCTACATTGCATTTCAAAATGGAACAATCCCTCGTATCTTCATAAACTCAGTGTTTCTTAACATTTTATAACCCTGTGTACATTAGCAAGGAAAAAAGCAAGGCAGCAGATACTTCCATATATCAAGTGGGAGTTAATATGTTTTCATAAAACAATAAACACCTTTATATTAAAGAGTGATATGATTGTAAGTGCTGCATTAAAATGCAAAGTTACACAATAACAACACCAACATTTCTCACTTGGTCACTATACTCCATTAAAGCGTACATATGTACAACTTACATATCATCAGTGTATCATGGGACTGTAGAAAACCCTTCTAGACAGGCCAAATGCGATAGGCAGATGATGTGTCTAACAAGGAGGGCGTGTCGTTTCAACCCCCTTTACATCTTCACAAGACCATAATAGAGGGGCACTTTGCCCCCGCCCTCCATACCTCTAATATAACCATGGAATAAGTTTCTAGTGCTCGTATTGTATTTGGGCAGTTTATAAGCATACTAACTGGACGTTATTGTTACATTATTTAATACTACCTAGTCAAATACTCGTGTTTTAACCGATTAAACCTGTTGACTGCATAGCTATAAACTTCATATTCGTATTTCAGTTTTTCTTTCATAGTTTTTGGAACGATTTCTGGATTTGGTCCGAGAGGTAATATCGTCGATAATGGAAGATAACAAGAAAGACTGAAGAAATAAATTCCCTCGTGGCTTGTTAACAAATATCTGGTATAATTGGAAAAATGATGATATAAGAGCTTTCTCATTGTAATACTTTACAGCCATCATGTTAAGAAAAGTTATAGGATAACCCTTGTTATGAGGTTCAGTTATAACCCTTTTATCTGTGCTTTATGCTTAACCATTTAGGAGTGGCATTTATATATAAAAAAAATAATAATAATAATATACCGTACTTATATAGCGCATATCACAATAAGTGTCTATGTGCTGTAAGAAAGAGTAAGACGGAAAGGTGGATAGAGTAACTTAAGAACAGTGAGATATGCCTGATACTTCCTCTCGTCAACATTTTAAAGTATTTTGGGAAATAAATGTTCAGAAGAGCAGAGAATATTGATTAATGTTCTCTAAATCATGTCTTATGATAATAACATCGATTCACATTCAAATAAGGCAACACAGCACACACGTGAATTGGGAATAATGTGACTGCCACATCTTACTTATTAAACATTATTTTGATGTTATGAAATAAATCTGACATATCTATTTGTTCTTATCTCGCCAAAATTGAGCCCATCTAGAACCGGTTAGCCAAACTCCTATCAAACCAATGGATCTGGTATAAATTAGGGGAACACGCCCTCTTCGGCTTGCAGCAATAAGGGGGAGATCGCGTAGCGTTGGTGGAGATTGTAATTTAATTGACCAGAATCTGGGCGAGAACACACTCTCCCTTTATAGCTGAAAAAAATCTTCCTCAGCTGAAAAACATGAAAATAGCATGATGAATTTCCTTCTAGTTATCATGCACAATTAATAATAATAATAATATAATAATAATAATAATCTTTTAAAGTCCACTCCAAATTGTATTAAGTTGAACCGAAAATGGAAATTCTTTTTGCCCAATTGATCGTGAGCCCGGCAGCCACTGAGCAGTGCTAGATCGTTATTGTCTTCTTCGTTTTGTAAATCCTCATCAATGTTATTATTTAATGTTAATCTCCTGCATGACAGAGCGCAGTGGTATGTAATAGTTACTCAATGTTATTGTTGCAATTAAGATATAATAGCGCCATCTCCGTTTGAGAATATGAATGTTTCAATTAAGTTTCAACTCGCTCCCTTACTCGTCGGCTTGAAAATATTTTCTTGCAGATGAGGTAAACATAAATAGCTGCTATTGAATCACGATCGTTTCTTTAAAGATTCCTTGAAATAAAAATATTCCCTTCTGCCCTTATGAAAGAATTATAATTTCTGAAGGCTAAAATATTTAGTTGCAAATTAAAGAAATCTCACAAATGGAATGGGAAATATATTTAGTTATTTGCACGACTATTTGTATTTGGGGGATTAAATAACTAAAGTTTGGGAATATTCAGAAAAGAGGAGTGTATATAGAGCGGATTTTTTTCTTCTCTGGCCTGAAGACAAAAATTAATAAACGAAGTTCAACGTATTTGCATCGGAAGAGAATGGCTTATATATTTTCTCAACTTCATTTGATATTTAGTCCCCCAGTTTTTTTTTTTCGTATTTGGCCGGACTGGCCATTCTTTTCACATCGAAATTGTGACTCGTGTATGATTTGTTTCCATATCATACTAGTGTACTTAAACATGATTTCTCCATGGCCACTCCTCTCTCTCTCCCTCTCTGTTTCTTTCTTTCTGTGTGTGTGTGTGTGTGTGTGTGTGTCTCTCTCTCTCTCTCTTTCCATCCCTCCTCTCTCTCTCTCTCTTTCTACCCTTTTCCCTCTCTGTCTGTCTCTGTCTCTCCCTTTACCCCCCCTCTCTCTCTCTCTCTTTGTCTTCTTCTCCTCTTTCTGCTGTTTTCCCTCTTTTCCTGTTTGTTACTCTCTCATTTCTTATTTTCTGCATGTACCATCCTTATCTTGTCATCCTGCTACTGTTCTTATTTGTTTTTGATTCGTTTTTTGTTGTCTGTCGTGCATTATTATTTATCCTTAGCATTGAAGCTCTTGCAAATGAGATTAGACAAAATAACAACGTCATAGGCTTGGGTGTTGGTTGTAATGAGAAAACATTTAAAATATTACAGTTAGCAGATGACGTGACATTATTTGTTCGTACAGTTATGTCAGGTAATACAGCTATAAAGATTATTAAACAATTTGAAAAGTATTCTGGAATTCAATTAAATGAAAACAAGACAAAAGCCCTTTGGTTGGGAACCGAAAATCCAACAAATTATATTGGAAATATGTTATGGGAAGATGTTTATGTTAAGTTACTTGGTATTTATTTTTGTAAAAATAAAGATATAGGCTTAGAAATGAACTGGTCTGAAGAGAGGATATTACAAAATAAGACAGCTGTTAAATCTTTGGAAACAGAGAAATCTCACGCTTAAAGGGAAAATAATGATATTAAAATCATCTTCTTCTTCACTGGCATCACCGAGTGCTCATAGATAACATAAATACATCATTATTAAAAGAAATTATTGTCAAAACTTGAGTATAAGTACACGTATATAGAATATGATAATAAAGGAATGGCGTGCTAGTGATATTTGTGAAGATTTTGTTTGTGCCCTTCTTAGAATGATAAGAGGAGCACCAGAAAATAGTTTATTCTCAGTTACAACTGTGACAAAATATCGCTGAAGAGAAGTTCACTGGGTTATACTTTATTGTTTTCTCCACCCCCATAATCAAATTCCTAGAGACAAAAACATGTAAATCACCCTGAGCTCCTCTCTCAAAATATGATAAAATGGAATCGCGTGCAAGCGATGTTTGCAAAGTGGCTGTCTGTGCCCTTACGAGAATGATAAATGAACAATTGAAGATATAACTACATTTGCAAATCTGATAAAGTTCAGTGTGTTAGTTATTAATATTTGTTCAGTTCCTATTACTAAGTATCGATAGATAAGAACAATAAATGATTTTGTGATCTTCACTGCCAAAGTATGAGTATACAAGATGATAAATAGGAGATAAATGGAATTGCGTGCAATAGATGTTTGTAAAGTGGGTGTTTGTATAATCACAAGAATGATAAACAGAGCAATTGATGACTCCACGATTATCTCTGATTGTTTGCCAAAACAGGTACCTAGATTTATCATATCTTGCACTTCAAGTGAATACTTTTTTGTATTCATCTCAAAACTAAACTCACGGTATAAGTATTGATTTGATGCCAGTTTAGTTTCCTTTCTATTCCATTGTCATTTGTCTACTCTGAGATTTAAAATATATTTATCAAATTATAACAGGATCTATCCGAAACACAACCCCTTTTCGGGGGTGGGGGTGGGGGTGGGGGGGGGGGGGTGCAGCTTTTAAAAAATTACTGTCTCCGAGAAAAGAAGATAAATAATCGTCACAATAAACAGGCAAATAATTATAACACAGCTTAAAACGCCGTAGGCAAATCATACAAAGGAATAAGATGTGCAACTATATGTATAAGAATTAAAATATATCTACAATAGTATCTTGTGTATACACATGTAAATGAACTTCAATAAGAATTATATATATTTAAACAAGTTTAGTTAGGGATATGGTGTGATCAAATAGCTTCAAAAGTTCATCTTGGACACCGTGACTCGATGCACGTCGCCATGAAGACGGTGAATGTCACCTTAACCTGAAGCAGGGATCATGTCAATACATTAATTTTATCAGAAGGGCCGCGGATCATAAAGAGTTATGATTGATCTAAAGATTGATCAAAACAAAATGAGCCATATATTAGATATATTTCAATCAATGCGCTCCTCACTCTAGCAGCGATATTTACTCTGATATTGTGACTGTTTACTTTGAAACAAATAAAGTCGTTAAAGATAAGCTGGTGAGTACCCAACGCATGTAATGTCAGTCAACCTATATTTAAGAATAACAAAAACTACTCTGATTTTCAAAACAAACTATCGGTTTTGCAGAATCACATGATGTTCGGTTACAAGTAAATAAAACGCCCCTCATTAAAACGATAACAATTCATAATCTGGTGACGAGACCATTGTTATTAAAATACAACAATTTATTTTATAGAATACCTTCTATCATTGACTAAAGAAATAATTCTCCAGAGAAAGAATAATCTTAAATCCGAAATTTTTCAAGCAGCCAGTATCTCACAGACTTTGTTAACAGTAACAGAAGTTTCGAATCGAATATTTATTATACAATGACTTTCAAAAAATAATTGTTACTAACATCTAATTTAGCAGTATGAACAAAATATGCGAGTCTGACGAAATATCACGCCAATTGAAAACGAGGGGAAAATATTTTTCATCTAAAAAATGAATATTTGTTTCGTAAATGTTTCGTAAATGCTTTAATAAATTTTGCATACTTGCTTTTTAAGTTCAACCAATCGCATGGCTCACAAACAATGGCTTAGTAAGTTGGTTATACTGTAAACGCACTTGGAAAATAGCGTGTAAGTGGTATTTGCTCAAGAGTTGTTTGTGCTGTAAAACGAAATAATCAATTACAAAACACAATGTATTTTTCTGAAAACGATTCTGGTGTTTTAAAAGGTCTTCAGATAACCTTTGAGTGCCGATATTTCATCTGAACTAACGACAGGTCTATGACAGAATTCGATGATGATTTTCGAAAAGCAATAGATATATAGATTTAATTAACCTCTTTTATCAGTTACATCTCGCTGCGCCATACAAAATTTGTGTGGATGTACGTCTTCATTTTATCCCAGATATGAAATGATGTTGACTTACTTTAAATTCCCCTATAAACATGTTTGTCTTTCTAACAAACTGGAATATCTAAGCCTGAAAATATGCAATTACATTGCACTTTTTTTTCAATCAAGTTGGTCATATTAAAATATTTGCATGATTACTACTATATATATATTTTTATGTTATTTCATCCTTGTGATAGGCAACTTAATGTTTTAGCTGGTCCCAAATTGATTATGATTACTCATCGTTCAATCACGGTTTAATAAAATAATGTATGTTACAAACCAAAGTTATTCTACTTATAATTCAATGTCAAAGACGTCTTCGTTTTAATTCTATTCCATTTCTCATCGCTAATCTTACCTTTCACTATATCTAAATCTCAATTCAGTTAGTCTTACCTCTCTCTCTCTCTTTATTAAAACCTTATTACAATTATACATATCTCGCTCTCCTTCTCTCTCTATGTCTGTTTATCCCTTTTAATCATCTTATTTGCCTCATTCTTCACTTCTCTCTCTCCCCCCCCTCTCTCTCTCTCTCTCTCTTTCTCTCTATTTATCTATATTTTTCTCACTCCCTCTCTCTCTCTCTCTATTTATCTATATTTATCACTCTCTCTCTCTCTCTCTCTCTCTCTCTCACTCTCTCTCTCTCTCTTTTCCTTTTCTCTCCCTCTCGACCACCCTATTCGACCCAAATCTAAATCATCTTTAACCCTGTCCCATCCATGGCTCTCTCCCTTACTGTCCATCTCGCCTCTATCTCTCCTTTATTAATGTGCCTGTTTTCCTCCTTTCCATCTTTCTACATATTGTAGACTTCTTGAATCACAGGATCACAATTTTTTTCGATGTGGTGTTGAAATAACTTGTTTTACTCTATCCCTGAAAATTACGGTAATGTGGCAAAGCCGATTGATGTATCTCTTGGCGACACCTTCGTTGACCTAAAGTCCGCGAGACCGAAGGCCGAATATTGTGTCTTCTCGCGGAACATTTACTCTTTATGACAGTTCATTATAGAAAAGAAAAACGAATGGAAGAAAGAACTGTGAATAACGGTATCGCGAAGTAGCAGATTTTCGGTATCGCGGTCTTTTATTAAACTGTTTTTTGTCCCCTGATCATCCGACAAACGATATTAATGTCTTTGTTTCCGATAGAAATGTTCATTAACACATCGAGATGGGCATTAATCATTGTTGCAACCGTGCCTCAAAACTAAATCAAGTCCGTATACGTTTGTGAAAGGGAATTTATCAAGCGTTGAAGGGGATTCGGAACACTCATCAACGTTTTTCTCACGGATAAATGATTTCCGATAAAACCCTTTTGAATGATTAAATGACGAAAAAATGTCTTCATTTATTTATCAGAGATCGTTAGAATCATCTTAAGGTTCTTGAAACTATCAAAAATAATGTCGAGTTCTGGTAAAGATGAAAACAGTAATTTGATAGCTCTCGCATTCTTGTTTTAACAGTTGAGGAGATATCATGGAATTAATGTCCCCTGAAAAAGAGAATTCTTAAAAATGCCAGATTAATCGAGATATAATACAAAATAAGTTCAAATGTTTGAAATTTTCACGCCACATGTATTTTCAGTCCCATATACGCAATTTATATGAAGTGAATGCGACTTTAAGCAAATCTGAGTCAAATTCTTTGATCTTTTCGATGATCTCAAAACATCCAGTATACATCACATCTATTAACCTTTCCTAGGGGCTTCCAGACACCTTTTTTCACGATGTAATCTCATTAGCACAACTCAACTTTATTTTTAATACATGTATCTTTCTTTAATAGTCTTTAGTTTTCTGTCAATGGGGCAATGTGTAGACTTTGTCACTGGTTACTACATATACCTTGTTTTCTTCCTCATGAGCAAAAAGACACCCAAAACACATCAACAACACAATATCCCCAAAACAAACAAAACAAACATAACAACATTTTGTTAATTCATTATTTGGATGTATTCTTTGACTGTTAACCTATGTTTTACAGGTAAGTGTGTCATTGAGATTATAGGTAACCTATGTTTTACAGGTAAGTGTGTCATTGAGATTATAGGTAACCTATGATAGGTTCATTAAAAACATGTGGAGAAAAGATAAACACAGTGTTTACATAGGCTTTCTATTAGATTTTACGGTATAAAATTCAATCTTATGTACCTGATAATTTTGCACTATAAACGGCATCTTTTAAAAACAAAATTAACAGTTTAGTTTTTAGAAGTATCTATAGCGTTGTGATAAGGGGAAAACAGTTCTTTGATTTAATCGTTTATAATGATGCTTTGAAAATATGCATGATTAAACAATGTAGTTTTTTGTCCCTCCCACATACAATTAAAGACAATGATGTTTGGACAAAAAGGGCATTGAAAAACGGAAAATAAACAAATATCACCAGGGCAAATCTAGTCTCAGAAGAAGATTAATTCTCATCATTGGTATGTCTGAGTAAACATCTGTCATCTTCCTCATTGAAGACGTGATGCTTCTATGAAAATGATTTTTTTAAAATGTTATTCTACGTTCATTACTTTAGTTGTGATACATGCATAACTAAATATAAGGTTCCAAATCGAATAAAATCTCGTATTACAAAATTCAATAAAGCTACAACAAGATTAGAATGAAACATGAGAGAAGGTTGAGAGAACAAGAAAAACGAAACATGGAGAACATAGAGATGAACATTTTAAAAGGGGGATATGAAGTGAAATGTGGGGGGGGGGGGGGTGACAAAAGTGGTGTAGAGGGGGAGCGCAACTATTGATGTGTTTGATATGAGCATGAATGACTAACCTTAAGAGCACATTTTTTAATATTTTTAGTCCCGGATTTAGACAAGTTGGCAGATCGATATTTCGTTCTGTTGGGGGGGGGGGGGGGGGCGGTAAGGTCACCGTTTTTGGTCACCCATTAGCACAATTTGTTTTTACATGAGGGGGGGGGGGATCCTCTAAAACACACACCAACAAATTGGAGGGGGGGGGTAAATCCCTCACCCCCGCCCCCCCCCCCCCCCCCCCCCCCCTGCGTACGCGCCTGTGTATAGTGTTGTCAAAAGAGAAATCCAAATATCCCATTATTTACCAGAAAACTGGTTACTTTGATGAAGTGTTGTTATTCGTGTTATGGTTTCGTTCATCATCTTACATCCACTACAAAACGTGTTACGTTATCATACATGCAGGGACAAAGATTTTAAAGAAGGGATGTCAAAAGGTAGTGTGTGCTCAGAAGTAATGAATAATGATATTTAATTCCGCTTTCAGAAAAATACGGAGAAAAAAAGAAAAAAAAAGGACATACAGCAATGATAAGTTTATTTCGTTATATTTCTTTTTCATCTTTCAACATCTTATGCAAAATTGAATAAGTTAAAAGATGATGGGATGAAAAAATCAAATTGAATAAGCTAAGGCAGAGTGAGGTTTAGTAAATGGCTATTCGTTGTGTTGATGCGTAGATCCCATTCTGAAGTTGAATATTTACATTGGTATTTTTAAATTGTTTTAGTTCAACAATCTCATGCTCTGTCATCAAAAATGGGGTATCATAAATAACAGGATAAAGTTTACTTTTGTTATGACGTATTGTGTAGCTACTTTTATTTGCTGAGATGTTGGTATACATGTAGAAAAGTGGGTTTTCTTTGTTGAAAAACACAAAGTTTGTACACAAACACACACGCGCCCCTACTCGCGCACACTTCTTTTTTTTCAATATTTTTTGTTTTAATGATTCCAACTAATACAACTTAATTTTAAAAATAAAATACAGTTGTGTTTCCTTGACATGAATTCAAAACATTTTCATTACATAGATTGTACAATTGATGAAAACAAAAATGAAATCAGTTGTAACATAAAACAAATAACCCCATCCAACCAAACACACTACTACCCCTCCCCACCATGCGACACACACACCACCCGATCACACTTCCACCACACACTGTTCCTGCCCTCCTCAGAATACCCTACATTGGGACGACAGACAAACAGAAACAATCTATTTAAAACATTTATATTAAAACAATCATTTAAACGAGGCTACAATAGCCACAATAGTCCAGTGTTAAAAGTTCATGAAAACTTCACTTGTTCCCACTTTTGTAAATGATTGGCCAATTTACCTGCCCTCCCTGCAATATTGTTGTCTTTTTCCCTAAATTCCAACAGTTCTTTTTGAAACTCCCCCAAAGAAAATATGACGGAATTTCCCCTGCATCTTTATATCCAATATTTCATTGCAAAAATAATTGTATTAAAAGTCTTTATTCGTGGGGAGTTACCGGACAACCCTAAATGAATATCTATCCAGTCGATAGTCCCTTAGCTCAAACTAAGCTATTACATTTTGCCATAATCTTTGAACATGTACACACTCCCAGAACATGTGTAAATATATTTCTTTTGCTTACAAATTAAGCACAAGTTATCTACAACAAAGCCGAATCTGAATAAATGTTCTCTAGTATATATTGCTTTCTCTTGTATAATTATATTGCGCACACACACAAGCATACACATAACACACACACACACACATACACACACATACACGCCCACATACGCAGACACATGCACGCACACACACACGCACATACACACACACATGCTATTCTAATGTGAGAAATCAAAGGAGAGAAATAACTTGTGGCGATTTTTTTCATTGCTCCTCGTAACTGCCTTCCATTTGATCATTGCAGGGAGGTGATAGGGAAGGAGTGGAATCAACCCGCTCTCCTTTAACCCCATACTCCAAGCCGCCGAAAAATTATCCGCTAATCTGCAATTGTTGACCAGGTGGAGAGATAAAAGAGCGCATGCATTATCAGGATTTAAAATTCCTACATCAGAAAATGGTATCCGAGCAAATGTTCGCTGTCCCTTTCAATGATTTCTCATCAATTGTTGAATGTGTAATTAGTAGAACAAGCGAACACAAACTTTTCTAATTTCATTCTTTTTTTCCGACTGCAAAAATACAAACAACACGCGAAAACACGCATTTGCAAACTTAAAGTTATTGCAGATTGTAAATCATTGATTAAATGACGGACATTAAAACATGCGAAAATAAGCGAATTATCCTAAATATTGATTTTTTTAGTCAGGATCGTATTTTTCTTTTACTAACTCTGGCACTAAAATTATAGGAAGGGCAGAGTACTAAATTTAAAAAATTGTTTGATGCACTATTCTTAATACAATGCCCATATCAAGTGTATAATTTACACTGAAATTTTGCCGGTAATTTAATATTTTGTAATAAAAGTAAAACTAGTGCCTGGCCTCCGAAATTCCCCGCAGTGGAAGAACGGCTCGGAGCATGGAACTTCAAAGCCAAGTGGAATGTTATACATTCCATTGATATGCTTTAGAACTCACGCATGCGTTTGGATAAATGACAAGAGTTTCCCTATCACCTTCCTGATAAATGTGAGGTATTCCAATCTTTGCAAAGGGCCTTCTCCTTCTTTAGTCACGTTAGTGTTCTGTAAGGATTTAAGTTCTACTCCTGACGCTAATTTTTAATTCTTTCTCCATCACTCTTTATTATGTGCATTCTTCTGAAAGTTATGGCAATTTCACAACCACAAACCTTACTCTCATTTCTTTACAATTTACATTCAAAGGAGAAACAAAGAAAGATAAATTAATCGATCGACAAATACATACATATATACAAAGTAACATACATACACCCTACATACGTAAACGAATTCATGAAAAAAAAAATACATCCAGACATTACATTGAGAATTGAATGAATGAATGTGTGGATACATACATTAACGAATAAATAGATCAATACACACAGGTCTGTTTATACAACACGCTGAATTCCCGTAAATTCAACATCGGATAAATATTTGCAATTTTCTGGAAAAGACTGGTCGGAATTGTTACTGTAAATGAGTAGTTATAGTTAAAGAGTCTGTCACATATAGGTAGTTGTAGTATGAACCATTGATGTGATATCTATTGGGGACATTTTACTGGACATCTCGTTTTCCTGGCTCAATAGAATATGTATCACTGGAGCTAGTCCAAGAACTGTGCGAAGATGAACTGAGATCTGATTCCCGTCCCTCTTCAGATGCGGATATTTGCTCCAGTGTGTAGACATGGTAGTTTGATATATTATCATCAATACCATTGCTTACATCAAGTGTTGTGTTGTCTGGTACTGTCGGTACATTTGGTATTTCATATGTGGAATCGCTCAAGGAGTTGGCATTACTACTCAAACTGAACTGATCAACAACCTTGAGATTACGATCAGCAGTAACATTGCTGCCATGGTTGTTGACCATTAATCTTCTACGATACACACTCATGAAAATAATTATCACTAAAACTGCAGTTAGAATGATGGTGAATGCAACAACCGCACCTGTTATGGTCATCACGAGCCGTGTTGCCATTCTGTTTGAATCAGGTGTTCTAGATAGTGATGATTTTGATGACGTGGTGATAGAGCTAGGTGCCACGCTGCCAGAACTGTTGTCAGTATCGAAAGAGAGTATAAGTGATGCTGTTTGTGTGGTATTACAAACTGTGACCTTACAGGCAACTTCTTTGCCAACGTCTTCTTGAGAAGGGTCGAGTATCCGCAAAGAATATAGTGATTTCCACAACTTCTTTACTATAAGCTTCTTGTTGGTAGGATTTACATATATTCTATTATAAAACCAATGTACTTTTGAATTAACTCCTGCTTCTGACAACAGACACAGTACAGTTATTTCTGTAGGGACATTTACGTTCCTTGTGTGTACTTGTGCTGTTATATTTAAGATAATTTCACTTCCACATTGGCCTACTGTCATGACTGTCGAAGTCGTAATTGCGTACTCTTTTGGGGAAACCTGTGGTTGATTTATAATGGTAATGTTAGATGAACCCGACGCATTCCCCACCATGTTAATAGCTGTGCAAGAGACAGTTATGTACGCATGGTCCTCACACGAATTTCCTGCTGTTTTGCACGTGAGAGACACATTTGCGTAACCATCAAGTGTATCGCATCCATTGAGTAAGTTATCAGGTAGGCACGTCCAGCTAAATTCAAATACACTGGGATATCCATCTGTCTTGCAAAGTATGTTAACATTCTCATTTTCATTGAGGATTGCATTTATAGGATACACATGAACACGTGGTGGTTGAAAAACTTTAAATGGTCCTATTGAGCAATTGAGAGTTCTCCCTGGAAAGGCAAGCTTACTGGTAACTTGACATGTGATTGTGTGTAGGTGCATCGCTTGGGTAACATTTAATTGGTACGATAAGTAACGAACACGTCCAATATCCTTAGCCACTGGGGGAAGAGTGACATTGAGATCACCAAGATTCCAATCTAGATCCACTGCTGGTTTAGAACGTGGGATACTGCACCTTAGATCGATTATCTCCCCTTTCCTCAAACCTGTTGACTTGTTTGGGCTACACTGAAATTCGCTTCTTTTGGGGAAAAAGTGTATCGTAAGGGTAGCCCTTCTTGTTGAAAAACACCTGTCATTCTGTCGTTCACTATCATATATCAATTCTTTCACATTGCAAGTAATGAAATAATCTGTTCTTCCTGTTGCCTGGACAGTAAGTATTGTCGATATTACTCCACTCATATTACTATGATACAGCTGATTCCAATCTCCATTTTCTGGATCAACATGCCAAAAGAACTGGTAAATATATGCAGAATTGCTACGTATGGAACAAGTAAAGTTTACCCTACTACCTTCATACGAAGTGACATCAGCTGGCTCAATAATGAATTTGTTAGAATACTGTTGACATGGATGAAAGGCAAACATTTGCCTTAAAAACACGAAAATACACAGTGATTTTATGAAAGAAGTCATAATGACGGCGGAAGTTTACAGTGACTGAAAATTTGAACTCCAATGCAGCGTATTCATAAAGTGGATATCAATTGAGCCCTTTCCTTCTGTTCGTTTTCTAGGAATGAGAGGTTATGTAGGTAGTTGTCTCCTTGGCTTAGCCACGACGGCGTAACATATTGGATATTGAATGACAAAGAAACGAAGCTGAGCATGCGTTAAAGAGAGTACCAGTTATTAATTGGTGACGAGTTGCTTCACGTTTCGGTTTCATATGAAAGTGATTCCCATTTGACATATAATGTGCTTGGTTGATACGACCTTAGAATGTCCGCAACTGTAAGAGAAATTAACCCATTGACTTGACCTACTGGATTATTTCACCTTGTTACCATATAGCAACAGCCAATCGCGTTCCTGACTCTCTTGGGAGTCTAGCGACGGTTGGTCCATGTATAGCCTCGGTCACAAATGCCTTTACGAACTGCTACGAACGCCGTACGAACGATTTTCAGACAATGGAAATTCGGGAAGACAATGGAAAAACAGGGAGATTCGTACGAAATTATCGTTTGTAAGAACCTTTGTGACCGTAGCATATCTCAAATACGGATGAATTTTATATTCCAGGTCACTTTATGATCAGAGGCAGCATTTTGTCGGCATTAGGATGGTAAAAATAGGGACTTCCAAAGTAAGGACTTGATGAGAAAGTAAGCCTTAACCCACAATATCCCAGATATATAGGGTCGAACTAACTACGGAGGTCCATGGAAGATCACATAAGCAATGCGGAGGGGCTTCCCCGGCCGTCTTAAAATCTTGGGACTTAAATGGGTTTAGTCTAAATTGTAGAGTTAATGTTTTTTTATTCTGAATAGATATGGGTCTAACTATGTTATGAAAGAAATAATTCGATATTATTGAGAATTTATTAACGAGAGCTCTAGTATTACAACACAATTTCTCACATATATTCTGTAAAGTCTAATCCATGCGTTCACCATGGATCTATATAGCGAGGTGCGGTATGTAAATTGGTAATAATCAAACACTGAATACAAAGAGATACTAGCATGGTCTATGGTCTGTAAAATCTTAAATAATTTTATTTGGTACCTTGTACAGTGCTGGTAATAGAAAATACATGGAAATATCGACATAATACACAATTAATTGATAAAACGACTAATAACGCTGACAAAACTCTCAGATGTACATAGTTATTTTAACATACAGGAAGAATTGTTTTAATTTCCTTTCTATTTTTATACAAAACATGACAACGAAGACAATACATCCATTCATGACTGATTTTTAAAGAATAATAACATGTCTCACACATGAGAATCAACCGTACTATGTGACATTCAAAATCATGCTTTTTCGAAGATAGCAGTTGGGTTTACCAATGAACGTTTCGCTCGAAAACGCGCTGAATTGCTGTTCTGGTGAGATATTTGTTATCCATAATTATAAACAGCGGGTCTAACGATACGTATTCATTGCAATGACACCTTCGTCATTGCAATGACACCTTCGTCATTGCCTTGTTTTCGTTAACATTCTGCCCCATTAATATTCTTGTTTTCCTGGTGATCGTCAGGAAATCGCATTCGTTTTGCACACAGTGCTTGCTATTCCTAGTAAGGTGCTTTCCTCGTGTCCGTTTCCTTTCAAATTTCATATGCATAGTCTCTAACATATCATCAAGTTCACTACATTCTTCGATTTTCGAAATCACTCATGCATAACCGTCCAGGCGCCATTTTTCCCGTTTCTGGTCCATTTTAAGGCCTTTCTTTCTTCCGTCTTTCTCCACTATACTAGATCATACAAAACCTGACCTTCAAAATGCCTTCTTCGTATTTGGAATTTAAATCTGAAACCGACTCCGTCAAAAATCTCTCAAATTCTTGAAAAATTGACTCCTAAAAATCTAAAACTGCTATAACTTTCTCATACATATGGCTCCGTTTAGTCTCATTTCACAACGCCCCCTATCGTCAGAGCATGGTCAGATTCAGCAGCCTAACATGTTAGCCTATGGACGTTTTTTTTTTAAATCGTTAAAAACTTCATTTTTTGTTTAAACGAAAAGCACATCCACCCCGACGTACGTTATCACTAGCTCTTTCATTGGAGCCCTCATGTCTCATTGACTTTTGAAAGTTCACCCACCGTAATTTTTCAAAATAGGTTGCAAGCTCGTCATTGCCTATAATACACATGTAAAACAAGTCTAACTTTGGACTCAGTTTACCAAGCGATTTGAAGATTATAGGTCGAGCACACGAAACATAAAAAGCATGAATTATCATAGATCACTTCTGCCTATTTCATTATGTCCATTTCATCCAACCCCCCACCGTAATTTTTCCATTTAGTAAAAGCAAACATTTTGCCGAGTTTAGCAAAAACATGAATATTCATGAACGGTCAGACAATACAGCCTTTTAGTACGTAACGTATAGTGAATGGGTATGTGCGATGATCCGTTCAGGAGGTAGAGGTCAGTGGTTTGTGCTGGCAATGTTCACGCGAGCGAAAATGAGACAATCGGAGCTATATGTAAATTTCGTTTTGTATTTAAATCTCACAGTATCTTTATCTCACAATTGCACATAGCAATGCCAAATTACACGCTCCAATGGCTATGCAAAACATAAATAGCGCCCTGTAAAGTTCTGGGAATTGTCTTTTTTCTGTGGCCGTATCTATATTGTGTCTCGGCAAACCCGTACCCTTTTTTTATATATAGATATATGCCCTTTCCAGCTAAATGCAAAATGATATACCCTAACGCTGACCGACTTTGCGAAAAATGCCCTCCAAATATGCAGTTTTCAAGAAAATTGAGGGAAAAAAATAACTTCAACTTGCTCTAAAAATACGATCCTTATACCTACGCTCATTTAAACTTAGCAGAAACATGTATCCATATAGGTTTACAACTGCCTGCCAAGTTTGGTTAATTTAAATGACGTCAGCGCAAAGTTATCGCCAAAAAATATGAATTTACTATGCATTACGTAATAGCGCGTTTAATGCGTGCAGTACATTGCGCGCAGATGAAAATGATGTCAAACTGACCACAATGAAGTGCCCTTTCGAATGATACCAAACACGTTATATGTTATCACAGAAATATTTGAGTAAATTGCGTTTGAACAAGGGTCACTATACGAATTCTGCTGAGTTTCCGCCAAGTTATAACACTTATCAGCTGTGACGTCATTTTTTTAAAGACTGCTTTTCGCCCCCCTTCCGTCCTTTTTTTCCCTTGCAATTTTGTAAACGTATTCTGGCTCGCAAAACGCAGGGCCTCTCGAAGCCGGACATTTAAAATTCGTCAAGGGAGCCATGGTAGACGCTATTTTATACTCTGCATGATTGTGTGAGTATGGGCGGCCGTTTGTGCCAAAGCACGCGTCGCCACATGTTCATCATGCACCAAATCCCATTGGTTTTTGCACTCAGTGCATGCGAGCCCTTTTTAGGTCTCTTCCTCTAATTCAATTCCCCTCAAAAATCGTAAGCGTAGTCTGTAGCGTTCTTTAAAGGTCACTAAATTTTCCGTTCTCCGGAAACCCTCATGCGTGACCGTCCAGGCGCCATTTTGTCCGTTTCGGGCTGTTTTGGTGACATATCTTTCGCCCTACCTATCTCCACTATCACAGAAGCTACATAATTCTTACACATTGCTCTGGACAGTCCGAGAGAAGCTCTTTCGTTTGACACGTAGAAGCATGGCGTCATTGCACGCATATCGTTGTGACACGATTGCATTTCTAGTGTTTTGTTAATTTTTATGTTTATGTCTTTGGAGTAGAATAGAAAGACGGTTAAAACAAAATCTTCCTATTGCATTTTTTGATTAGGATAGAAAATATTTCAGTTAAGACTATGTTTTGCCTTTTATGGAACAGTAAAAAGAAAAATTGAGATTACAAAATGATATTAAAATGAAAAAAATAAAAGACATTTTTTATTTTTATTTACATCCACAAAGAACAGTAAAGACATTTATATCAATAATGGAAACCTATACAATTTAAGTAAATATATTTTGTTCTAAAAAGTATTTAAGGGGTAACTAATACGTCTTTCAAGCAAATATATTTGTTTTCGTTTTGAGATTATTCAACCCCCAAAGCCAATAGTCAAAGTCCATACAAATAACAGATATTGAGTGATTGTTTTTTCTAGCTATATTTAAAATGGTCTAATGCAAAAACGCCCCAGCACCATATGTAAGTGAAATCATAGCGGACAAGGCCTATTCTTGTATTACACATGCAACTAGGAAATGCAAATATTACCAAAAACACAAAATAGGGTGGTATTGATATGTTTATCATGGTACTCTTTAACAGATATTACTATACATTACAGCTCATTTAGGTTAGGTGGCAAGATAGAAAAAAGAAGGGGAGTGTGTACTTTTTTATTTCTAAAATTGCATTGTGTTAAGGCTCAAATAAAGCTCTAGATCAACTCTGTGTGTGCCACAAGGACAAAATATTTACATATCCGGGAGAAAATGCCAATGCATGACCATGATGACGTTTGTTTTAAAGTGACTTAGTAACATTGTTGAAGGTTGATGAAAAAATTGCTTAATTTTTGTATATAATGTTACTTACTATATTCCTTCTACTGTACTAACCCTCTGACATGCAAACAATCCTGACAAAATTCTCAAACCACGAAGATATCTATGGTTTTCTTTGAAGTGGTCGATGTATGACACCCTCTAACAGTGATTAACAGTAAATTCTCCCAACCATTTTTGAATTTTCCCAACCGTTTTCCATGAAAAAAAAGACATAAACCAGACTATAAAAAATCTGTCAACACTTAAATGTCTGGAATGGAATGTAGAGCCATTTTATTGCTTTGTGACGATTTCCATTCACCTAAAATGTAATTAAATTGTAATAATATAGTTGGGAGAATTAAGGAATCGATCAGATCAGTTTTTCCCTATTTGTACCATGAATAATGGTCCGTTTTCACTCAAATTTAAGATAATCTTGAATTGAACATCTAGCATTGAAGTCACTACCTTAGCACCACTATCTCTCATCTTAACAATGTTACCAAGTCCCTTTAATACTCATTTCATTTATTGATTCATTTTTACGTGTGGTATGGAGCACGAATTTTGTTTGTATATGCCTCTACTCACATGAAATACAAAGCGAAAACAAATGAACACTATATCAACATTTAAAAAATCTGAAAAACGAAAAGCAGTACAACATAAACAAAAGAATATAATATATACACAAATAATCCTAAACACACCAATGATTTAAATCGACGAGGGGACGGGGGTCGTCAAAGAATCATGGGTCATTTTCCAAATAAATAATATAGTTATCCTAATCCCGCTAGTAACAAAAGTCAGCTATTGAATAATCAAAATTCTCCTTTAAACCGGAGTTTCTATATCATGGTCTTGGCTCGCGTTTGTGTTTTCATCACAAGGAACAGGGTTTTCATCAGAGGTAACAGGGTTTTCATCACAAGGAACATTTCTAAAACCCTTTGTTCGCCTTTTCATATACATGTACACGATTACTATGACAGCTAAAATGACGACTATCAGAAAAAGGATGACAAACACTAAAACCCAAATGACCACAATGCTATAGTGAAGGTGCTTTGCTGTTTTTTGTTGTATTGGATATAAAGTGGTTCCCGTTTTGTTATTGGCCATCATTGGGATTTCGGATAAAAATATGGAACTTTGAGTAGAAGTGGTACTAGAGCAAAGATCTGTTAGTCCTAAATTTATTCTATTGTACACAGGATCAATTACAGTGTCATTGCATTCACACATTGGTTTAGGTTGGCTGAATGTAGCACTACAGCAATATACAATATTTGAGTTCTTGACTAGTACTGTCTGCTTCAAAGACGTATTTGTTTCAATGGGCCTTGATAAAGAAGGCATCCTGTCACCATTTTGATAGCAATCGATCTTTCCAGACATGCTTCCAACTTGGGCTACGCATTGCAGAGACACCCAACCCCCAGTTTGGTAGAAGCCGTCTAATGCACATGATGCTTTACCGGGGGGATAATCTACGTGGACCGAGATTTGCATATAATCCTGACTTTTCTCAATATCTTCGTATACGAAACATGTGTATAACCCTGCATCATCTTTCTGTATATTAGAAATAGTCAATATGAGTGAACAATTGTTGTTTTCGTTAACAATTTCAATCGAGAATCTATGTTCCTGATATGGGGGTAGCAAAAGGCTCCCCCCATCTGTGGAATGATAAAATGGAGCTCTGTTCCCAACCTGTACGAATACGTCATAAATATCACAGGAATACGTATAAGTGAGATAAGCCTCCTCCCCCTGTAATAAATTCAAAAATTGAGGATCACATCTAGAATACGGTAGTGATGAAATAAAACTTACTACATATATGAAATGACAAATTCTACAACAGAAAATATTTTTGAAATTTATCTGGCTTAGGTACTTGGTTTGTGGCATTGTAAAAATAAACGACTTTGCAAAGACTTTGCAACAAAATATAGCATGTTGTTATAAAAACTATATTAAAAATAATTGCATTTAAACAGGGTACACACAGTTTCCATACCGTGGTAAAAATAAGGAAGGTATCTTCATTTACTTTATAAAGTTTATCCGTGAGGAACGACTTTTAATTCTCTGTGTTCAAGCAGTGTGCAAAAGAAAGTTTTTTTCTGGCATACAATGGGTAAAGTAGAAAGAGTAAGACGGGCTGCTCAAAGTCGATTCGATCATGAAGATGCACCGTTGTTTGTTATTTTCATCAGGGGTAAAGAAAAAGTAAAATCACTTCTTTTGCCGCAAAGTTGATTGTCTTCTCTTCTTCTTTGTATAGACAAGATGGGTAACGAGTTAGCGTGATGCTGTTGTCCCACGGGCCACGGATTTATTTGGCGTTCAACTTCCAATGCATTTCCACGAGTGTGCGGTTTCAACTGCAATAGCAAAGAGCCATGATAACAGGATAATACTGAATATCGCTATTTCCTTGTCGAGTTCAAATAGTACTGTCTTGAAATAAAACTCTATAGCAGGCCTCCGTTCTAAAAATGGATTAAGAGGCATTTGCATTTACAACTGCTCCGATCCCTCACCACCATCACAGATTACAAAACTCTAGAGATTGCCCGTCCTTGTTTTGTTGCCCGTGAATTCATAGTCCTTTTATGAGGATTTTCATCGACGATTTGTTCCTCAGCTGTGAATGTCTGAAACAATAAAGTGAAATAAGCTACCAAGTAATATCTAAAAAAAAATGAAAGCCTGAAATGTAAATATACAAATAAATATCCATACATATCTTATTCAATATTAAGTCAACGTGATGACGCAAAACTTGAACAAGAGAAATCTGTTGCTTTGTTACCCAACAGTTCTTTAATATAACTCATACAATTTCGACATTACTTATTACGTCTTTATCAAGTGGTCACTTTTCTATGACTATAGCTGAAATGTCTACCAAAATTATAAATTACCTTCATCATGTGAGGAACATCTTATTCAGCGGAACGTAGCAGTGCTCTAAATATGTCCCAAGTTTCTTATTCGATTGTTTTTCCCTCCTAAATGCCGAGCGAACCGGAAGGCAAATCTTTGCTGTAAGTGTAAAGGGGAAAAAGACCAAATGGACTTTATCATTACGTTAGTGGGGTGTTTACTTTGCACAAGCAAAAATGAAGAATAAAGAACGTCATATGTTTATGAGATTCGTTTTCAATTTCATGTTTGAGGTCGATAGATTAGACTGAACGCTGTAACTTGTGTACATGTCGTAGCAGCAGTGGCGTAATGAGCGATAGGGTGACCCAATCTTTGCGAGGAAGCGTAGCGACCGAGCGGGGGGGGGGGGGTGGGGGTGGGAGGAGGATGTCCCTCCTCCCTTCCCATGGTAGGGAGCTTTTTCATTTTTCGACTTGAAAATGTGCAATCTGGGGCATACCTAAGAAGGAACTTTTGACTTGACGACATGTACTAAATTGGTAAGCGTGTAACGATTCGACCGACCGAGAATTTTTTTTTTCTTCATGAACTCAAAAAACATAATCATGAAAATATGCACCCCAAAATAACCTTTGCAAAATAAGACATGTCGCGTGCACTGCGATTACAATGTTTGGGTCTTCACTCTGCAGAAATTTATCTTAGGGACAGGGAAGAGAGAAACGTTATCATTATTTTATCCCTCAAATATTTTTTTTTCATTGATTGGTCAGACGTTCCTTATGTGATCATTCATAATTATACTAAAACAGAAATTCCTTTCTGAGGAGAGAATAGGTGCGACTTGCTTTTTTATAGTATTTATTTAGTTATTATTTATTTAATATTATTATTAATGTTTATTTTCACAATTTTTTATCCGACTACTATCATGAACTAATTCATTTACACGCGTTCGTTTTGATTCGCTTATAAACTTTTGACATACGGTTTATTTAGTCGTTTTTTTTTCAGGTACAGAGTATTTGCAGTGAGGTGAAGCACATCTTCAATTATACTGCAGTGCATGCACAGCCCAGTCAGGTGCAGATATCGCGTTTCAGAAATCCTGTTGATGAGGTCATACGATGTAATATGGCGAGATGAATTGAGAATAGACCGATCCCTTCGACCTTAAAAGTAAGAATTTACTGGCAACGTTTTAATTTGTTTTCACCTCAGACGTAAACAAATGTAGACCACATCTAGAGGTGTCTAACTTTTTCTTGCAACGATATCATTGTACAGATAGTTTAAGAGATTATATTTATGAAACTGATGATTCTGTGACATGCACACAAACGGTTTCGCCCAATTATTGCATGGACACACAACACACATTCGCAAAGGCTCACGACCACTATGCACAACAAATAGTTATTTCACATTTATTTTTTAAATGTATTTATATATCTTCATAATTATTGTATTTATGAAATGTTGTAACTTTTATATTTATGTTATAAAGACATACAAACTGCTAAATGCTAAGATCGGGGGAGGGGGGGGGGGGGGGGGGGCTGCCTTTACTAGTACGGACTAGATTTTCAAAGTTAATTCCCCATTTGTATTAAAGGGATTGGGTAACTTTGTCCCAGATTCTGAGACAAAATCCTGGATATAGCTCATGCTGCAATGATAATTATACACCTTTAGGTCAATCAAGAATTCAACGACTTGTACAAGCCGATCGCCTGTCTGATTATCAAGATGTTTATGATCGGAAATCGAAATTTAAAAAAATAGCTTTCCTAACTGTTTGTATAACACTACAGTCTATTGGGTAAAATGAATATGGTAAAAGCGGTCACTCAAAGATGTTTTATTTTTTTGAGGCTCTTCATGATTATTTTGAAGCGCAATTCTTGTATGGATTCAATCCTACACCATTCACAGACACTGCTAGCACGTAGGATTATGCATCTCAGATGTAACATTGTTAAACGATGCCTTTAAGTAGGCTTATGTGAACATCGTCCCTATTTTCTTTTCCTATCCCTCTTCTTGTTAGTCAAATGATACCCTCTTCTTTACGAACAACATTTTATTTCCCCTTTCGGGTGAGAAAGTTTCAATGTTTTCCCTTTTCTGGCTCATGTACCGAAAGGTGGTGGAATTGATACTTCGGTCATAATTATGATGCTTCTAAGGGCTACAGTCCACGAGACCGATATGTAGGTCTTCTAGTTAAAAAAATCCCAGTATGGACACAGTTTAGTTAGTTGTATTTTTAAAGAAAATTCATATTTACGATTTTCTATAAGGTAACATAAAGATAACCAATAAGCTTGAAATGTCAAAGGAATTTAATGAATATTTCAGTACAATCGGCAGTTCTATTGGGAATCAGTCGATACCTTTGCTGAGAACAGATTTTAAACATTATCTCACAGGCAATTATGTTAATTCTCTATTTCTTTAACATGTAACTGAATCAGAAATAATTAATTGTGCTAAAGAATTGAAAGTGGGTAAAAGTGCGGGATACGATAATATAGATCCAACATTTGTTAAAAATACCGTATTTTTGTATTCAAAGCATTTGTGCTGTCTTTTTAACGAATCCTTTATCTCTGGAACAATACCGGATCAACTAAAGATTGCCAAAGTAGTTCCTATATATAAAAGTAAGGGGAAAGAGTGTTTAGACAACTATCGACCAATATCTATCTTGCCAGTATTTTCCAAAATTTTAGAAAAACTTGTCTATAGAAGACTCATTGACTATATTGATAAAAATAATATTTTGTTCTCAAAACAATTTGGATTCAGGCAGAAATATTCAACCTCAATGGCTTTAATAGAATTCATGAATTATGTATCCCGTGCCATAGAAAGCAAACTGGTTTCAATTGGTATCTTTCTTGATCTTTCTAAGGCTTTCGATAGTGTCAATCATTCATATTTGTTACAAAATCTTTCATTTTATGGTATTAGAGGTATTTCCTTGAATTGGTTTGAAAATTATTTAAATAATCGTAAACAATTTGTTATTATTGATCAACAGTCTTCTGATTTATGTAACGTTGTGACTGGAATTCCTCAAGGAAGTATCCTTGGCCTCCCATTGTTTCTATTATTCATTAATGATCTTCATTATGCTTCTAGTAAATTGTCCTTTATATTATTTGCTGATGACACAAATATGTTTTTGACTGGTAGATCTGTTCACCAACCGAATAGGGATTTGAAAACAGAATTGGAGAAGTTTTCATGCTGGTTTAATGCTAATAAATTAAAGGTCAACATGACTAAAACTAATTATATGGTGTTTAAAGGTAGAAATATCAATTTCGATGTTGATGAATTACATGTGCAATTAAATGATAAATATTTACCCAGAGTCTGTTCAACAACATTTTTAGGAATATATGTAGATGAAGGCTTAAACTGGAAGACACATGTTAACCACATTGCCTCCACATAAATTATTTCCTTTGCCAATCTTATGTAACCTTTATAATACATTGCTGCTTCCTTATTTGTCGTATGCAAATATTGTTTGGGGCAACTGCTCAGTAACCCCTCTGAATAGACTTTTAGTTCTTCAAAAGAAAGCCATACGCTTGATAACCAAATCTTCCTACCGAGCACATACTGCACCCCTATTTAAACGGATGAATATTTTAAATGTTAATTCTATATATATTATGCAGCTTGGTCAATTCATGTTCCAGTACAAACATAACAATTTGCCACCTGTCTTTGATGACCTTTTTGTACTGAACTCTTCTATTCATTCATATGCTACAAGAAATGCAAATAGTTAAGACTTCTTTTTTACAAAAACGGATACCCTTCAATGGACCTATGTTATGGAGTCATCTTCCACCTGACATCAACAATTGTTCTTCATTGTATTCATTTAAGGCTAAGTTAAGATTATTCCGGTTAAGTAACCCATCCTTTACAACATTCACATATAGGTAGATGCACCCCCCCCCCCCTGTCTTTGATATTTCTCTCCCTCTTCTTTCTCGTTATTGGTACCACCTCATCATTTTACCTTATATTTACTTTTAAGTTTTAATTGTATAATTTTTTTTAATTATTGGGGGTAGTCCTCGACAAATCATTTTTGATTTTTGACTACCCCTTCCACATTTGCTGATTTTTTTCTTTTTAAAGTATACATTGCTCCAACTGGAGTCGTTTTATATATAATGTACATGTTCTATTATTGTATTGTATGTATGTATTTTATTCTATGTAGCTCCCTATGTTTTGCATTTATGGAGAAATAAATTGAACTTGAACTTGAACTTGAACTTGAACTTCTTTTCTTAAATTATTTCTTTCATTTGGACTTAATTTTTTGGTGGGGGAGGAAGACATATTCACAAAGAAAGGGTCCTCGGGGAAAAGTCAGCTTTTATAGCGAATGTGATAAACGAAGCCATGATCAATTGTTAATTCTTTCACTTTCGTATTAGTGAGGGGGAGCAACGGGATGGGAGGGGCTTACGCTCTTATTATGACAATGGGAGCGCAACTATGGACAGGTATCTTTGGATTGGAAAGTAGACAGCCATTTATAAAAGGCTATGAAACTGCTTCCTGAAATATATAAACATGAACATATTCCTTTTTCATCATTGAAACTCCATATTCCTTCCAAAGACGGAAGGTAACATTTGCTTGTATTCACATGCATCTTGTAAATTTAAGATTGAATTAACCAAGCTGCTGAAGGAGAAAAGACAGACCCATCTTGTTTTACCTTGTTTGACGTGACAATGGGTACACCCAAACAGAATTTGATAAAGCAGTGTGTATGCGTATTAAGCATACTACTCATTGTGTCTTCAAAGTCGACCGCCACATGCAGATCATGGGGAGCTGGATCATTTCTCACCCATCCAACAGATCAAACTGTAAAGGAGGGCCAAAATGCCACTTTTCTTTGTGCTGTCAGAAGCCTTGACTCTGACAACTTTGAACTGACATGGAATGTACATCCCGATAAGTATGACAGGGATACATTTACCGCACTTGTAAGGGATCGATTTGAAATTACGTCAAGAACAACGGTATACAGGGTTGGAAAAACAGTGCAAACTTTTCAATGTATCTTGAAATATTCCAACGAAAATTCTGAACAATGTTTCCATTCACGTGTAGCAAAAACGAATGTTCAGTTTTTCCCGAAATATAGGCAACTGTCATGTGGGCCTCCATTAACTGACGGATTTCACGAAGGGGAAATAATTTCTTTTCGATGTGCATCACCTCGAGGTAACAAGCCCGTAGACCTACGCTGGACATATGTTAATAACAGGGATATTGCCTTTCCAGTTCTACATGAGAATGGGCTCCTCAGGGTAATTGAAGTAAATCTTGCCATTACTCGAGACTTGCACCTCAAACATATTTTATGTCAAGCAACTAGTGCTGTAGCTTTTCCAGATGAAAAACGTACGTGTAGCCTGGGGCCAATTGTAGTGCTACAAGTGCCACGAGTTCTTATATACCCAGCCCTAGCTACTATTGAAGCTACCAGGGAAGGATCTATACGTTTCGAATGCATTGCAAGAGGTTTTCCTGCGAACTTCACTTACTGGTGGTTATGCATTTTTGAGGAAACATCTCACCAGTGTGAAAGCTCTGCAAAGATTTTAGATGTTCATATTGCGTCAAATGAGAGTACAAATAATACACTAAGAAAATTAAAAATTACTTGCAATGTTTCAAATTCTGTTGGATTTTCAACAAATAGTTCAAACTTAACAATTCATCCAGTTGGTCCCATAATGGGACCTGCAATGAATCAGAAAACGATGGTAACCAGTTTCTTCATCTCGATATAAAACCAAATAACGTATTTGATAATTCATTGGAATTTTCTTGCTACTTGATTGTTCCGGTAGACAAATTTGATGTGAAATTCAAGTTGTACCTAGGAGGAACTCTTCTTACATCTATTAGAAAAAATATGACTATGGCATCATTACCTTTATTCGGTGTAAATCTGAATTACAATGCGTCTACCTCTGACGAGGGAAAAGTTGTATTTTGTAAGGTTGAGGGGTTAGTAGGGATTAATTTTATAACATGGGATACATGTTCAGTGGTGATTGCAAACGGAGAAACTAAGATTCAGTCGCAGATTTTAGAAGGATTGCCCGAACATCCAAATACATTTCCACCTCATACGTTTGTTAACAGGGACTACGCATTGCAGGACAATAGGAAGTTTAACCAGCAAAATGTGACAGGCTTTAATGGAAAATCAACATATTTATCAAATGTTGGTCTATATACAAAATTACCAGAAGTTACACTGACAAGAGACACTAATGACATAGATAGCACTAAAATTATTCATTTATCGACAGATGAAGACAAAACAGAAATGATTAAAAAGTCATTGATACTAAAATATGCTGATTTTCTTGTATTCGGCGCTGTAGTAATAATCATCGTAATATTTGTAGTTGCAGTATTCATATTTTGGAGTCATAGTCTGAAAAAACAGAGAGATATGACGGGTATTGAACCGACTGGAGTCTCTGCGGATGTGACTGAAGCTAGTGATGACTGTACAGGCACAGATCCATTTTATGAGATGCCCAATGTTCAATGTGATTCTACGACTGAGGAAATAGCCCTTCAAGACTATAATAGTTCACCGAGTGACTCTTTAGATAGCATATACTCTGACGGATACACTTGTCAGTTACCAAGCAGTAGCTCTTCGGACACATCGAGTTCTTGTGGACAGTGAAATGAATTTTCTCTCACAAAAATTAATATACCTGAAATATCGGTTCATTGCGAAATGATGACGCTTTCTTCTTAGATTAAAAGTATGAGGAGACTGACTTCCGTATAATTGATAAATTTTCCGAAAAACATCTTGTTACATGAAGGCCTATCCCAATTGCAAATCCATTGAGAAGGTGGACTGGTAGAAAGAAGCTTGATGACATTCTACTTTACATGTTCTTATCAGCATGTTCAGAACATTGATACCGTTTGATGCGCTCTGAGCATAACTTGAAGATTGAAATTTAAAGACTTACTTGATATGACTTGAAATCTGTATTTCTAAAATCAGATAAAGGATAAAAAAGGGGCGAGTGAATGTCGAGAGTTAACGCGACTGTGCCTCCAAGCATCGACACACATGCAGGTAACAATATTATGATTTTGTTTTGCCATACACCTATAGAACATTATCACTGCTCCGTAATGTAAGCAACAACAGAACACGTTACATTCAAAATATCGAACATAGTTTTAGATTTCCCAAAGCCAATCCTCTACATCTGTGTCTATATTCTATCTCACTTCTCAGAATATAAAATATAGAGTGGGCATGAGGCATGAGGCAAGTTTCCCGGGCGGCACTTGAAAGGTTAACCAAAACGCCAAGACTAACAAACAAGGAATAAAAAAATGAAAAATGCAAAATGGGAGACGTGGAAGTCGAAAATAAGCTCCTTATTTGTCGTCCGGTCTCATGATATTCCCCCCTCCGCCATGTTGAAAATTGTAGGTGTCGTAGGTTGTTGATCAAGAGAACCCTCTTAGAATATTTGAGAAGGCCCCTGAGACCCTCAGTTCCTCGCGGGCTTTCGGTTTTGTAGCCCTGACAGTTCAACACGGGTCACAAGTAGCCATACGAGTTGAACAAAAACAAAGATAACCAATTCTCTTATATAATGTTATGAACATTCTTTTTGAAATTGTAGATTTTGACGCATTGTTACAATTACTATGAGCACTACGAAAGTAAAAATAAGGGAGAAAATGGGGACATATTGCCCGAGTACAGCGATTTCTAGCAAATTGTCGTGATTAGGCATTCGAATCCCCAATAATATATCTTTAGTTTTAAACAAGTAAGAATGAAAATGTTGAAACGCTTTCAATCAATACTAAATAAATGCCGAATTGTTTCCTTCGCTCGCCTTGTTGCCGCGCCTATAGCTATAAATATATTGAGGCGTTGCTATTGACACAGTGAAAAGAAATATCACCATTTAATCAAATCATAATTTGCTAATAAACAAAAGAACGTCCAAGGCCTCGCCCCCCCCCCTCCATTTTACTTCGGAATCAGTATTGACATAGCCCCCCTCTCCCCTTTATGTCAAAAAGTGCCTTCACCCCAGTCCTTTCGTTACCACTGGTGTGTCCGCACTGTAGTTGAAACTTTGATCCGCAATCTATTAAGTGTTTTTATTAAGTGCCATCCCCATATTAATGCATGACAAGGTACGCGATGACATACTTAACAATACCCGTAGGAATTCGAAGTGTTTAGCAAACAATATCTGTGCATGTGACTTCAATTATATTACCTCTTATACATGCTTTTTATTTCTTTTATTTGGTCACACTATTCAACATAGCAGAACATGGTTGTGTGCTGATGAGTCTCTACATTCTATTTCTTCTCTGCTGCCCAGCATTTCAGAAGAACATTTACAGACAGAACTAGCTCATACATGGTTCCTGCTTGTGTGTTTCATTTCGTTTATAGTAAGTTTTGCCCTCGAATGCGTGTTTATGTACAGTAAGTATTAACATCGTATTGGGCATTTATTTTCAATGTTATTCTTTAATTGTACTGCTTGAATGTGATGTTAATAGAGGTGTTGGAAAATATATTTAGCATATTATTCCTAATCAGGCCAAAGGCTGTATAATGATACTAACGTCATCCTTAAAAAGGCTTTCGATACGGTTGACCATGCTACCCTCCTTGATAAGCTGAAATTAATTGGACTTGACAAAAGGGCTTGTGAATGGTTCCTTAACTACCTGACTGTACACGGTTGTAAATGGCGTAAGATCAGACGAACTAAATGTAATTTGTGGAATTCCAGATTGGCCCCTTGCTTTTTACCATCCATGTTAATGATTTATCAAATTGTATTAACAAATGTAGTATATCGTTATACGCTGATGACACATGCATATATTACCCTGGTAAAACAAGAGGAACTATTGAAAATGTCATTAAAGGTGAAATTCAAAGAAGATCACAAATATGCCAACTAATGAATCACTAGAAACTGGTAAGCTAACAGATGGCCATCGTACAAGTTTTAGGTCAACTACATATCGGGTGATTTATAAAAATACAAATACAACCACCTCCATAGCAGCTGGGATATACGAGAGATTCGCCGGAAAAATAACGATGTTTTGATGACTTCACTATATGGACCAACACTACCCAAGCAGACGACATCCCATAGAGAATGAACATAATTGCAAAGCTATTATTTCCCAAATTATAATGAGTTCAGTGTATATAAATGTAATGGCATGTCAAACCGTTCAAAAGGTGATATGACCCGATTCTGATAACTAAAATCTTTTGCTTGTAAATACACAGGATAGGAGTTAATTAACAATCAAAGAAACCAGACTTTCAAATTGAAAACCCCCCTGAATGATACTAAGCACGGCATTTTTTCTCTCTTGAAACACCGAACATACCCCGATGTGTGCAGCTGAATATACAATGGCGTCTTATTTTGTTTTCAAGCGACAGATTCCTTTATTTTTGTATCGCTGCATTTTTCATCAAAATAAAACCATGCGCGGGGTTTAGAGTGAGACAATAGATTATACATTTAGCCTGACGGTAGTGAAGTAAGAGAAAGAACTCAAGAGAAGATGAAAACACAGGCACTGAAAATGTGTGAGATGTCATGGGACATCGTCTGCTTGTGCAAGTCATGTCCATGCTGTGATCTCACACATCTCAGCAGCGTTCGGAAAGCTCTTCCGGTGCTATGCCGGGGCTGTATTTAAGCGTTTTGTAATTTATAATAATCGTTACTTCGAATGTTTCCAAGCATTGAATTTTGATAACCTTGTCGAATCAAAGTTTCAACTTTGCAATAATGACAATAAAGTTAGTTTTTAAAATCAATGAATATCTACTTTAATGCTGATCTTATACGTCTTTCAAAATGGTTTAATTCAAACAAATTATTTCTCAATATTAAAAAATGTGAGGTCATGTTAATTGGATCTAGAACCAAAGTTAAAAATCGAACGATTAATATTTACATTAATGATGTAAAACTTAATCAGATACATCATTGCAAATACCTAGGTATAGATATAGATCACAATCTCGATTGGGATGAATATGTTAATTTTCTAAGAAAATATATTATTAAAAAGCTGAACCTATTTAAAAGAATAAGGAACTATATATATCAGAATATTGCACTTATGTTTTATAAAACAATATTACAAAGTAAACTAGACTATTGTGATGTGGTTTGGAGAAATATAAAGAAAATATTTGTTAAAAAGCTTCAGGTTCTTTAGAATAGAGCCCTCCGAATTGTATTAAAAGTTGATGCTAGATATTTTACAATTTCCCTGTGTCAGCAGTTAAAGCTGGATTTTTTAGAAAAGAGAAGATATAAACATGCTCTTTACATGATGTATACAATTGCTAATCATAATTGTCCTAATTACTTGCTATATTTATTTGAGCTAAAAAATGTAATTATAATATGAGTAATTCAATTAATGATTTCTTACTACCTAAATTAAAAACATATTTTAAGAAAAAGAGTTCCAGCTATTTCCGTGCGAAGTGCTGGAACTCAATCTCACCAGAACTTAAACGTGAATTATTTATTATGAATTTCAAACGTAATCTAAATAAGTATATGGAATCAAAAGCCATTAATGAGTAATCCCCGTCCCCTTTAGATATTTCATATGTATTTTTAGAGTATGTTATATTTGTTTTGTATATATTTATGTTATCATTAGTGTTGAATTATGTTGTACATATGTTATTTTGAAATTGTATGTTTTTTATGTATATGCACGGCCCTACGGAAGAACAGTCCGCGGCTGAGGTCGGCCTCCGTGCTTAAATAAATAAATGAAATGAAATGGAATGAAAGGAATTATTCAACCTTGCATACCACGCATATTACGTTCAAATGAAAGCCTCTACTTTTCGGCGAGGACACATTTTGCATAAAGAGGTATATGCCATTCATATGTGACTTTCATAGTTTCTTCATTGTGGTCATTGAGATTTCCGTACATTTTTATCGACTAGATTTTGGCCTCTTTATTCATAGATTGGAAAAGTGGGATGGTCTGAGTTTTTTCTTCATTCCATGTGGATATCACAAAATCGTGAGCATCAATATAAAGTGGTAAGTGAAAAAGTTGAGCTAAGATCGAGTCAGGGATTGAAAATGATTTATAAATCATACAGACTATTATTTTTATCACCGCTGTGAGCTACATGTACCCTACTGAGGTGTATTTAGGAAAAGGCGCGTATAATCTGATAATTTTAGCGCCTCACATGGTATTTAAAATATCTAATAGAACATATGAACAGAAACACCACGTTTAAGTTTATGATCATCCGAATGTTTAATTCCATTACACTGCCTCAACAGGGTTTGTGTGGTAGGCTGACAGAATCATTAACGATTCGGACCCTTCCGAAATTTCAAATATAGAACAGAATAACGAAACGTGTTCTACATTGTAAAGATATTGGCAAAATGAGTATTTTTTCTAACTGAATGAATATGTTTTGTATTAGTTTACCTCCTTTGCACTTTAAATGTATGCAAATTTGAGCTTTGATTAATGATTTATTATGAATTTGTAATGACAATTTAAAAAATACATCTTATGAAATATATCTCCTGTATGAAAATTACCATCCCAAATATCCTACAAATATGGGTGACAATCATGCTTATCAGAATTGCACTTTTTTATGAGGATTAGATTTTAACATAAAAAATGACAAGGAAGAATATCTGTAATCGTTGCTTCGTCTACTTTCTACAGATTTGTACTATTGATCGAAGACATTGGCAGATAACCAGCTTGTTTGCAACGGGGTGTTAACTTCTTTCGAGATCCCCAACCGGCTTCAATCTGCTTCCCTCTCTGGATGTTACTCTTAAATGGAAACACTTGCATATACATGGAAATGTGTAGTGAATAATAGTGGGAATTATTTGCATTCGTTAGTTGACAATATTGTACTTTATTTTTGTGTTTAAATTACATGTATAATTCTTTATTTCCAGGATTACTTAGACTTCTTTGATCAAATAATATGTTCTTTCGCTGTTTTATTGTTAATATGAAACTATTATATATAATAGTGCTAATTTCAGTTACCTATGCTTTTGAAAATTCATCTCAAATTGCCACAACTGAGGGGATGGTTGCTCTCATAGGTTTTCGATTTAAGTCCGAGTTCCCTTCTTCTTTCACATTAGGAATAGGTCACAGATTACCTTTCTTTACAGAAGGTCAGTTTGCAAGTAAGCATCTATCGGCGAGTCAACTTCATAGATTTGAAGTTAATGCATGGCATTCAGAATCCCGAGGTTACACAATTATACACTTGATAATTAATAGGGTTAATAGAACTGACGGTGGGACATACTATTGTCAATTTGGTTCAGGTAGGCGAATGCAGGCAGTAGCTCTGAATGTGCATTTTCCACCTGGTAGAGTTGAATGTCGTGTTTACCCTACAAATGAGAGTAAGTGGGAAATGTTAAAATGTTCAGCCGCAGGAGGAAGCCCTCGTGGCAGAATCGTTTGTTTAGATTCTCATAATGTTGAAATACCTGTAAGGGGGGATATTAAGGAAAATGACACTCATATTATACAAGAGATTTTGATAAGGCCAAACTCTTCCGCATACTGCTGCGCCAAAAACCACGCAAGTCCCATTTTACATGAATGCCATGAATTCGTATTACAAAGGGAAAACTTGTACGGAATGAATGAAAAAAATACTTCAAAGTCAACACTAACTAAGACAAGTAACAACTCTCCAGTGACAACATTATCGGGCATTTCACAAGGTGAAAATGTAACCCTATCTACTCAAAATATGTGGACCTATATTTCCCTTGTAGCCCTAGCAGTAGCATTTATAGGGCTAGCAACAACAGTTTGTTTGTGTTTTCTGTATAGAAAGCATATTAAAACATTCTTAAACCCGAGTGAAGATGCTGAATTAAAGATGAAGGAGCAATCGCCATTTATAGATTCAAAAACTGAAAGTACACCTGATGATCCTCCTCCTGAACGAGAGCCACCGTCTACAGACTTTGAAAAGCAATTATAAGCAAGTTTTTTAAACAAAAATTACCAGATGTCATGAGAGATATAAACACATGAATAGTAAAGAAATCTATTAAATCTGATAGTGAGGGGTGTAATACGTTGATCGTCAAGCGATTCAAATGGGCCATTTCTCTTAATTTTCTAAAGTTTTGATATACATGTATGTTTAACATTATCATGATAAAAACAAGCTAATCTGCTCGGGTGCCAATACGTCAACGTTATTAAAGATATCCGGAATTCAAAACGTTATGATCATCAATGTGGTTAAAATTCTACTTGGCCTACACCTTATTGGTTTGTTTCTGTATCGATGCGACACTCGTGATTTTTAGCAATAACAAAAGCATGCGTTATTGACGCTTCCTCATTATTGCTTCATTTCCACTCTCCGTTAAAGCTACAAGAGTTATTTTATTTAAAAAACGGCAATACGGCATTTTCGTTAAGCCCCATATTAATCATTACTGATGGGGATCTACAAGACATGGCCTTTAAAGGTAATACAAAGTTTTGGTAATATTTGAAAATTGGGTGGATACTGATTCTTTACAATTTTGATATATTTGGATGCCCCTGTGGATGTATTATAAGCACTAGAAAGTTTAGCCCCTAGAACACTTCTGCTTTCGAGAAAAATTTAATCTAAAAATTTACCGGTGCTCCCGGTAAATGTTGATAAATTTCAAATAGCGACTACGACTGTACAATGGTTGTTGCGACCATGAAACTCTCAGAATATGTAGTTGTGATATATAATTTTCAATCGGAAATAGCTAATCGGTCGATTCAAGTCGAGAAACATTGTTTTATAGCTTAATTAATATCTTGACCTTTAGAGGGAGCTATACAGCATAAAGAGTTTATTATTTACAATTTCATAACTTTAGACTCGATTTCGACCACGACAACGATCAACTAATATTGTAAAATCGCATATGCTTCCAATATGTTCATTTGAACCAAATCCATGACCCCATACCAACACTTTGTATTACCTTTAATGAGTAGAGGGAGCAACAGGATTTAATCAATTCTGGGAGAGAATTCCATAGATCTGGACTATGGTGTATTATTGATCCATTTACAATTAGTAATTTCGGGTTGACTAGATTCAAGTTAAAAGAAGTGTTTTTTTTTCTCACTGAAATCAGTGGGTCACCACTTTCTTGACTCCCAATTCCAGATGTTTTGGAATTGAATAGTTGTGTATTTTCATTTCTTGTGTTTTGAAGCTGTCCAAAGAAAAACACGAAAACTGGGGGGGGGGGGGGGGGGGAGGAGGGGGGGAGGAGGGGGGGGGGGGAACGGTTTATCGCAACATTACACTCTGACTACGACGATTTAATTTCCCTAATTTGAAAAATTTCCATTTTCATGACTATTAAGAAAAGAGTCTTTATTTGAGATCTTTAAGAATTCTAAAATTTGGTAGTGATAAATATAAGTATTACACCCTTGCCCTTTTTTACTGAATAAAGCTACACAATTCAAGTTATAGTATTACTGCAAGTGGTTGAGATTCAATACAATAAAATGCAATGTAAACAAACAAAATATAAAATAATTTGTAATATTATGTATTTCCTCATTTATGAATCATTATCAGAAAGTACTCTTTAGATGTTATGTTTGTTATGTTCCAAATATTGTTCATATTTATGTGGAATAGACAAGATAATAAATCAAACCAAACCAAATAAAAAATTAAAATAAAATAAAACAGTAGAAGTAAGATGAGTTTAAATAAACTGTTTTTCATATTAAGACACAAGTTTCCTGTTATGAGGATTGACGTTTCCATTTTCTCTGTATTTATCCAAAAATTTGTGGTTTCATATTCATCCTTAGTTATTTTTGCTAGTCTTGTAATGTTGATATGGGGAATGTTTTCTGTTTAAACAAATATGTTGAAATGATTTACTAACAAATGTATTGATCATCATTATGATTAAAAAATCTAGTGTTATTAATGATGATTGAATGATCAGGAATTATGTATTAAAAAGTATTTATTCCCCATACTCTATGTTCTACATTTAAGTCGATTGGAATAGGAATTTGGTCAGGCGGTCCGGCGAATTACAAATTGAATTTTGCTTCAAATTTAAATCGGCAGTTTTCTCGAGTAAAGAAGACATTGTTGTATAACTGGCATTCGCAAAACCGATGCTCTGTTTGATATTTTAAAATTGACATTACCAGGCGAACGGTCGCCAAACGGGCACGGACTTAGTCACCGGAAGCGCTGTTCTACACTGAACCTCTGCGCTCGCCGCGGAGTCGGGAGTAGCCGCTCGGCTTGTCTTGTTCAAGTTATATCTTAATTAGTGGGATCCCAGTTGGAAGAGTTGAATGGATCATTGTTTGTATGTATGTTATTTTTGGAATATTATGGGTGAGGAAAAAAAATGTTGAAGGATTTCTTTGTGTTTTGTTTTCCTTCCGTGGAGTCAGGGTCAAACAAAAATCTTCCATCGTTTACATTTTTACGTTTATGCTAGGAATGAAACTGGAATCAATTTTTTTCTCCTTGGCTTCAAAATCGTAAGCTGTTATCATTGCAATTTGATGAAGAAATCGCTTGTAATGGCAATGATGTCCATTTCATGATGTGAATTTAATAAAAAGTCCATATTTTCTTATGAAATCATGTACTTGTAATTCGATTCGTAATATGCACCACAACCTTCACATTCCATTAAATTCAATAAAATGTTTATTACGTTATATACAAAAACTTTGAGATATAATAATCTATCGCGGCTTCTGCCGAATAGCGGAAGTTATCACACATGAAAAAGTCTTACTAGTACAATTAAGCCCTGAAAACTGACATATGCATACTATTTTTTGTTAAAGATATAAATATAATAGTTTAATTATATTTTGCGATTGAGAGTGTAAAGTCGAGAGATTAAGGAGGGAAAACATATACCAAGTATGTGAGGAAGAGAAGAGAAGAAGAAAAAGAGAGACAAAGGTGGATGGGACAAGGAAGAAAGGGAGTGGAAAGGAGAGAGAGATAGAGATAGAGATAGAGAGAGAGAGAGATAGAGAGAGAAGGAGAGTGGAAAGGAGAGAGAGAGAGAGAGAAGGTGAGGAAGAGAAAAAGACAGTGATACTGATAGTGATACACAGAGAGGGAGAGAGAGAGAGTGACAGACTAGTGCATTTTATCCAGCAATAATATAAATTCAGATAAATAAATGTTTTTCAGTTAAATGAAATAATTTAGTTTGCTTGAAGTTTAGTTCGCATTAAATTCAAGAGCTAACATTATCCTAAACATATACAAAAACTGCATGTACAATACACACACACACATATATACATATATTGACATATCCAATATATAAGAGAGAGGGAGAGAGAGAGAGAGAGAGAGAGAGAGAGGGGGAGAGAGGGGGAGGGGAGGGAGAGGGAGAGAGAGAGAGAGAGAGAGGAAATAAACCAAGAGATCCCATTGAGTTGTCTTGTTTGATTGGGCATATCAACCAGCTAAATCTATTAGAGATACACTTTGCAGTTTTCACAGAAAGATAAAGGGAAGGGGGGGGGGGGAGAGAGAGAGAGAGAGAGAGAGAGAGCATGTGATCCAGAAATGTGAAATCCATTCAGATAAATATGTTTTCCAGTATTTCAATAATTTAGTTGTTAAAATGTTCACATTAGTTGTAATAAGGACTTGATATTATCCTTAAAAAGAACCCAAAATGTTTGTTTTATATTATTTTGCAATACAAGCGCCTTATCATATACCTAAGTATTAAGGTGATTAAGGGAGAGAATGACAGATGAGAGAATAATAGGGATAAAGTGAAATAGGATGAGGCTTGATTTTAGATAGTCATGATAGTAAAGATGAAAGAAATTAAGTTAACATTATCGTTTAAGAATCTTACGTCTATACAGTATGCCCATAAACGTAAGGTGAGGTAGAGTGAGTGAGTATGTGAGAGAGAGAGAGAGAGAGCGAGGGATATATATATATATATATGTATATATATATATATACATATATATCGAGGTGGTGAAGAGTAAGTTGATTAAATACATCGGTTCGTTCTACGCGCCTATTGTTACATTCTTTGATATGAGTAAAAAGAAGACTTTTCAGCAAAAATTTAACAGAAGCTTGAGCTAGGGTGAAGGTGCGAAAAAGTGTGTGTGTATGTGTAAAGATAGAGAAAAAACAAGTGGGTTTAGAGTATTTATAAATGTAATTATAAATATAATCTAGAGTCAAATAAAATGCAAGGAGATTTTGATCGGCAATATTTTCAAACACATTTACATATGTCAGTGAAATTTTCTAGGTAATTTGTGAGTTGTATCTTATTAACACTATGTGAATTTCACAAGGATGTTTATAGATAAAGTACAGTAATACTAATTTTTGTAATGCGTACATTTGTTTAAATGTTACAAAGAACGCGTAAAATAGCATCACTACACAATAAGTGTATGTCTTTCGCTTCACTTTTGAACTGGGGTCATATAATTTCTTGGAACAACCACCACGGACACATTTTAGATCGATAAATCATTTGTAAAAGGTCATGAGGATGGATTCAAAACATCTTTTAAGAACAAGAAATGCTTTGCAAAAACTTAATTTTAGTTCTTTGTTATGCCAATTATGATGCTTTTGTGATTATGTAAGTTTGATTTGTATTATTGTATCTTTGAATGTAACCCATATATACCTGATAAATCCTCTGATGATGCAAAGAAGACAAAAAGAACAAGAAATAAAGTAAGTTTTTAAGTAGATCATGTGTTGCTTACTTCGTTTACTCATGTATATGTCAATTATTATGACAAGCAATATAATGAAGGAACAAAAAACGCATTGTTTAAAACATAATATTTATTTATTTCAAATCATGCGACAAACGCTAAAGATAATTTTCTGATATCTATTCTCAGAAGATGGATGTGGACATTGCTTAACATTGCCCTTTTGGTTTCTCCACACACATTCCTTTTATATTAAGCCATCACTAGAGAATCAAATCCATGTGCAATTCAGTATATGTTACTGCGATGCATGTTTCAATAAATACCATACCATACCATACCATACCATCCTTTCGTACCAACAATTTGAAATTCATTTGAGAGCTTGCAACAAAATGTTCAGGCACCTTAAGGCGCGTACGCAGGGGGGGGGGGGGGGATGGGGGGGGGGGGTTGAACCCCCCCTTTAATATTTTTAATGTGTACGTTTTGGATGAAAAAGCCCTCCCCCCCCCCTCGGTTTGTTTTTGTTTTTTTAATAATCCAAAAATTATTTAAAAACGAATTGTGCTAATTGGTGACCCAAAAGAGCAGACCTTACCCCCCCCCCCCCCAAAAAAAAAAAAAAAAATATATATATATATATATATCGATCGGCCAAATTTTCAAATTTTGGGACACAAAAAAAAAAAAATGTGCTCTTTAATACCCCCACCTGTAATTGTACAAACAGGATTTATTTGGTTAGGGTTAGGGTTTAGGGTAAGGGTCAGGGTTAGGGATAGGGTTATTTATGATTTCCGATTAATGTACCATATAGAATTATATTTAGATGGACTGTTGACAACAAACCACCTAATAATAATTATAATTATAATAATAATAAAAATAATGATAATGACAAATATACAAATATCTCTATCTATCTAGGTATCTTCTCCCAGTTTGGAGGTTGATTGCAACATCTCTCCATTTCACTCTATCTTCTGCCATTCTGGTGCACTCTTGCAGTTTTAGTCCACTCCAGTTCTTGACATTCTCTTCCCAGTTGATTCTGGGTCTCCCTCTAGGTTTACTTACTTCCACTCTTCCTTCCAATACATCCTTTAAGAGGCTTTGGTGCCTTTTAACATGACCAAAGTATTTGATCTTTCCCTCCTTAACTAATCCTACTATTGCAATTTGTTTACTCCCTGCCATGTGCAATATCTCTTTGTTGGTTTTCATTCGTTTCCAGGGTATTTTCATCATTCTTCTGTAGATCCACATTTCAAAAGATGTTCTATTTTCCATGGCCTTGTTTATTGTCCATGTTTCTGCTCCATACAATAGGACAGACCATACATAAAAGTTTTGCTAGTCTCAACCTAAGCGCAAATTTCACCTTTCTATTTGTGAATAATCCTTTCATTGCGAGAAATGTATTCCGAGCAATTTGTATTCTTCTTTTTATTTCCGCTTCGCATCTGGCATCATCTGTGATATTTTGTCCTAAGTAGATGTAATTACTAACTTGCTCAATGATATGTCCATCGAGTTTCAAACAACTTCTAGGCTTATTCTCTGTTCTACTAAAAATCATTGACTTAGTTTTCTTGACATTCATGCTTAGACCAAACTCTTCACTTTTGACTTTTACAATATCCAATACATGTTGTAAATCTCCTTCATTCTCTGCGCAATATACAGTGTCATCAGCATAACGTAAATTATTAATATTTACACCCCCAATAATAACACTTTTTATATCTGAAATGTCCCCGAATACCAACTCTGTGCACAAGTTGAACAGAGATGGGGACATTACGCACCCCTGACGTACTCCTCTTTTGATTTTTGTGTAACCTTTAATTTCATTGTTAATTTTGATGGCAGCTGTCTGCTCCCAGTAAAGTTTAGCTATGAGACGTATGTTCTTACCATCTAGATTATATTTTTGTAAGCTTTCAATCAATTGGTCGTGGTGAATTTTGTCGAATGCTTTAGAGTAGTCAATTACAAATATATTGATAACAATAAAATAGATATTGAGGATAATCATTGTGAGGCGCCCAATCCATCATCATCATCAACTTCAGGTGGCGCTGTAAAGCGCTGCTGTGGCCTTCACGAGAGCACGCCATGCAACTCTTTCACCTGCCATTTGGGTTGCACCTTTCATTCCTTGTCCAGACACTTTCTTAATATCATCATTCCAAGATATTGGTGGACGACCTCTACCCCTGTTTTCCTTCGACTGCTCCTTGCAGTATTTACTTCTCAATACCTTCAGATCTCCTAACAATGTGCCCAAAATAGTTAAGTTTTCTTTCCATGATTCTTCTTCTGATGGTCAAGTCTGTTCGAATCTTTTCCAGGACCCACACATTTGTCTTTTTATCTTTCCATGACACCTGCAACAACCTCCTGTAGCACCACATTTCAAAGGCATCAACTCTCTTTCTGTCATTCTTTGCCATGGCCCATGACTCACTTCCGTAAGTAGCAATAGAGAAAGAAGTTGCTTGAAGCAGACGAACCTTCAGACTGATAGATAGGCCTCGGCTCTTCCAGATGTGGGACATATTCTGTACTGTTGATCTTGCAATTGCCAACCTTCGTCTTATCTCTGTGGTGCTCTCTCCTTTGTTAGTGATAATTGAACCCAAGTACTCAAACCGATTTACTACTTCAATCGTATTTCCAGCCATGGTGAAGTCAGTGTTATCATAATCTCTATCGACAACCATTATTTTTGTCTTTTTGGTGTTTAGAAGAAGGTCTTTCTCTTCGCTTGCCAGTTTGATGCGATTCAATAAATCCATCAGCTCCCCTCTGCTGCTGCAAACGAGAGTAGTGTCATCAGCATACCTTAGGTTCGTGATCTTTTTACCTCCAAACTTAACTCCTCCCTTGAATCCTTCCAGAGCTTTTCTCATAATGTCCTCAGAGTAAATAGGAGACAGTACACAGCCTTGACGTACTCCCCTGCCAATTCCAAACCACTTGGTATTGCCGTTACTGGTTCTCACTGTCGCTTCTTGGTCATGATAGAGGTTTTTGATCAGTTCGATGATGTGGCTTGGGAAACCCATCTTTCTCATGGTATTCCACAATTGAGAGTGGCTCACACAGTCAAATGCTTTGCTATAATCTATAAAGCACAAATAGAGGGGATGTTTGTGTTCTCTGCATTTCTCTAATATGTTTCGAATGTTGACAATCTGTTCTCTTGTCCCTCTACCTTCACGGAACCCTGCTTGCTTATCTGAGATCTCGGCTTGCAGTTTGATTTTCATTCTTCTGCTAATCACCTTCAGAAGTATTTTGCTTGCATGACAAATCAAGCTGATCGTTCGGTGATTTGCACATTCTTTCAGATCTCCCTTCTTTGGCAATGGTATAAAAACAGCTCTACACCAGTCCTTGGGCCACTCCTTGGGCCACTACTATTCCAGATATTGCAACAGAGACGCCACATCAGGTCAGTACCTTCTTCACCTGTAGCCTTCCACATCTCGGAAGTCAAGTTTTCAAAGCCAGGGGACTTGCCATCCTTCAGTTGTTTCATTGCAAGCTCCACTTCTGATCTTAATGGAGGGGGCTCCATTTCATCACTTTCCTCCCACTGAGTGTCAACTTGTTCCTGTGCAGCAAACAGCTTGGTACTATACTGCACCCATCTTTCCTTGATGTCTTCATTCTCTGTCAGTGTTTTGCCATTTTCATCATTAATTACATCCAGTCTTGGGATTCTTTTCTTTGTGATTTCTTTCACAATTGCAAATGCTGCCTTAGAGTTTTTCTTGTGACGCTCTAGGTCTTCACACTTCCCCTCGGTGTATTTCCTTTTGTCCTCCTTCACACTACTTGTAACCGCCTTATTGAGTCTCGTCCATTCTCCTCTATTGCGTTTTGCTTTTGCCCTCTTCCTGTCATCAGCAATGTCGAAAGTCTAATTTGATATCCATGGTTGTTTCCGCTTCCTTTTCTTTGGGATGTGATTCTTTGCTGCATTTTCGACTGTTTCTTTCATGTCTTCCCACAGCTCATTTGGTGTTTGCTCTGCTTCATCGTTTCTCAACAGCAGCTCAAACTTGTTCTTCACTTCCACTGAGAATTGAGAAGAGATATTTTCCACATCATACCTTGTGGGAGCTGCATCACATTTCTTAGCTTTCAGTCTTAGTCTCAGTTTAGCCACAAGCAGCTGATGATCGCTGCCACAGTCAGCACCTGGTCTTGTCTTGACGTTCTGTAGTGAAGTTCGCCACCTCTTCTTGACCATGATGTAGTCTATCTGGTTTCTGCCTCTGTCTCCCGGACTCATCCACGTCCACAGTCTTATGGGATGATGCTCAAACCACGTGTTACCAATGATGAAGCTGTTTGCTACACAAAATTCTTCCAGTCGATCTCCTCTTTCATTTCTGATGCCAAGACCATAATTGCCAATTAAATCAGATTTTCCCCTCGTTTTACCAATCTTGGCATTCCAGTCACCCAATATTATGAGGAAATCTTTCCTAGGAATGCTGTCTACGACATCTTGTACCATCTCATAGAAATCAGTGATTTCTTCCTCCGGTGCATCTGCTGTTGGTGCATATACCTGAATTATGGAGATATTCATAGGATGCCCTTGAAATCTCACATTCATAATCCTCTCGTTGATCGGGTTGTATCCCAAGACACATTTAGCTGTAGCCTTCTCTATGATGAATCCCACACCCCTTCGCTTCCTTCCACTTTCTTTCCCTGAAAAGATGATTGTATTTCCTTCGTCTGATGTAAATCTGCCTTGTCCAAGCCACCATGATTCAGATATTCCCAAAACTTTAATATCATTTATAGCCATCTCCTTCTCCACCATTTCCACCTTTCCATCTGACATACCACGCACGTTCCACGTGGCTATATTGATTGGTTTCCTTAGAGGGGTGCTGTTCCTTTCCATCATGGGACCTTCAAGAAAAGAACTTCCTACAAGAGGCTTTGATCCTGATCCGTCATCACCCGCAGTAGCTCTTGACGTATCTTCCACTTGATTTGTTGCTTTTGTACTCTCATGATGACAAACGTGACCAATTAATAATGGTGGGCGGCCAGATCCTTCCATCGCAGTACAGAAGCCAGAAGCATTACTGCCGACCTGCCCTCTGCTCCCCCTTAGCCACCGTTGTCCAAGGTTTGGATCCTCCGCCAACTACAGGTACAGCATCGCTGTTGCCCGGTGCCCGCCCAATCCACTTAAACCTAAAGCGCACTTGTGCAAAACAATGCAAAATTCGTTTTGCTTATATTCCGAAGTAAATTCTTTATATGACAAATTTATTAATTGATATAAGAAATTGAATTCTTGATAAATAACATATTAATTCCTCATCAGTTTCATCAATAATTTAATTTTTGACACCAGAGTTTGAATTATAAATTATTTAAAATCATTATACGTTTACAAATTCCAAGGTTTATCCCGATGATGGGGGACTCTTCAAAGAATTAATTGGATATCGGGCGCAAAAGTATTGCAAAGATTTCTTCTGATTTCGGGAAACTTCCATTCCGAATTTCGAGCCCAAAGGTATTGCAACATTCATTGTAAATTCTATCGCAAAACTAGAGGGGAAAAAAGCGCAGAAATATGACGAAATTCATTTCAATTCAGAGCTCAACAGTAAAATTAAGCTCCATTCGTGCTTAGTTTCCAATTTATGCCGTATTATACTACTGCAGTTGGGATGATTTCTTTTAGACTACAGTTAACAGTTACGTTGTCGCAATTCAATTTCTACGTGTATGGACGTAACATTATACACGTGATAATGTACCTAGAATTACAGACGTGATGAATTATTTCCAGAATACAGTCTCAGGAAAGATTGACTCACAAAAACATAAATTGGCAACTAATTTGTATTTCCTGATACGTTGCCAATTGGCTTAAACATCGAACTGGATTGTTTCAAATTTGGTAATACACTGGCTCAACGTGATCGTCAGGGAGCCGTTCGGGTGCCGAGGCTACCTCAGCTCAGGTATCGCCAGGGGCGGCGATCCCGGGGGGACGGGGGGGGGACACGTCCCCCCCCCTCGATTTTTGTAGGGGGGGATCGTCCCCCCCGGAAAATTTGAAAAAGTGCAAAAAAAAAAATGTACAGCAAGTACTGACTAAAGACTGCTATTAGGCTTTGGACGGCCCAAGAGTGCGGCGTTTAGACAAATACAAATGCAAAAATCTTCTGGCTCGGGAGCTATGCTCCCTCGCATAATATCCTTCAAAATGTACAAGTAAATATTGTAGAAAAGTGAAGTGTGAAAAAAGTTTGTTTTCATACTATAGTTTTGCTAAGGAATATAATTTTGTAATACAACAAAACTTCAAAACCTGTGAGGGGGTAGTCACTTTCGTCAACTTCACCCCTCTCGTTCACTATGCTCACTCACACGGGCTTGGGGCAGTCCCCCCCCCCCCCCCCCTCCCCACCCGATAAAATTCAAACGTGGTTTATTTCTAATTCGATACCAGTGACTTATTTACAAATGTTGCTGAAATGGCATGATTTTCCCTGAGCTTCCGGGGGCTCTGCCCCTTGTCCCCCCACCAAGGGCCTTAAGGCGGGCCCCTGGTTGCTCAGCTGACCATAATTAAATGCCTAAAACACCTGAGCTTCCGGGGGCTCCGCCCCCTGGACCCCACCAGGGCCCTAAGCGGGCCACTAGATGCTCATCTGACCATATTCAAAAGCCTAAAACCCTAAGCTTCCGGGGCTTCGCCCCTTAGACCCCACCAAGGGCCCTAAGGCAGCCCCTGGATGCTCATTTGATCGTAATTTAATGCCTAAAACCGCTGAGCTTCTGGGGGCTTTGCCCCCTGGACCCCACTCCGATTAGTGACCTGCATGCGAGTGTCACAAATAAGGTATCAAAATATGCTCATCTGACCCTTATTAAATGCCTAAAAACTCTGAGCTCCATGGGGCTCCGCCCCTTGACCCCCGCCAGGGCTTTGGCCTGGACCCCGCGCCAATTTACGCCCCACTTGCTTTGCTCTATCTGATTGAAAATACTTGAGGCCTCCCACTTTGGAAAAAACATTCCGCGGGGCCTGCATGTAACATGTAAGGGCGGTGGTGATGCAGATTCCCCCCCCCCTCATTACGTCATTCCTCCCTCGTTCCTCGCATTTCGTCCCCCCCGGTCATGAAAAGAAATCGCCGCCCCTGGGTATCGCCATACATTTTGGACACAATAATGCTTCTGAATAAGAGGTTTCTTAGACTTGGTACCCTCTATATTTAAACAAAATATGTTAGTGCTGCCCCTGATAAAGCAGCAAGCATCACAGTATATTAATATTTCAAATTTAAGTATAGACTCCTACTGCGCATGTATATTATGATTAATGGTAGTTTGGGCATTGATTTTATATAGTAAGTATTTTAAAATTTAAAGGAAAGACCTCCTGGGGCCAGTTTCTAGAAACCGTCATAACTCTAACTTCTTGACTATCCATTGAAACGTGTGTTATAGAATTAACACGCGTTTCAATGGGATAGTCAAGAAGTTAGACTTATGACGGTTTCTAGGAACGGGCGCCAGGTTTTGATGGCTTAATTTAAATTTAAATTAAAAAAAAGATCTCAACTCTTTTTTTTTAAATGAGGATCTATTCAAATATAAACTTAGAAACAAGCAAAAACTCTGTGAACCGTCTAATTTTCAATCGGTTTATTCCTCCGTTTTCTTTCAAGTAAGCCTATACCATAACAGTGCCTATTTGAGGAAAAGATATCAACGATCATAATGTGATGATAATCATGGGCGGAGTAACTGCTGGAACACGAAAAAAAAGTTATCTGTATGGGAGGAATTACTTTTTATAGGGTGTGTCGCGCCTACGTGTGAGTACCTGACGAATAAGATCCCGAGCAAGGGTCACATTAGCCTTTTGACAAGACCTCGTGGCTCTGGCTATTTTCCACCCAAATCAGCGGCTGGGATGAACCTAGAGACCCAGGGTGAACGCGCGATCGAGTGGTGTTAGACGCGAGGCTTGGATGGGCCACTCGCTCTGCCGTTCACTCGGGTTTTCGTGATTAGTCTCTTTTTAGTTGCTCGTCTTCTATCAGACACGAGGCCTTGTCTAAAGGCTAGGGTCACATGTTCAAAATGCCGGTCCAAGGTTCACTTATTGATTCTTGGCATTTTTCGAAGTCATTTAGATCGCGGCACGGCATAGATTACGAAGGGGACTAACTGGCATGGTCGCTTTTAAATGCATACTGTTCGCTGAATCCTTAAGCTGTTTTGTCATCTAATTTCGGTAGATATACAAACTTTTTGATAGTTGTAATTAGAGTATTGAGAACCCCATCGTTTCTAAAGTTTCGTAAAAAATTGCCTTTCAGAGATATGCCTATATTACAAAATAATGTTTTTCATAATTGTTTTTTTATTGTGAAAATGTTAGGTAGAATCGCTCATCATTATGGCCTAAACTAAGTAAGGTCAACGTTGACATAACTACCAAAAGTAGGGCGTAAATAGTATGAGCTTTGGAAAAATAAAAATGTACTTTTTGCTCATTATTACTGACGGCATATTTTCATGCATTTTAACTCGAACTCGGGTTTCACAATCGAACCGAATTCGTTTCGGAACGAGCGGGACCAAACCCCGTTCTTCCCTTTTCTCTCACCCCCCCCCCCCCCCCTCCTCCTCTCCTCCCCCTCTCTGGATAACAAGGAAAATAAAAACATTAGAGAGCTTTCTTCCCCTGCTAAGTAGTCAAATAGGAGTGATTTCAAGATATTTTTAACAGGCTCCCAATTTGTAATAATGCTATCACTTAAAGTTTTTGGGATATATTTTCGTTTGAATTTACAGTTATATAAAAAAGAAAAAGTATTTGATTTATTTCAACTAAAATTAATTGACTAAAATCAATGAAGCAACCTATAATAATAATAATAATAATATCGAATATTTAGGAGCGCTAAAAACAATAAGTACCATAGCGCTTACAAATACAAATATATGTAAAGAGGACAAGAAAGTACAGTACAGGAAGTATATCACATAGATCATTGGGGGAAAAGGTGAGTTTTGAGGGATCTTTTGAAGGTGGCAAGACAGGTAATTTCCCTTATGGAAAGAGGGATGCTGTTCCATGTCTTTGAAGCAGCTACTGCAAAGCGTTTTTCAGCTGCTGAGAGTCTAGATTTGGGAATGTTAAGTTTACATGCGTCGGTTGCTGAACGAAGATTACGAGTTGGTGTATATATTTGGAGGGTGTCATTAAGATATTCAGGTGCCAGATGATTGAGTATTTTAAAAGCATACAGACAGAATTTAAACAGAACACGTTGGTGGAGAGGTAACCAGTGGAGCTCCTTAAGTAAAGGTGAAGTATGAGTTCTTGATCCAAGGCCGAAGATTAATCTAGCGGCACGATTCTGGACAGTTTCAAGTTTCCTTCTATCTTTAGCAGATAAAACAGTATAAAGACTATTGCAGTAATCCCATCTAGAAAGAATAAGAGCTCGGACAGCATGGTGACATGTCTTTAAATCAATAAATCTGCGAATCCTCCATAAATTGCGGAGATGAAAATTACTATTACGGACTACTTGGTTTACATGAGAGGTCAATTTGAACATACTATCGATACATACACCAAGATCTTTAACTTTAGGAGAAAGAGGAATGAATTGATTATTTACTTTAAGCTGTACATCTGATATATATTGCAGATGGCGAGCAGAAGAACAGAAGGCCATGAATTCAGTTTTGTTATTATTAAGTTGGAGATAGTTCGACGACATCCAAGTGCTGATCTCTGCAATACACAGTGAGATTTGGTGGAGTGTTTCGTTAATGTTTTCCAAAGAGCGTGGATCAAAAGAAGTAAATAACTGAATATCATCAGCATAGCAAATATACTGTAAATCATATTTATTAATAATGTCAGATATTGGGGTGATATATAAACTAAAAAGGATCGGTCCGAGAACTGACCCTTGAGGAACTCCAAAGTCAGATACCCATGGGTCAGATAATTCCCCAGCTATATTTACCCTGGATGACCAACCAGCTAGGTATGACTTCATCCAACTAAGAACTACACCGGATATATGAAAACGAGACTCTAAACGATTAAGTAATATCACATGATCGACCGTATCAAAAGCTGCACTAAGGTCTAATAAGACTAAGAAAACTGACCTTCGTTGATCAAAAAATGTTAAAACGTCATTCTGTAGCTTCAAAAGAGCTGTTTCAGTGCTGAAATTGGACCTGTAAGCTGATTGCATTGGATCATATAAGCTGTTATCGTTTAAGTGGTCTGTGAGTTGAATAGCTACTACCTTTTCTATCAGTTTGGCAACATGTGAAAGATTACTAACAGGCCTGTAGTTATGTAAAGTATCCTTATCTAAGTTGAGTTTCTTGATGATAGGTACAACTACAGCCTCGTGAGCAGCTTCTGGGAAAATACCAGATGCTAAAGAACTGTTTACAATACAAGTTAAGGCAGGAACATTACAATTGATAAGTTTCTTCAAAAGCCAAGTAGGTTGAGCATCTAACATAGAAGTAGCATTAGACATATGGATTATAATGCGTTTAATATTATCTTCGCTGACAGTTTCAAACTCATTCCAATCATTCTCATAAACAGTATTGCACATCTTACAGTCTTCACTACTTCGTTGAGGTGTGCCTGTGACATTGTTGTGAATATCACTTATTTTATTGACAAAGAACAAAGCAAAACGGTTTGCTAATTCAGTAGGATTGTCATACATAGGGAGAACTTTTATATTCTTGTGGAGCAGATTGTTAACCGTTTGAAAAACAGTTTTGGCATTAGCTTTACAGAGTAATTCCATTATGTATTTTTGCTTGGTCTTAACAATGATCTCATTAACATGCCTGTTAGATAGCTTAAAAGCTGTGTGATCTGTCTCAGAAAAGCTTTTGATCCATTTCCGTTCAGCCCGTCTTCTTACACGGCGTGCAACAAGGATCTCTTCATTGAACCAAGGATTACGAACCCTAGTGGAGCGAAGAATTGATTTCTGCGGGGCAAACTCGTCGACACAGGTTGCCACGGCTGTGGTATAGGCAGCAAGAAGTGAATTGACATCTCCTGTCATAGAAAGCGGGTTGTTGACTCTAACAACCAGTGCTTCTTTGAAGCCTTCGACGTCCATCTCTTTGAAGTTCCGAAAAATCTGCTTTACTTTGCACATCACAGGCTTGGGACACTTCAGTACAAAGCGTATACAGTGATGATCAGACATAAGGTTGCGGTGTATGACAATGTCCTCTATGACGCAGTCATGGATAGAATTAATGTCTGTAGAGGATTGTCCCTGTAGATTACCCTCATTCCTGGTCATGACAAGGTCCAAAGTGTGGCCCATGTTATGGGTAGCATCATGGACGTGTTGAGACAGGTTTGCTGATTCTATGATGGAAAGGAACCTGCTTTACTAACAACCAGGCACGTAGCCAGAGTTTGATATTTGGGGGGGGGGGGGGGGGGGGGCACATACATGTAATCGATCGAGGTCACAAAAAGGGGTCTACAAAATTTCAACCGATCCTGGAAATTTTAGGGGGCACGTGCCCCCCCGTGCCCCCCCGTGGCTACGTGCCTGCTAACGACGTGTGCGAGTTCAAAAGTGGAGAAAGTCACAGATTCACAAACCTTCAGATGTAGTTGAAGTGGAGACTTGAAAATGACTGCAATGCCTCCATGAGGATCGGTCGGCCTTGGAACATTCATAAACGTGTACCCAGGTGGAGAGCATTCGGCGATGACGACTGGATCTTCTGCTCTAAGCCACGTCTCAGTTATAAACATTATATCAATATCATGTTCAGAAATGTAATCATATAGAGTGAGCATTCCACAAACACATCTTTAAACAAGACCCATATATCTTTTCGGTATTGGTATTAATAACAATTAAGTTATCGTGATTGATTCCTCTAACACAAGTTTTGTCGTTTAGACCAAACTGAGAAACAAGCACATGGATTTTATGTTGTTTTCTTCGGCCTCCCCGTTTACACCTATGGGCTCTCTGAGTTCTGAGTTTGGGGTTACGACTTATTCCTAGGCTAATGATTTTTCTCATAACATCGGGATGAAGGAAATGCCATTGTTGGTTAATGGGCAAAGCATTTAATTGCAAAAGATCAAGTCTAGTGTAAGATTAATCATTTACATTATGAACTAAAGTTCTTCCAGCTGGGAGTGTTTGTCTTTACTCCTCAGATGTAACGGGTCCAGGATTGGGACTGACATCACCCGACATAAGTAGTTGTAATCTAAAAGTTGCATGAGTATTGGAATAGTACAAGATACACGATCCAATGACTTTAACCTTAGATGGTGACATTAGACTACAATTTCTATACTTTACCCAGATACATGGCAATTTGCAACAGATGTACTGGTCAATGCAGCAATCAGAACAAAGGTGACATATCTGGCTATCTCCATTGTTATACTAGAGCTCATTCATGAATATCAAAAGAAACAATGACATGGATGGGTGACTTTGAATAGTCAACTACACTGTACAGCAACATACACAGGTCACACAGTATGGCAGCATGTAAAAACTCACCTACAGTTTTGTAAAGTGTGAAGCACAGGTAAAAATACAAAGTCTGAAAACATTACAAATCTATATCACTCAGCAGTTGTCTAGCAGCTTCCATGCCATATACAGATACATATATTAACAAAATTATTGGTTAACAGTAACATAGAACACAAGTAACTTAAAGTAAGAGAGAGAGGTAGAGAGAGTCGCCTGTCAAGCGCGCACCTCACTACTACTACATGCATATTTCTACTACCTATGCATATTTCTATCTCGTTTTCAATTACACTATTACACTATTTAGAGGATACTGAGGAAAGGTGTTTTTCATGTTGCATTGTTTTATTGACCAATAACCAAAAAGCGATACAATAGTCACCAATGTTTTAATATCACATGGTCTTCATTCATAAGTTTTCTGTTCCTATGTTTAATATATATTCATTCTGACTTGTATTCAATACAATACTTATCCAAATGTTCTACCCTGGTTGTGGTAGCTCGGTATAGTTATGAAAATAACTGCAGATTTTGGTTATTTTTTTTGTTTAAATATTATAATAGAGCTCCCCCTTTTTGCCGTTTAATCTTGAAAAAATAGAGATACAAACGAACCCCTGAAAAAAAAGTGAAATTTACTTACAAGTACTATATTTGCCTATGGTAAGAAACATAATGTTTCATTGAACACAAAATTATATCCATGCTAACATTGTTTTCCTTCATTTCGCAAACATTCCCTTTAGATTTGGACAACTAGACTAACAGAAGGACGTTTTACAAAAAGTTGATTTATTTTCGTCGCCTCAAAAAATGGCAGAAGCACAAGATACAAGTAAGCAATCAGTGTGGATTGTCTGTATAGCCTGTTAAAAGAAACAGAAAAGCATTACGCCCAAGTTATTCTAAGACAAAAACTTATGTTGGCCCTAAACATACGATATATCTTATAACAATATTATTTAAATATCTTGGTCATACAAAAGAATATTCTAATGAACTCCATATGATAAAGCTACTGGATAAACAAAAACAAAATATCTTAACAAATAGTATTCAGTGTTCCATTTTTATAATCTATTGCGTGAAGAAAAATCTTGATACATTTAATATCTGTAAAGCACTAAAGACACATCGATCTTTCGATGTATTAGGCGCTATAAAAGAGGAATAATATTATTACAAAAAGCTAAAATCACTTATTGTCATGAGGTCAAATGGTTAAAACTCTTTACTGGAAATACGATGGTCCTGCAGGTTCGATCGCCTTGTACTACCGTGTGAGTCAAAAAAAAGATTACACCTAGAAAATTGCTAATTATTTTAAAACTCATCTATGAACAGTAACTTATTATACATCTTATGAAAGAGTATTTTATCCCAAATAATTTGGTATCATATTTGTGTGGTATGTGTTCACGCTTGGATGAACAGGAGGCATTGTTTGCGAGAGTGCAAAAATCGCGCCAAAATGATGCCTATACAGTATGTATTATGTTGGGATTAGCGGAGTGAGAGAATGAATTGAATGTATCAAATGAAGTGCATTGCATATGCTTTTTGCAGAAGCAAAGTAACACACGCACACACACACGTGCACAAATGTTCGTTGATATTTGATATTCGAGATTTAAAATGTGTGGCATGATTAATTTTGTTAGGGATGTTATTTGGATCTGCAAAAACCGATTTAATACCCAAATCCCAATTGTTTTAACTAAACATCACATTAGGAACTTTGGCGCAAGTCGATTTTTGCACTCTCGCAAACAATGCTTCTGTTTATCCAAGCGTGAACACATACCACACAAACATGATACCAAACGATTTGGGATAAAATACTCTTTCATAAGATGTATATTAATTTACTGTTCATGAATGATTTTGAAAATATCTAGCAATTTTCTAGGTGTAAACTTTTGTTTGAATCACACTGTAGAGTAAAGCATTTTATCTGCATATTACCTCTCCAGCAAGGTATTCAACGGTTTACTGGTACAATACGAAAGTCAATGTGGTTAGTTCGGCAATGTGGGCGTTTGTAAAAAAAGATTCTCGCCTGGAATATTGCGTAAATGAGGGGGGTATCTCACTGAGCGGCGAATGCTTGCGAACGTAGCGAGTTTAGGGTTTCGCCAGGGTTCGTAAAAGTTTGCAAAAGGTTGAAAGAAAGTTCGCAAACAGTTTTCATTGTCAGTTTTGTATTGTTTCGCAAACAGTTGCGGGCCTTTGCAATACAGTCGATCTCACTGAGCGGCGAATGCTTGCGAACGTAGCGAATTTGGGGTTTCGCCAGAGTTTGTAAAATGTTGTAAAAGGTTGCAAGAAAGATCGCAAACAGTTTTCTTTGTTGTAAACAGTTTTTCTTGTCGCAAAGAAATTTTGAACATGTTCAAAATTTCTTTGCGAATTTATTTTTCCGCAAACGTTTGCAAACAGTTGTAAGCGTTTGCAAAACAGTTGCAAGCCTTTGCAAACGGTTGTTAAACGGTTTTGCTCTTTGTTTTCGTCAGTTATCTGTGTTTCGCCAAAGCTAGCGACCACGTTACCATATGGTTCCTTTATAAAATCGACCCATTGAGTACCAGTAGTTAGCAAAAGGTATTAAACGTTCACAAATAGTGGCAAAGGATTGGCAAATAGTTGCTAATCTTCGCAAAAACTGTCGCTAACATTTGCTTACAGTCGCTAACAGTCGCCAACTGCCTTTCGCAAACACTTTCGGAGACATTCGCTCAAATGTTGCTAATTGTCGCTAAACGTCACTTAATGTCGCTGATTTTCGCCAACATTCGTCAGAAAAGTTGGCGAATCCAAATTCGCAACCTTCGCAAGCATTCGCCGCTCAGTGAGATAGGCCTATCTCACTGAGCGGCGAATGCTTGCGAACGTAGCGAATTTGGGGTTTCGCCAGAGTTTGTAAAATGTTGTAAAAGGTTGCAAGAAAGATCGCAAACAGTTTTCTTTGTTGTAAACAGTTTTTCTTGTCGCAAAGAAATTTTGAATATGTTCAAAATTTCTTTGCGAATTTATTTTTCCGCAAACAGTTGCAGGCGTTTGCAAAACAGTCGTTAGCGTTTGCAAAACAGTCGTAAGCCTTTGCAAACGGTTGTAAGACGGCGTCGCTCTTTGTTATCGCCAGTTCTCTTTGTTTCGCCAATGCTAGCGACCACGTTACCATATGGTTCCTTTAGAAAATCGACCCATTGAGTACCAGGTGTTCTCCAAAGGTCTCAAACGTTCACAAATAAAGGCAAAGGATTGGCAAATAGTTGCTAATCTTCGCAAAAACTGTCGCTAGCTTTTGCTTACAGCCGCTAATAGTCGCCAGCTGCCTTTCGCAAACACTTGCTAATTGTCACTAAACGTCACTAAAAGTCGCTGATTTTCGCCAACATTCGTCAGAAAAGTTGGCCAATCCAAATTTGCTACGTTCGCAACCATTCGCCGCTCAGTGAGATAGGGTCTTAAGCGTTTGCAAAACAGTCGTAAGCCTTTGCAAAAAAGTCGTAAGCATTTGCAACCGGTTGTAGGACGGTGTCGCTGAAGTTCTTTTTGATTCGCCGATGCTAGTGACCACGTAGCCATATGGTTCCTTAACTTCCTTTTTAAAAATCGACCCTTTGAGTACCAGGAGTTAGTAAAAGGACCCAAACATTCACAAATATTGGCAAAGGATTGACAAAAAGTTGCTTATCTTCGCAAAACTATCGCTAACATTAATTTTGCGTACAGTTGCTAATAGTCACCAACTGCCTTTCGCTATTACACTTTCGCAAACATTCGCTCAAATTTTGCTAATTGTCGCTTAACATCGCTACATATCGCTAAATGTCGCAAAGGTGAACCTTCATTTTCGCCAACATTCGTCCGAAAAGTATGCGAATCACTGAAAAATACGCTACGTTTGTAAACATTCGCCACTCAGTGAGATACCACCTATAGGAAGCATACGTCTCGGGAGGGCTAAGGTAAATCCGATGACCGGGATAATATTTCTCTGAAGCGCTTAGATATCGTAGGTAGTTTACACTCTAAAAATAGAGTGCAAAATGTTGCTGTGCAAAATCGCTGTTTAAAAAAGTTGGTTAAAGGATTACCCAACCTTGTGCCAAACATCAAGTCCCTTCGAAATTTCATTACACTTGCCATAGTGTCATATCAAAATTCGACTGTGCGCATTTCCGGGGTAAGAAAGTAACGATGCAGATTAATATTTGAACCACGCGTTGGGTAAACAAAAGTTTTGACACCTAAACGTTGGTATTATGACACAACTGATGTTAAAAAAAACTGATTGAAGCGCTAGCGTGGTCGGTCACCGTTCCGAATCAGCTGTTCATCGATTACTTAATCGCGTTCAAGATCGACAGAAGATGAACGACTTTGTTCGAAATAGACTACGATCATGCACTTGTGTCTTTCCGCAGCATTTATTTGCATGAATGAATGTAAATCTTCTCAATATTGACATGAAATTCCACATAATTCTGGACAAAACATTATTCGTATGGAGAATGTCATCCGTGATGCAGTCACCTACTGCGAGCACGCCAAGCGAAAGACTGTCTAGCCAAGAGAGAGAGAGAGGTCTGCTACTTATACACTACACTACAAAACATGTACCTTTCCAGCCAACTCCTCGGACAATTTTCTTTTTTACCCAAATCTGTGTAAAAATAAAAAAAATTCATACAATAAGGTTGGGTTAAAATTTTACCCAACTCTTGGGTAAAAAATTCACACAACAACAAAGTAAACGAGTACCCAGGATGAGTTGGGTAAGAATTACCCAATGTTGTGTCAAAAAGGGAACATGGTTGTCGTTGGGTAACATTTTACCTTTTACATTGGGTCAAATATATCGCACATCAGTTGGGTAAAATATTAAACATTTGCTGGGTAAATTTTTACCCAACCACCCCTGTGTCAAATTTGACCCAACAAACATGCATGTTCCCTTTTTACCCTCGTAAAGTGTAAAATTTTACCAAATATTGGGTATCTTTTTTTTTAGAGTGTATGTTCTCTTTGAACCCAGACTGTTTCCACGTTAGGTCAAAGCCTTGCATAAGTGTTCCAATATTTCAACAAAGTAGATAACTAAATGCATTTTACTCGCTAATTGTTGAAAAAAAAATGAATCCATTCTCAGTTCTCATCGCAAATGTATTTAAAAATGATGATGCGGTTGCAGTCAAAACGAATATTAATAAATGGTTATTTTGATTCTCTTCCCTTGACTCAAGCACATATTTGTTTCCTTCGAATTGTTATTTACCATCCAGGACATCAGCCCAGATTGACGCACAGTGGTCTTATCAACCAAGTCCCAAGCCTTCAGTGTCCCATTTGCTACAAGTTTATGACGGAACCTAAAGTGCTTTCTTGTGGACATACTTTTTGTCTTACTTGCTTGTCAAAGATTGTACGTAAAAACAAACTAAATTGTGCACTATGTCGAATTGTCACTGAAGTTGTCAATGGTAATGCTGCGACATTACCTGGCAATCTTGCATTTAGATCAGTGGTAGAAGAGGTAGCAAACCTGGAGGGGCGGTGTGATGTTTGTGATAATATGGGTAAACCAGATGAAATAGCATATTGCCATGATTGCAATATCTTTATATGTCCTGGTTGCCGTGTAAAGCATGACGGGAAGACTGAAAATAGTAACCATTCTGTAAATAAAACCAGAAGATCTAAACATTTTTCGGCTTTGAAAAGGAGAGAGAAATTCTGCTCCCTACATGAAAAACTAACTTGTGGATGGATTTGTGTTAAATGCAATATATATGTTTGTAAGGAATGTTCAGTAACTCACAATAATGAAGGACATGAAGTTCAAGACGTAGTAAAGTGGGCAACTACTCTACATGCTACGGCAACTCCCCTAAAAGATGACATCCAATTACTAAAGAAAGTATCAAAATCGTGGGTCCAAGAATGCAAATATTATGAAGATAAAACAGTCCAACACATCGACTCGGTTATGTCACAAATCAATGACGAATATCAGGCGTCACTTAAGAAACTAGAAGAGAAAAGATTATCAAAATCAAAGTCTTGTTTAGTTCTCAAAGAAAGAATGTGTAAAGTGTCAGGGGACTTAATCAATCAAATCGAAAAGTGCGATTCTCTTCTGGATCAAAACAATTTTTTAATTCAATGTGTTTTAGATTCTCCGTTTGGAGATATGCCTGCGAACAATTCAACACTGGAGGCAGCTCAGTCAAAAATTAGCGGCCTGGAAAATGATGTAAAGCGTATTACAGAGAAGTCTGCAAACATGCTAGATGTGTTTAAAGACGGAGATACGTTAAACTTTCAGAAGTACTTTGACCATGACGTAGTAGAACTAATACATCACGTTTGGGAACGAACATCACGTCCTTTGACACAACCTGGCAAGAAAATGGCCTGCATGACTCTCGATTGTGAGGGTAAGGTGGTTGTTGGGTATTTTCAGGAAGGAATTGAGGTTTTCACAAGAACAGGTTCCAAGGGAGTAAATGTTGAATCTTTGAAGGAAGAACGTGTAATGGCAATGTCATTCGGAAATGATGGAAATCTTTTTTTACGAAATATGCACAATGACATTTCTATTTATGGACGCACATTTAAAAAGTATGGTGCCAAATTTGAAACAATAGACCATCAAAAGGGATGAGATGGGGACCTAGCCTTGAATACAAATAATGATATCTATGCAAGTTATAGAACCATCAAGGTTATTCAAATGTATAGAAAACAAGGTGGGAAGGCTTTTCGAGAAATAAAGTGTGATGGATTTATTCCTCAACAAATCTTGGTGATGTCAAACACAGACATCATAGTTATGGATGGATCAACCATCAGGGTAATTGACAAGTCTGGTGCGCGTAAATCAAAGATAGCACGTAAAGGTTACCTCGGTTATCCCGCCGTTGCGAAGGACGAAACATTGATTATTGCTTGGGTGAAACCTGGAGGACAATATGTTGAATTAGTGAAGTACACGAAAGACATGAAGAATAAGAAAACACTTCACTTAGACGATACCATAGATCTTTCAGGAAGACCATGGTACTATTGCAGGGTTTTTGATGCGGACACAATTGTCTTCTGCTGTCCCAAACAAGTGCATACATTCAGTCTCCAAGTCAAGCCATTCACCTCGCAATCACATGAAGATGGTCATTTAGACATATAATGAAAAGAATTATGATATCCCATGTCTCAGGTCATAGTTCCGGGGTATGTTATTGTTCAGGGTATATAGTCCTAGTTTAAGCAATGCTTTTAAAAGTCTGACATCTTGGAGGCTTTACAATTCAATGTATTTATTTGTCCAATGTACATTTAACATCGATGTTTCTTTCGCTCATATGTAAACATTAAGGCTCAGGCATAGTTTAAAAAGAACAGAAATAGGATACAAAACATGAACATTGGGTATTTGTTTCTAGTTCATCGTAAATGTGCCGTAGACCAGTGATGGTCTGGTGGTAGAGTCGCTGCCCGGCAAGCAGTAGATGGCAGTTTCAAATCCCGCTGGTTCCAAGATTTTTTCTGACTTTTTTTTCAATTACAGATGGATCAATCGATCTTATTTACTGGGTGTAAGCCACAAATATGTTTAAACTAAATCACGAATACATTTTGGTAATGACAAATGATAATTTAGACAAATATCATGTTGAGTATCCAGTATGCTTAACGTAGACGCATCATGATAGTGCCGAATAAAGTATTTTTGGTTTTTAGATCACGTATAATCTAATCATCTAACTTCATTAATCTACAACCCAATTCATGTAGCTTTCGCCCCCTTGACGTATTAGATCATTCCAATTAAAAATCCAAACATTCAAATTAAACATTCGGTATAAAAATCACGTTTATGCACTTAAACTGCATTTTTAGATTTTTGTATTCAAATTTACATAGTAGGTTTGATGAGCTTGTTTGCTGCCTTCAATTTAGTGCAATATCATAAACGTACGCATTGGAAAGATAAATATAATTTATAATCTCCCCTTAAGACCCTTGACAAGGGTAAATGTGAGGTAGATTTGTCCAAGTTGAGAATCAATCCCATAAAAGCATTGCAATAACAAATATGTGACTGTCTGTATTATGAAATTACATTTATACTTGTAGGAAACAAGGAAAGTATATTGTTAACTGCATAAGAGTTGTTTAACTACGTGAAATCGCTATCTTTCAATATGTGTAATATGTTCAATATGCAAGTCAATGTAAAGAAGCAAACAGACAAAACAAGCATGTAATGATGAAAACATGGAGACCAAATGTTGTAATATTAGAAGAGAAGGAGGTGTATTTTATATCTTATTCATTGTATAAAGCCATCACAAGATATTTGTAACCATATTTTTTGCCATTCCTTAAAGTATAAGTCACTATTTTTGTATAATAGCTGTAAAGTCTGTTATTCACCTATTCACCTGTATTCACCTGTCTTTTCGGGCTCCTTAGTAAGACAATGTCTTGTAATGCCCTCCCATAGTTCATCAGTACACCACTGCAAAGAGTTCGTTCCTTAATACAATAGGTCCATTGCTGGATCTGTGGGATGACTCAACATGATTATCACCTGCTGGGCCTATAACTAAACTTGTCGAGCTGTGTTGAAAGATAGGCATCCACCTCTGATTTAAATCTGTTTATGGTTGGTGCATTCACTGCTGACATCGGTAGTTTGTTCCAGGTGTTGACTACACGGTGTGTGAAACTATACTTGCGGATGTTGAGATGTGCACGCTCCTTGTGGATCCTCATGTTGTGGCCTCGTAGATTGATTTCCAGCTCCTTCATTGTAAACATATTGTTTATCTTGATATCGTTGAGGCCATGCATGATCTTGTAGACTTGAATCATGTCACCACGGAGGCGTCTGTACGAGAGAAAGTTCTAAATTAATATTTACTTTCAAGTATCAAATGTTAATCATGGAGACTCTAGCTGTTGCTTTCCCTGGCTGAAGTATTGTGCAACTTTGTTTTCTGTAAACTTAAACCATGCCGCTATCACGTATGCAGTTATAGGTCATTTACCTGTTCTGCTTCCTGCTTTGTCCGGATTTTCTGTTTATCCAGTCATTTATATTTCTTTGCCTATGTTCGTTTTACACATCCCATTTTGACTTTGTTATTGTTATAATTTGAAAATATCAGGTGATTACATATATGATTTAAAGGTACTATAAATTCCAACGGCATTTGAAAGTAAATATTAATTTAGAACTTCCCTTAAAAAAGGGACTTGAAAATGTCTATAAGTGGGAAAATAACGACTATAAGTTGTCGAATCGACTTACGAGCTATAGAACCAGTAATTAATAGTCTGATGTTCAGACCATTGTACCGAATGGTCGTACGTTTTATGTTTAATTTTGGCCATTACAAGAAGTGGGTTATTGATGTAGACAAATAATCATGTACCCTTTACAGCTCATTTTATGTTTGTTATTACAAAAGATATACAAAGCCAGTCAGTCACTCAATAGTGTCTGACACTGACATTGAAGTTTAGCAAGTAAATGGGTTTCCTTGCATAATTTGAATATTCGGACAATGCTTACGTTTAAATTTTACAGATAGGACATACATTACATATTCATAATTCCTGCAAAGTTCTACATAATTTGATGTTGGCTGCAAAAGGGACATTGTATCTTTTAATTATTGATTTGTTTTCTATCTGTGATATATATTGAATTTAAAAAGATGAAATGAAAGCAAATTCTTCTAAATTTGTCAGCAAATTAGCTTGGGTTGTCTGAACTCCTAATAAAGGAAAAACAAACATTTAAAAATTGTATATTTGCAAATTCTTAACAGTGGCGTATAACTATAAACAAGATCACTGATAGAATAGGTAACGAAAATGGGTAAGAGGTAGTGAATAGTATGTATACCTATGGATTGGAGAGAGACATATCAGGTGGAATAAAAGGAGAATGAGAGTGACATAACATGAGTAAGAGAAAGAGAAAAAGAAAAAACAGGGAAAGTGACGAAGAAAAAGAAAGACGAAATGATACAGTCATATCGAGAGAGATAGAGACAAGGAGAGAGAGAGAGAGAGAAGGGAAAGAAAGAAGGTGGGAGGTGAAGGGGGGGGGGGGGTAAGATGAGACGGGTCAAGAGAGGGAGGGGTCGAGTAGGGCAGGGGAGGAAGTAAGAATGGAAAACTTGTTGAGAGTGACAAAGCAAGAAAGAGAGAGAGAGAGAGAGAGTTTCTGAGGGGGCGCCAATGGGAATGATGAAGCAAGCGATCAAGAGAGAGATGGAGAGAAAGAAAGGGAGAGTAGCGAGTGAGAGAGAGGAAGAGAGAAAAAGCGAGCGAAAACGAGAGAACGAGAGGCATGGGGAAGAAAGAAAATAAGGACAAATAGGGAACAAAATAGAAGCAGGGAAGAGCGAGAGAGAGAGAGAGAGAAGAGGCTATGGGAAGAAAGAAAGAAGGGCGCTTAAGGGCCTATCTCACTGAGCGGCGAATGCTTGCGAACGTAGCGAATTTGGGGTTTCGCCAGAGTTTGTAAAATGTTGTAAAAGGTTGCAAGAAAGATCGCAAACAGTTTTCTTTGTTGTAAACAGTTTTTCTTGTCGCAAAGAAATTTTGAACATGTTCAAAATTTCTTTGCGAATTTATTTTTCCGCAAACAGTTGCAGGCGTTTGCAAAACAGTCGTTAGCGTTTGCAAAACAGTCGTAAGCCTTTGCAAACGGTTGTTAAACGGTTTTGCTCTTTGTTTTCGTCAGTTCTCTGTGTTTCGCCAAAGCTAGCAACCACGTTACTATATGGTTCCTTTATAAAAATCAACCCATTGAGTACCAGTAGTTAGCAAAAGGTATCTAACGTTCACAAACAGGGCTCAAATTAATTTTTTGTCCACGGGGGCTCATCCAAAAACAAAAGAGCCCCCGTGAGCCTTCTAACGGGGGCTCTTTTAGTGCTGACGGGGGCTCTTATTTTAATACAAATTTCCATTGAATAGGTACCCATTAAACTCCTAAATTCCTTGGTATTTTATCATTATCATTTATTTAAGTCGGCATTTTCCCTCTTAGAAATTTACTTGTTACATAGCTGTTATTAACTTTTATCCCCATTTCTTCCCGTTCTGCACATAATGTCCTCTTCATTATTCGGAGCAACCTTATTTACATTCTTTCTTTACCTTTAGTCTTATTAGTGTTATTTAGGGTACGCGTATGCTTGTTCCCTCTTTTTGAAAGCACCCCTATCTGAGGACTGCCAACATTTCCGAACCCCCCTTTCGCGGGCTTTTCGCGGGCTTTTCCTGCCTTGGAGACCCCCCTAAATCCATAAAAATGCTCAATGTACCCCCCTAAATTCAGAATAATTTCTCAGGAGTCCAAAGATATTAGAGAAAAAAAGAAAAAACACCCCCTTTCTAAAGAAATCTCCGGGTGAAGAGTCAAATACACCCCTTTTTTTTACAATTATCGGGCCGGACTTTGTCGCACGAAAAGTACCCCTTTACCGGACATTGTAGTAACACGCATGCGGTCCCTTCGTTCTCGGAGTGGGGGGCCGGTACCATATCCTTCCAAAACACAGGGGCGGATCTAGCTTTTTGCTAAGGGGGGGGGGGGGGGTAACCCAAATACGATGTGGAGCATCGTCCACGAGCCGCGTAGTGGCGAGGCGATTTTTGTTGTTGATATTTTGAACCCCCGTAAGTGATGTTTTCGTGGCATCTTTACTGTGTAGGTCTGGACACATGATAGCATTTTTCTATGCACATCACATTTTCACTTGGCAGCTCAAGGGGGAAAGGGGGTTAAAACCCCTAAACCGCCTAGATCCGCTCCTGCAACATCTTTGGTGATCTTCTTCTCAATATAGATTTACTGGTCGAGTTACATTATTTGCGGTCTTTTAGAATAACCAGATTTCAGAGGATTCACACTTTTGACAACGAAAAACTTCTCCATGTTTCAGTCCTTGCGCGATCGTCTCCAGCTCCAGCAGATATTGGGCGTCAGCGTGCACACCGGTAATACCGGCGCAGTAAAGCCACTGCTGACGGCCGCACTAGCTGCACTGCGAGCTTCCGTTGTTTGTATCGGTAATACTCATAGAGATTGGAGAGAAAGCGCCATCTAAGTTCCATTTCATTGGTTTAAGGTTTGAAAATTGATACTCCGATATTGTGGTAAAGTTATATCAGAAAAGATAATCTTTATTTTATAATTCCACGGGGGCGATTTTTAATTTTGCAATCGCCCCCGTGAGCAACCTGACGGGGGCGATTATGGAGCTCACGGGGGCGAATCGCCCACCGCCCCCGTGTATTTTGAGCGCTGTTCACAAATAGTGGCAAAGGATTGGCAAATAGTTGCTAATCTTCGCAAAAGTTGTCGCTAACATTTGTTTACAGTCGCTAATAGTCGCCAACTGCCTTTCGCAAACACTTTCGGAGACATTCGCTCAAATGTTGCTAATTGTCGCTAAACGTCACTTAATGTCGCTGATTTTCGCCAACATTCGTCAGAAAAGTTGGCGAATCCAAATTCGCAACGTTCGCAAGCATTCGCTGCTCAGTGAGATAGGCCCTTCTATCTGATCTCTTTAATGACAGAGGCATTTTGACCAATACCAGTACTATTCCTCGACATTTCAGATCCTTTCAGTTGAGCAGCTCAACTTTATCTTTAAGTTCAGTAATTCAAATATTCATGTATATTAAACTATTTGGTTTATCTTCTTTACTGAAGATGGCGCCATTTATTTTGCATTCAATGGTGTGGAGGCTCCTGTCACTCTTTTGGCCCATATCACCCTCACTCTTCTTACTCTCACTTTCCTTTTATTTATTTATTTTTATTTATTTTTTTTTATTTATTTTTTCTTTCGTTCATTCATTTGCATGCCATTCGGTGGGGGGGGGGGGGGGGGATGTGCTACCTTTACCAATGTGGCTACACGTTCCTTATTATGCGTATAGTAAATTGCATGATTTCTTTATCATTTTATATTTTTTACCCGATATTCCATGGACATATGATTTTATTGAAAACAATTTACTTTTAACAAAAATAATGTTTCTACAACGAGGTATGCTTGTAAGTCATTTCCTTGGAAGAGAGAATAATTTTTTTATTCAATCCACAGATCCCAAACAAAATCCACGCTAGTATGTGGCACAGTGGCATCATACGAGAAAATCTAATATATTCCTGAAAACCCTGTCAAGTCTTATTCGAATTCACATACAAAATGTGAGTTAACAAAACGATCGATGAATGGGAGGGGCGAAGCAAGGGGGACATATCATTTTCTTTTCATGCTGTATCCCCCCCCCCAAAAAAAAAAAAACTTTCTCTCTTGATATTCCCCCTTCTTTCGTCTCTGCCATTGCCTTGGCGCCAGGAGTTTTATGTGTGTTGTTAGGTCGGGACAATCAACTCATATTGGCCCTTCCAAAACTCTGAATTATATTGATATATAATGAAAATCAAGACGATTTGGTTACCTTTGATCCGTTTATTATTCTCAACTCGAGCAACCATCTTGCAATTAGCATATTCATAAATCATCTAATTTGCATATTCGTAACATATCTCCCCCCATAAAAGAAAGTTTCTATCAGTAGTTAGAACTTTCTTCTGAACAATAATCGTAAGATCTTAAGGTGATAAATTAACCACACAAAAAGTATTTAAAAGCTAGCATGAAGATCATCTTTCTTATATCAAAGACAGACTGATTAGTCCTTTCATGCCAACATTCAATAACAAAACACAAACTGCAGAAAAAGGAAAACAACTTCGATAAATAACATTATATGTTCTATTCCTGAAACCTGTAAGTAAATACCAGGACATTAATCAGACTCAATGCCTGTGTTTCGTAAAGAACCACAAACTGTAGTGGTCGAAACACGTCTCTACACATCACACATAATGAATATATGAATACATGAATATATGAGCGTAATGAGCAAGCGCGATAAATGAAACACTGAATATTCAGCGCAGGCGCCGATTTTCTAAATGCGCACAACTACAATAACAAATGATTGCATATTCATATAATGAGCGCGTACAACGTAGTCACATGACGCGTTGCTATGACAAAACACCTCATTACTATGTCGGAATGCAGTGTCTCATTAAATATGTCGGTTAACAGAAGAAGCAATAATGTTATAATGATCCACATAACTGTGCACAGCTCGATTTGAAATATTTCTGACATTAAATGCAAGAATAAGGGTACATACATATTTCGTGTACACATTACATCAGAAACATAATCTGTTGAGTTACTGAGCATGCAAGCTATAAATTAAAACTTGTTTAAATACAAACAAATAAGCAAGACTTATCAAGTTAAATCACGAACACATGCATATGCAATACTGGCAGTCTACAATCTTTGAAATCTGTGTAACAAATTGTGATGCTTCACTTTTGTTTTACACCTGTAACATTGATAACAGTTGTCTTTTATGCAAATTATTATCATAATCATTTTGTTGTTGTTATGAAATGGAAAATGCATCAAACTTTGCATAGCATAGTTAAGAGTGCTTGGTATGAACAATAACTGTTCTCGTTTAATCAAAAGAAAACTTTTCTGAATAACATACAAACACAATCGAGAAAAGACATGATATCATTATACGTGAAGGCACAGGTAAGGAAGCAATGACATATGGTGTAATTTGTCCACATAATATAGTCCACTGTCCATACTGGCGTCTCCCTGTAGATAGGTGAAATGTTCATACATGATCATTTATATCACTGTTCAAAATTATTAAATTGTCTGGTTAAAATACATGTACAGATACAAAGCAATAAATCGTGTGTAGCTTCCTTATGGCGAATAAAGACAAAATATTAAAGTTCTAGTTTCTTCACTATTTGTCAAATGTTCAGTAGGCTTGCTTAAGCTGTAGAAAGCGTGTCTGCGATTATATTATCCTTTCTTTTGATATGAGTCACTTTCAGTCCAAAAGGCTGGAGAAAATGACTCCGACGAAACAGTCTCTGGTTTTCGTTCCTGAAGCGCTCAAGAAAAGTCAATGGATTATGATCTGTGAATACAGTCACCTCTGAAGAGTTGCTAAGGTACACGTTGAAGTGCTGAGCTGGCAAGACGAGACCAAGGCACTCCTTCTCTATAGTAGAATATCTTCGCTGGTGGGGATTGAGCTTCTTGGAAAAGTAGCTAATGGGTTTCAGGAGACCCTGAAAGATTCTGGAAGTTCGGAGCATCCAGCACTGGTTTTGACATTAGCACACCACATTTTGTGGTGAAGCACTGTGACACTTTTCCAGCTTCTCCTGCTGGTACAGCAACATCATACAATTTCTTCAAGTCCTCTGCTGCTTTCTGAGCCTCAATCAAGACAGGCTGACTGAAGATAGTCTTAGCATGACTCTGGTCATCTTGACCCTCCTCCAACGATCTGGAAAAAGTGTCACCCAAATTGACACCACCATCAGTGTCATCTTCCTTCATTTTCATAGCCTGTGCTCTAGTAACTACATGAAGGAAACATACCAGGAATTTCATTTTCCAATTCCTCTGTCTCTGAACTCACCTCAGGAATGTCACACACAACGGGTGATGGGAACACCTTACCTCCGGCTAAATCATTGCCGAGCAACATTGAAATTCCTCTCATAGGCAACTTAGTAACAATGCCAACAGTCACTGGTCCAGATACTAATCCACTGCTAAGCTCGATGTTATATAATGGAACGGGTTTGAAGCCATCATTCACATCTTGAATCAAAACTTTCTTGCCTGTAAAATTCTCTGTGTCCAAGGAGGACGCATCAGCAATAAGCAGAGTCTTCATAGAACCACTATCCCTTAAAATCGTGATAGGCAACTCCTTATCATCAACACTGAACCTAACCGTGCCATAAGAAACAAAATCTAGAAATCCTTCATCAATCTCCTCATCATGTCCACCATCTCTTACTTGATCACTTCTTTTTGTTTCATTGTGATCATTCATTTCATGTTTTTGCATGTCAATCGCTGCAGGGCGTACAAAGCCACTAGGCTGTGTAATTTCTTGTTCAAGATTTTTTTCTTTTACTTTTAGTCTTGGACATTGTGTCTTAAGGTGGCCCTCTTTCTTACAGTAGGCACAGAGAAGTCTGCCTTCAGTTCCAAAACCACTACTCTGATTAGTGCCGGTGTTACCTGACTTTCTCTGAGTCGTAGGTGACCTAAATTGATTCCTACGCCTAGTAAGTGGTGAACTACTCCCTTTATGTGTCAATTCGTACCCATCTGCCAACATGGCAGCCTTTCTCACATCACTAACTACATTATCATTGACATATGTCCTAACCTCTTGAGACATACATCTTTTAAGCTCATCAATGAGCATAATCTCTCGAAGAGAATCATATGTGGCATCTATTTTCAAAGATCTGATCCACTGATCGAAGGAAACTTCTTTTTTTCCAAGCAAACTCTACACAAGTCTCTCCAGTTTCTCTCCTGAGATTGCGAAACCTCTGACGGTAGGCTTCTGGAATCAACTCAAATGAATGAAGAATAGCATCCTCCATTGTCCAATAATCAAATGCCTGCTCATAACTCAGTGCAGACACAACCGACTGAGCTTTACCAGAAATTACTTGTTGGATGAGCAATGCCCATTCATCTTCTGGCCACTCCATCCTCTTGGCAACCCTCTCAAACATAAGAAAGAATGAATCTAACTCATTTTCATCATATCTAGGAACAAGCTTAACCCTAGCAGAGAACCCAGCTTCTATCGACCTCCTGTCTCTCTCACCAGACTGACTACCATGAGAAGTCATTTCATGATGACGCATCATTTCAAATTCCAACCTCTTTCGTTCCATTTCTCTCTCATGCTCAGCAGCCTTTAGTTTATCTCGTTCCATTTCTCTCTCATGCTCAGCAGCCTTTATTCTATCTCTTCTCTCCTCTAGCTCAATCTTAGCTAAATCAAGGTCAACCTCGTCACTGGTAGCTTTACCTTGGTTATTAGTACCACCACTATCATTATTTGTAGGCGCGTCCGCTCGGGCCGCGGCCGTCGCAATGCTCAGTCCTGCATGGGCTGTAATTGCATCAACTATTTCTGCCTTGCTTTTGTGACCAGTTAAATTTACCGATAGCTTTATTCCTACAGCTGTTAAATCAACCTTTCGTAGCTGACGTAGCCGGCCAATGGTCAAATCCTGACTCAAAAACTTTTCAATATCAAAGTCAGCCATTGTATAGATCTAGTCTGTGCAAGTTACACAAATCTCACAAAGTAGGTCAATTGTCCTGACGACTGGAAAGAAAATCCAAGAAAAATGTTGAATGTGAATCAACACAGAATATAGTCCAACAACAGATGAAGCAACAAAAATTGACCAACCGACTAAGCAAAACAAAATTGATTAAGCATCAAACTATCACCAATTCTGTGAAATTGATATACATGTAGCCATGCAGCAGAGGGTTATATTGAGACTCCACCTCCACAACTCAAGTCAATTTTTGTTAAATTTCATCAACTCTTACACTTACACGTACGTATAGATCTAGATCTAATCTTAATATCACACAAACACACGTGAAACATGGAATAATTTCCAAAAAATCCAATACCCACAGTCCCACACTACATCAGATGTGTAGCAAACTAGATTGCATGCAAACAACTAATCTAGGCCATTACCCTAGAAGTAGAAACGAAGCCGAGGCAAAGTTAAAAGTCAAACCGACTAACTCCTTCAACGACTGCCATGCAAAAACAGGCAAAACCAGGACCAGAATACCAGACAACCACAGCAGATGTGCAGTGAATTTCATACCAATGAGACGACATCTAAGGGGCATATACCCCAAACAAGACTCGAGCTATCATGCAGTACAAAACAAAATCAAACTGTAGTGTGTAGGCTTAACCCTATTATGGACGCTACACTACCATGACTACAGCACAGGCATTCCATAGTCATTAAATGTGTGCGAAAACCACACCAAAACCCATAAATGGGACAAAAGGCAAACTCCAAACAATACGCATTTCGGATCGGAAAAGTAACAAAACAGCATATGTTACTATATCTAGCTCTTGAGACAAGCCCCCAATCTGTTAGGTCGGGACAATCAACTCATATTGGCCCTTCCAAAACTCTGAATTATATTGATATATAATGAAAATCAAGACGATTTGGTTACCTTTGATCCGTTTATTATTCTCAACTCGAGCAACCATCTTGCAATTAGCATATTCATAAATCATCTAATTTGCATATTCGTAACAATGTCGTTTGTTTGAAAGGGCCGAATAAAATGCTATTTTTCTGTTATTGTATATTATGTTGAAAATATGTTGTTACGAAATAATGGGTGTAGACCACCAGTTTCTTTAAATGTGTCTTGGGTAAAATTGAATTTTTGGTCACTTTCAACCTACGATCTGATGAAATCGAAAAATGAGGAGGCGCCATTAAGGACCGCTGTAGAGATTATGAAATGGAAACGGGAATATCAGGCTCAAAGCTGTCAACTAGCGTTACCCTGACTATCAGTGCCTCGATGGTTTATGCCTTTCGTCGTTATGCCAGGGTCTTTTATTTCTGTTTATCTTATTGATATCTACTTATGCATTATGCGAATGAATTGGGTGTCTTATTTCGTGGAATTCTTTTCAAAACTACACTCTCCACTCTTTGACTTTTGTGATCTCCACACAACCTTCTCGAGGTCGCACTTTTCTTCGTTCCTTTCTTTTAATCCTTTCATTTGACCTCATTTATTGTGTACAAACACCGACAAAAGGAGAAAAAAGGGTTTTTGTTTTTATTTTTTTAAATCCTTCCGTTATCGTCTCTTTCCTTTTATTTCACTTTCCTTATATTTTCCTTGACTACTCTATACGCCCCTCAAGCGAGTTCTTTTGACGAAAAAATATAAAACATGGTTTTCTTTTTCGTTATTTTTTGGAAGTTGATGTGCTGCTTGAGCTGTGCTCATCGTATACGTGTGAGACAAAAGCAAAGATTTATCACATTGGTGAATGAAAGGTGGAAATTTACGAACACATTTTAGTATCGAATTGCAAAATACGTGAATAAATAGATAAGATTCAACAACCTAAGCGTTACAAAAAAAACCTGATGGTGTCAATATTTCGGTCTTTTTCTGCCTATTGTACATAACCGTTAATAATATGACGTTTTCAACTTTTTTTCTTTTTTTTTCAAAGTATTTATTGAAAACAAATCTCATTCATAATAATAATGGTACATGATAATAATAATAGTAATAATAACATGTTCGTATAGACATAAAATATGTATAATAAATATATAGTGTAATAGTTAACTCATCAGCAATTAAACAAAATCAACAAAATATCTGCCATTTCTTATTATGAAGATCTAGACGATTTTTCTTGAAAGCAATTATACGTTCCATATTTTCTAAATGTTTGAGAGCTCGTTGAAAAGAAGGAAATAGTGGAATAACATTTTGCATTTTACAAGTGAATATAAAATATTTAGCAAAAATAATAACTGTATTGACGAAATAAAATTTATTAATTACGAGAGTACCAAAAAAATATTCTTCATCTGTGAACAAAACATTTCGTATGTTCTTTTCTTTTAACCATGCTCATATAACATTCCAGAAAGATCGTACTTTTTCACAATTTACAAATAAATGAGACAACGTCTGTTCATGATTTTCACAGAAAGTACACATTGAAGAAGTACTTATACCTACCTTATAAAGAAAACTTTGTGTTGCAATTTTTCTATGAATAAGTTTAAATTGGAAATTTCTCATTTTATTATCTATGGATGACCTATAAAGTAATGTAAAACGGGATTTCCAAATTAGTGAATCGTTTAAATTATTTTGTAGATCCCTTTGCCATTTATCCTGTTGATTTGTTTCTGAGATATTTGCTGAAAATTTGTTTAAGAAAATATTGTACGTAAGTTTTGATATCTTTTTAGGTTTACGGAATTCGTTCAATAAAATATCAACACAATTTAGAGAAGCATTTTCTATTTCAAAATTTCCCTGTTTTAGAATACGTTTCCAACTACTAGGTAATGCGGAAAGAACTGAATAATTTAACATAAATGAACAAGACAGAAAATTCATTTGGCGTTGGATTTGATCAAAAGACATAAATGAACCATCAACGCGCAAAATATCCTTAACATATATCATATCAGAATTAAAACGTATATTAATATTGAGAGGTTTTCCGCCTACCAGTATATGAGAATTCAGGCAAAGGGGTTGGGAAATAATTTCTTTGAATTTAACTGGGTTGCAGTACTTGTAGTGACTCCATGCAACCAATATATCATTCCAGAAAGGATCTGCGTATTTATTGAACATTAAATGATCAGAGCGGAGATTGCCGCTAAAAAAAATATCACCTCCCATACGTCTCAGAGAATGTGCAAAAAACATTTTCCATTTACTTTTGTTTTCTTCATCAAAGTATCTCTTTATCCAAGTAACTTTCATTGCACGGTTAAAAGATAATAAATGAGGCATTTTAAGGCCTCCTTCTTTATAATCATTGTAAAGCAAAGAGCGTCTAATTTTGTCCTTCTTATTACTCCATACAAATTTAAAGAGTACTCTCTGAAGTTCTGAAAAGAATGATAAAGGGGGATCAGGAAGAATACAAAGTAAATAAATCAATTTTGATATAACTCGAGATTTAATAATGGTCACTTTTCCATACAATGTTAAAGACCTAAGATTCCATATATTGAACGTTGTCTTAATTTCCTCAAATTTTGATTTGAAATTAAGATCATGAAAACTCAAATTACCATTCAAAGGAATTTTGATACCTAAGTATGTAAAATAATCTGAAGGCCAAATAAATGGAATGTCTTGACACATAGGCATAGTAACTTTACAATTTCCTAGTCTAATCATATTACATTTTTCAAAATTAATTTTCAAACCAGAAGCTTCTTTGAAATCATTCAAGACTTTAACGCATCTACGAATATTCGATTCATCAGGTTCAAGAAAAATAACCGTGTCATCTGCATATTGATTAATCTTTACCTCTTCATTTAATACTTTTAACCCACGAATATCTTTATTTTGTCTCACGAAACAGCAAAGTACTTCAACTGCAATAATAAAAAGATATGGAGACAAAGGACATCTTTGTCTCACACCACGCTTTATCTCAAAAGAATCTGACGCGAACCCATTATTAATAACTCGTCCTTGTATATCTGTATACAGTAATTTCACCCAATTAATAAAATACTGATCAAATCCAAATACATGAAGAGCGTCGTACATAAAATTCCAGTCAATCATATCAAAAGCTTTTTCAAAGTCAATACTCAGAGCTAAACCGTCAATATTTTCTATTCTACAAATGCTTTGTATATCAATAAATAATCGTATGTTCTCTCAAATAAAACGTCCTTTAAAGGGATCCGGTAACTTTGTCTCAGATTCTGAAACAAAATTCTGGATTTAGCTCATGATGCAATGATAATTATAAACCTTTAGGTCAGTCAGGAACCCCATGACTTTTACAAGCCGATCGCCCGTCTGATTATCAAGATATTTATGATTGGAATTACAAATTTTGAAAACCGTTCGCCTGACGGTTTTCATAACACTACAGTCTATTGGGGAAAACGAGTATGGTTAAACCGGTCACTCAAAGATTTTTACTTTTTTGAGGCACTTCTTGATCCTTTTGAAGCGTGATTTTTTTAGGGCTTCAATATTACACCATATCACAGACACTGATAACACGTAGGGCCGTGTATCTCAGATTTAACATTGTTAAACGATCCCTTTAAGGTTTGCCCCAAAACCATATTGGTCATTACTTATCAAAAGCCCTAAAACCTTTTTCATTCGTAATGAGAGAATTTTTGATAAAATCTTATAATCACTGTTAAGAAGTGATATTGGTCGCCAATTTTTGAGAAGTAATAAATCTATTCCTTTTTTTTGGCAACAAAGTAATAATACTTGTTCGCATAGATAAAGGAAAAATGTTATCAAGCAAAGAGGAATTGTAAACGGAACATAACAAGTCTTTGATATCAGACCAGAACGTTTTGTAAAACTCTATGGGAAGTCCATCTGATCCCGGTGACTTGTCATTTTTAAAAGTTGTAATAGTTTCATAGCACTCTTTCTCTGAAATGAGATCACCTAAAGAAAAATCGTCGTCTTTGATATCCAGATTAGGTAAAACAACCTTTTTAATGAATTCACAAGGAAAATCTTGTTTAACACTAGATGCATATAGATTAATATAAAACAACCTTTCTTCTTCGAGAATATCTTTAGAATCTGTAATAGGTCCATTTGCCGTTTGAAGCCTGGAAATACATTTTTTGCTGAAAATTCCTTTTTTCTAAATTAAAAAAATATTCGGTATTACGTTCACCTTCTGAAACCCATTTAGCTTTAGTTCTAACAATAATACCACGAACAATTTCTTCATGCAAATGTTCATATTCCTTTTTCTTGTCACATAAATCACTACGTAAAGTTTCATTATTACAACATTCTTCATTGTTGGTTAGCCTATTTATCTCTTTCTCTAGCTCTTCTAATCGCATTCTGCGTTCCCTTTTCTTCTTTTTGGAAATTTCGATAAACTTACAATGAACTCTAAATTTCATGAATTCCCATATTTTGCTAAAGCTCGAACCTGCATTTTCAGTCAAAACTATTTTAATTTCATCTCTTATTGAGTCAACAACATCTGTGTCTGCCAATAATGCGGTGTTGAGTTTCCAAAATCCTGGACCTCTCTTTATAACAGATTTTTGTCAAATGAAGGGATACAAATGAGTGGTCACTCCTATAACCAAAAGTTATTTCACTTTTTTTAACTGACTGAATCAAACTCTGGGATATCAGAAAGTAATCTAAACGACTTCCACTTTTACAATCGTGAGACATCTAAGTATATTTCAATGCTGCAGGGTGAAGATGCCTCCATACATCAACTAATTCAAAATCAGATATAATATTTTGAATGGCATTATAACAATTAAGGTGGTTTTGAATCAATCTTGGAAATGTATCCAGCTTTGGATTCAAAATAGTATTAAAATCTCCCCCTAATATATATGGCTCTTCACCATAATTACACAACAATTCGTGTAACTCAGACAAAAAAATACCATCGTCACTATTTGGACCGTAAATATTTACAAGCGTAACCGGACTTTCATTAATCTTCACTATAACTAAAAGAATACGACCATTACTATCTGTGTGCGTACTTAAAATGTCAAAATTCGCCGAAGGTTTAAAAAGCATGCAAACCCATGCACTATCTGAACGACCATGACTGAATATTATTTTGTGGCCCCACTCTTGACACCATCTCTTTTCTACAGCTGAAACAGAATGAGATTCCTGTAAAAATATCACATGGTGATCAGAATTCCGTATCCAATTAAATACACATTGTCTCTTTAAATGGTTGCCAAGCCCTCGTATATTGATCGACCCGATCTTAATATCTATAGAGTCACTTATCATATTCGAAGTCATGTAGTGGTATAACAATGACTAGTGGGCCTATACCAGTGAGTTTCATATGATCATGTTCCGTGTTTGATGATTTAAAGTAGAACAGTATAATATAAGTTGAGAATTGCTTAATTTTTAAGGTAAAATATAAAAAAATGAAATTAAAAAGAAGTGAAAAGAAAAAAGTCAAAGAACAGAAAGATAAAACAGTATACACAAATTCTAAGTAAACATCTAAAAAATGAACAATCCCTTCCTGTTTGGATTGTCCGTCTACTGTCATTTGACAGAGTAAAAATGGAGCAACTTTATACAAGCATAGTAGGCCTTAAATAGACATATAAAATACATCAATCGTAGCTTTATGTGACTAGAAATGAAACGGAAAAAACTACTTTAGATTTCGACTATTCTCGGCGTCTCTACTCCATCTCTTTCTACCAAAGTAAATACTTATTCAGTTGATGATTGATGAGTTCATATTTTGGTCAAATTATTGTTTCAACATGTTAGAATTCTTTTGTGTCCTCTTTGCCATCTTTCAGATCTGAAGGTCGAAGCGTTAGGGGTCCTGGGGCATCTTTGGGGCCATCCTTATATTTAATCACTCTCGGGACGGAGTTGTGGATAAACGCAAACTTATTTTCATCTCTTAATTGCCTGACTTTGGTCATCAGCCGTTTGTGTTCATTTCTCGTATCTGGGTGAACGTCGTCGCTGATTCCAACCTTTACGCCGCGGATTCGAACATTTTTTAATGTCGGACTCTTCTTCAGGATCGACTCGCGATCGGTGAAGCGTAGCAGCTTTACGTGGATGGGTCTTGGTCGTGGGTTGCGCTGGTCACCTGCTTGAGCACGGGAAATGCGGGGCGTGCGATGGGCGCGTTCCACTTCCACATTCTCCATATTCAAATGAGATGCGAAAAACTGGCGGGCGTATTATGCGCAATCTTGCGTTACGGAATTTTCTTCACCTTCTGATATACCGTGAATGATGACGTTGTTTTGTTTACTTCTGTTTACTAGATCGACGATATTCTTTCTCAGCTCATTTACATATCCATAATCTGCTTTCGTGGCTTTTACTTTCTCAACCTCTGACTTTGTTTCACTGATTTCTTGTTCTAAAAATCCAGTTCCATTCTCAAGATCCGAAACCCTTGTATCCAGACATTCAAGCTTTGTTTCAATTTTTGTAATTTTCTCAGTTATCATGTCAACTTTCTTGTACATACCATCAAGCACTCCAACCTTATCAAGAATGTCATGTAACATAGACTCAATGCTATCGGGCATGATTGAACGTACCTCTGTAGTAGTTTATTGTAGAGAGGGAGTGGCTCCTTCATTTGATGGGTCCATTTCTGCAATGTATTCTGAATTGGATGGTCTCAGTCTCTTAGATCCAAACATAATGCTTTGTAGATAATATATTGTCAACTTGAAATCAAAAATAAATATTTTAGGCCAATTTTTAATCAATTTTTAACGCAGCTCCACTCGCTCTTAAAACACTAACCTACCATCCTCCAACTTGCGTTTACTTTAAACACATGTTTATTAAACTACGTTGGAAGCTCATTCCTGGGGAAGGGTGCTGAAGGGGGCACACGCCCGCCATTAACTTAAATGGGGGAAAGTCTTATCTCGTCCGAACCCCTCACGAAGGAGAACAATATATGTAATTAGTGAGAATTACAACAACGTATACCAAGCTTTATATTGCTCTACATTACATTTCAAAATGGAACGATCCCTCGTATCTTCATAAACTTAGTGTTTCTTAACACTGTATAACCATGTGTACATTAGCAAGGAAAAAAGCAAGGGAGTAGATACTTTCATATATCAAGTGGGAGTTGAAATGTTTTCATAACACAATAAACACGTTTAAATTAAAGATTGATATGATTGTAAGTGCTGCAATAAAATGCACAGTTTCACAATAACAACACCAACATTTCTCACTTGGTCACTATACTCCATTGTAGCGTACACATGTACAACTTACATATCATCAGTGTTTCATGGGCCTGTAGGAAACCCTTCTAGACAGGCCAAATGCGATAGGCAGATGATGTGTCTAACAAGGAGAGGGTGTCGTTTCAACCCCCTTTACATCTTCACAAGACCATAATAGAGGGGCACTTTGCCCCCGCCCTCCATACCTCTAATATAACCATGGAATACGTTTCTAGTGCTCGTATTGTATTTGGGCAGTTTATAAGCATAATAACTGCACGTTATTGTTACATTATTCAATACTACCTAGTCAAATACATCATGTTTTAACCGATTAAACTTGTTGACTGCATAGCTATAAACTTCATATTCGTATTTCAGTTTTTCTTTCATAGTTTTTGGAACGATTTCTGGATTTGGTCCGAGAGGTCATATCGTCTGTAATGGAAGATAACAAGAAAGACTGAAGAAATAAATTCCCTCGTGGTTTTTTAACAAATATCTGGCTTAATTGGAAAAATGATGATATAAGAGCTTTCACATTGTAATACTTTACAGCCATTATGTTAAGAAAAGTCATAAGATCACCCTTGTTATGATGTTCAGTTATAACCTTTTTCTCTGTGCTTTATGCTTAACCATTTAGGAGTGGCATTATAATAATAATAATAATAATAATAATATACCGTAGTTATATAGCGCTATCACAATAAGTGTCTATGCGCTGTAAGAAAGAGTAAGACGGAAAGGTGGATAGAGTAACTTCAGAAGAGTGAGATATGATTAACATACTTCCTCTCGTCAACATTGGAAATTATTTTTGGAAAGAAATGTTCAGAAGAGCAGAGAATATTTATTAATGTTCTCTCAATCATGTCTTATGATAATAAAATCGATTCACATTCAAATAAGGCAAAACAGAACACACGTGAATAATGTGACTGCCACATTCTACTTACTATACATTATATTGATGCTATGAAATAAATGTGACATATATATTTGTTCTTATCTCGCCAAAATTTAACCCGTCTAGAAGCGGTTGGCCAAACTCTCCTATCAAATCAATGGATCTGGTGTAAATTAGGGGTAGACGCCCTCTTCGGCTTGCAGCAATTAGGGGGAGATCGCGTTGTGTTGGTGGAGATTGTAATTTATTCGACCAGAGTCTGGGCGAGAACACACTCTCCTTTAGCTGAAAAAAGTCTTCCTCAGCTGAAAAACATGAACATAGCATGATGGACGACCGTTACCAAGGCGACGTATTCATGAATTTCCTTCTAGTTATCATGCACAATTAATAATAAAAATAATATAATAATAATAACAATCATTTAAAGTCCACTCCAAATTGTATTAGGTTAAACCATGGACATGGTTAAACCGAAAATGAACATTCTTTTTGCCCATTTGATCGTGAGCCCGGCAGCCACTGATCAGCGCCAGATTGTTATTGTCTTCTTCGTTTTGTAAATCCTCACCAATGTTATTATTTAATGTAAAAGTTACTCAATATTATTGTTGCAATTAAGATACAATGGCGCCATCTCCGTTTGAGAATATTAATGCGCCAGAATGGTTTAACTCCCTTTCTTGCCCGTCGGCTGGAAAATATTTTCTTGCAGATGAGGTAAACATAAAGAGCTGCCATTTCATCACGACCGTTTCTTTAAAGCTTCCTTGAAATTGAAGTTTTCCCTTTTGCCTTTAAGAAAGAATTAACATTTCTGAGCGGTAAAATATTTAGTTGCAAATTAAATAAACCTCACGAATGGAAGGGGAAAATATTTAGTTAGTTATTTGTAAAACTATTTGTATATGGGGGATTAAATAACGTTTGGGAATATTCAAAGGAGAGGAGTGCTTTATATAAAGCGAAAACTTATTCTCTGGCCTGACAAAAGCAAAATAAAATAATGAAACAAAGCTCAAACTGTTTGCTTCAGAAGAGTATTGCCAATGTATATCCTCCACCTCATCTGGTATTTAGTTTCCACATACATGTATTGCCCGACACGGCAATAAGACTTATATCATTTACATTATGGTAATGATTTTGATGATTAGCATCGGAAAAAATGTCAGGCGAGATATATTATGAATTATGATATTAACACTGCATTGACTGCAATGACCTTCAAGTAAATTGAAAAGGGGGAAAAAAGAAATGCATTTTGAATTGTAATATAATTCAAACGTAAATATCAGTAAGAAATCAATTAAAAAGACAAATAAGGCTTTCCCAGGGAATATAATACCACTTGATTTAGACTAACTGCACGCCTCTATATGTCTAAAGAACAACAAAGCTCAGAAATACGAGACAAATGGGGCTACATTAAAAGTACGAGACAACAATGGTGGTTAAGTTAGAAAAATATTACAGACTTCTAAAGAACAATAAAGCTCAAAAATATCAAACAAATGGGGCAATATTAAAGGTACGAAACCACTATGGTGGTATAGTGACACAATTATGCCAGATTTTTATTTGTTTTCCTGTCATTTTCGAAATGTTTTGAATGTTTGTTGTGTTTAAGGTACAAGTCGGAATAAAATCCTTGTCATTCAAATTGTTTTCATGAATTCTACTCCCTCTTCAGTATACATAAATCTTCACTAGCATCACCGAGTGATGATAGGTAACGACGAATGTATCATTATTCTTGAAAGAATCGTTGTCAAAATATGAATATGAGTATGAAGGATGATAACAAGTAGGATTTTTTGTGCAAACGATGATTGTGGAGTGTTTTATTTTTTTAATTATAAGAATGAATTAGCGATAATAAAAGTTTAACCCTGCTTACAAATGACCCTGCTTTAAAGGAGTTCACTGTGTTGTATTGCTTTATCAGCCCATATCTCTAACTTCCAACATATGTTAGTTATTATCTTAACTCCACTCTTGAAATATGATGAAATTATGGAATTGCGTGCAAGTAATGTTTGCCAAGTGGCTGTTTGTGCCGTTACGAGAATGATAAAATGAACTATTGAAGATAACTATATTGACAATGTTGATAAAGTTTAGCGTGCCATGTTTAATCCATCACCGAGTGCCGATAGATAAAAATAATAAATTATTATTTGAACTTCATTGCCAAGGTATGCAAAAGGACAAATAAAAGATATAGCGTGCAAGCGATGTTTAAAAAGTGGGTGTTTGTTTCATCACGAGTATTATAAAAGAGCAATTGATGACTCATCATCATCTTTGAGTACTTGCCAAAACAGATACCTAGATTTATCTTATCTTTCACTTCAAGTGAATACTTTTTTTGTTATACATCTTAAAACTAAACTCATGGTATAATATTGTTTTGATGCCAGTTTAGTCTCCTTTCTGTTTCATTGCCACTTGTCTACTCTGAGATTTAAAAGACATTTATCAAATTATAACAGTATCTCTCCGAGGAACAACACTTTTTTCGAAGGGAGGGGGGGGGGGGGGAAGTGTGCAGCTTTAAAGAAAACTACTGTCTTCGAGAAAAGAAGATAAATAATCGGCCAACTGAGCAGGTAAACAATTAAACAACAGCTGAAAACAACACATGCAAATCATACAAAGGAATGAGATGTGCAGCTATATGTATAAGAATTAAAATATACCTTCAATTTGATGTGGTATAAACAAAGTTTGGTTAGGGATATGGTGTGATCAAAGAACTTGCACAATTTTATGTTCATCTTGGACGCCGTGACTCGTTGCACGTCGCCATGACCACTCTGAATGTCACCTTAACCTGAAGCAGGGGTCGTGTCAATAAATTAGCTTTATCAGATAAGATAACACGTTATTAATGCAAGCATCATATTTATTTCAATTTCTCCATCATAACAGCAAATTTACTTTTATATTGTGACTGTTTATTTTGTTTGAAAAAACAATGTCAGTCAACCTATATTTATGGATATTTGAATAAAAGCCAATTTGATTATCAAAACAAACTATCGGTTTTGCAGAATCACATGATTTTTGGTTACGAGTAAATAAAACGCCCCTCGTTGACGATAACAATTCATAATCCCGTGACGAGACCATTGTTATTAGAGTACAAAATTTATTTTACAGAATGCCTTCTATCATTGATTAAGGACATAATTCTCCAGGGAAAGAATAATCTTAAATCCGAGGTTTTTCAAGCAGCCAGTTTCTCACAGACTTTGTAAACAGTAACGGAAGTTTCGAATTGAATATTTACTATACAATGACTTTCAAAAAAAAGTTGTTATTAACGAACAATAAAATGTGAGCTTTAATAACGAAATATCACGCCAATTGAAAACGAGGGAAAGATATTTTTATCTAAAAAATGAATATTGTGCAGATATTTGTTTCGTGATTGCTTCGTAAATGCTTTGATAACGTTTTGCATACTTGCTTCCTAAGTTCAAGCAATCGCATGGCTCACAAACAATGGCTTAGCAAATTCGTTATACTGTTATCGCACTTGAAAAATAGCGTGCAAGTTGTATTTGCTCAAGAGTTATTTGTGATGTAAACGAAATAATCAATTACAAAACACAATGTCTTTTTCTGAGAGTTTGATCATAAAAAAGGTCATCAGATAACCTTCGAGTGCCGATATTTCATCTGAACTAATGACAGGTCTATGACAGATATCTATGATGAGTTTCGAAAACCAAATAAATGTATAGATTTAATTAACCTCTTTTATGAGTTAAATCTCTCTGCGCCATGCAAAATGTGTCTGGTTTGCACGTCTTCATTCATTCCACATATGAAATGATGCTGACTTACTAAATTCCCCTATAAACATGTTTGTCTTTCTAACAAAGTTGAATATCTAAGCCTGAAAATAGGCAATTACATTGCACTTGTATTTCAATCATATCGGTCAGATAAAAAAAACGTGAAAATATGTACACCACTATCTATGTACAATATTTCATCCTTGTAGTCTTTGTCTTGTCCTAAAGAGATAGTTAAGGAGCTCGATAAGTTATTTTTTGATTTCCCATGGAAAGAGATACCTGCAAAGGTTAAAATGTCAAATGTATTGAATAGTATGCAAGAAGGTGGTTTAGATATTTTAAATGTTCAAACAAAGGTTGCATCGTTGAACATAAATTGGTTTTGTAAATATCTAAGCGATTAATTAAATGCAGGTTGCAAATGCATGTTTGACTATAGGTTTGAACAACCTGGTGGTAAACAGGTAATAATGAATTGTAAATATAATATTTAAAACGCAAGTTTTTTTAAAACAAGATGCCTCATATTTCTACTTATAATATAATTATGACCTTTTTCTAGTTTAAAAGCTACTATTACTCAAACAAGGTTCGATCAGGTACGTTTTATAGCTATCGTAGAGAATTGATTTGGCTGAATAAAAATGTAATGTATAAAGTGAAAATACTTTTTGTTAAAGGAATTGGATAAATTCTGATATTTTGTTTGTTGAGGATTGAATGGATGATAAATGTGTTCTACCACTTGATGAGTTACGTGCGAAAATATTATTTAAAAATGGAAGGTGGTATAGTCAATATGCACGTATTAGAAGAGCGATTCAATCACTTGGGAATATGTTAGTACTTGCAAATGCGAATGTAGAACATAAAGAATATATGAAATTTAGATCCACAGCGTTTGTATATAATGATATAAAATTTGTTGAGGATATGATTTTAGTAAGACAGTTGACAATTAAAAGAATATATCATGAGTTGATTAAAACAAAATTGAAGAATCTAGAGCGGAGGAATTTTGGTGAAATGCTTTAGGAAGTGAATCTATATACCTGCATGATCAGATGTTTGGATATTTAAGCTAACAGGTATAAAAGACAATTTACTGATCAATTTCAATTTCAAATTCATGTACAATATTTTGGCAATACAAAATAATTTGTTTAAATGGAGAGTAAATGCCACTAAGCAATGTTATCATTGTAATCAATCAGGTGATTGTATGCATATGTTTTTTTCTTGTAACGAAGTCATTAAGTTTTGGTAAGAAGTTGAAGAGAATATAAAAAAATATTGAATGTCTAATTTTAATTTGAAACCACGTCGTCTATTGTTTGGTACTGATTTAAATTCAAAGAAGGAAAAATATGTTGATATTATTCTAAATTATGCACTTTTTACAAAAGCTTTGTTGGAGAAAGAAAATTACCAAGAAAAGAACAAAACAGAGACTTCTTCATATTTTGTTTTAATTTACAGATAGAAGAAAATATCAGGAAATGGAGGCAAATGCTGAAAATGTGAAAACTATTTTATTATTATGAAGAAATAAAGAAGACCAAAAATGGTTATTTTACCCACCAAAAATAGTCAACTTAATGTTTCCGCCGATCCAATTTGCTTTGATTACTCATCGTTCTATATCATAATGTATATTACAAACCCAAGGTATTCTACTTCTAATTCATTTTGAAAGACGTCTTCGTCTCAATTCTATTCCATTTCTCATCCCAAATCTCAGCTCTCAGTATATATAAATCTCAATTCAGTTAGTCTTACCTCTCTCTCTATTAAAACCTCTCTCCCATTATACATATCTTGTACGCCTTCTCTCTCTATGTCTGGTTATCCCTTTTAATCAACTTATTTGCCTCTTCCTTCACTTCTCTCTCTCTCTCTCTCTCTCTCTATTTCTCTCTCCCCTCTCTCTCTCTTTCTCTCTCTTTATCTCCTTCTCTTTTTTCCCTCTCCATCTCGATCACCCTACTCGACCCAAATCTCAGTCATCATTACCCCTCTCTATTACATCACATGGCTCTGCCTTCTATCCATCTCGCTCCCTATCTCTCCCTCATTAAATTCGCTTGTTTTCCCCTCTCCCTCTTTCTACATGTAGACTTCTTGAATCACAGGATAATTTTTTTTTCTCGATCATCCCTTAAAACTACGGCAATGTGGTATTGTCAATTGATGTATCTCTTGGCGACACCTTCATTGACCTACAGCCGCGAGACCGAATGCCGAATATTGTGTCTCCCCGTGGAACATTTACTTCTCCGACGGTTCATGATAGAAATGAAAAACGAGTGGAAGAAAGAACTGTGAATTAAGGCCTCGTGAATATTTTAATTTTTACTTCAGGTAAAGCTGACCTTCGGCCTCACGGTCTTTTATTCAACTGAATTTTGTCTCCTGATCATCCGACAAATGATATTAATGTCGTCGTTTCCGGAAGAAACGTGTATTAACTCATAGAGATGGGCATTAATCATTGTTGCAAACGTACCTCAAAACTAAATCAACTCCGTATAAGTTTGTGAAAGGGAATTTATCAAGCGTTGAAGGAGATTCGGAACACTCATCAACGTTTTTCTCACAGATAAATGGTTTCCAATAAAACCCTTTTGAATGTTTAAATGACGTAAACATGTCTTCATTTATTTATCAGAGATCATTAGAATCATCTCGAGGCTCTTGAAACTATCAAAAATAATGTCGAGTTCTGGTAAAGATGAAAACAATGATTTGATAGCTCTCTCATTCTTGTTATATCAGTTGAGGAGATATCATGGAATTAATGTCCCCTGAAAAAGAGAATTCTTAAAAATGCCGTATTAATCGAGATATGATAAAAAAAAATAAGTTCAAGAGTTTGAAGTTTTTACGCCACATGTATTTTTAGTCCCATATACACAATTTGTATGCAGTGAATGCGACTTTAAGCAAATCTGAGTCAAACTTTTTGATCTTTTCGATTATTTCAAAACCTCCAGTATACATCACATCTATTAACCTTTCCTAGGGGCTTCCAAACACCCTTTTTCACAATGTAATCTCATTAGCAGAACTCAACTTTATCTTCAATACATGTATCTTTCTTTAATAGTTGTTGGCGCAATGTGTAAACTTTGTCACTTATTACTTCAAATACCTTGTTTTCTTCTTTATGAGCAAAAAGACACCCCAAAACACATCAACAACACAATATCCCCAAAACAAACAAAACAAAACAAACATTGGGGAACCTTACACAATTGTGCTAATTAATTATTGGATGTATTCTTTGACTGTTAACCTATGTTTTAAAGGTTAACATGTCATTGAGATTAAAAATATGTGGAGAAAAGATAAACGCAGTGTTTACATAGGCTTTCTATTATTTTTTTACAGCATTTTATAAAATTCAATGTTATGTACCTGATAATTTTTCAATAGAAATGTCATCTTTTAAAAACAAAATTAACAGTTTGGTTTTTAGGAGTATCTATAGCGTTGTCATAAAGGGGGAAAAGTTCTTTTGATTTAATCGTTTATAATGATGCTGTGAAAATATGCATGATTAAACAATGTAGTTTTTCTTCCCTCTCACATAAAATTAAAGACAATAATGTTTGAACAAAAAGGGCATTGAAAAAAGAAAAAACAAATATCACCAGGGCAAATCTAGTCTCAGAAGAAGACTAATTGTCATCATTGGTATGTCTGAGTAAACATTTGTCACCTTTCTCATTGAAGAAGTGATGCTTCTATCAAAATATTTTTGTTTAAATTTCATTCTACGTTCATTACTTTAGTTGTGATACATGCATAACTAAATATAAGGTTCCAAATCGAATAAAGTCTCTTATTACGAATTCAATAAAGCTACAACAAGATCAGAACGAATCGTTTCCAGTTCCAGCCTCTTCTATATAGTGTGAGACAATTTCAATGAATGAGAGAGAGACATATGGTAATTAATCGGTTAAAGACAGATTGAGACAACAAGAAAAACGAAACATGGAGAACATAGAGATGAAAATGTAAAGAGAGGGATACGAAGTGAAATGTGGGAGGAATGACGAAAGTGGTGTAGAGGGGGAGCACAACTATTGATGTGTTTGATATGAGCATGAATGACTAACCTTCACAAATTACTAAAAATCACATTATGAACTCACAACAGTGCTAAAGCAATACATTCAAATTTGGCGTGGTCCCAAGTCATATCATGACTGTTCGAATTTAAGGATCTTAATGACAAACAAATGACGTGAACAAAAATCATCTTTAAACATAACAGAATATATATACGTATTATGATATTGAAAACTCTTTTTGATATTCCTACGCAAAAGATACAGTGAACAACACAGTAGACTAAAAACGAAAACGCGTACATTTCGAGTATTTAAAGATTCATCATTGAAACATTCACAGAGTAAAGATTTCTACGTACTAAATAAAGACTTCGATTTTCGAGACATGATTAAGGACATATATTCATGTGTATATACATGTATAGTGTTCTCAAAAGGGAAATCCAAATTTTCCCATTATTTACCAGAAAACTGGTTACTATGATGAAGTGTTATTATTCGTGTTATGGTTTCGTTCATCATCTTACATCCACTACCAAACGTGTTACATCATCATACATGAAGAGACAACGAAGGGATGTCAAAAGGTAGTGTGTGCTCAGAAGTAATGAATAATGATATTTAATTTCGTTTTCAGAAAAATACGGGGGAAAAAATAAGGACATAGAGCACAGATAAGTCTATTGCGTTATGTTTCTTTTTTCATCTTTTAACATTTGTATGCAAAATTGAATATGAAAAGATGGGATGAAAAGATCACATTAAATAAGCGAAAGCAGAGTGAGGTTTAGTGAATGGCTATTCGATGTGTCGATGCATAGATCCCACTCTATAGTTGAACTTTTACATTGGTATTTTGAAATTGTTTTAGTTTAACAATCTCATGCTCTGTCATAAAAAATGGGGTATTATAAATAAAAGGATAACGTTTACTTTTGTTATGACGTATGATGTAGCTACTTTTATTTGCTGAGATGTTGGTATAGAAAAGTGGGTTTTCTTTGTTGAAAAACACAAAGTTTGTACACAAACGCACACGAGCCCCTACGCGCGCACACACACACAAGCATACACATGACACACACCAACATATACACACGCCCAGACACACACACACACACACGCACACACATTCTCACATCAGGGCCTTTGTGGGGCACCTGATTGTGGGGTATTTCTGTGCGTTCCAGATATACCTTGTGGTCCCCTACTAGTGGGGTATGTACAACCTGGCGATAACAACCCGGCGGTGTGCTTACGATGTTACCATAAAAAAGTGTGCACGTTTTAGCACACGCTCACAAAGAGTCATTTATGGGGTACCACTTCTAATGCCCCGCAGGGCATAGGACACCGAATATACAGTCATTTGAAAGACTTTACTCTGTGGGGTCCTGACAAAATACCCCACAAAGTAAAAATGCCTCACAAGGGGTATGTGAAGCGCACATAAAACCCCACAAGAATGCTGAGGTGAGAGCCACACACACACACACACACGAACACACACATACACTATTATAATGTGAGAAATCAAAGGAGAGAAATAACTTGTGTTTATTTTTTTTCATTGCTCCTCGTAACTGCCTTCCTTTTGATAATTGCAGGGAGGTGATAGGGAAGGAGTGGAATCGAGCCGCTCTCCTTTGCCCCCCATGCTCCAATCCGTCGAAAAATGATGCGCTAATCTGCAACTGTTGACCAGGTGGAGAGATAAAAGAGCGCATGCAATATCAGGATTTATAATTCCTACATCAGAAAATGGTATCCGAGCAAATGTTCGCTGTTCCTTTCAATGGTTCTGGTTCTGGTTCTGGTGGGCTACTGCATAAACTCCTCAGCTGGGATGTAACATGCAGGCGCAGTCGACTGAGCATAGTATCCTATACTTAATTTCTGAAGTGGGCTCTAGCAATTATTTCGCCCATGTTGAGCTTTTGTAAGGTATCTTTAAAGGTTCCAAGGGTGGGGGTATTTCTAGCATGGGTAGGGAGAAAGTTCCATTCGGGGAATGTCCTGGGATATAGAGAGTGTTTATAACAGTCCTTTACAGCGGATAATTTCTTGAATGATACTGAAGACCTTATTCTTGTAGATACCCCTACTCCAGATGACCTGTTTTGGTAGTGGTCAGTATCAACGGCAATTAAGTTGTGGATGGATTTGTAGAGGAAAGTCAACCTCTGGGCTGCTCTTCTGTGCTCCAATGGTTGCCATTTCAGATAGGAGATCATCTCAGAGACGCTGCTCCGGCGTTCATGACGGTTCAAGACGAATCTTGCAGCACGTCGTTGAACTCCTTCGAGTTGTTTTATGTATTCCTTCTGATAAGGGTCCCAAACTGAGGCACAGTACTCAAGTCGTGGCCTGACGAGAGTTTTATAGGAAACTGCTTTTACTTTGGGAGAGCAGCTAAAGAGGTTTCTCCGAAGTAATCCAAGCATCCGATTTGCCCTTGATATAACATTTTGGATGTGATTTGCCCAGCTGAGTTTACTGTCAAGTTCTACCCCCAAATATGTGTGCTTGAGTACAACTTCCAAAACGGAATCCCCCATTCGATACTGTGTTTCGATTATCTTCTTTTTGTGAGTAACATGCATTGCAAAACATTTTGTTTTGTTGAATTTCATTTGCCAGCGTTGTTCCCAAGCAACCAGACGATTGATGTCTGTCTGTAGATCCAGACTATCTTGGTTGCTCTTTATCTGCCTATACATGATGCAATCGTCGGCAAAAAGTCGGACTTCTGACGTTCATCCGTCAGGTATGTCGTTTATGTACATGAGAAACAGCAAAGGGCCTAATACAGTGCCCAGCGGTACTCCTGATGTGACGTGTATGGAAGATGAGGAGGCACCATCAAGAACAACTTGTTGAGATCTTTTTGTAAGGAAGTTTCTAATCCATATGTGCAAAGATCCTTGGATTCCGGCATGATGAAGTTTTAGGAGGAGTCTCTCATGTGGGACCGTATCGAACGCCTTGCAAAAGTCCATGATAATGATGTCGACTTGGCCTTTGTCCTCTAACATCTTGGCAAGATCATTGACGGTCAAGGCTAGCTGGGTCTCACATGAGTGACCACTACGGAAGCCATGCTGTTTGTCGTTAAGGTAACCGATTTCCTCTAGGTGAGACATTACGCTATGATAAATAATATGTTCCAAAATCTTGCATGGGATCGAGGTCAACGATACAGGACGGTAGTTAGCTGGTTCCGAACGATTACCTTTCTTGTACAGGGGAGTGACATTTGCTCGTAACCAGTCTCTTGGAAGTTCACCAGTAGATATTGATTTCTGGTAAATAATGGTTAAGATAGGTGCAATGCTACTGGAACATTCTTTAAGAATTGTTGGTGTTAACCCATCTGGACCAGACGCCTTCCGTGTATGAAGTCCTCGCAGAAGTTTCTCTACACCCTGAACAGTCTCATGAATTGTTGAATGTGTAATGAGTAGAACAAGCGAACACAATCTTTTTTTAATTTCATCCTTTTTCCAACTGCAAAAATTTAAAAAACACGCGAAAACATGCATTTGCAAGCTTTAAGTTATCGCAGATTGTAAATCATGGATTAAATGATGGGCATTAAAACTTGCGAAAATAAGCGAATTATCCAAAATATTGAGTTTTTGTCAGGATTTTATATTTCTTTTACCAACTCTGGCACAAAAGTTATAGGAAGGGCGGAGTACTAAATTTGATTTTTTTTTTTGATGCACCATTCCTAATACAATGCCCATATCAAGTGTTTAATTTACACTGAAAATTTGCAAGTAATTTAATATTTTGTAATAAATGTGAAGCTGGTGCCTGGCCTCCGAAATTTCCTGCAGTGGAAGAGCGGCTCGGAGCATGGTACTTCAAAGCCAAGTGGAATGTTACACCTTCCATTGTTATGCTTTAGAACTGACGCATGCGTTTGAATAAATGGCAAGAGTTTCCACTCCTTCCCTATCACCTTCCTGATAATTGTGAGGTATTCCAATCTATGCAAGGAACCTTTTCCTTCTTTAGTCACGTTAGTGTTCTGTAAGGATTTAAGCTCAACTCATGAAGCTAATTTTTAATTCTTTCTCCATCACTCTATATTCTGTGCATTCTTCTGAAAGTTGTGGCATTTTCACAACCACGAACCTTTCTTTCTCTCATTTCTTTACAATTTACATTCAAGGGAAAGGAAAGAAAGATAAATTGATTGATCGATAGATACATACATACATAGTTACATACATACACCCCTACATACATAAACGAATTCATGAAAATCATACATACATTACATTGAGAAATGAATGAATGAATGCGTTGATAAATAAATAAATGAATAAATAAGTCGCTGAATTCCCATAAATTCAACATCGGACATGTCCAATCCGTTTTGGTAAACTAGTGAATTGGTCTAAATTTATGCAATTTTCTGGAAAAGCCCGGTCGGAATTGTTACTGTTAATGAGTAGTTATAGTTTAAGTTTCTGTTACATTCCTTATACAATGCCCATATCAAGTGTATAATTTACACTGAAATTTTGCAAGTAATTTAATATTTTGTAATAAATGTGAAGCTGGTGCCTGGCCTCCGAAATTCCCTGCAGTGGAAGAGCGGCTCGGAGCATGGAACTTCAAAGCCAAGTGGAATGTTACACCTTCCATTGTTATGCTTTAGAACTGACGCATGCGTTTGAATAAATGGCAAGAGTTTCCACTCCTTCCCTATCACCTTCCTGATAATTGTGAGGTATTCCAATCTATGCAAGGAACCTTTTCCTTCTTTAGTCACGTTAGTGTTCTGTAAGGATTTAAGCTCAACTCATGAAGCTAATTTTTAATTCTTTCTCCATCACTCTATATTTTGTGCATTCTTCTGAAAGTTATGGCATTTTCACAACCACGAACCTTTCTTTCTCTCATTTCTTTACAATTTACATTCAAGGGAAAGGAAAGAAAGATAAATTGATTGATCGATAGATACATACATACATAGTTACATACATACACCCCTACATACATAAACGAATTCATGAAAATCATACATACATTACATTGAGAAATGAATGAATGAATGCGTTGATAAATAAATAAATGAATAAATAAGTCGCTGAATTCCCGTAAATTCAACATCGGACATGTCCAATCCGTTTTGGTAAACTAGTGAATTGGTCTAAATTTATGCAATTTTCTGGAAAAGCCCGGTCGGAATTGTTACTGTTAATGAGTAGTTATAGTTTAAGTTTCTGTTACATTCCTTATACAATGCCCATATCAAGTGTATAATTTACACTGAAATTTTGCAAGTAATTTAATATTTTGTAATAAATGTGAAGCTGGTGCCTGGCCTCCGAAATTCCCTGCAGTGGAAGAGCGGCTCGGAGCATGGAACTTCAAAGCCAAGTGGAATGTTACACCTTCCATTGTTATGCTTTAGAACTGACGCATGCGTTTGAATAAATGGCAAGAGTTTCCACTCCTTCCCTATCACCTTCCTGATAATTGTGAGGTATTCCAATCTATGCAAGGAACCTTTTCCTTCTTTAGTCACGTTAGTGTTCTGTAAGGATTTAAGCTCAACTCATGAAGCTAATTTTTAATTCTTTCTCCATCACTCTATATTCTGTGCATTCTTCTGAAAGTTATGGCATTTTCACAACCACGAACCTTTCTTTCTCTCATTTCTTTACAATTTACATTCAAGGGAAAGGAAAGAAAGATAAATTGATTGATCGATAGATACATACATACATACATAGTTACATACATACACCCCTACATACATAAACGAATTCATGAAAATCATACATACATTACATTGAGAAATGAATGAATGAATGCGTTGATAAATAAATAAATGAATAAATAAGTCGCTGAATTCCCGTAAATTCAACATCGGACATGTCCAATCCGTTTTGGTAAACTAGTGAATTGGTCTAAATGTTGACTAAGTTTCTGTTACATATAAGTGGTTGTAGTATGAACCATTGATGTGATATCTGTTGGGGACAGTTTACTGGACATCTCGATTCCTGGCTCAATATAATACGTATCACTGCAGCTAGTCCAAGAACTTAGCGAAGATGAACTAAGATCTGATTCACGTCCCTCTTCAGATGCGGATGTTTGCTCCAGTGTGTAGACATGGTAGTTTGATATAGCTTCAATACCATTTCTTACATCAAGTGTTGTGTTGTCTGGTACTGTCGGTACATTTGGTATTTCATATGTGGAATCGCTCAAGGAGTTGGCATTACTACTCGAACTGTCTTGATCAACAACCTTGATATTACGATCAGCAGTTACATTGCTGCCATGGTTGTTGCCCATTAATCTCCTACGATACACGCTCATGAAAATAATTGTCACTAAAACTGCAGTGAGAAAGATGGTGCTTGCAACAACTGCACCTGCTATGGTCACCACGAGTCGTGTTGCCATTTTGTTTGAATCAGGTGTTCTAGATAGTGATGATTTTGATGACGTGGTGTTAGGTGTTATGCTGCCAGAGATATTTTCAGTTTCGAAATAGATTATAAGTGATGCTGTTTGTGTGGTATTACAAGCTGTAACCTTACAGGCAACATCTTTGCCAACGTCTTCAAGAGAAGGGTCGAGTATCCGCAAAGAATATAGTGATTTCCACAACTTCTTTACTATAAACTTCCCGTTCGTTGAATTTACAGATATTCTATTATAAAACCAATGTACTTTTGAATTGCCTCCTGCTTCTGACATCAGACACAGTACAGTTATTTCTGTTGCGACATTTACGTTCCTTGCGTGTACTTGTGCTGTTATATTTAAGATAATTTCACTTCCACATTGGCCTACTGTCATGACTGTCGAAGTCGTAATTGCGTACTCTTTTGGGGAAACCTGTGGTTGATTTATAATGGTAATGTAAGATGAACCCGACGCATTCCCCACCATGTTAGTAGCTGTGCAAGAGACAGTTATGTACGCATGGTCCTCACACGAATCTCCTACTGTTTTGCACATGAGAGACACGTTCGCGTAACCATCAAGTGTATCGCATCCATTGAGTAGGTTATCAGGTAGGCAGGTCCAGCTAAATTCAAATACACTGGGATATCCATCTGTCTTGCAAAGTATGTTAACATGCTCATTTTCATTGAGGATTGCATTTATAGGATACACATGAACACGTGGTAGTTGAAAAACTTTAAATGGTCCTATTGAGCAATTGAGAGTTCTCCCTGGAAAGGCAAGCTTACTGGTAACTTGACATGTGATTGTGTGTAGGTGCATCGCTTGGGTAACATTTAATTGGTACGATAGGTAACGAACACGTCCAACATCCTTTGCCACTGGGGGAAGAGTGACATTGAGATCACCAAGATTCCAATCTAGATCCACTGCTGGTTTAGAACGTGGGATACTGCACCTTACATCGATTATCTCCCCTTTCCTCAAATCTGTTGACTTGTTTGGGCTACACTGAAATTCGCTTCTTTTGGGGAAAAAGTGTATCGTAAGGGTAGCCCTTCTTGTTGTAAAACACCTTCCATTCTGTCGTTCACTTTCAGATATCAATTCTTTCACATTGCAAGTAATGAAATAATCTGTTCTTCCTGTTGCATGGACAGTAATTATTGTCGATATTACTCCACTTATATTACTATGATACAGCTGATTCCGATCTCCATTTTCTGGATCAACATGCCAAAACAACTGGTAAATATATGCAGAATTGCTACGTATGGAACACGTAAAGTTTACCCTACTACCTTCATACGACGTGACATCAGCTGGCTCAATGATAAATTTGTTAGAATACTGTTGACATGGATGAAAGGCAAAAATTTGCCTTACAAACACGAAAATACACAGTGATTTTATGAAAGAAGTCATAATGACGGCGGAAGTTTACAGTGACTGAAAATTTGAACTCCAATGCAGCGTATTCATAAAGTGGATATCAATTGAGCCCTCTCCTTCTGTTCGTTTTCTAGGAATGAGAGGTAATGTAGGTAGTTTTCACTTTGGCTTAGCCACGACGGCGTAACATATTGGATATTGCATGACAAAGAAACGAAGCTGAGCATGCGTTAAAGAGAGTACCAGTTATTAATTGGTGACGAGTAGCTTCACGTTTCGGTCTCATATGAAAGTGATTCCCACTTGACATATAATGTGCTTGGTTGATACGACCTTAGATTCTCCGCAACTGTAAGAGAAATTAACCCATGGACTAGGCCTACTGGAATATTTCACCTTGTTACCATATAGCATCAGCAGGTTGCGTGTTGGACTCTCTTGAGAGTCTAGTGACGGTTGGACCGTGAATCTCAAGTACGGATGGAATTTTTATTCCATTTCACTTAACGGTCCTAGGCGGCATTTTGTCGGCAGTAGGCTCGTACAAAATAAGGACTTTCATAGTAAGGGCTTGATGAGAAAGCAATAGCCCAGGTAAATAGGGTTGAATTGCCAAGATATGTGGATGATCACATTAGCAACGCGGAGGGGCTTCCCCGGCCGTGTCAGAAACATTGGACTTAAATGGGTTTAGGCAAAATTTTAAAGTTAATGAGTATTCACTCTAAAAAGATATGGGTCTAACTATGTTAACAATCCACCTATTCAAATTCCTCTAATCAGTTGACATTTTTATATCATTGATTTTATTTTGTAGTAGTCTGTTGTTTTATCAGGATTTTTACTATGAACAATTGTAATTAATGTTGTTGACCACAGATCCAACATACACTGTCGCTCATATAGTTGGAATATTTTAATTTTACCCCAATTTATGAAATTATTTTAACAATGATTTATTCCTAATGGATCTAGATAATGGTATACATTCTCAGATTTTACAAGATCTGCTTATCGGGTTTCGCGCCTTTTCCTTGTAATACAAGTTCTTTAATTATATTTATGTTCCTACGTATAAATTGTATTGTTTGAACAGATGTCAAATATGTTGTCAAATTGAATGGAAGAAAATAAATGTTCATTTGAATTGAATCGAATAATAATTTGCCAGTGTGTGTTTTGCGTGACTGCTAAAGCATGTGTATGTTACTATGTTCATCAACTAGGGGACCTGTGCCCTTAAGTCATAAATGACAGTAATGAGGATTTTAAAAATCTTGTGTGTGCCAATGCACATTTTTTTTTTGTTCCGTAATTTGAAAATTTGACCGATCGACATTCCGTTCTGTTGGTGGGGGGGGGGGGGGGGGGTTAAGGTCACCTTTTTGGGGTTACTCTTTAGCATTTTTTTTATTTTTTTTTTATTAAAAACAAAATGAGGGGGGTTTCCTCAAGAACACACACACACACAAACTAATTTGAGGGGGGGGGGGGGGGTTAAGTTCACCTTTTTGGGGTTACCCTTTAGCACATTTATTTTTTATTTTTTATTAAAAACAAAATGAGGGGTGGTTTCCTCCAAAACACACACACACACAAACAAATTTGAGGGGGGGGGGGGTTAAGTTCACCTTTTTGGGGTTACCCTTTAGCACATTTATTTTTTATTTTTTATTAAAAACAAAATGAGGGGGGGTTTCCTCCAAAACACACACACACACAAACAAATTTGAGGGGGGGGTTCGACTCCAACCCCCCCCCCCCCGTACGCGCCTGACTTCACAATTGATCTATAGCGAGATGCGGTATGTCATTGATAATAATCAAACAATGAATACAAAGAAATACTAGAATGTTCCATGGTCTGTAAAATGATCATTTTATTTTGAACCTTGTACAGGTTTCAAAAAGTGTCACACAACCTATTTAAATTCTCAGGGCGCTAGAAAATACATGGAAAATATAGACATGATACAGAATTAATTGATGAAACGACTAATAATGCTGTCAAAACCCTCAGATGTAGAGGTATTTTAACATACAGGACGTATTGTTCTACTTTTTGTTTTCTTTATACAAAACATGAAGACTTAAATCCATTCATGACTGATTATTTAAGACGTATAACATATATCACACATGGGAATCAACCATACTATACTATATTCAAAATCATTCTTCTTCGAATATTACATTGTTTGGTTTACTAATGAACGTTTCATTCCAAAACGCGCTGAATTTCTGTTGTGATGAGATATTTATACAGTAAGCTTGCGGGTGCACCATCTGAGAGAGAGGGAGGATTGAGGAGTCCTGAAAAGGACTCTCGGTAATCTTTCTTGCACCCGCAAGCCTACTGTATATCTACATCACAATGCAAGCCGATACGTACAAGCAGCATTTGATGAGATATTTGTTATCCTATAATAATAAACAGCGGGCCTTACGATACGTATTCATGTTTTTTTAATTTTTATTTTCATGTCGTTGGAGTAGATTAGAAAGACGGCCAAAATATAATCTTCACATTGCATTTCTTGATTAGATAGAGAATATTTAGTTTAGATTAGTTTAGAACGAAAACCTCTGTATTATTTGTTTTATAAAATGGGTCTACTATGAAATCCTATCACTTTAAACCTGCAATATTCATAACAAAAAACGTGTGCACACAGATGATTGAGGCAGCAGTGGCCTTGTAAACAGACTGTGCAGTGCATGGTGCGACTTCTCGTAAACATGCATTGAATTACACGCGGGCGTGCATTATGACTTTTTGTTGAACCTTTTTTGCATGGTTGTTATCACTAAAATGCACTCCCCGTGGATATGGTCAAAATTAGTGGACGCACACGTCATCCATTTTGACGCCTTCTTTTGGCTTCATTCTTGAACCCATTACATAAACATGCATAACACATCCAACAAGGAAATACAAATATCACCAAAAGCACAGAAAAGGGCGATATTCATATATTTATCATGGTACTATTCAAAAGCATTTACTATTAATCAAAGCTCCTTTCAAGATTAGGTAGCAAGAGGGGAAAAAGGGTATGTGTACTTTTTTAATTTCTAAATTGCATTGTGTTAAGGCTCAAATAAAGTTCCAGATCAACTCTGTATGTGCCATTTAGTTTACTCATTTAATTTATTGATTCATTTCAACATGTATGGTATGGAACACCCTGATCAGCACGAATGTAGTTCTTAATTTTGTATAGGACTCTACTCACATGAAATGAAAAGCAAAACAAAAAATAGAGAACTATCATAGATTTATGAAATAAATAAATACAAAAACAATAAACACTATAACAATAGCAAATCCGAAAAAACACAAATAAATATCACATGAACAAACAAATATAATATATACATATATAAACCTACACATACAAATCATTTGAATCGACGAAGGGGTACGTACACAAATCAAGGGTCATTTTCTAAATCATTCCTATAATCATCCAATCCCGCTAGTAATAACGGTGAGCTATTGAATAATCAAAATCCTCCTTTAACGATACTATGTCCTTTTGCAATCAACATCAAATTATGTAGAACTTTGCCGGAACTATGAATATGTCATATATGTCCTATCTGTGAAATTCAAACGTTAGCAGTGTCCTAGTATTCAAATTATGCAAGGAAACCCGTTTACTCTCTAGACTTCCCTGTCATACACTATTGAGTGAGTGACTTACTGACATTTTTTCTTTTTTTGGTAATAACATACATAACATGAGCTGTAACAGGTATATGAGCATTTGTGTACACCACTAACCCACTACTTGTAATGGCCGAAATAAAACTGATTGAATCTTTGTGCAGCACAAAAGGTACGACCATTCGGTACAAGGGTCTGAAAATCAGATTATCACTTAGGTGATTGCAATCACTTATTTCGATTCGACACCCAATGGTCGTTATTTTCCCATAAAAAGCCATTTTCAAATCCTTTCATTTTGAGGGAAGTTCTAAACAAGTATTGTCTTCCAATGCCGTTGACATTTAACCTTTTTCATTTGATATTAACTGCAATTGGAACATAGTACCTTTAAACCGGAGTTTCAATATCATGGTCTTGGCTCGCGTTTGAGTTTTCATCACAAGGACTAGGGTTTTCATCACAAGGAACAGGGGTTTCATCGCAATGAACATTTCTAAAACCCTTTGTTCTCCGGGTCATATACATGTACACGATTACTATGAAAGCTAAAATGACGACGATCAGAAAAAGGATGACAAACACTAAGACCCAAATGACTATAATGCTGTAGGCTAGGTGCTTCGTTGGTTTTACTTGTATTGGATGTAAAGTGGTTCCAGTTTTATTACTGGCCATCATTGTGATTTTTGATAAAAATATGGAACTTTGAGTAAATTTGGTACAAGAGCAAAGATCTTTTGGTCCTAAAATTATTCTATTGTAGACAGGATCAATTACAGTGTCACTGCATTCACACATAGGTTTAGGTTGCCTGTATGTAGCACTACAGCAATATACAATATTTGAGTTCTTGATTAGGCCAAAAAAAATAAATTGTTTGGTTGTCCTCGATTGCTTTTCTGGAGTAGGGGCGGGCGGGCGGATTTTTTTTTTTTTTTTTTTTTTTTTTTTTTTTTTTTTTAACTTCATTTTTTTTTTCCCCTTTTTTTTCCCTTTTTTTTTTTAAATAAATATTTTTGTTTCCATTAAAAAAAAAAAAATTGGGATTGTCAAGCATTTAAACAAACAAAGTCTATAAAACACTTTAATATGGTAAAAGACTAGTTTAATGTACAATGAATATCAAGACCAACACAGAAAGTTTTTGGGCTTTGAAATACAGCACCTTTTAAATCTCCATTGTACTACTTATAGCTACTTGCGCCCTCTATGTAGCAAACAATGCCTTATCGGTGACCATTGGTCCCCCATGATCCTATTTATCTTATATTAACTGAGAGCTGATTTGATGAGATAACCACCTGTCCAGTGACCTTGCAGGGTGGTCTAATCCCTCCTGTAAACTAGTACAGATGGGCTTTTAAATGAGTTTAAGAATGCTCAGAACCTGATTTGAATGAACGGCATTTTGACATAGAAAAATAAAAATGGCAAGTTTAATAAATACCTAATAACGTACTGAAAAGACAAAACTTGCAACGGGACGCATTTTGATCCTTGCAAATGCATAAAATGGTATGTTTGGCATTTAAGATTGCTCCCCCAAAAAAATTCAATTAAAAAAAAAAAAATAAAAAAAAAAAAAAATAATGAATTTAAAATAATTAAAAAATTCAATTAAAAAAAATAATAATATTTAAAAAAAAAAAAAAAATATGAGCGGCCCGAAAATGACGAGCGGGCGGTCGAGGACAACCAAATGATTTTTTTTTTTTGGCCTTAGTAATGTCTGCTTCAAAAACGTATTTGTTTCAATGGGCCTGGTTAAAGAAGGCATCCTGTCAACATTTTGATAGCAATCGATCTTTCCAGACATGCTCCCAACTGAGGCGCCGCATTGTAGCGACACCCAGCCCCCAGATTGGTATGACCCATCTAATGCACATGATGCTTTACCTGGGGGATAATCTACGTGGACCCCGATTTGCATTTGACCCTGAATTTTCTTAATGTCTGCGTATACGAAACATGTGTATGTCCCTGCGTCATCTTTCTGTAAATTTGAAATTGTCAATATGAGTGAACAATTGTTGTTTTCGTTAACAATTTCAATCGAGAATCTATGTTCCTGATATGGGGGTAGCAAAAGACTTCCCCCATATGTGGAATGATAAAATGGAGCTCTGTTTTCAACGTGTAAGACTAAGTCATAAATGTCACAAGAGTACGTATAATTGAGATGAGCCTCCTCCCCCTCTATTAGATCCAAAAATTGAGGATCACCTATAGAATATGGTAGTGATGTAACAAAACTTAAGATATATATGAAATGACAAATTCTACGACAGATAATACATATACAACATTTCGGGTTTAGGTATTTGGTTTGTGGCATTTTGAAAATAAACAACTTTGCAAAAAAGTATAGCATGTTGTTATACAAAAAACTATATTAAAGATTGCATTTAAACCGGTTACACACAGTTTCCATGCCGTGGTCAAATTAAGGGAGTTACCTTCTTATACTTGATAAAGTTTTCCTGTGAGGAACGACTTTTAATTCTCTGGCTTCAAGCAGTGTGCAGAAAAAAGTATTTCTGGCATACAATGTGTAAAGTAAAAAAAGTAATACGGGCTGCTCAAAGTCAATTCGATCATGAAAATGCATCGTTTTTTGTTTTTTTCCATCAGAGGTAAAGCAATAGAATCACATGTTTTCTGCAAAGTTGATTGTCTTCTCAGTGAAAAAGAAACGTGTTATTCATCTTCATTTAATAGACAAGATGGGTAACGAGTTCGCGTGATGCTGTTGTCCCGCAGATGTATTTGGCGTTCAACTTCCAATGCTTTTCCACAAGTGTGTGATTTCAACTGCAATAGCAAAGTGTCATGATTTCAGGTTAATACTGAATATTGCTATTTCCTTGTCGAGTGCAGATAGTACTGTCTTGAAATAAAACTCTTATTGCAGGACTCCACTCTAACATGGATTAATAACATTTGCATTTACAACTGCTCCGATCCCAGACCACCATCAAAGATTACAAAACTGTAGAGATTGCCCGTCCTTGTTTTGTTGCTCGTGAATTTATAGTCCTTTCATGAGGATTTTCATCGACGATTTGTTCCTCAGCTGTGAATGTTTGAAACAAAACAAGTGAAAATAGCTACCAAGTGATATATAATGAAAGCCTAAAATGTAAATATACAGATAAATATCCATACATATATATATTATCCAATATTTAGTCTACGTGTTGACATGATAAGATGATGACGCAAAACGTGAACGAGAGAAATCTGATGCTTTGTCACCCAACAGTTCTTTAATTTAGGTCATACAATTTCGACATTACTTATTACGTCTTTATCAAGTGGTCACTTATATGACTATAGCTGAAATGTCTACCAAAATTATATATTACCTTCATCATGTGAGGAACATCTTAAACAGCGGAATGTAGCAGTGCTCTAAATATGTCCCAAGTTTCTTATTCGATTGTTTTCCCCTCCTGAATGCCGAGCGAACCGGAAGGCAAATCTTTGCTGTAAGTGTAAAGGGGAGAAAGACCAAATGGACTTTATCATTACGTTAGTGCGATGTTTACTTTGCACAAGCAAAAATGAAGAATAATGAACGTCATATGTTTAGGAGATTCGTTTTCATTTACATGGTTGAGGTCTTTAGATTAGACTAAACACTATAACTCGTGTACATGTCGTAGCAGCAGTGGCGTAATGAGCGATAGGGTGGCCCAATCTTTGCGAGGGAGCGTAGCGACCGAGCGGGGGGAGGGTGAAGGAGGGGGATGCCCCCCCTTCCCATGGTAGAGAGCTTTTTCATTTTTCGACTTGAAATTTTGCAATCTGGGGCATACCTAAGAAGGAACGTTTGACTTGACGACATGTTTTAAATGGGCAAGCTTGTAACGATTCAACCGACCGATAATTTTTTTTCTTCATGAACTTGAAAACATAATAATGAAAATATGCACCCCAAAATAACCTTCGCAAAATAGGACAAGTCGCCTGCACTGCGAATATAATGTTTAGGCCTTCACTTTGCAGAAATTTATCTTAGGTACAGGGACGAGAGAAACTTTATCATTATTTTATCCTTCAATTTTTTGTTTTCCATTGATTGGTCAGACGTTCTTCATGTGATCATTCATAATTATTCTAAAACAGAAATTCCTTTCTGAGGAGAAAATAGGTGCGACTTACTTTTTTATAGTAATTATTTATTTATCATTTATTTAATATTATTATTAATGTATATTCATACTAATTCATATACACGCGTTCGTTCTGATTCGCTTATAAACACCTGACATACGGTTTATTTAGTCGTATTTCTTAACCCTTACTGTACTGGGCTATTTTGAGCACCTCGTGACTGGGGGGGGGGGGGGGGGGGGGGGGGGGCCTGGGAGGCCCCCCCCCCTATGATCTCGGCCGTCGAAAGTCCGATGAACGCGAAAATGTGCATGTTTGTAGATATTTACGTAAGGAACAAGATGGTATAATTTTTTTTTCCTAATATGCACATTTTTGTCATTATATAGCCTAATTAATTATGCAAAATGCTAATTTTATGAATTTTACAGAAAACTCTTCATATTTCTCCAATCTTGTGAAGAATGTTAAAAAAGTACACAGTATTTGCAGTGAGGTGAAGCACATCTTCAATAATACTGCAGTGCACAGCCCAGTCAGGTGCAGATTTCGCGTTTCTGAAATCCTTTTGATGAGGTCATATGGCGAGATGAATTGAGAATAGACCGATCCCTTCGACCTTAAAAGGAAGAATTTATTGGCAACGTTTTAATTTTTCCTGCAACGATATCATTGTACAGATAGTTTAAGAGATTACATTTATGAAACTGATGATTCTGTGACATGCACACAAACGGTTTCGCTCAATTATTGCATGGACAAACAACACACATTCGCAAAGGCTCACGACCACTATGCACAACAAATAGTTATTTCACATTTATTTGTTTAAATATATTTATATATCTTCATAATTATTGTATTCATGAAATGGTGTAACTTTGCTTTTTATGTTATAAAGACATACAACAACTGCTAAATTCTTACACAGAATATCGGGGGAGGGGGGGGGGGCTGCCCTTATTAGTACATACCAGATTGTAATAGTTAATTCCCTATTTGTATTAAAGGGATTGGGTAACTTTGTCCCAGATTCTGAGACAAAATCCTGGATTTAGCTCATGTTGCAATGATAACTATACACCTTTGGGTCAGTCAGGAACCCCACGACGTTTACAAGCCGATCGCCTGTCCGATTATCAAGATATTTATGATCGGAAATCGAAATTTAAAAAATAGTTTTCCTAACGGTTTGTATAGCACTACAGTCTATTGGGTAAAATGAATATGGTTAAACCGGTCACTCAAAGTTTTTGTTTTTGTTTTTGGAGACACTTCATAATTATTTTGAAGCGCAATTCTTTTAGGCTACAATATTACACCATTTCACAGACACTGCTAACACGTAGGGCCATGCGTCTCAAATTTAACATTGTTAAACGATGCCTTTAAGTATGTGAAAATCGCCCCTATTTTATCTTCCTATCCCTCCACTTGTTAGTCAAATGATAACCTCTCTTTTGCGAACAACATTTTATTTCCCCTTTCGGGTGGGAAAGTTTTAATTTTTTCCCTTTTCTGGTTCATGAACAAAGGGCGGTGGAATTGATACTTCGGTCATATGATGCTTCAAAGGGCTAAAGTCCACGAGACCGACATGTAGGTATTCAAGTTTTAAAAAAATCCCAGTATGGATATAGTTACTTTTGTTTAAAGAAAACTAATATTCACTCTTAATCTTGGAAAAAAAAAGACATATTCACACAAAAAAAGGGTTCTCGGGGAAAATGATAAATGAGAGGAAGCTAACATGTCAGCGTTTATAGCGAATGTGATAAACGAAGCCATGATCAATTGTGAATTCTTTCACTTTCGTATTAGTGAGGGGGAGCAACGGGATGGGAGGGGCTTACGCTCTTATTATGACGATGGGATCGCATCTATGGACAGGTACCTTTGGGTTGAAAAGTATACTGTCATTTATAAAAGGCTATTAAACTGCTTCCTGAAATATATAATCATGAACATATTCCTTTTTCATCATTGAAACTACATATTCCTTCCAAAGACAGAAGGTTAAACATTTGCTTGTTTTCACACATACAGCTTGTAAACTCAAGACTGAAGTAACCAAGCTGCTGAAGGGGAAAAGACAGACCCATTTTGTTTCATCACTGACGTGACAATGGGTACACCACAACAGAATATGATAAAGCAGTGTGTATGTGTATTAAGCGTACTACTCATTGCATCTTCAAAGTCAACTGCCACATGCAGATCATCAGGAGCTGGATTTTTTATTACCCATCCAACAGATCAAACTTTAAAGGAGGGCCAAAATGCCACGTTTCTTTGTGCTGTCAGAGACCTTGACTTTGACAACTTTGAACTGACATGGAATGTCCATCCCGATAAGTATGACAGGGATACATTCACTGCACTTGTAAGGGATCGATTTGAAATTACGTCAAGAACAACGGTTTACAGGGTTGGAAAAACAGTGCAAACTTTTCAATGTATCTTACCATTTTCCAACGAAAATTCTGAACAATGTTTCCATTCACGTGTAGCAAAAACGAATGTACAGTTTTTCCCGAAATATGGGCAATTGTCATGTGGGCCTCGGTTAACTGACGGATTTCACGAAGGGGAAATAATTTCTTTGCGATGTGCATCACCTCGAGGTAACCCGCCTGTGGATCTACGCTGGACATATGATAATAATAGGGATATTGCCTTTTCAGTTCCACATGAGAATGGGCTCCTCAGAACAATTGAAGTAAATATTGCCATAACTCGAGATTTACACCTCAAAAAGATTTTATGTCAAGCAACAAGTGCTGTAGCGTTTCCAGATGAAGTACTGTAGCGTGGGGCCTATTTTAGTGCTGCAAGTGCCACAAGTTTTTATTTACCCAGCCCTTGCTACTATTGAAGCGTCGACGGCACGATCCATACGTTTCGAATGCATTGCAAGAGGTTTTCCTGCGAACTTCACCTACTGGTAGTCATGCATCTCGGAGGAAACATCCCACCAGTGTGAAAGCTCTGCAAATATTTTAGAATTACATATTGCGTCAAATGAGAGGACAAGTCGTACTCTAAGAAAAGTAAATATTACTTGCAATGTTCTAAATTCTGTTGGATTTCAACAAATAGTTCAAAATTAATCATTCATCCAGTTGGTCATTATAATGAGACCTGTGATAAAACAGAAAACGATGGCAAACAGTTTCTTCATCTCGATTTAAAAGCGAGTAAAGCGTTTGATCATTCATTGGAATGTTCTTGTTTCTTGATTGTTCCGGTAGACAACGTTGATGTTAAATTCAAGTTGTACCTAGGGGGAACTCTTCTAACATCTATTAGAAAGAATATCACTGTGGCATCATTACCTTTATTCGGTATAAATTTTAATTACAACGCGACTACCTCTGACGAGGGAAGAGTTGTATTTTGTAAGGTTGAGGGGTTAGTAGGGATGAACTATATAACCTGGGGTATATGTTCTGTGGTGGCTCCAAACGGAGAAACTAAGATTCAGTCGCAGGTCTCAGAAGGATTGTCCGATCATCCAAATACATTTCATCCTCAAACGTTTGTTAACCGGGTCTATGTTTTAAATGACAATATGAAATTTAACCAGGAAAATGCGACAGACCTTTCAACATATTCATTAAATGTTGGTCTATATACAAAGTTACCAGATGTAACACTGACAAGAGACACTAATGATACAGTAAGCACAGAAATAACTCACTTATCAACAGATAAAGACACAACAGAATTTATACTAGAATATACTGATGTTCTGGTATTCGGCGCTGTAGTCACAGTCATCGTAATATTTTTGGTTGCAGCATTCATAACTTTGAGCCATAGCCTGAATAAACAGAGATATATCACGGCTATTGAAGCGACTGAAGTATCTGCGGATGTCACTGAGGATACTAATGACTGTGCAGGCATAGACCCATTTTATGAGATGCCCAATGTTCAATGTGATTCTACGACTGAGGAAATAGCCCTCCAAGACTATAATAGTTCATCGAGTGATCCTTTAGATAGCATATACTCTGATGGCTATACTTCTCAGTTAACAAGCAGTAGCCCTTCGGACACATCGAGTTCTTGTGGACAGTGGAATTAATTTTCTCCCACAAAAAATGAATGTACCCGAAATATCGGTTCATTAAGAAGTAATGAGGCTTTCTTCTATAAGGTCAAAAGTATGAGAAGACTGAATTTCATATAACAGATGAATTACCGAGAAAAACATCTTGCTTCATTTAGGCCTATCCCCATCGCAAATCCATTGAGAAGGTAAACTAGTAAAAAGAAGCTTGATGACTTTCCACTTTACATGTTCTTTTCAGCATGTTCAGACAATTGATACCGTGTGATGCGCTCTGAGCAGGACTTTGAAATTTAATTGACTTTAGATTTAAACACTTACTTCATATTACTTGACATCTGTATTCATAAACTTAGATGAATGATGACAAATGGCAAGTGGCTGTCGAGAGTTACACGACTGTGCCTCAAAGTATCGACCCACACGCAGGTAACAATATTATGATTCATGTTGCTATACACCTAGCACATTTTCACTATTCAGTAATAAAAGGAACAACAGAACACGTTACATTAAAAATAAGGAACATATTTTTAGATTTCCCAAAGCCAATCCTCTACATCTCTGTCTATATCATATATAACGTCACATGATATAACATATAGAGTGGGCACGAGGCCTGGGGCTAGTTTCCGGGCGGGACTTGAAAGATGAACCAAAACGCCAAAACGGAAAAAGGTAATAAATAGAAAATAAATATTGCAAAAGGAGAGACGTGGAAGTCGAAAATAAGCTCCTTATTTGTCGGTCGGTCTCATGATATACCCTAAAGTTGAAAGAAGGCCCTATAGAGAAAAAGTGTAGGTGTCGTGGGCTGTCGGTCTAGCGAACCCTTTTATATATTTTTTAGAAGGCACATTAGACCATTAATTTCTCGCAGGCCGTCGGTCTTGCGTTGTGTAGCCTCGATAGGTCATCAAGGGTCACGGGGGGGGGGGAGGCTGGCAGTAGAAGTAACGATACGAGTAGAAAAGGGGTTACGCATTCTCTTTTAGAACGTTATGAAAAGTTAATTTGAAATTTGTTCATTTTGATGCATTGTTACAATTATTATAAACCCTCTCGCAATGATAAGCATTATGTGTTAGGCCGACTTTTAAAAATAATAAATTAGGAAGAAAATGGGGACATATATCGCCCAAGTAGACCGATTTCTAGCACCATTCTTAATTTATCATAATCATGCATTGAACAATAATAATAGAGTAATAGAAACGTTACTCATAAAGAGCTTACCACCGAGGTCTCTAAGCGCAATTTAAACATGTAACTTACGGTTGAATAAGAGAGAATGAACATGTTGAAACACGTTCAATCAAGACGAAATAAGGGCCAAATTACTTCCTTCACTCGCCTCGTTGACGCGCCTATAGCTATGAATTTATTGTGCTGTTATTGACACGGTTAAGAGATATATCACCATTAAATTAAAATCATAATTTGCTAATAAATCAAAGAACGTCCGGGGCCTCGGTCCCTCAGGCCCTCCCCCCCCCCCCCCCCCCCCCCCACCTCCACTAGACTTCGGAATTAGTAGCCCTTCCCTCACCGTTATGTCAACAAGTGCCTTCATCCGAATCCTTTCATTACCACTGGTGTGTCCACACTCTGGAAACTTTGATCGTTATCTATTAAGTGCATTTACTTAGTGCTATGTGTATATCCATATAAATGCAAGCCAATGTACACGATGTCATACTCAACAAACCCGTAGTGATTCAATGAGTTTAGCAAACAATATATGTGCATGTGACTCTCCTTATATTACCTCTTATACATGCTTTGTATTTCTTTTATTTGGTCACATTATTCAACACAGCTAGGATCAGAATGGTTGTGTGCTTGTGTTTTTCATTTCGCTAGTTAGTTTTACCTTCGAATGCATGCTTATGTACAGTAAGTATTATTTTAAATGTTATTCTACATTTCTATAATAAATGTGTCATTTTACTTGCTTGAATATGATGTAAATAGAGGTGTTGATAAACATATTTAACACATTATTCCTAATCACGCTAATGGCTGTATGATGATGTTCTCATCATCCCCAAACTATGTTCATTCATACCACACATATTAAGTTCAAATAGAAGCTTATAGTTTTCGGCGAGGACACATTTGGCACATAAAGGTATCTGCCATTCATTTGTGTATTTTATAGTTTCTTCATTGTGGTCATTGAGATTACCGGAACTTGTCATTGACTATATTTTGGCCTCTTTATTCGTAGGTTGGACAGGTGGGATGGTCTAAGTTTTATCTTCATTCCATATGGATATCACAAAGGCGTAAGGATCGATATTTAGTGGTAAGTGAAAGAGTTGAGCTAAGCTCGAGTAACTGATTGATAATATGGTATTAATGACTGCTTTGAGAGAAATAGTTGTTTTTATACGCTCAAGGGAAGGTTAGAATTGTGCTATTGACCGAGGCGTGCCGAGGGCAATAGCCCAATTGTAACCTTCCCGAGAGCGTATAAAAACAACTATTTCTCGAATATTAAAGCAGTCATTAATACTTTTATATGCCGAAAACAAAAGAGTCAACTAATGACACCACCTTATCTGCACGGTTGTTTTTATGAGTGTATCTTTGAGAGTAGACTAGATCTAGATTCTAGTCTAAGCAAGATATTTTTTACAATTTTGGGGGTGGGCCGGCCCTGTGGGGAATATGGAGAAGAACCTGCGCTTTCATATGACACCTCACTTATTGAGTATCACCTTCAGGATCACAACAGATTATAAAGGTTTGAATCTCGATTTGAAAAAAAAACTTGACCTTTTTTGCATGGTCGCGGAATGCACGTAGACTGCATAGAGAATGCATTGCGTACAATCTCTATGGGAATAATTTTAACACACAACATTGGGTGCGCTGACAACTAGATCTATTTTCGTCTAGAGTCTATACGTCTATGCTTTTTCATCAACTAAACGAACATGTTTATGGATAATTTCACGTACCCTTTTTGTTGTTCTTTCTGTCAGCGAGTCTTGCATTTGATAAGTTGAAATCTTGGGAGAGATTCTTGAGCCATTTTTGTCTTGTTTGGAATTGTCTTGTCTTGTATGAAAATACCGACCAATTTTTCGCACACGTACGGTATCCTCGATCGCTCAAACCATTTTTTAACATGTAAACCTATGGGGTAACCATGGAGACTGACCTATTTTCCCAATAACCATGGTTATTGGAAAAATAGGTCTGTTTTAACCATGGTTACTGCGAATTTTCGGGAACAGTTAAAGTTTATGAATGCAATTTCGACCAATCAGATTGCTGGATTACTTAAGTGAGGTATATAATGATTTATAAATCATACACGCTATTATTTATATCACCGTTGTGAGCTACACGTACCCTACTGAAACTCTATTCAGGAAAAGGCGCGTATAATTTGATAAATTCAAAGCGTCACAAGGTTTTTTGGAATATCTAATAGGCCTAGAACATATGAAAAGAAAGATCACGTTTTCCTTTTACATTCTCTTAAAGTATATGATCATCCGACATTTTCCAAGGTTTAATGCCATTACACTAACGCGACAGGGTTTGCTTGGTATGCTGACAGAATCATATTACAATGAATCGAACCCTTACGAAATTTCAAATATACACCAGAAGACCCGTGTTCTATTATGTAAGGAAACTAGCAAAATACTTTACAGAAGGACAGTTTGTTAATAAACATCTATCAGCGAGTCAACTTCATAGATTTGAAGTAAATGCATGGCATTCAGAATCCCCAAGTTACACATTTATACATTTGACAATTAGTAGAGTCAATAGAACTGACGGGGGAACATACTATTGTCAATTCGGTTTACCTAGGAGAATGCAGGCAGTAGCTCTGAATGTGCATTTTCCACCCGGTAAAGTTGAATGTCGTGTTTACCCTACGAATGAGAGTAAGTGGGAAATGTTGAAATGTTCAGCCACAGGAGGAAGTCCTCGTGGCAGAATCGTTTGTTTAGATTCTCAGAATGTTGCAATACCTGCAAGGGGAGATATTGGGGAAAATGATACTCATATTATACAAGAGATTTGGATAAGGCCAAACGCTTCTGCATACTGCTGCGCCAAAAACCACGCAAGTCCTTTGTCACATGAATGCCATGAATTTATATTACAAAGGGAAAACTTGTACGGAATGAATGAAAAAATTACTTCAAAGTCAGCACTTACTAAAACAAGTATCTATTCTTCAGTGACAACATCGAGCGATCCGAAAGGTGAAAATGTAACCACATCTGCTCAAACTCTTTGGATCTATATTTCTCTTGTAGCCATAGCAATAGTATTTATAGGGCTAGTAACAGCAATTTGTTTGTGTTTTGTGTATAGAAAGCATATTAAAACATTCTTAAAACCGAGTGAAGATGTTGAATTAAAGAGGAAGGAGCAAGCGCCATTTATAGATTCAAAATCTGAAAATACACCTACTGATTCTTCTCCTGGACGAGAGCCACCGTCTACAGACTTTGATAAGGAATTTTAAGCAAGTTTTTTAAAACAAAAATTGATGTCATGAGAACTATAAACAAATGGATAATAAAGAAATCTATTAAATCTGTTTAATATTCAGGAGTGTAAATACGTTGATCGTTTGGCGATTCAATTGCTTCAATTTCTTGTAATTTTGTAATGTTTGATATACATCGATGTTTAATTTATCATGATAGTAACAAGCTAATCTACTCGGGCGCCAATGCGTCAATGTTATTGAGGATATCTGTGATTTAAAACGTATCCTCAATGTGGATTTCATTTTACTTAGCCCACATCCTGCCGTGTGTTTCTGTATCGATGAGATACTCTCATGATTTATAGCAATGCCAAAAAAATGCGTTCATAACACCTCCTCATTATTACCCTAATTCTCTCTCTCTCCATAAAACCTACAAGATGTATTTTATTTTGTTAAAGACAGTTATGGGAGACAACTCCTCATATCTGGACCATGGTGTCTTATTGATCTATGTACAATTAGTAATTTCGGGTTGACAAGATAAAAGTTAGAGGAAGTTTGTTGTTTTCACTGAAATCAGTGGATCACCAGTGTCCTGGCCCCTAGGTCCAAATGTTTTGGAAGCGAATGGTTGTGTATTTTCATTCCTGGTGTTTTGAAGCTGTTCAGACAAAACGATTTTGCTAAAATTACAACTACTACGTTTTCATTTCCCTAATGTGAAATAGTTCCATTGTCATGACCATTACGAAGAGATTCTATATTTAAGATACTAGAAATTTTGTAACATACCCTTGTTATTTTTCACTGAATAAAGCCACAAAATTTAAGTTTTAGTATATCTGCAAATGATGGATTAACAATCAAATAAAATGTAATAGAAAAGAGATCGAATAATTTGGGATTGTTTTTCTTTATTTATAAATCAGAAAGTACTATGTAGATTTCATGTCAGTTATGTTACCCAAAACTGTTTATTTTCATATGGAATACAGAAGGAAAAAATAAAATCAAGTCACACAAAGATCAAAAGCAAATCAAACAGTAGAAGTAAGATGGGTTTAAATAAACCATTTATGACATTAAGGCACACGTTTCCTGTAAGGGTATTTGACGTTTTCTTTGTCTCTGTATATTTTATCCAACAATTTGTGGTTTCACATTAATACTTAGTTTTTTTTTCTATTCTGGTAATGTTGTTATGAGCAGTACATTATGTTTAACAGAATGACATTGCAATGAATTATCTACAAATCAATTAACTATGAATAATTTAAAAAAATAGTGTTATAAAAGATGATTTGATTATTTTTATAAGGAATTATTTATTATTAGGAATAATGTACTAGGTTATCGATCTCAAATTATTTATCCCCCATAACTTATGTTTTATATTTCAGTCGATCGTAATTGGAATATAGTCAGGCGGTGCGGCAAATCACAAACGCAATTTGGCTTCGAATTTTATATTGGCAGTTTTCTCGTGTAAACAAAAAAAATGTTGTATTTGCATACGTAACCGAGGCTCTGTTTGATATTATAAAATTGACACTACCAGGCGAATGGTCGCCAAACGGGCGCGGACCGGGAGCGTTGTTCTAAAACGTCTGCGCCGCTCGGCATGTCTTGTTTAACTTATACCTTAACTGTGGGATGCCAGTTAGAAGTCTTTAATGGATCATTGCTTTTATAATGTATGTTGTTTTTCGAACATTATGGGTGAGGAAACAAATTATGTTGAGGGATTTCTATGTATTTTATTCTCCTGTGCTATCTCGGTTGACTAAAAGCAGAAGGAGCGCTTGCATATTTCTTTAAATATATGAATTGCCCCCCCCCCCCCTCCCCCATAAACGGGAAGAGCGCCTCATCTGAATCCACCATTGTTTACATTTTTACGTTTATGCTAGAAATGACAATGGACTCAATTAATTTTGTTTTTGAAGATTGCCATATCGCGAGTAATGGCAATGATGTTCATTTCATGATGTGAATTTGTTTAAAGGGACTTTGTAACATTGTTCAGATGAGAGATAGTGGTGCTAAGGTAGTGACTTCAATGCTAGATGTACAATTAAAGATAATCTGAAAATTTGAGTGAAAACACAGTATTTGAGGAAGAGAAGAGAAGGAGAAAAGGAAAGAAAAGGGTGGATGGGGCAAGGGAGAAAGGGAGTGGAAAGGAGAGAGGGAAAAGGAGAGGAAGAGAAAGAGACAGTCATAGAGGTACACGGCGAGGGAGACAGAGAGAGATAGAGAGAGAGAGAGAGGTGGGGGAGGGAAGGAAAGGGGAGGGAGAAAGAGAGGGAGAGGTAGAGAGAGAGAGAGAGAGAGTGTGTGTATGTAATCTATTAATATGATATCAATTCAGATAAATATATGTTTTCTAGTAAAATGGAATAAATTTGATATAGTAAAAATAATCCTTAAGACATCAAAAACTACATGTACCATACACATATAATTATGCACATAGACATACATAAAAAAATATTAGGGTGCAATGAAAAGGAAGAGGGGAAAATATGAGACAATAATAGGAAGAGATGGGCGAAGTAAGGTAGAGAGAGAGAGAGTGATAATAGAGAAAGAGAGAAAGAGAGAGAGAAAGAGTTAAAGGCAGACACACAGACAGAGAGAGTGAAAAAAAGGAACGAAACCAAAAAGATCACATTGAGGTTCGATAACATATCAGATATGTCTTGATTGGGCATATCACCGATCAAAATATATCAGATATCCACTTTGCAGCTTTCAAAGAAAAAGAAAAAGAAGGGAGACAGAGAGAAAGAGAAAGAGAAAGAGAGAGAGAGAGTGTGTGTGAGAGGGAGAGAAGTGTGATATCCATTCAAATAAATACGTTTCCCAGTTGAATTCAATAATTTAGTTCTGAACATGTTCACATGAGATTAAAGACTTCGTATTATCCTTAACAAGTTCTCGAAATGTTTTTTTTTAATTTTGCAATACACACGCCTTATTATATAGCCAAATATAGCCCTTTCTGTGAGCAAACCCACTGCATATTGGTTCTAGGAAAATTACCCTCTGGGCAATGACCCCCCGGAAAATGACCCCCCGGAAAATGACCACCCGAAAAATTACCCCCAAGGACAATTACCCCCCCCCCCCCCCTCTTGACAACGCCCCCTATCGTCATAGTCCAGCAGCCCAACATCTTAGCCTATTGGCTTTTACCAAAATAAAATCGTTAACAATTAATTTTTTGTTTAAACGAATCCACCCCGACGTACGTTGACACTAGCTCTTTCATTGGAACCCTCATGTCCCATTGACTTTTGAAAGTTCACCCACCGTAATTTGATCAAAATAGGTCGCCAGCTTGCCATTGCCTATATAGCGCATGCAGGTGTAACAAGTCGAACTTTCGACGCAATTTGCCAGGCGATTGTAAGGTTATAAGTCAAGCACATGAAGGATAACAAGCATGAACTAGAAAGGCAATCGTGTCACAACGATGTGCGTGCAATGACAAAAATTAAATCAACTTTTTTTATCTCTTGTATGCAATTTATAAGTAATGTCATGAATATACTTCATGCTGTGACCTTGATTAGAGTGCAGAGTAAAAACAATATAGTTGTGAATTGAAAACAATATCTTTTTATGTTCACCAGTTTACGTCTGTATTTTTTAAATATTATCAGTGTCATCAATAATGGCATACTGCTCCATGTTTCATGTTGTTCACAGATATCATAGTTTTGTTGATATTTGATGATGTACTTCTTCTGTTTTCAGAGTTTCATAGTTCTGGTCGTTACTATTATTGTTGTTGTTTTGACCAAAATACTTTAAGTGTACATAGTTTTCAATATGGTAATCCATCGTGACTTCTACTAGCTCATAACTTTTCATAAATACTATCTAAAAAAAGTTATATACTTTATAACTTTCTTGGAAAGTGAGATATACTTTTCCCGATCATCCCAATTGTCCATCAATTGTCCATCATTTACAGGTGTGCATATACATTTTTTGTTGTTGTTTTAATTTGTTTATATTTAATATTGTGTTATTGTTGTACTCATGGTACTGACGTATGACACCCTAGAAGATGTCGATCCTGACTTGTATATATATATAATTCTTCCGAGTCTCCATATTATCTACCTTCAGATTTTAATGCAAAATTCTCATATGATTAATCTTTAAGTCTTATCAATTTTAATTCCCAAAGTTTACCAAAGAATTTTGAACATATTTCTCAATGTATGTCAATGATTAATTTAACCTTTTCTTTTATAGCTACTTCTGAGACTTGGATAAACGAGACAACCTTAAATAATTTCAATCTAGATGATTATAATTTGTTAAATGTTAACCGGTTATGTGGGCGTGGTGGTGGTGTTGCGCTATTTGTGAAAAAAAATGAATACTGTAAGGACAGATATTGTTTATAATCAAGAAACCAACTTAACATGTGAATATTTGTTTATTGACTTTTTAGATAAAAATCGTAAGAGGTCTATTGTTGGTGTCATTTATAGAAAGCCGGGATCAAATCATGAAATATTCCTTGAATTTTACAACAATGTTATTAACAAATTAAGTAATGAACATAGGCATATTTCGTCGCTGTTTTCACGAAGTGACGGTAGTGAAAAAAAATTGCATTCACTTTGCGTTACGATTTTCCTCACTACCGTCACTTCGTGAAAACAGGGACGATTTATATAACTGGATATTTCAATATTGACTTACTTTAAAGATGATGATACTGTTAATGAATTCCTTCGGCTTAACTCTGTACTTGGTATATTCCCAATTATTCCCGATTATAAAAACCCCAACTCGTCTTACACCAAGCAGTGCTACACTTATTGAAAATGTATTCACCAATGTATTCGACTCAGATTTTGACTCCGGTAGTCTATGTTCAGATGTTAGTGACCACTTACCCATTTTTCTAGTCTCTAAAAGCCCTAATAATAATACAACCTAGCTCATTTCGCTTTACTTGGAAATACTCAGATGACAATATAAAACATTTTCAATATGATCTTTATCATGAAGAATGGCCTAATCTTTATAATATAACATATGCTAATGATGCATATTCCTTTTTTTATTACCCGTTTTACTCAATTGTTTGACAAGAATTTTCCTCTGTCAAAAACTAAACAAACTAAAAAGACGCATGCAAAAACCTTGGATTACAAAGTATTTATTAAGAGGCATAAAGAAGAGAAATCGTTTTTATAAACACTTTCTTCAAAACAATACATTGGATAATGAAATAAAATACACAAATATAGAAATAAATTGAATAATCTGTTAAAAAATGCAAACAAATCATACTTTTCTAACAGTTTAAAGTTATATAAAAATAATACTAAAAAGACTTGGTCAGTTATAAATTCATTACTAAATAAGTCTAACAAGTCTAACTTTACCTGAATACTTTTTAAATGGAACTGAGAAAGTTTGTGATCCACAAGATATAGCAACTGAATTTAATCAACATTTTATAAACTGTTGTAGACGAATAACCACATCAATGGTCAGTTCTTCTAACAATACTTCTTTTAAGGATCATCTGACTTGTTTTTATCAACAATTCTATATTTTTTAATCCTATAACAGAAAATGAAGTTCTGCAGATTAGTACTTCACTACAAAACAGTAATTCAGTTGGATTTGATAATCTTAGTACTAACTTAATAAAAAAAAATATATTTTACATGGTACAGCCTGTAGTATTTATATTTAATCTCTCTCTTTCTACAGGGTTAGTCCCAGATAAACTAAAAACAGCTAAAATAACCCCCGTATTTAAAACAGATGATCCTCATAAATTTGATAATTATAGGCCAATATCTATTCTGCCGTCTATATCAAAGTTGTTAGAAAATTTTATCTATAACCGATTATACTCATTTTGTTTAAACAATAAAATTCTCACAGATTCACAATATGGCTTTAGGAAAAATCACTCTACTACACATGCTTTGATAGAATTACAAGATAAAGTTTTGTCAGCGAATCATACCAACTAATTTTGCATTGGAATTTTCATGGACCTTTCAAATGCCTTTGATATTGTTAATCATAGAATACTTTTATCCAAATTAGAACACTATGGGATTAGGGGCTTACCACTGTCTTGGTTTGAAAGTTATCTTTCTAATAGATCTCAATATGTAGTTTATAATAACAGTTCCTCAATTTGTTCTTCTATTACACACGGCGTACCACAAGGTTCTATCCTAGGTCCTCTATTATTTTTAACTTACATTCAATTATCTTACATATTCTTCTGACAAATTTAATTACATTATGTACGCTGACGATACAACTTTAATTTACACCCAACCTAACACTCATAGCTTACAAAATAATATCAATTATTATTATTATTATTATTATTTATTTGACCAATCGGAAAACATACAGTGAGTATAACAATCAGATAATACATAGAAATGTCATAATACATACAAACAGCTTTAGGGAAGTGGAGAGAAGAGAGAGAGAAGGATACAATCTGCTGGTCAGGGGTGACAAAAGCAATTGAAATTGCTATTACTCGAAAGCATGTCACCCCCCACACAGTCTGCACCCTGGAAAATCAAGAGTAAAGAACAGAATAATAATTCACAATATGAGATAATAAATAAATATCAGGATAAAAATAATTGGAACAATTACCATTATATGCTTAATTACTTTCATTACATTATTTTGTCATTACAATGGCTTTACGCTCATCACATAAAACTACAAACTTTCAAATCAATAACATGGTGCTTACATTAGAAACATTTGATATGATTATTATTGTGAAGGAAAGTTCCATAATAATATAAAATGCTTAACAATAATTTATAACTTTCAAAATGAAATGAATACAATTGTAAACTGAAACCTAATATGTACGGAACGGAAGGAAGAAATGAGCTTGCAATATTGATGATATTATTTCTAACATAAATTAGTCAGTTATGATATATAGGTGAGATGAATAATTAATCTTGGGGTTTCCAAAAAGGCACAGTAAAATTATATATCAGATGCTTTTAAGTGACGATCACATTTGGGAATTCATTGCATACAAAATAAAAAATAAAAAGCCTTGCTTGAGAGTAATAGAACTTGAAATCAGCCACGAGTATGAAAAATATTACCATAATTATCTATACATTGTTTTACATTAAATTAAATGAGTTCAATGAAGAGTGAGTAAAGACTGTTTTAGTGTTGAAAGGAAGGATGAAATAGAATTGAGTACAGCAGTATCTTTTATTACTGTAGGAAGGTTGTTCCACAGTCTTGGAAAGCGGCGAGATGGAGAAAGAAAAGTGCCTGTGTCCGAGAAGGAAGGTGACGGAATGTAAGGACCTCTTGCCGCCTGGAATTGATCTGGGTGCATTCAGTAAGAGCCTCACAAAGGGTGAGACCACTGAGGCATTTGAAAGTGAATGGAAGAAGGGGATAGTCTCTCCTGGAAGAAAAGCTCGACCAGTGGAGAGTAGTGAGTCTATCTTTATAGGACATGTCGCCTCTCCGTTGTTTAATGTAGATATTCATTGATTTTAAAAACTAACTTTATTTTCATTATTGCAAAGTTGAAACTTTGATTCGACAAGGTTATCAAAATTCAATGCTTGGAAACATTCGAAGTAATGATTATTATAAATTACAAAACGCTTAAATACAGCCCCGACATAGCACCTGAAGAGCTGCTGAGATGTCTGAGATCACAGTATGGACATGATTTGCACAAGCAGACGATGTCCAGTGACATCTCCCACATTTTCAGTGCCTGTGTTTTCATCTTCTCTTGAGTTTTCTTTCTTACTTCACTACCGTCAGGCTAAATGTATAATGTATTGCCTCACTCTAAACCCCGCGCACGGTTTTATTTTGATGACAAATGCAGCGATACCAAAATAAAGGAATCTGTCGCTTTCAAACAAATAAGACGCCATTGTATATTCAGCTGCACACACCGCGGTATGTTCGGCGTTTCAAGAGGGAGCAAATGCCGTCCTTAATATCATTTCTGGGGTTTTTCAATTTGAAAGTCTGGTTTCTGTGATTGTTAATTAACCCCTATCCCCTTTCGAATGGTTTGACATGCCATTGTATTTATATACACTAAACACATTATAATTTGACAAATAATAGCTTTGCAATTATGTTCAATCTTTATGGGATGTCGTCTGCTTGGGCAGTATTGGTCCATATAGTGAAGTCATTAAAACATCGTTATTTTTTCGGCGAATCTCTCGTATATCCCAGCTGCTATGGAGGTGGTTGTATTTGTATTTGTATAAATCACCCGATATGTAGTTGATCTAAAACTTGGACGATGGCCATCTGTTAGCTTTCCAGTTTCTAGTCATATATTAGTTCACATATTTGTGATTTTCTTTGAATTTCACCTTTAAGGGCAAGACGTGTGGCTGCGCGCTGAACGCGTTCTAATTGCTGTTCTTGTTTGAGGGTGTGAGGATGCCAGGCTGGACACCCGTATTCTAGTATTGGAAGAATGAAAGCTTTGTAAAGAGAGAAAATGGCTGGTGTTGAAGCATGACCTGTTACTACTCTAATGAACCCAAGGAGACGGTTGGCATTTTTGACGATATTATCAATATGTGTGGTCCATTGTAGATTAGCACAAATTGTAACCCCTAGATAAACATATAAAGGTGCACATGAGAGGTCAGATGTGTTGAGTTTGGATTGAATTAGACGAAGTAACGAAATGGTTCAAATCAAACAGATTGTTGATAAATCCTAGTAAAACAAATTACATAACTTTCTTCCATAGGCAGTCAAATTCCGCTAATTCGCTTGATAATTTGTTCATACAAATAAATGAGGTTCCATTAAATGAGGACAATAGTGTTAATTTTGTTGGTGTTTTTATTGATTTTAATATGCAATGGGACACTCATGTCAATAAAGTCACTCAAAAGGTATCTAAATGTATTGGTATATTATACAGATTAAAAGACTCGCTTCCACCTTCAGCATTATTACTACGTTATAATTCATTCATGCTCTCATATTTAAATTATTGTGTCGCTGTTTGGGGTAATTGTAGTCGAACTAAGTTAGATAAGTTATTTAAATTGCAAAAAAAGCCCTTCGCATATGCCTTGGATGTCATTATCGTGCCCATTCTGCCCCACTGTTTAGAAAATTGAAATCTCTTAATATTTTTTATTTGTACTTTTACTTCATTGCCCTCCTTGGTTCCTTTTACTTTCAAAATAAATTACCTGTTAATATTTTTCAAATGTTCACTCTTAATTACCAGATACATAATTACAATACCCGTTTTAAGGATTCTTTTCACTTATGGCCAGTAAAAAAAAATAAGGTAATGAAATCAGTACGACATAATTTCCCTGTGATTTGGATCTCTATCCCCAAAGATGTTTGTGATTGCAAGTCAGTTAACACCTTCAAAAAAAAGTTGAAGCATTTTCTTTATCCCAAATATATATAGTTAGTTATTTTATGTTTATATTTGTGTTATATGTTTTTTGTTTTTGTGTTTCTCTTTTATTAATGTTTTTTTTTAACTCTTTATTTTTGTTTATCTTTGCTTTACATTATGCTATGAATGCTTTGGGAACTATGCTTGTACAAGGCCTAAGGGCTTTATTTATGTAGTTCCCCTTTTCATTTCTAAATTTGTTCATGAGTAATTTTGTATCTTTTGTATCAATGTAATTTTGAATCGAGAATGAAATAAATGCGAATTTAATTGTAGATTTATGATTAGCCATCTGACACACATACAATTACCACACACACGAACACTCTCACCTCCCCTCCCCAACACACCATTTCCGCACACCCGGTTCACACATCAAACCCAATGGCATACACCCTGCAACATAGTGGAACATTCTAGTTTGGTAGTAAAGTCGAACTAGCTACGGACAAGCTGGCATTGGTCCAGCGAGCGAAAATGAGACAACCGGAGCAATATGGCTATTAAAATATGGAAACAGGGAATAATGTGTCATCGGCATAATGTGAGGTGAGACAAAAAATGCTATATTATGAGCCTGATAACGGTTAGATTTTAGCAATTTGATTGATTTTAGGCTAGCTATAGCAGCCAGTAGACGATGTAAGACAGGGGTAGCTCCAAATCCAATGCTAGTGCTGGTCGGCCGACTAGCGACGGCGCTACCTTTATATACCTTGGGGCTGTTCGGCAGTAAAGTATAAAAAGCCTTTTGTGGATGTTAAATCTAGCCTCAGAGGGTCTTGACTAGACTGCCCTAAATTTTTAGTGTCAGTTGGCTCAAGCCCAAAAAAATCATGTGAGCAACGTTGCTCCCTAATGCCTAGGTCACATTTGCCGCGGCGGCCGTGCGGTCTAAAATATCGACGGCCAATAGCAATTATAGGAACGCCGCAGCATTCACATGGTCACATACGGTAGCGGTCAGGGTAGCCGCACGGCGTATTTTGAATTTGTGAAGACAGAAAATCTGCGAATGGCGACTGAAGTGATGACGCACGGTCGCCTAAGGGCTTCCCTGCAGCGACCGTAGATTTTTGACAAATACTAAGGCAGACGCAAGGTGCCTGCAAATCAAATTTTCTGTCTCCACAAATTCAAAATACGCAGTGCGGCTAAAACTAACATTATGTGACCGCTACCGTATGTGACCTTGGGAATGCTGCGGCGCACAGTGGGCCAGGGAGGAACCAAAGTGTGCCAAAACTAATTTCCGGGGCTTTATTTTCTATAAATCCATAGGAAATGTTTGGATGCCCAGGGATTTCCGCTTAAATGGTATTACTAACATTTTCTCTGATATCTAAGCTTTGAGTTGATACCAGATTTGGCTGCCCGATTGTGCCCGTTATTATGTTAGAGCCGTTTTGCTTGCAACCTTGCCCCGAATAATGTGTTTATTTTGGTCCGTGGTGTCAGAACAAGTGTCACGCGCCCCCAAGCGCCGTGATTTATGACGGCGAATCCTTCATGATTCAGCCGCTGACTAAAAACAAACATATTTTTCGGGACAATGTGGCAAGGGGAATCGGCTCTAACATGACAACGGGCAAGATCGGGCAGCCAAATTTGGTCTTAGACATCAGACAAAATGGTGGTATTAAAATATAAGCGGAACTCTGCGGAAATCTAAACGTTTCCTCTGGATTTATAAAAAACATGGATAATTAGTCCATTTTTCAGTGAATTAACCTTTAATATATCATGAAGATTGTGTTTCTATACATTTTAACCAATTCATGCAAAGAAATGAACTATCAGGAATATGTGAGAGCAATTTCAAATCAATACCTTAAGAACTTCATGTTAGATTGAAAGATTTATAAAGTAAGTCACTTTTGCACTAAAACTGTGAATATGTAGGATTTTGCTGTTTGAAGGAGTAAATTTATACCCTAGTTGTGCTTACCGGAATTAAATATTTTACTGAGGTATTCCTCAAGGTATTACAGTTCAACTGGTCAAGAAGAGAATTGAAGAAAAATAAATCACCAAATATGAGTTTTGGCGCACTGGTTCCTCCCTGGCCCACTGTGCATTGCCATGGTTACGCGGACGAGCGTTGAATCGGCTCTGCGTAAACGTAAACAGTACAAATGTGTACCGATTATGCCTAATAATAATCGATGGACGTGCGGAGGAAAAGCGCCTGCACATGCAGTGTTGCAAATTCTGGCAAAAAAAAATACCATACATGGAAAGTTTAGGTTTGGGCGGACATTTTGAGATTAACATCACTGCGGTAATCGGCCGGAATCCTAATAAACATTCTACTTTTATAAAAAAATTGCATTTTTTTCCTTTTTTTGTGAAATTTAATGCTCTTCTTTCCCAAAATGAAGCTTCCATAAATTTGGTCATTGTATTTTCTAATTGGGTTACCAATAGGCAAGAAGTGCACGCAGTATCAAATTGATTGCTTTTCCCTTCATAAATTCTCAACACCTATTGTAAAGTTGCCTCTTTTATCATTTTTGGAGCAACATATAGATTTTCCCATGTTCGCAGAGGTATATGACACTTTTAAAACTCGCTAAATATTAAAATATGGGTGGAAACATATTCTTTAGAATGTTTTCTTTCCCAAGCGAATGAAAAAAATATAAAAATTCACATTCGCCAATTTTGAATTTTGGCACACTTTGAGGCGATTCTGGCCCACTGTGCGGCGGTCCTAGGTTAGTTATTAGTTACCTAGGCTACACTCTATCTCCCATACGTTTTGTGTATAATTTTCTTGCGGTGCGATTTTTATTTTAACACACCAATTGCATAGGCAAAATTAGCTACAATTAAAGGGCCACTCTAACTAAAACGGGCTAAAAAATAGGAAAAAAGACATGTAGAATAATTTTTGACAGAGATTCTGAACATGACAATGATTTTTCTTAGAGAACATCAATAATTCTTGAATCTTGCTTTAAAAATGACGACTCACAACGCTCGGGAAAAAGCCCAGTTTCGGAGCTGTAATGCGCAATAGCATATGACGTCCTTGCAGGAGCCTTTACGTTGAAAAGGAGGGTGATTTAGGCATTAAAATGTCTTTAAAAAGGCAAACTATGATGTTAATTGAGGAAAAAAAGGCATTTATCCGAAAAATAATATGCACTTGATAATCCAAGTATTTTTCTGGCAATTTCGTCATTCCTAACTATGAAATTATGAGATTCTCAAGTCGGACATGCCTGTAATGACGTCAAAATAATGTGTAATCAAGCCACGTGACCGTATTACCTTTTTTCGAGGGGCGTAGCCCAGCAAGCGTGAGATCTGTGAAAAATGGATGGTCATTATCAATTTAGGGATTTTCTGAAAATTCAGAGGCTGGAATATTAATAAGTGGAGGTGTATTCATGTTTTAAAGGGCTATCTTAGCTGGGTTAGAGTGGCCCTTTAAGTCTCTCGAGTAGACCAATTTGACTTTCCAACATGACGTCATCGGGTCTAAGAATTTGTCTTATATGTCGTCTTAGCTAAGACAAACTGCCAACGTGTTTAGAATACGGCTATTAAGGCAACTTTCTTAACTTAGACAAATTCTGAGACATTTGTTTTGGTAAGGTGTATATTATCTTACAATTACTCTTTGAGCAGAATATCTATTATGCACCTTGGCTAAAGAAAATCAAGCTGACTCTGGACAATATGGGGAAGTCTAATTCATGGGAAATTTGAGAAAATACTAGCTGTGAGTGGGTCAAACAAACTGTGGAACGTCGATTGAAAGATTCTCATGCTCAGTATTAGTATGTTTGTATGTACGATAATTCGCATTGTGTTTATTATCGAATCCTCAAACATTCTTTGTTTATTTATTTATTTTTTTCATAGGTTTTTATTCATTTTTTTCATAAAGAAAAATTGTACATAATTTATAACATTGTATACAAACTAACAAAATAATTTGAACATAGGTCTTAATAATTTTGCAAATGAAATTTTACATTTACATACAAGGTTCCAGCTAAAGTTACACATTTACAGATGAAAAATATTCACATAAACAAAATTATATTTTCACCAAAAAACAACAACAACAAATCGCAAATAAAGTTTGTACTAATTTCTCGACCAGTTTGATTATAAATCTCAAATTATTTCTTTTCCACAATATTCTGTTAACCTATATTCCTCTTAAATTTCCTTTAGAGACAACAAAATTATATATATAAAAAGAGAAAGAGCTAGAAAACACCTACTACCCCCCGCCCCACACAACATCTAAACACATAACAAGTACAACATTATACAAAACACACACCAACATAGAACGAACAAACAAACAAAAGAAAAAGAAAAGAATTAAGAGAAAAAAGAAAGAAAAACAAAAATCCGGTAGAGAAGAGAGGAGGGTCTGGAAGTTGTATATTGAGAAAATTAAAAACTAAAACATTTATTCTAAACTTTCCAAAGCTTCCCATTTCCTTAATTGAATTGAAAGTGTGTCTCTTTCTAACGAAAGTTTTTTCTGTTCATTTCTTTTTTCCAACAATCTATATTCTATTTCTTTTGCTTTTGGAGGGTTTCCCTTCTCTCTACTGTGGAAAAATATATATTTAATCAAAATCAAAATGTGGTTCAATATTTGCTCTGTTTTAAAAGTAGTGTCATCTATTCCTATATGAATTTCTTTACAGGATAATTTCTTCAATATTGGTAAATTAAGTCTATCTGCACATTTCCCCCAGACTTCCTTTATTGTATTACATTAAAAGTCATGTTGATAAGTTTCTTCAACATTTTTGCAAAATGAGCACAACCCATTTTCATGGAACCTGAATCTATGTAAATGATGATTTGTATATAAAATATTATGCAATAGTTTGAACTGAAATTCTCGCAGTTTACTACTTAAAGGGATCCGGTAACTTTGTCTCAGATTCTGAAACAAAATTCTGGATTTAGCTCATGATGCAATGATAATTATAAACCTTTAGGTCAGTCAGGGACCCCATGACTTTTACAAGCCGATCGCCTGTCTGATTATCAAGATATTTATGATTGGAATTACAAATTTTGAAAACCGTTCGCCTGACGGTTTTCATAACACTACAGTATATTGGAGAAAACAAGTATGGTAAAACCGGTCACTCAAAGATTTTTACTTTTTTGAGGCACTTCTTGATCATGTTGAAGCGCAATTTTGTTTAGGGCTTCAATATTTCACCATATCACAGACACTGATAACACGTAGGGTCGTGTATCTCAGATTTAACATTGTTAAACGATCCCTTTAAGGTACACATCCTTGGTTGAACATATATCTTTTCTACTTCTTTTCTTGAAATATTATGAAGTGTCATTAAATTGCCGCCTACCGAGTTTGTTTCTACATTCTTTTTAATCTGACTCTTATTTACCATTTTTGCAGTTAAATCTTCAAATGTAAACACTTTCTTTGAAAAAATTAATTCTAAACTAAAGCCAGTGTGAATTGACTTTCTTAAAGGTTGAACATTTTGTTTCCATTCATAAAGGGCTACTTTATAAATTGTGTTTACTTTATCAATTTCCACTCTCAAACCTAACATTATAAAATGAGCTTCAGGTTTCAATTCTCCATTTTCATCACAAATGAAGTCGATATATACACCGTTGGTCATAATGGTGGAACAATTACTTTTACCCCCAATTAATTGAATGATTTTGACAATGATTTATTCCTAATAGATCTAGATACTAGTATACATTCTCAGATTTTATTGAATGACAATTGGGGAATGTTTGTTTTGCGTGACTGCTAAAGCATGTGTGTGCTACAATTCTAATCAACTAGGGGACCTAGTCATTCAATACAATCTGAGAATGTATACTATTATCTAGATCTATTAGGAATAAATCATTGTCAAAATGATTCAATAAATTGGGGTAAAAATAATTATTCCACCATTATGACCAACAGTGTATTTTTTTCAAACAGAGTTTCCTCAAATAAGGTTTGACCTTCTAGTTGAATAAAATTATTATTATACAATATTTCATTCCCTTTGTATCTCTCGTCTGTTTTAACATATTCTTTCATATCTATCCATGCTTTCAGAAGATTCTGATAAAAGGAAGGTAACATGAGTTTCACTGTATTTCTCCAATAATTGCAATAAAATATTAAATTACCTCCTATCGGTCTCATTAAATATTCAAAGTATTGTTTCTATTTGATATCATGAGTTCCTGTTACAAGCCTTTTTATTCACATTATTCTTTGTGCTTTTACAAACAACCTCAAATTCATCATTTTGAGCCCACCCTGCTGATAGTTTAAAATCATTGTACTTCTTTTAATTTTGTCTTTACCTCTCCACAACAAATCAAAACATATTACTTCCATTTCTTTGTATACCCACTCTGGAACTGGCATTAGTGATGTTACATATGTCAATTTAGAATATCCATATACTTTCATCAATTGTATTTTATCCATTAAAGTTAAGTCATGCTGTTTCCACCACGTCAGTAGTTTTTGAATTTTGCTCAATATATCCTTTAATTCATTTTTTCCTTGATATCTACATGTACTGAAAAATAACACCTAATATTTTAACAGCATCTACAAGCTTCCCAAACGAAAATGTATGATAAGACACCTGTGGGCCCAGGGGCAGAATATATGTCTTATCTTTGTTTAACTTTAATCCTGATATTTTATAAAAACCTTCTAAAACATGTTCTATTTCCTTAACTGAACTCCTATCTTTGATGAAGAGTGTTATATCATCAGCATACAATACTTGCTTTATTTCTGTATTTCAAAAACAAATTCCTTTTACCAATTGATTATTTCTAATCATATGAGCTAAAATTTCAATGCATAAAATAAATAAGTATGGAGATAATGGGTCTCCTTGTCTAATTCCTCTTTCAACCTTAAAATAACCTGTTGATGTGTATCCATTCATAACACAACTTTCAGTATTAGTATAAAGTATATTCAACCATTTACAAAACAATGGTCGAAACCCAAATGAATTTAAGACTTTAAAAAATGAGAAAGGGAGTCAAATGCCTATATTCAAAATATAAGGCCATCAAAAAAGCATTTTCCCTATAAAAAGAAGTATGAAAAAAATCATGTCATCTATTATTCTTATGGCTTCTCCAATGTTTTTATTCTTAACATAGCCAAGTTGATCAGAAGTTACAATATCAGGTAAAAATTCTTGCAATCTCTTTGAAAGTATCTTTGTTAAAATTTTATAATCCACATTTAAAAGAGAAATCGGTCTGTATTCTTAATAAAGTCTGAATCTTTGTCTTTTTTTATGTATCAAGGTGATAACTGCTTGTCTCTGAGAGGCTGATAGTTCTCCATGTTTAAAAGCTTCGTTACAAGATGCAAGGACTAGATCTCCAATTACCGGCCAAAATTTAAGATAAATCTTTACACTTAAGCCATCATTTCCTGGTGATTTATTTAATTTCATATTTTTTAATATTTCTATACATTCCCTTTCTATTATCTTTTCTTCACCTAAACCCCTTAAGATCTCGTTCAATTTTGGCAAGTTACTAGTGAAAAATTCTAAACATCCACCTAGTACTACTTTTATTGTTGTATACAACTGACTGTAAAACTGTTTTATTCCCTCGAAAATTTCTTTTTCCTCTGTAACAATCTTTCCGTTTACGTTTAATTTCTGTATTACACTTTTCTTTCTATTTGCTTTCATGAGCTGTTTAAAAAATGTTGTATTCTTTTCTCCACATTCATACTATGAGCCCCTCCCCCCCCCCCCCCCCACTCAGTGTTATTTAGGGTACGCGTATGCTTGTTCCCTCTTTTTGAAAACACCCCCTATCTGAGGACTGCCAACATTTCACTTATATTACCCTACTTTGACTACTGTAGCAATTCATGGTCCACATGTGCACAATATTTGAAAGACGGTTTAATAAGACAACACAAGAAAATGGCCCGGTTGATCTTAAAAGTCAATTATTCTACTCCCATTGAACAGGCATATAACAAATTAAAATGGGTTTCAATTGAAGAAAGGTGGCAATTCCATAATGCAAAACAGTGCACAGTGTACTCCGCGGGGAAGCACCAGTTTACCTCATTGAACTTTTTGTACGTTCAGAAAGTATACATTCACACCGGACAAGAAATGCAGTGCACAATGGTGTTGTGGTGCCACTAGTCCGCACACAGGCTGGTAAAAAACCTTTTCCCATTGTGCTTCCGTTCTCTGGAATCGGCTGGATAGTGGTATTCGGGGCGCTGTTTCTAGGCAGTCCTTCGCTACTTCATATTGGAGAATTAGAAATCAGTAGATGGTTTGGTATGAACACAAACACATCAACAAACAAACAAAAAAAATAAAAATTCATTATGGGGTGGCGAGGGAGAGTAGTGTTTGGAGGTAGTGCCTCGGACCCTGCTGTCCAGTTGGTTCCGGCAAGCGGAGGCATTGTGGGAGCCTTATAGTTTTTTTGTTTTTTTTCTTCTTCTTTTTTTCTTAAAAGTTTAATATTTCGTGCAGGTCCGATGTCTTAGTAATATTTGCTGTTCTGTATTCATTTACATGTTTGTAATTTGTGTTGTACTATTGCAGGGCCCCCGAGTATAACAGTGTTTTACTCACTGATGGGGTTACCCTGGGTAAATAAAACAAAATAAATAAATAAATAAATAAATTTCCGAACCCCCCTTTCGCGGGCTTTTCGCGGGCTTTTTCTGCCTTGGAGACCCCCCTTAATTCGGAAAAATGCTCAATGTACCCCCCTAAATTCGGAATAATTTCTCAGGAGTCCAAAGAGATGAGAGAAAAAAAAAGAAAAAGCACCTCCTTTTTAAAGAAATATCCGGGTGAAAAGTCAGACACACCCCTTTTTTTACAATTCTCGGGCCGGACTTAGTCGCACGAAAAGTACCCCTTTACCGGACATTTTGGTAACCCGCATGCGGTCATTCCGATCTCGGAGTGGGGGGCCGGGACCATGAGGCCCTTGATCGTATTTTCAAAACTTCATTAATATAGTCATAAAATACTCTTAGTTGTTGTTTCTTAATTTTCAATTGTTCAAGGATATCTTTATAACGTACATTCTTCTTCTTCTTGATTTGATTTTGTTTGGCAATCAGTCACAGTTGACTATTTTTGCCACACACTATTTTATGAATTATTTATATAAATACATTATATGTACAATTTCATGTCATAAATGACCATTTTTAGGATTTTTGCTCTTTCCATCCCCTTTCCTGCCGCTTATTTTCTTTTTAGACCCTATATATATTTTTTTTTCTTTTTTTAGAGAGAGAAAATTCAATAAATTAAAAATTGGGAAAGAGATGGCCTAGCCTAGCGAGTGTTTACGCGCACGTACGTGCGCGTTCAAATACCACCTCTCTATGCACATGTGCACTTCACACGCACCCCCACCCTTTTTAAAATGCCATCTTACCAGTCTTTGAGGTGCATTTCTCAGACTTTCGGTTTTAACCTAGGTCACTCCGGCATAGGTGAGGGGGTGCCAGCTGCAGGGCCGTCACCAGCTTTTTTCTAGGGGGGGTGCTTTTTATGAAAAAAAACCACAAAAAACACAAAAAACAACGTATTAACTCAATTTCATGCAGTTATATAGCCCGCCGGCCTAGAAAGTACATACTGATCTTTTTCAAAAGAGCCCTCAAGTATCCCTACCCCCCCCCCCCCCCCTCCGGGTTTTTTTTTTTTTTTTTTTTTTTTTTTTTTTTTTTTTTTTGTTCTGAAGGGGGGTGCGTTCGCACCCTCCGCACCCCCCCTGGCGACGGCCCTGCAGCTGGCATGTGATGTTGGAGGCGATCACCGAATTAGTTACAAGTATTGTGGGCTTTATTGGTGCAAGAAAAAGGAAAAGAGAAGATAAGGAAAAAAAAGATCAATTTAATGGTATAGCCGCTTTGTTCTTAAAACGAAGCGAACTATTGCTTTGTGTTTAATTATTTCTGAAATTTTAAGTAGTGTCATGATTTCCTGTGGATGTGATATATCAGTTTCTACGAGTAACATAGCTCTTTCTGGGCATTCAGTGAGAAAGTGGTTTACAGTTTCAGTACGACCTATGCAGTTATTGCAATGGCCTGTCGAGTGCATATTCAATCTGAAGAGATCTAAGTTCAAACCTATCACTCCTATTCTTAATCTATGGAGAATACTTTCTTCAAATCTGTTCAACTTACATTCATATGGTTGATCTACTGTAGGCAGTATTTGTCTAAGAAAACTTTCAGAATTATTCCATCTGTCTTGCCAGAGTTTTATATACTTCCTGGTAATAATACTCTTTATTTCAGAAAAGGATAATTTATTACAAATTTCAATGTTATTTTGTAAAGCAGATTTTGCATAAAAATCTGCCATTTCATTTCCGTGTACACCACAATGGCTAGGAATCCAGTCTAAGTGTATGTGTTTCCCTTGATACGATAATTTTGTACTTAATGTAATAATTTCAGTTACAAATGTAATATCTTTTTCATCCTTTATGGCGAGCAGGGCGCTTAAGGAATCACAAAAAATAACAATGCCAACATACACATTAATGTTCTCTAGCCAATTAAGCGCAAGGACAATTGCAGCCAGTTCGGCTCTGAAAGATGATGTGTGATCCGCCAATCGTTTGGCTTGTTGAAAGGAGAAGGCTGGTACATAAAAAGAAGCAGAACTTATCCCAAGATTTGGAACCTTTGACCCATCAGTATAGATGTGTAGTTGTATTGGCCATTTGGTACTGATCAATTCTAAACTGCGTTGACGTAAATAAGATGGGTTTTCATGTTTGTTCACTATTTCGCTTAATTCTATCGACACTTTTGGAGCATTAATTTTCCAAGGGGGGAAACTAGGTATAGTGTAAGGTTCGATAGTACGATGTTTCATTAGTTCTGTTCTGCATCCAAATGGCTTGTTATTCTTTTGGAGCTTCAAAAGTTCCATTTGCCCGCTGGGCTTAACGTTTAATATGACAGGGTGATCTCGATGCATTTCAATCTTTTGTCTGAATCTGTCCGCCAGCATCTGTCTTCTTAAGTCTAAGGGCATTTCACCTAGTTCAACTTGTAGTGAATCTAATGATGTAAGAGGAAGAGCTCCCGCACAAATTCTCAAGGTTGATATTGAATGGAGTCAAGTGATTTCTTTATACTTTGAGCCGCACTGTCATAGGCTTCACAACCAAAATCTAATAATGATCTAATCAATGCTCTATATACCATTAGCAGGGATTTCGAGGAGCTTCCCCATGTAGTCCCAGTAAGGCATCTAAGAATGTTCAGTTTCTTTTTACATCTAAGGATTACGGCATCTATGTGCGTCTTCCATGAAAGTCTTTTGTCAAATATAAGTCCTAGGAAATGCTTCTTTGATTGGAATAAAAGTGCGTCGTTGTTTAATTTCAGTTCTGGGTATTTTGCTTTATTGTTTTTAGTAAATAACACTGGAAAGGATTTACTCTGTGAAAGGCGAAAGCCCCATTTAGTAAACCATTCACTCAATGTGTTCAGATAGCACTGTATTCTGTTTGAAATAATGTTATTACCTGACATCCAGATGACACAGTCATCAGCATAAATAGATGTGGTGATTAATTCATCCGTTGGAATATCACTCATCATGATAGTATACAATATAGGACTAAAGACACTCCCCTGGGGGAGGCTGTTGTACATTTCATATAATTTTGATTCTTCTTTACCAATCTTTACTTGGAAAGTCCGTTCTTTCAGATAGTTATAGAGAAACTCTAGCATTTTACCTGTAATACCATGTACTGATAGTTTGTAAATAAGGCCTTTGATACAAAGTCTATCATATGCCTTTTCAATATCAAGAAAGATTGCTAATGTATATTCACCAACATTAATGCTTCTTTGGATGGCATTCTCTAAAAGTACAATGTTATCCGTGACCCCACGTTTACTACGAAATCCAGTCATGAGGGGAGGAAGTATATTGTTCTTTTCTACATACCATTGGAGTCTATTCTTTACAATCCGTTCTAGTATCTTGGCAAAACACGAGAAAAGTGCTATGGGTCGGTACGACGATACCTCTCGGGGGTCTTTATTCTGTTTTAACACAGGTATTAGGATAGAGTGTTTCAGACTGGGAGGTATGTTACCCATATCCCATATCAAGTTCATGACCTTTAGCATATATTGTTTTGCTTTCTGAGGAAGTTTTTGGTAGACCTGATAAGGGATCTTGTCTTTTCCAGGAGCTGATTGTTTACATGTGTTTAGAGTTTTTTGCAATTCAAAAAGAGTGAATGGTTCATTCAAGATATGCTCCATTCCCCGCTTCAGTGATTTCGTGACTTGTTGCTCTACATTTTTGTTTTCTTTTATTTCTGGACATTCTTTAACATTACTAACTGATTGGAAGAACTTAGAGAAAGCCTCAGTCTTTTCACTGTTACATGTGATTTTTTTTTTTTTTTTTTCCTATCAGGACTGACATGTTTTTTGTTTTTTTGACAGATACCCCCTTTAATCGTTTAATGGTAGAACATACCGCTGATTCTGGTACAAAGCGGTTGAGTCTTGAGCAAAATTCTTGCCAGTAATTTCGTTCTGCTTGGCGCAGAGTTTTTTTTACCTCTGATTTTTTCTTCAAATATGTATTTAGATTTTCTATTGAAATGTGTTTTTTAAATCTATTATTAGCCCTGTTTCTTTCTTTGATACTTTGTGTACAGTCTTTTGTCCACCAAGGTACAGGGTCATGTTTTTTATTTCCCCTCTGGGGCATTATTTCTTTAATAGTCTCTGATAAACTTTTCATAAAACATTTATACATTTTCGTAGGGTCGGAATAGTTGCCGCTTTGTTCAATTTTATGTTCACATTTTTCGGCAAAAGTGTTCCAATCAAAATTGTTAAAAGACCAAGTTGTTTCCTCATTTATCTTCTCGCTGTTGCTGTTCACTTGCCCTGCTCGGTCCAATAATATCTGGGTGGAGATGGGGAAATGGTCACTACCAAGGGTGTGCTGCAAAACTTCCCACGAGCATAGGCAAGATAGTTTGGGGGAGGTGATGCTAAGATCTAAACATGACATTTTCCCAGTGCGTGGATCTATTCTGGTTCCTCTTCCGTCGTTCAAAATTATAAAGTTATTGTCATGTGTGAAATTTTCAATTATGTGCCCATTTTGGTCTATCTTTGCACTACCCCACACAGGATTATGTGAGTTGAAATCCCCAACTATAAGGAATAGATTGTATTCTAGTTTGTTAATCATCCTGTTTAAAATAATCTCGTTTCATTTTTTGCAAGGGTTATAGAAATTGATTATGGAGATTTTTGATCCAGCAGCATGTACTTTAATACGCTGTATTTCGAATTCTTCGTCATTGACAGGATATTCATAGTTGATGGAATCATGTACATAAATAGCACACCGTCCTTTAGATTGATTTTCCCTGTTTCTAATAAAACATGTATAGTCAGGGATTTGCAATATTCTATCATCATTGAACCATGTTTCCTGAACACAAATTAAATGGTACTTTACATCTTTATATGAATCTAAGTATTTTATAAGTTCAGGACCGTGATTAAGAAGTCCCTGCGCGTTCCATTGTAATATGGTTAGCGCTGTCATCATCATAACTATGTTATACCAGTACATCTTTAGCGTCATGTTTTACTCTTTGTTTGAGCAGTCTCTCAGCTGCCACTTATACTAAGGATGAAATCTCCTTCTCAGATTTTCCATCCGTAAAAGCAGGGTAACTCTCATCTCCCTGGTAAAAGTGAGAACAAGTTGCGTAATGAAAGAGATTAATTGCTCATCACTCATTATTGTTACTAGGTTACCTCGAGGGAGGGCTTCTAGTTCTACTTCAGTTTTTCCATCCATTTCTATTAATTTACTGCTCTGTGCGTTTTTTTTGCAGCGGGGTGTTCCAGGGCTGGGGATTTGGTTGCGGGGTGGCGTTTTCAGGGCGGATTGCTGTGGATGGCCTCACTGGTCGGGGAGGAAGAGGGAGGTTATCTGAGTTAACATCGAGGGAGGGATGTGATTCAGGGAGGTTGGCTCTTGGTTTCTGCTGTGCTTTTTCTTGCTCCGACTGTATTTTTGCAGCTTTTGCGTATGAAAGATTGTTTTTGACTTTTACTATTTGTATCTTTTGGGCTTTCTTAGCTTCAAGACAGCCTTCAAAGGCTGCCGAATGGTTCCCACCACAATTTACACATATCGGTCTTTCTTTTCGGTTACATTCCTCAAATTTGTGGTCTTCCCCGCATCTGACGCATCTCATCTTTGTTCTGCATTGAGCTATGCCGTGGCCGTAGCGTTGGCATTGAAAGCACCTCAAAACGGGGGGAATGTATAGTTTAGTCTCAAAATGTTGATAGCACATTGTTATGCTGCTGGGGAGGTTTGTACGGTTGAATGCTATGATAACACTCCTCATTGGGATAAAATTGGGCCTGCTTTCTTCAATTTCAATTGATTTTACATTTGATCTGGACCTTTTCATGATTCTTTTTACATCAATTACTCCTTGGTGTTTCAATTCATTGAGAATTTCGTCATCTGTCATTTCTGTAGGAACTCCATATATGACCCCTCTCACAACTTGCTGCTTTTCTGCAACTTTTACTGGGGTGGTTCCTATGTTACTATTTTGAGATAGTGCTTTTACTTGTTTCTGGTTTTTACATTTTATAAGGAGACCTTGGGCTGTGGGTTTGATAAATTCCACAGGGTTCGGACAAGCTTCACGGATATTTCTAGCTATAGTAATGGGATTCACATTCTTTAGCGATTTTGATTTATCTATGGGGGTAATTAAGACTTTGAGTTCCGATTGGCGGTTCTGGGTTGTATTTTGGTCTTCTCAGGAAGAAGATTCTGTTCTCATTGAAAGATTTTCAATTGCAATGCTTCCTTCGCGCCTGCGTTTATTTCTCGGTTTTTGCTCCCGACGAGAGTGTTTTACTGTTCGAAATTCATCTTGGTTGTAAAAGAGGTGGCTCTTCGCCCTGGCCGGTGTGTGTCACTCTGGCCATGACCTGGTTGGTTGCCTGAAAAGGGCGGGAAATTCAATTGTGTGCAGTCTACCGTGTAATTAAGGGTGCGGTATGTGTTAGTAGCCCACAAGACTTGCTTACCTTTTGACTCGGATCCTAAGTATAGGCCTGTATGAATCCACTATAATTTCAATCCAAAGTGCATCAGTATAAAGAAGCAAAACAGTCCCAAAATATCCGGTATTGATGCAATTTTTAACAATATTGGCAAAATTCTACAAGAAATCTACAAGAAATCTACAAGCTCCAAGAGAGCTTCTGAAAAGCACGTCCGCTCGTCCGCTCGGACATGTCTAAATTCTCTTCCAAGTCTTCAATTTCTTTTTCTAACTTTTCTATTTTTTCCTTACTTACCCTTTCCCTTAATTTTCTTTGAAAATTGAGTTGTAAACCTGCGTATTTCCATTTTGATATAGTCCCAAAATACTCTTTTGTCTTTTATCTCAGATAACATTTTGTTCTTTAAAGTCTGTATTTCTTCCTTCATCTTTAAAACATAGTCTCTATCATTTACCAAGCTATTATTGAACTTCCAATAACCTGTTTTACCCTAAAATCGTCCAGACGTTCTATCAAGCAGATCCAAATTAACAGCTGAATGGTCAGGTAATAAGGAGGGAATAATGTCACATTTAGATGTTATCTGTTCTTAATTCTCTGATATAATGAAATAATCCAAACGGCTTTGCATAAATGGATTCCCTTTTATATATGTTTATTGTTTTTTTTATCTTCATTTGTATTTCTCCATACATCTCTTAATTTAAATTCATCCATGAATTCTTCTAATTTGCTACTGAATTTTGATTGCTTCTTTGAAACTTGTCCAAAATAATCTAATTTCTTGTCTCTAATAACATTAAAATCACCTCCGAGAACAACTGAGTTCCCTTCTAGATTGTTTCTATACAACAACTCACTTAAATCCATTAAACATTTAATTTGCTCCCCTTCGTTATTACCAGTAGGAATATAAACATTTTCTAGTAACATCTTCTGACCTTGTATATTACATCTAATCAATACATATCTTCCATTTATGTCTGCACAAGTGTCACTAATTTCAATGTCTAACTTACTATTTATTAATACCAGAACTCCTCTACTGTGGCTTGTACCATGACTAAAGATACATTTCCCGCCCGACACCAATTGCCATTTTTTTTCTCGATATCAGGTGTACTATATGTTTCTTGTAAGTATATTATATCTATAGACTTTGTCCTAAACCAATTAAACATTTTTTTCTCGTTTGCTTCTATCTCTAATTCCCATCACGTCTAGTGTGAGATAGTTACATGAAAACAAGTTCCCTTTATTATCCATCTTTTTTCTTTTGAAATAAACCCATATCTATATATGAGCAGGGACACTCTATAAATTCCGACCTTGCAGATAAAGGAATCAACTTTTGGCAAATTAATATTTTTAAGGAAACAACCTCACGACCCGCTCCCCTACCAGAAAGGAAACTAAGAAAGAAAAAGGATATGTACAAGTACATGAAACTACTACAAATATTCGAGAACATACATTTGAAAAACAAAAAAAGAAAAGGAAAGAAAAAGAAAAGAACACAAAGAAACATAAGACGACAACATGAAACAGACAAATAACAGAGTTCGCGTGGCGAATCATACATGACGACTAACCAGTCTGCCTTTGCAACCGTTGCATGGCAGTCCCCTCCCCCTCTCCCCTAATCCAGCTTTCCAGACATGATACTGGTCAACTACTTAAGGTAGATGTAGTTTTCTAGTTTTATACATATCGTATTCCTTTCCTACATGTACTTATTTGTCATACCGCCTGCAATTCAAAATTATGCACTGTCTGACCCTTCTTACTACATTTCCCAGTTCACAAAACAAATATCTTCCCGCAGATCTACTACATGATGGTCTTTTTCCATGTAAAGATAAATCAAAATAAAGGATAAACCATCCTCTATGCTAGATCTCCATCTCAATTCAACACTGTTCTCTCCTGCCTAGTATACAACTTGCAATTCAAACTACCGTATGCACTATCTCACCTCCTTGTAAATTCCAGTTAATAAAACAAATGACTTCCTGCATATCCACTGCAACTACATCAATGGTCTTTTTCATGTATGAGTGCAACAAAAGAAGGGTTAAAACCCCCATGAATAAATAATCATATGTCCAACCCAGCATATTCACCCTTTCATTAAGTCTTTTTACCTACTAACCAAAGTACATTTACATGTACATGTTCCATGTTCCTTCTGTCATTAACACTTGGATTAAGACCATTCTCTGAAAACTAACCTAAACAAAATTGCATGAATAAAGCCCTTCTATTTCATATTTGTAATACCATATGAAGATTTAATACTCTCTACCTTTCTTTTTCTGTACAAGAAACTTCTTCACTTTCAACATTACAAAAAGGAATAGTCTACATATAATATTTCTTCAAAATAGCTCCTCCATTATATTTCCTCTGTGCTATCTCAATCTCAATTCAAAACTTTGCTATCCTGCCTTCATTGTATAACGCTTGCAATTCAAGACTATGCCATATCTCACCCGTCTTTCAACCTTCAACAGTTCACAAAACAAATACCTTATTACAGATCGACTGCATTGTAACTCATTAACATTTGAATTCAGGCAGTGCTCTGAAACTGCTGTAAGTAAAATTGCATCGAGAAGCTGCTTCTCTTTTAACATTTGCAACAACACCCCACCCCCCCCCAAAAAAAAAAGATAGTCTCTACATTTATTTTCTTTTGTTCCAGAAGGGATCTTTCATTATCTCGTTTTTTTGTCTTCTTCTTTTTTACCTGAAAATCGTTACACAACTTAAACACAAAAATTCACTCCATCAATAAATATTCCTTCCAAGTAGCTTCTACAGTGTACATACATTTCCTCTGTGCTATCTCCCTCTCAATTCAACACTATTCTACCCTGCTTTCATTGTACATACAGCTTGCCATATCCAATACTTAGATGTAATTTTCTTGTTTTATACATATCGTATTCCTTTCCTACTTATTTGTCATACAGCCTGCAATTCAAAAGTATGCACTGTCTGACCTTTGTTTCTACATTTCCCAGTCCACAAAACAAATATCTTCCTGCAGATCTACTACATCATGATATTTTCCATGTAAAGGTAAATCAAAATAAAGGATAAACCAACCTCTATGCTATCTCCATCTCAATTCAACACTGTTCTATCCTGTCTAGTATACAACTTGCAATTACTATCTCAATCTCAATTCAAAACTTTTCCAGCCTGCCTTCATTGTATAACGCTAACAATTCAAGACTATGCCATATCTCACCCTTCTTTCTACATTCAGCAGTTCACAAAACAAATATCTTACTACAGATCGACTGCATTGTAACTCATTAACATTTTGATTTCGGCAGTGTTCTGAAACTGCTGTAAGTAAAATTGCATCGAGAAACTGCTTCTCTTTTGACATTTTCAACAACATGTTTAGAAAGATACTTAATCGATCTCATCAAGAGATTGGACAATATTAAGTCGTTTTCGCTGTGGCAATCATTACCTGCCGACTGTAGCTGGTAGATATTCAATAACTCCCAGGGAAATGAGGCTATTATACGCTAATCAATTTGCATCGCTTGGGGATGAATTTCATTTATTGTTTGTATGCCACGCCTTTCGTTCAGACAGAAAATTGACCAAATAAACTTAAAATGGATCAGCTTTTTAACATAATAAATTGTCATTGTCATTGTCATTGCACACGGAACGCAAGATTCGCGAGTGCGGGAGCGTATGCACGTGCAAATTATTGCATTATCTCGTGGCTTTTGGTAGAGGCAAGACTTGTTGATATTTTGATATATGTACTAGTTCTGTTGGATACTCAAATCTGTGTGTAATACAACTATAATATTGGTGTGAATTCATGTACCGCAATCGTTAAATGATACATGTAAAAAGGACAGTAACCAACGTTAAATAAAAGCCACGAAAAACGGACAATTTGAACAGTTTGTCAATTCCTCATTTAGCCGTGGATAATGATAATAATACCAATAATGTTAAAATTTATATTACTGATAATGATAAAAATAAAAAAATAATAATAATAATCATTGCGAGGCGCTAAATCCACTTGAAAACAAATACGTCGTCGCAATTCAATTTCTAGGAGCATGGATATTAAATTTCAAACTTGATAATTTCCCCGGAATTACAGATAAGATAAATTCCGATAATACAGCCTCAGAAATATTGACGTGCAAAAAATTAAATTGGCGACTGATTTTATTTTGTAATATGTCGTAAATTTGAATAACATTTAACTGGAGAATATACTACGCTGACTCGGCGTGAACGTCATGGAGACGGTTTTGGTCGGTTGGTTTGTTGCTTAGTTTTATTTACGATAGTAACATATGAAATACAAAAGTAACAAAGCATACAGATACAAAACGCCTACAATTCAAATTGACTATTCTAGAAAAGAAAAAATGATTAAAGATAGAGGGATCACCAGCTTCAGTTCCATCGACAAAGCCTGATCTGTTCTTCCTCGAGGCTACACCTTAGCCCAGACCTTGCCATTACTTTCAGACGGTGTGTGCGCTCTATAAGTTTTATTAATAATGCTTCAGAGTAACAAAGAGGGTGCTTTTTGTATCCCCCCCATTCCCCCTTTATAACATGTGTGTGCCACCTTTGATTAGGCAGCAGAATATTCAAAAGCAGAACAAAGACTACTACTGCATGTGCATGTATATTTATAGAATGGATAGTAGTTGGAAATTAATGTTCATAGTATTTAAACAATTCCAAGAAAAACCTCTAGGATTGATGGCCTAATGAAAATTTGATTTAAAAAAATACTTTACAGACTATTGATATGAGGATATATAGAAAAATCAACTCACAAACAAGCAAAATCTATTTTAACTGTCTAATTATCAATTGGTTATAACCTCTTTTTTTGTCTTCAGGTAAGCCTACTCTAATGAGGACAAGATATCAACGATTATCATGTAATGATAATCTAGGGCGGATTATTTGTTAGATCACGGAAAATATACATGACCTGAACGGGAGAAATGTGTGTATACGGTGTGTCATGCCTACGTGTGAACACCAGCCGAAAAAGATCAAGAACCAGAGTCACATGTGCAAAATGCCTGTCCAAGGTTCACTCATTATGCAAATGCTACTTGGCATTTTGAGATGTCATTTAGATCACGGGACGGCATAGATTACAAAGGGGCTGACTGGCACGATCGCTTTTAAATTCATACTGTTTGCTGAATCCTTGAGCTGTTTTCGTCATCTTATTTCGGTAGGTATACACACATTTTGGTAATCGTAATGAGTGTTTTGAAAACCTAATTGTTTTCGTAGTTTGGTAATCTGATTTTGTTTTCAAAAATAAAGGTTTCCATAATCGTGTGTATGCACTGTATAAATGTTGGGTAGAATCGTTTACATGGAAGGTGGTAATCATTAGGGCCTAACCAAGTGAGGGAAATTGACAACATTGGGTCGGACACATACTTACCAAAAGTAGGGCGGAAAATATCCGAGCTTTGGAAAATAAAAATGTTCTTTTTGCTAATGTTTACTACCGGTATATTTTCATGCAACTAACCTCGATTTGAAGTTTATGATCGAACCAACTTCGTATCGTAACGCGCGGGACCACACCTCTGTTCTTCCCTTCTCTCACCACCCCTACCCCTCTCTGGATAGTAAGGAAACATTGAAGAGCTTCAGCCTAACGGCAGGTGTGCAAAAATACGTCTATTTCATTAATACGGCGTACTCGGACCAGTTTGACCCGTGCCGTAGAGCTCTTGGAGAAGGTACATTTTCAAACGACGATATCTCCTTCATTTTATCACTTTTTTGCGCTCTGTTTTTTGCAATATCATAGCAAATATCTGGAATTACTTAATATTCAAGAATATTCATTATATGAATCCAGTAAATAATTCAATTTCCACGTTAAAAATTAGGTTTTTACAAAAATAAAAACTTTGAAAACAACTCGAATTTTGACACACAGTTTTATGTTTGAGCCCAAATGAAAGTCTAACGTATAGAATAGCAATTTATTCCTCTATCCGAAAAAATAAACATGGGGTGTAATTTTTTTTAACGTGGGTCAAGATCCAGCAAAATCTACCCCAACTACAATGTCAAAAACTCATCGAAACCAGCCTAACGACAGGCGTGCAACAACACTTCAATTCCATTATTACGGCGTACTCGGACCGGTCTGACCCGTACCGTATAGCTCTCCGAGAAGGGACATTTTCAAACGACGATATCCCCTTCATTTTATGATTTTTTTTTCGCTCTGTTTTTAGCAATATCTTAGTTAATATTTGGAGTTACCAATGTTTAAGAATATTCATCATATGAATCCTGTAAATAATTCAATTTCCACGTTAAAAATGTGTTTTTTACCAAAAATAAAAAACTTTGAAAACAACTCGATTTTTGACATATAGTTTTAGTTTTGGCCCCAAATGAAAGTCTAACGTAAAGAATCGAAATTTATTCCTCTTTCTGAAAATATAAATATGGGGGTGTGAATGTCTTAATATGGGTCAGGATCTAGCAAAATCTAACCCAACTCAAATGTCAAAAACTCATCAAAACCAGCCTAACGGCAGGCGTGCAACAACACGTCTATTTCATTAAAGGGAAAGTCCACCCCAGGATTTTTTTTAGCTGACGATATAGACCTAATAATACCATGAAGAATGATACAAGTCTCATTAAAATCCATGATCACATAACGAAGATATATCGACTTTTTTATCGAAAATCAGCCGCCCCCCAAATGCAAATGCGTTACATGGGCATGAAACGATCGCATTGTGACGTATGTTGCGAGCTGCCTTCTTATTTCGCAGACATTCACTTTCGCTCGCGGTACACTGTTATCGCACTGACACGACGAATCATGAATGAAAGCGAAAGTGAATGTCTGCGAAATAAGAAGGCAGCTCGCAACATACGTCACAATTTCGATACTATCGGTTATTTTTAGGCGATCGTTTCATGCCCATGTAACGCATTTGCATTTGGGGGGCGGCTGATTTTCGATAAAAAAGTCGATATATCTTCGTTATGTGATCATGGATTTTAATGAGACTTGTATCATTCTTCATGGTATTATTAGGTCTATATCGTCAGCTAAAGAAAATCCTGGGGTGGACTATCCCTTTAATACCGCGTACTCGGACCGGTTTGACCCGTACCGTATAGAGCTCTCCGAGAAGGCACATTTTCAAACGACGATATCTCCTTCATTTTATCACTTTTTTGTGCTCTGTTTTTTTGCAATATCATAGTAAATATATGGAGTTACCTAATATTTAAGAATATTAATTATACAAATCCTGTAAATAATTCAATTTACATGTTAAAAAATTGATTTTACAAAGACAATTCTACAACACAATTTAAAAAAAATACAGGGACGATCTCCGCCTACGATTAGGCAGACTTACTTGCCAAATAGGAGTAATTTCAAGATATTTGTACCAGGCTCAGTTAAAGTTGGTTGGGTTTCATTTAAAAAAGAAACTTATTTGATTCATTTTAACTGCAAATTAATTGACTAAAATAAATGAAACAACGTCTTCATATTGTTATCTCGTTTTCGATAACACTATTCGGGGAATAGTGAGGAAAGATGTTTTTCATTTTTCATTGTTTTAATAACCAACATACGATACAATAGTCACCAAGTTTTACATATTCCTTGAAATAACATTATATTCAGTCATTAGTTAAAATATAAGTTTTCTATTCTTACCTTATTTCATATACCAATAATATTCTTGCATTCACAATACTTATCAATATTTTCTACCCTGGTTGTGGTAGCTTGGTCGGGTATGAAGATACCTGCAGATTATGGTTTTGTATATAAATATTATACTAAAGCTCCCTTATTTAATCTTGAGAAATACAGAGAATACAAATAAACCCTCGAAAAAACACTAAACTATATTTTTTTAAAGTGTATATGTGCTGATATTTTTTCTTTTATTTTGCTTGGATTCCCTTTAGGTTTGGACAACAAGACTTACAGAAGGACGTTTTTAGATAAAATTTATATTTTTCGTCGCCTCAAAAAATGGCAGGAGCACAAGAAAAGAGTAAGTCCGTTTCTTCTCCAATATGGATGGTCTCTATAGCCTGTTGAAAGAAACAGAAAAGCATTACGCCCAAGTTTTTCTAATACATAGATTTATGTTCGCCCTAATCATGCGAGATATCCTATAGCCACTTTGGAAAGAAAACAATATTTAAATATCTGGTCATACGAAAGAATATTCTAATGAACCCCATATGATAAAGCTACTGGATAAACAAACCAAAAATCTTAAAATAGTATTCAGTGTTCAGTATCCACTTGTTGTAATCGGCCTATGCCGAAAGGGTGGGTAGCGTCGCGTCGCGGCGCGTTGACTTGAACGCGACCATTCGTCCAAAGCCCCCCCCCCCCGGTTTGGCCGTAAGGGTGCGTTGACTAATCTTCCACATCGGTCGTTCATAATAGAATTTACGGAATAGTAATTTAAGTCGTTTAAATTCAAATAATCAAGAAAGAAACAGATTAAAAATTAAATAAAACTAGTTTTTACGTAGTCTTGCAGTTTAAGCGTTAATAAGAATCACATCAATTAATGAATTCAATAAGTATTTTAAAAAGGCCAAATAAAAATAATATCCATTTCTTTCTATGTATAGAATTCTTTTTTGATGTAAACTAGTCATGCTTAACAGTCTTTACAAATGAAATAACAAATAAATGAATCAATAACGGAGTAGGACTACCACCTAAATGCACCCTTTCGGGATAAGCGCGGGGGGGGGGGGGGGGGGGTGCTTTCTGAATTCCATGCATAGAAAGAAATGGATATTATTTTTCGCTATTTTAATAAACGACTGATATGCAAGACTAGGTAAACAGCTTTATTAGACATTTTAGATATCATAGTAATTTATTTGATTGTGTTTCTTTTTATTTATTTATCTAATTCTTATAAACGCCTGATCTGCATGAATACGTAAAAACTAGTTTGATTTAGTTTTTAATCTGTTTCTATTTTGATTATTTGAATTTAAACGACTTAAATTACTGTTCCGTAAATTATATTATAATCAACTGATGTGGAAGACTAGTCAACGCACCCTTTCGGCCAAACCGGGGGGGGGGGGCTTTGGACGAATAGTCGCGTTCAAGTCAACGCGACGCTTTTCACCCTTTAGGCATAAGCCGTTGTAATCTACTGCATGAACAAAAAATGTTGATAAATTTAACAATTGTTCTAAGTCGAATAGTTCTAACACTTGACTGATATACGAAGGTCCTGGGCTCGGTCGCCTTGTACTTGATTTGAAAAATGCATTTTATCTGCATATTTACTCTCCACTACGGTAATACATGGTTGCCTAGTAGAATGCGAAAAGCAATGTGGTTTGTTCAGCATTGTGAGCGTCTGTAAAAGACTCCTGCCTGGAATGCTCCTATGGCCCGATCAAACAAAGACGACACACGGCCTGCGCATTGAAAATCGGGAAAAATCAGGTCACTGTATCAGGATTTGGGAGAAGCTAGCGAGCTGACACCGAATGCCTGCGCACGAACGGCAGCGGTCACGTGACTGTGTCTGTAAAAAGCGGCAGTTCGTCTTGCTTGCGCTTGTCGTCATATCAAAGTAGCGCAACGGCGAGTGTGCAACTCAGCTCTTCAAGATGCCACTCAAGAGAATTTACCCGACCTCCCAAAATCCCACTACGCTACGTACACGCTACGTTTACGATAGGAACACACAAGAAGAACGTTGGGTGCGCTTGAGTTACGTTTAGCACTCGTATGGCAAGCCAAAAGGGAATATATTAATATATTCAGCTTTCATTCTAATATATTCATCTTTTCAATATGTTCGTCTTTTTAATATTTTCATCATTGTATATGTTCATCCTATCACTATATACTTAGTATTTTTTGTATTTATTCATTTTTTCAATATATTCATCTATTCAATATATTCATCTTATCACTTTTTGGGTCTTTTTGATTTATTCATCTTTTTAATATATTCATCTATTCAATATATTCATCTTTTCGATAATGTTGTCCTTTTAATATATTAATTTCTTCAATATTTTCGTCTTTTTAATATTCATATTTTTTAATGATTCATCTTATTTATTTATTTATTTATTTATTTAAAAATATTTATACAGGATGACAATAACAACCAAGGCTGTTTTTCATATTGGTCCTGTTAATACATACATGGTAAAATACAAACAATGAAATACAAATATCATTGAAATATGCAAAACATGAATAGATTACATGGATATTTAATAATATATGATTTTATAAAATAACCAGCGACTAGACACATAGATTTACATTCAAAGGTTTACCCAAAATCACAAAATAATTTGAAACAATGTAAGAAAAAACAAAACTAACAAACTTGTGTTTATTAAAGTAGGGTAAAACAGATATATATATACACACATCCATGAAGATATTTGTTATTTAGAACATTAATGAAAGTACAATCTTTTATAAAGGTATTTAAATGAAGAAATAGATGTAGAATTCTGTAAGTTAATAGGTAATGAGTTCCAGATAACCCCTCCTGAGTACATAAGACTGTTCTTAAAGCATTCTAGATTAGGTTTTGGTAATATTACATTTGTTTTGTCAGCGGCTCTAGTATTTAAGTTATGTCTATCGCAGTCCATTTCAATAGCATTAAACAGATGTGCTGGTGCAATACCATGTACAGATTTATACATTAAAACAGCTAAAAAATTATTTCTCCTTTCGTCAAATGATTGCCATTTCATTAATTTTATTAAATCATCACCTCTAACATTTTCATAGTCATAGTTGGATGTAATTATACGTGCTGCTCTCTTTTGTAACCTTAAGAGTAACTCTTTATTTTGCCTTGAGCAATTTCCCCAGACTGTGCGTGAATAGTCAATACATGGTAAACTAATTGTATTATACATGAGCTTTAAGGATTTGACATCTAAATATTGGGACATATTACGTAATGAGAACAGTTTCATAGAAATCAATCTGGTAAGTCTTTTAACGTGAATATACCAAGTAAGGTGTTCATCAATTTCCACCCCTAAATATTTAAAATTATGAACCTGTTCCATTTTCGTTCCATCCATGTATATATTCAAGTTATATGCTTTACGTGTACTTAAAAGCATAATTTGGGTCCTTTCAGCATTAACTTTTAAATTATTCTGAGTATACCATCTTATGTATTGAATGACCATCATTTTGTAACAATATGGTTAGTTCATCAATATTCTTATGAGAAGTATATATAACAACATCATCAGCAAACATATTACAGGTACATGTCTGCAAAGACTGAACTATATCATTAATAAAAAGTAAAAAATAAAATTGGTCCGAGGACACTCCCTTGAGGTATTCCATTAGATAATGTTTTTGAGTTTGAGAGTATACCATGACAGAAAACCATTTGTCTCCTTTCAAACAAATAACTACTAAACCATTTTAACTGTTCATCCTTTATACCATAACATTGTAGTTTCTTAAGCAATAATGTATGGTCAATTGAATCAAAACATTTGGAAATATCTAAAAAGCACGCAGCTACTAATTCTTTTTCATTAAAAGATTCCAGCCAATCATCTATAGTTCTATGAATACATGTATTGGTTGAATGGTTGGGTAGGAATGCTGATCGATCTATATAAATCAAATCATTCAAGCGAAGATAAATCAATAATTGTTTTTGAATGACTTTCTCTAAAATTTTAATTACATGACAGGTTACAGATATTGGTCTATAGTTGGTTGGATCATCTTTTTTCCACTTACCTTTATAAATCGGTGTTACTTTTGATATTTTCCAATCAGACGGAACTGAGCCATTTCTTAGACTTGCATTAGATAGTAAAACCAATTGTTTAGAAAGAGCTGATGCTCCAATACAAAGCAATTTAGAATCTACATTAAATAGGTCAAGATTACTTACATTTCCTAATTTGCATAACAATTCATAAACAACACTTTCCTTTAGTCTTTGAAATTCAAAACTATGAATACATTCTGGATGTTTCCAGCTAAAATCATCATTTTTAGGCTTATTCATTTTTCCAACTGACGCAAAAAAAATGTTCAATTTATCAGCACTTAATTCATTAGGCAATGCATCATTTTTACGTTTCCTGCCGGTGATCTTATTTAGCTCACGCCATATTTTTTTACTATCTTTTTTACAATCTTGAATAACATCCTTGGTATAATCCCTCTCATTATCACGTCTTAATTTAGTAATACGGTTTCTTATGCATTTATAGTCTTTTTTTATTGCTGGGTCGATATCAGATTTCCTCTTTAAAAAATCTCTTTTATAAATCAATTGGACTAATTCTTTTGAAATCCAGGGACAATATCTTTGTTTCATACGCATAGTTTTAAGAGGTGCATGTTTATCACATACCTTAGTAAAAGTTGATTTCCATTTAAACCAATTTTCATCAATATTATACATATCATCTTCAAAATCAAGATTACTGGTATAAAAACTTCTTTCTAAGTCCTGTAAAAAATCATCTCTATCAAATCTTTGATAATCACGAAATGTAACCTCTTTGTGATTATTATGTTTAGTTATTGAAAAATGTATGCATGTATAGATGAGATAATGGTCACTTAATGAAATCTTTGCAACATTGGTGACAGCATGTCTTTCAGGTATCGTAGTTAAAATATGATCTAAACATTTTGAAGAATTGCTTGTAACCCTAGTAGGCTTCAACACTAATTGTGTCATGAGAAATAAGTTTTCAATCAAATTAATTGGATTATTACATAAATTATGATCTAAGATGTAATCATAATTAAGAACACCTGATATTATAAGTTCCTTATTTTATTGTGACACCTTTTCTAATACATCCAAGAGATTATTAAAATATGATACATCAGCATTTGGTGGTCTAAAAATACAAGACATCAATACTGGTTCGTGATTTAAAAAAAATTAAAACCAAATACCTTCCAATGAATTACTTATTAGATCATGTCGCTATGTGTATGGAATAGATTTTAACATATAGACACAAACACCACCACCTCTTTTCTTGTTCATAGTCTTTGGTCTATCCTTACGAATTATTACATAATTGTCTATAAAAACATCATTATCATAATATAATATGTTAATCTTTTTAATATATTCTTCATTGTATATGTTCATCTTATCACTATATTTGTCTTTTTAATTTATCCATCTTTTTAATATGTTCATCTATCCAATATTTTCATCTTTTCAATATTTTCGTCTTGAAATTATATTCCTCTTCTTCATTACATATTTATTTGTTTGTCTAGTAAATATTTCCATTTCAAATCCACGTTTGTTTAATGTTTGTCTTTTACAATATTTGTCTTTTATTCAACATCAGATTTGTTCGTGTTTCATTATATTCGCTTTTACAAAATATATTCGTCTTTTTTACAAAATATATTCGTCTTTTAGAAAAATATATTCATCTGTTTCAATGGACAAAAGATGGCGCTATATACCACTGTGCAGAGCGCTTTGCGGCAGCAGCAGAGCTAGAGCCATTTATCACAGCTCTGGGGTACGGCTAGCTCTGGGGTACGGTAGCTCTGGGGGTACGGGTAGTTTTGGCCAGGCAGTGCCTATCGATTGATTGAGTGGTATTGGCCTAGGCCTACTACTACTACTACTATTAGGCCTACTACTGAGTACTGGTAAGTTATTTTCTACTCATATCTAATTTATTTATTGAAACTCTGGGTTTCTTTTACAAAGGACCAAAAATACATGGATTTATTATGTCGTATATTATTGTATTTTTTGCTTTGGCTTTGTAGACTAATTTGGTCTAGATCTAGATCTAGACTAGTTCCTCTCGAGATCTTCTAGATCTAGATCTAGACTATAGGCCCATATGGAAACGTTGTATCATCCGCTCAATCTGACTTGCGTGCATAGAACAAATAAGCATTTTTCCATGAAAAAGTGAAGTTTTCTAAAATGTGCGTTTCTTTCCAGCATTGGGGCGCCCGGGAGTCACTCGGGTAACATTTCATAAAGTACAATATAAAAAGACCGTATGCAAATCTTCTGTACTTTTGTCGGAAGATTTATCCAGCACAATGTCGTCTCTTTTTGCGTTGGAGAAGAGCAAAAAGCGAGTTTCAATCATACTTTGGCCGCTCTCGCAAGCTCTCACTCGTTTCACTGTGGTCAAGCGAGTTTGGGGCAAGCGGTTAATGAAAATACTAATCATTAACTTTCTTCTGGTATTAAACTTGTTTTGATTGATTGTATACTTTTGTTGGAATAAAGGAAACAAAAAGGCTTGACCAATAACTTATCAGCGTCTGAATTGACATTTTGACCTTGAATTCCCTGATGCAAGCGCACATAAACAGGTTCTTATGAAGTCATCTTCGCTCAATCGGTGTCTTTTATCCTAAAATACTACACTTTCACAATATTTATACATCTTTTTTAATTATTAGTAAGATATAACATATTTTGTCTGATATCACTGAAGTTTTTTGGTTTTATTTAATGAGTAATTTTAAAATAAGAGCCATTTTACTGTTTTAATTTACCGGATCGTACCATTAAAGTCGCAGGGTAGAAAGATGCATTTTCCAACCGCGCCAAATTTAATTTACGTTCCGACATTCTGTTAAATGGGTTCGTGTTGTTAAGAATCCACTGCTTTCTGCTCCACCAAACGTCCACATGCGGAATCGTTTATCAACTAAATTATTCAAATTTATGGATGCTTCTTCCCAGGTGTTTGTGTTGTTGAAGCATTTCATTCACCTGCTATCATTCTTTGTACTCCAATTGCCAGAACGCAAATTACATTTTGGTTTTATAGTTTCATGCGGAGTCGTTTATCAACTATATGTATTCAAATTTATGAATGCTTCCTTCCCAGGGGTGGTGTTTATGCATTTCATTCACCTGTTATTATTATTCGTTGTACTCCAATTGTTAAAATACAAAATGCATTTTGTTTTTATAGTTTCATTCAATAAGTAAGTCAATAAAAGAGTATGTTTCGCACAATAAAAACAATGTGTGTCCCTATTGTACAATGTAATGTTTCCCCTCCTTTTGTAATAGTTAATTTACCCATTCACATAATGGAACTACCTGCCCGGTGAAGCCAGTGGCCCGTGACCCCTGAGCACTCAACACCGTGTGGGAGTCAGTTTGTGGTTAACTTCTTTTATGAGACAAAACAGAGCAAAAGTTTCCATATGAGAAAAAGTCTAGAGGTCTAGATCTAGTCTAGATCTTGAGATCTACTCTACTTGTTTAGACTAGATCTTTCTAGTCTACCGTGTCTAGATTCTAGATCTAGATCAGTTACCGCTTTGACACTTTCGAAGTCGATTAGCGGGTTGGCCTAGATCTACGCATTGCATTTTGAGCATTGGCTTTGCTATGAATATCATCTCCATTTGGAGTTGTGCAATAATATACGACATAATAAATCAATGTATAATTGGTCCTTTGTAAATGAAACCCGGAGTTTCAATAAATAAATTAGATATGAGTAGAAAATATCTTACCAGTAGATCTACTCAGCAGTAGGCCTAGTAGTAGTAGTACTAGTAGTAGGCCTAGGCCTAGTTCCACTCAATCAATCGATAGGCGCCGCCAGAGCTACCCGTACCCCAGAGCTGTGATAAATGGCTCTAGCTCTGCTGCTGCCGCAAAGCGCTCTGCACAGTGGTATATAGCGCCATCTCTTGTCCATTGAAACAGATGAATATATTTTGTAAAAGACGAATATATTTTGTAAAAGACGAATATATTTTGTAAAAGCGAATATAATGAAACACGAAGAAATCTGATATAGAATAAAAGACGAATATTGTAAAAGACAAACATTAAACTAACGTATATTTGAAATGGAAATATTTACAAGACAAACAAATAAATATGTAATGAAGAAGAGGAATATAATTTCAAGACGAAAATATTGAAAAGATGAAAATATTGGATAGATGAACACATTAAAAAGATGGATAAATTAAAAAGACAAATATAGTGATAAGATGAACATACAATGAAGCATATATTATAAAGATTAACATATTAAAAGATGAATCATTAAAAAATAAGAATATTAAAAAGACGAAAATATTGAGGAAATGAATATATCAAAAGGACAAAATTATCGAAAAGATGAATATATTGAATAGATGAATATATTAAAAAGATGAATAAATCAAAAAGACCAAAAAAGTGATAAGATGAATATATTGAATAGATGAATATATTGAAAAGATGAATAAATAAAAAAAATACTAAATATATAGTGATAGGATGATCATATACAATGATGAAAATATTAAAAAGACGAACATATTGAAAAGATGAATATATTAGAATGAAAGCTGAATATATTTATTCAGAGATGAATATAAATACAAAATATGAATATATTCTCTTGGCTTGCCATACACTCGTTCAGCAAGCTCACATTCGCTGCTTGTTCGCTGGAAATGCGTTTGAAGTGCGCTAGGTATACGCGTGGTCGAACTTTCAACATATACACTGCGCGTGCTCCGCGTTTGTGTAGCGTTGGACTAGCACGCGCTGCGCGTGTCTGGCGTTCTTTTGACGTTAACATTCATGCGTCGAGCTCCGCGCAAAATTTTGAGCATGCTAAACAAATCCCGACGCACACAGCGAATGACGTCGAATGCATAGCGATGGTCCAGCGCGCTCGAAGAAGGAGTAACGGATGATGACGCACACCTGTAACGCACCGGCCAAAATAGCAAATTTTCGATGCGCGGGCCGTGCGTCCCCTATGTGTGGCCGACCCATATAGGAAGGGAAACGTGTTCCTGCGTCTTGGGCGGGCTGCGTCTTTTTTAACCTAACCTTGCCATCCAATCACTGCATTTGATTGGCTCAATAGGAACCATACGTCATGCGCTAGCCATAAATATTCATGATACGCACGCACACAGAATCCGATGCGATAATTTATTAAATAATGAGATTTCCATCAAAAATTACAATTAGTGAAGAGCTATTTTAGTTAAAATGAATGACATTGCGAGAAAATCGCGTGGCTTACCGTAAACGAATGCCTACCCAAGTCGTACATTTTCCGTTATCATTGCGACATACTGGTTAAGTCGAGAATCTGGCTTATTAATGTTGATCTCCAACACACCGTACCAACGCAAATATTCATATATTCAAATATTAATGTGCAGGACAGCTTGGCAAGATTAGGTTTTAAACAGACGCGGGCGGGCTTACCTGAATCCGATGACCAGGATAATATTTATCTAAAGCGCTTAGATCGTTAGTAGCGTATGTTCTTTAAAAAAAAAAAAATCCACGTTAAGTTAAAGCCTTACAGGAATGATTTGTCAATATTTCACAATGTATATTTTGTGCATTTGACTTGCTGATAGTTGAAAACAAAGATTGAATCTATTCTAAATTCTCGTCGCAATTTGTTGTTGTTGATAATGCGGTTTTCTTTTAAAAAAATACGAATAATCATGGTTAGCTTAATTATCTGTTTCCCTGACTCAAGCTCTTTTTTTTCCCTTCTGAAATCGTTATTTACTATCCAGGACATCAGCCTAGATTGACGCACAGTGGTCTTATCAACCAGGTCACAAGCCTCCAGTGTCCCATTTGCTACAAGTTCATGACGGAACCTAAGTTGCTTTCTTGTGGACATACTTTTTGTCTCACTTGCTTGTTAAAGATTGTGCGTAAAGACAAATTAAGTTGTGCACTATGCCGAACTGTCACTAATATCATCAATGGTAATGTAACAACATTGCCTAGCAATCTGGCATTTAAATCAGTGGTAGAAGAAGTTGCAAACCTAGACGGACGGTGTGATGTTTGTGACAATATGGATAAACCAGAGAAAATAAATTATTGTCAGGATTGCAATACCTTTATGTGTCTTAATTGCCTTGTACAGCATGACGGGAAGACTGAAAATAACAACCATTCGGTAAATAAACGCAGAAGATCTAAACATTTTTCGTCTATAAAAATGAACAAGAAATTCTGCACCCAACATGTACAGGAACATTGTGTAGGAGTTTGTACTACATGCAATGTATATATTTGTGAGGAATGTTCAGTAACACACACAAATAAAGGACATGAAGTTCAACGCTTAATCCAGTATGCAACTACGTTACATGCTACGGCAACTCCACTAAAGTATGACATCAAATTAATTAAGAAATTATCAGCATCGTATGTCGAACAATGCAAATATTATGAAGATAGAACAATCCGACACATCGACTCGGTTATGTCACAAATCAATGACACATATCAGGCGTCACAGAAAAAACTTGAAGAGAAAAGATTATCAAAACTAAAGACTTGTTTAGATGTAAAAAAAAGAACGTGTAAATTGTCAGAGGACTTAATATATCAAATTGAAAAGATAAATTCTCTTCTGGATCAAACCAATTATTTAATTCAAGGTGTTTTAGATTCTCCGTTTGAAGATATGCCTGCGCATAATTTAACGCTGGAGTCATCTCAGTCCAAAATAAATAATCTGAAAAGGGAAGTAAAGCGTATTACAGAAAAGTCTGCAAACATGCCAAATGTATTTAACGACGGAGATACGTTCAACTTTCAGAAGAAGTGCGAGGACCATGACGTAGTAGAACTAATACGTCACATTTGGGAACGAACATCACGTCCTTTGACACAACCTGAAAAGAAAATGACATGCATGACTCTCGATTGTGAGGGTAAGGTGGTTGTTGGGTATTTTCATGGGGGAATTGAGGTTTACACAGGAGCAGGGTCCGAGGGAGTAAGTGTTGAGTCTTTGAAGGAAGTACGTGTAATGGCAATGTCATTCGGAAACGATGGAAATCTTGTTTTACGAAATATAGACAATGACATTTCTATTTATGGGCCCACATTTAAAAGATATGATGCCAAATTTGAAACAATAGACCACAGAAATGGAGGAGACGGAGACCTAGCCTTGGATACGAACAATGACATCTATGCAAGTTATAGAAACATCATGGTGATTCACATACACAGAAGGAAAGGTGGAAAGGCGTGGCGAGAAATAAAGTGTGATGGCTATATTCCTCAACAAATATTGGTGATGTCAAACTTAAACATTATAGTTATGAATGCAGGAACTATTAGGATAATTGACGCAACTGGTGCGACTCAATCAGAGATAGTACGTAAAGGTTACCTCGGGTATCCCGCTGTTGCGTGGGACGGATCATTGATCATTGCTTGGGTGAAACCTGAAGGAAGATCTGTTGAATTAGTGAAGTATACGCAAGACATGAATAACAAGAAAACACTTCACTTAGACAATACCATAGATCTTTCAGGAAGACAATGGTTCTATTGTAGGGTTGTTGATGTGGGGAAAATTGTATGCTGCTGTCCCAAACAACTGCATATATTCAGTCTCCGTATCGAGCCATACTTTCAACCACGTGGACATGATTATGATGACAAAAGAGAGGGAATAATTCATGCCCTAGATAAACGTTTCGGGTACCTTACGTCTCAGCGTAGATAAATTTGGAGGCTAAGCCATGATGAGATAATAATATGCTTAACGAATCGCAACATGGGAGTCCCGAATACAGTTTTCTGGTATTTAAATCATTTTGACATTTAATTTCATTAGATCTGCATTTAAATTCATGCAACTGTTGCCCTGGGGTATATTACATCGTTCCAATTAAAAATCTCAGCTTTCAAATTCCAATTTTGGTAATAAAAATCAAATGTATGCACTTGAATTGCATTTCTAGATTCGTGCATTCAAATTTACATAGCACACTGTCGCTCATATAGTTGGAATATTTTTGTTTTACCCCGATTTATGGAATTATTTTAAAAATCATTTAAAAATAATAGATCTAGATAATAGTATACATTCTCATATTTTATTGAATAATAATTTGACAATGTGTGTTTTGCGTGACTGCTAAAGCATGTGTATGCTACTATGCTTATCAACTAGGGGACCTACGCCCTTAAGTCATAAATGACAGTCTCTCTCTCTCTCTCTATGTGCCATATCGTTTGACTTTGGCGATCATGCTGTTCCACAACCCTCGGCTCCTAGCCTTCTGTATTAGTACCACTCCCAGTTCTTTCACTCCTCTCTCTCTTCAAACAATTTCTGCAGACTGTCCATCCAAAGTATCCTCCTTCTTCCCCTACTCCTTCTTCCCACAATTTTCCCTGTCAAAGCAAGATTCTCTAGGCCTTATTTACGTGTAATGTGACCCATGAACTTCAACTGCCCAATCAACATCTCACGTATCATTTTCCTTTGCACTCCAGCTCGTGTAAGAACTTCCTCATTACTAACTTTGTCAGTCCAGGGGATTTTCATCATTCTTCTTAGAAACCACATTTCGCAACTTTCCAAACGCTTTTTAGTATCAGAGGCTAAAGTCCATGTTTCACTACCATACATAATTACTGGGTAGATGTAACAATTTAATACCCTTATTATGGTCCTCATACACATTGTTCGATTTGTCAGAATTTTGCCTAACTTTGAAAATGCAGATTTAGCGAGAGCTATCTTTGATCTTGATCTCTGTCTCGCATCTGGCATCCTCGGTAATCATGCTGCCGAGGTAGTTAAATGAGGAGACTTGTTTAATAGTCTGTTCTTTCAGTTTCAAGTTACATTTTGGACTGCTCTTCTTGGATACCACCAGGCACTTTGTCTTGGCATAGTTGATCTCTAGTCCCATTCTCTCACTTTCTTTTACAACTACATTCAGGAGTCTCTGGAGATCTTTCTCTGATTAAAAAAAAACAGTGTCATCAGCATATCTAATATTTGTGATTGAATGACCACCCACTTGTATCCCATTTTCATCTTCCAATTCTCTTAGAATGATTTCACTATACATATTGAACAGGTATGGCGACATAACACAACCCTGTCTGACTCCCCGTCTGATGTTGATATATTCACTACACTCTCCTTCTACCCTGATGCATGCAAACTGATTCCAATATAGACTTTGTAGCAGTCTTAGATCTTTCCTATATATATGACAGTAATGAGGATTGATGCCCCACAAAAGGGCACTAATATAGCACATCGACACGGATTTGATCCTGGGGCCTCACAGTTACGAGGCCATTGCTTTGTCACTGAACCATGACTGTACGTAGCGGGGGCAAGGGTAGGGGGCAGTTTCCATAAATAAAATAAAAAACAGAAAATGCAATAAATTTTCTTTAATTTATTGCATTTTACCCGGGTCCCCAACATAAAAAAATCCTCTGGACGGCCATGCATTATGGCTCAAGGCATTGGCACACAGATTTTTTATGTTGGGAACCGGGGTAAAATGCAATAAATTATTGAAAATGTATTGAAAACTTAAGGCCCGGTCACACAGCCCTCCACGGGCGTATCGCGGCCGAATCACGGCCAAAAATTTCTGCCCGTGAAGCAGACGCTGTTGGACGCTTTGAGGTCGCGATAAAGACGCGATACAGCCGTACTTTACCCGTCGTTATACGCGGTAAGAAATTCACACGCGGTTGGCCGCGCGAAAAAGTTTTGGGCTGCCCAAAAATTTAGACCGCGGGTAATCGCGGGCGGTACACGTGGTACACACGCGGTAAAGACGCGGTACAGACGCGGAACGAACGTGCTAGGACGTGCTACGGCCGCGGTTAAGACGTGGTTACACGCGGAATTGGACGCGAAATTTTAGCGGGTAATCGCGGGTGGAGCACGGTCATAGCACGTTTGTTCCGCGTCTGTACCGCGTTGTTATCACGTGCATTAGCGTGTGTACCGCGTGTAAGCGTGGTAGGCCGCGGTACCGCCGCGCTTCACCCGCGATAAGGACGCGGAACAGTCGCCGGCGTCTGTTCCGCGGGCATACCACGGGTAAACCGCGGGTAAGCCAATTTTGCACATTTTCCACCACGGGCAAAAAAAAAATCGCGAAATTTTACCCGCGATACAGACGCGAAAGGCTGTGTGACCAGGCCTTTATTGAGCTTAATATATTATTGCAGACACAAGGCTTTGTCTTCATTTTGTATTGATGCAACACTATGGTAGTTGACCTCTAATCTAAACATCCCCGAACATTTCAGAGTTGAAAAAGTTAGCCGGGCGCAATTTTTGTGCAAAAGTCGAAAAAGGGGTCCTATGTTATCGCAATACGAGTAATCTGAATATCCTTTTAGGGTATTATTTTGTTTTGATGAAATACTTTCACATTCATTTTATTTTCGTTCGGAAGCGATCTTCAAACGTATATTCCGAAACATGTATTTGTCATCATCGTCATGTTCTCCTCCTTATCTCCCCCCTTCATTTGTGAAAATAAAAATGAACCTGTTTTAACCAGCGCAATAAAAGTAATTTTTGTCCGTCCTTTTCTTGACCCACAGTATTTTGTGACAACAACTTAAAACTTTGTATCATAGTTTCTAATGAATCCAACTGACTATCATCAATAGTACTAGGGTGATCACACTGCCTGTGCACACAGTCTGCCCCATGCACATACACACACACACACAACAGCAGTCAGTTGGTAGAAATAGCAATTTTCGTAAATTTATTTTTAAAAAACTGAACAATATTTTTAAATTTTTATTTCACATATCTTTCAAGCATACCTTTAACTACAATTCTGTGTAGTTTCATTGTTATAGGCATGTGGGAAATATGTTAAATTATTAAATAGAATATTGTCTTTTCAGCCATGTGTGACATGGCCCGCTGATCGCCCATTGACTGTTATTCCGCGTGGTGAAAATGCCTTCAATGTATAAAACTCCCCTACAAAAATGCAATCTCCTCATGTGTTTCACTTATTGAATCAATTTGTTATTTACACTCAAGGTAGCCACAACTGTACTAGGGTCATTAAATTTTCTTTTTTTCTAAAATTCAGTCTCTGTCGAATGTTATGGCCTGTTGAATTGAACGGTTTCTCGGAAAATCGTCATAAATCCTCAAATCTGACATTTTTTTAAAAGAAACTAAACTGTGATGTAGCTGAAAGTCTGCAGATTCTTATCATTTGTTTGGTTTTTCTGAATAATTTCTGAAACATATGAGAAAATAGCTGTGACGGTGATCCAAGTAATTTCCATCGCCATATTTTATTGGCATTGCAAAAATATTTGGAATTTAATGTTAATATTTGGTGTAAATATGATCTATAAATATATGATTTAAAAAAATGCCAACAAAATGAACAGTTTGACTTTCCTATATATATATATAAATAGCTGAAATGACCTAATTTGCATATTTGATGAATATTCATAATTTTGTTTTCTTAAAAAAAAAATATATTTCCATACCTGTCTGATATACATAGGTTTCATTGATGTATCATGTTCGGTTTTGATTTGATTACATATGCGCATATTAATTAGACGGACTTAGTTATTTTCTCAACTTTCTCATATCTGCAGATTCGCAAAAATGGCAAAAATGACTTATTTTGTTTGCTTCTGTTTTCAAAACGGTAATAGATATATGAGTTTTCGGTTTTGTATTTTTTACCATAAAGATGATATTTTAGTGTCTAATAATTTAATTTATTATTTGTGTCCAAAAAAATGATGAATCAAGTTGTCAACTTTATCGAATTTTGCCATTTTTGCCAATTTGACCATTTCTGGCAGGTTTTTCGGTAATTTTGCGATATCAAAAAATTGGTATAAAATCACAACGCATTGACCGATTTCAATTCTGTTTTTTGTTTTTTGAAGCTTTCATAAAGCTTAATCATTTGCAATCATCAAATAACATGTGTTTGTTGTACTTATTTTTGGTGTGCTATACCTAATAGTACGCCGTCTTGTACTTCACGTGAAGTGGAGATTTATAAAACCATACCTGTATCTAACTCTGACAACTTCTTCTAGGATAATTACCCTTGGACAATGATCTCGGAAGTAGCAATATGGGAACTGTCTGGACACAGTTTTCCTAAGAAACAAGAGTGGGGTTGGTGTCCATGATGATAGTTCAGGGGGTAACTGTCCTAGAACAAGTTTGTCAATTATATTTCCATTTCAATTTTATGTAAGATCGATGAGCTTCTTATTGTGACAGTTGTATCTCAGTAGATGATAATTACAGCATGATCTTTTATTCAATTAATAACCTTAAGTAGACCTACAGTGATGACCATTGTTTATAGACAATATTTTGTCATAATTTACAATCAGTCTAAACTTTTCGTCAAATAAAGAGCGTTACAATTACTATAAGGTAAATTGTCAACTTGTTGAATAATAACTGTCATAGGTACACGAGGAGTAAAAACACAAGGCGCACAAGTACATATGATATGTTTTTATAAACATGAAATTACAAGTATATGGCTGTTTATGGTACACTGCAACAACAAGGGTTTTAAATTCAACACTTTCCCGGTATCTATATCGGAAAACACCAGGGGTTGGAACTAAACAATTAAATTTCACTCTTGGTGTCGAAGTAATTCCGCCTTTGGTGTTAACATCTAACACCATTATTTCAACTCGGTGTTAAAGTTCAATTCTAGTTTGGGTGTTAAAAAATCCAACACCATTTCTTTCAACACCAGCGGTGTGTAGAATTTAATCCTGATTTTTTTTTGTGTTAAAATCAATACCAATGATTTAACACTCAATTCAAAGAATCCAACTTTTCTGTTCACACAAAAATAACGGCATGATTGCGCTGATGAAATAGGATATTCAGACCATGACTAAAAAATCCATAACCACGATATCTCGAAGGGATTCTTGACAGCTAGCTCGCGCATTCGCATGCGCGATACGACGTCATATCATATGACAACTGTCGTCCAATGATTTTGCTCGAATCCACTAACGTATGCGCATGCGCAAGTTCAACACCATGTATAACACCAAGACTCGGAACATCAACCTGTAATTAAATATTTCGACACTGTTGGTGTTAAACGGACGTGAAATTAACACAAAGGGTGTTTTTTTTTTCTATTCCGTGCTGGTCTTAGAAATTTAACACCCTGGTTTTTGCAGTGTAATTAAAATTTTGAGAAAACTCAAGTCAAGTTTGTGAAGGTGTGAAGGGGTGGGGTGAAATGATTACTCCAAACCCTAAAACCCTTAACAAGGGTTAATGTGAGGTAGATATGTCCGAGAATGAGAATAAATACCAGAAAGCATTGCAATAAAACATATGTGACTCTCTGTATTATTGTATTATATGTATACATGTAGCAAACAAGGATAGCACATTGTTAACTGCATAACTACGTAAAAAACACTACCTTTATGTCCAATATGTAAGTCAATGAAAAGAAGCAAACAAACACACAATTATGTAATAATGAACACCTGGAGACCAGGTTTTTCACTAAAATATAATTGTATTATTACAACATAAGAAGATGTATTTTATTCATTGTATAAAGCCATCACAAGAAATTTGTAACCGTATTTTATGACATTCTTTAGAGTATCAGTCATTATTTGTTTTAATCTCCCATACGTTATCGTATTAGCTGTATAGCGTATTGTGTATCGAATGTTAATCATGACGACTGTAGTTTAACTCAAGTTGTTGCTTTCCCTGGCTGAAGTCTTGTGCAATTTTATTTTCTGTAAACCTAAACCATACCGCTTTTACGTATGCAGTTATACATGTAGGTCATTTACCTCTTCTGCTTCCTCCTTTGTCCGGATTTTCGGTTTATCCGGCACTGATGTTTCTTTGCGTATATGTTCGTTGTACGCTTCCCATTTTGACTTTTGTTATTGTTATATATTGAAAGTCTCAGGTTATTCCATGTAATACATGGAATCAAGAGAATTAAACATCATAGTATGATGTTTAATTCTCTTCTCATTTTTTTTCTTCCATTTACTATTTTGTCTTTCCTATATCAACGTTCAATATGTAGTTTTCATAATAATATCTATAATGTTGTCTCAGTAACTGTGTTAACTTATTATGGGCGTTCCCAACTCAAGCTATGCTTTTCGGGTTTTCACCTCCTTCCGTATCTGAATTATTTACTGTATACTCTATGTTGAAATGATTGTTACATATATAATTTGTAGATACATTGTGTTTCATATTGTACTGTTGCGAAGGAAATAAATGTTAATAAATACAAATAAAAATACAAAATATTGAATAAAACATTGAAATAAAGGCGAATTCTCCTCAATTTGTCAGCAAATTAACCTAGGTAGTTTGAACTTCTAATGAAAATAAACGACTCAATAATCAAAGATTTCATATTAGCAAATTCTTATCAGTGACGTATAACTATAAACATGATAACTGATAGAATGTGTAACGAAGATAGGTAGGAAGTAGTGATCAGGTGGAATAAAAGGAGAATGAGAGTGATATAAAATGAGAGAGGAAGAGCGAGATGGAAAAAAGTGAACTGGGAAAGTGAGAGAGAAAAAAAAAGGAAGACGGAAGGTTACAGTCAGATCGAGAGAAATAGAGGGAGGTTCGGTGGGGAGGGGAGCGATGAGGGGAGACGGTTCAAGAGAAGGAGTAGTCCAAAAACTGACCGGTTCATTATATTCCCTACAATTGATTCAAGCCACCGAAGATGGCGTTATCAACGAACTCGGAGGTCGAATCTCTTTGATTCTCAAACGTTCATCAGCCAAGCGGGCGGCATCCTATTTTAAGGATCACGCCATCTTCGGCTGGCAGCAAGTAAGTAGGGGAGGTTGCATTGCCTTGGTGTGTTGGAGATCACAATCAAATAGGCCAGATTCTGAGAGGGAGAGGCAGAGTAGGGCAGGGAAAGGAGGTAGAAGGGGGGGGGGGGTATTGTTGAGAGTGACAAAGCAAGAAAGAGAGAGAGCGAAAGGGAGAGAGGTAGAGGGAGAAAGAGGGAGAGAGAGAACAAGGGGCATGGGAAGAAGTAAACAAGGAAGAATAAAGAAATATATAGAGGAAGACAGAGAGAGAGAGAGAGGAATGTGGGGGGAAAGGGGGAAGAGGGGGAGGGGAGTTGGTAGAGAGAGATAAGCTAACTTCCATTTCTTCCTTTACTCATCTCTCTACCTTATTCGCTCTCTCTCTCTCTCTCTCTCTCTCTCGTTCTCGTTCTCTCTCCCTCTTTCGCACAAAAAGGATTGCGCCATCAACAATCACTATCGAAGTTAAACTAAATAGTTCTATATTGTATAATAATTGTTCTCAATGGCAGAGTAATCTTGACCAATACCATGAATATTCCTCGATATATCATATCCTTTCGGTTTAGCAGCGTGTGTCCTTAAATGAGAATTTACAGGGCGGTGACATGAATCTGTAGGTAGACTGCTGATAAGAGGTGTCGTAGTCGAGTGGATACGTCACCGGACTGTCGATCACAAGGTCCCCGGTTTCGAGTCTCGCCGCGGCACTAATGGCAGGAATTACCTGGCAGGAATTAATTCCTTGAAATTGAAATTGAAATTGAAATGCTGGAGCGCTGTTATGGCAGCTAGGCTAAAGCCGGGGTAATAATAAATGCACCTCGGAATATAATTTCTAGATATAAATAGATATACGGCGCTATAGATATGCCTATTATTATTATTAATATTATTATTATTAAAGGACCAATATTGAAATGCAAGCAGAGATTAATAAAATGCTGTTGTAGTATGATGTTTGAGAAATCAACGCTTATGATTCACTGGCAATGTTTAGGAAAGGTTTTTGGTATTGACTTAGATATAACAAAATCGCATTCTATTAATTTACAGTTTTGTAAGCTTCACAACGAACGTTTAAGCCCAGCCCGTGGTTTAAATTTCTCAATAGAGTATGGGCTAATGGGTATTATGAACATGCAGTAAAGAATTTAATAATATTTGAAAAGGTGCGTTGGATTAGATGGTTCAATGAAGTTAAAGATGATTTGTATTGTCTACCAGATATGTAACTTCTCTTTCGTTGCATAACTGTTCGTGTGGTCAACATGAAAGAAGTAGTACTATCTAACAAAACGATAAAGACTAGTGACACAGCAATGTCTCACTTCAGATTCACCCAGTGGCGTAGATCGGGTACGGCGATTGCGGGGGCACTGACAACATGAACATCAGTTTTACACGGTGGAGACTCTCCGGTTATCTTCACTTCGAGCAATGTTATCCATACCCAGGGGCGTCGCCAAAGGGGGGGGGGGTGTGGGGGGTGCGACACCCCTCCACCTGTCAGGATATTGTCGGTAAAACTGCGCTGCCGTCGGGAAAAAAGAGAAAAGGGGGAGGGAAAAAAGAGAGAAAAAGGGAAAGAAAAGAAAAAAGAAAAGAAATAAAGGAAAAGAAAGGAAAGAAAGGAAAAAAAAGAAAAGAAAGGAAAGAAAAGAGAAGAAAGAAAGAGAAAAAAAGAAAAAGAGGGAGGAGAGGAAAGAAAGGAAAAGAAAGAAAAGGCGAAAAAAGAAAGAAAAAAAAAGAGTAAAAGGGAAACAAAAGAAACGGGGGTAAAAGAGAGGAGAGAGAGGAGAGGTAAGAGCCTGAGAGAGGAGGAGTGGGAGTAAAAGAGAGAAGGGGGTTGTTGAGTGGAGTCATCTCGTCGAGGGAGCAAGAAAGACACGGGTAAATATGTTGCTATGTCGGGTCAGCTGTGTCGGTATTCTTGCTCGATCCTCGTGTACTATATCAATGCAGAAGTTTGAAGTCGGTGAGATGTATATTGTCGGTCGGCCGAAAAGTTTTTTTTCACTACGAACTGTGACTTTTTATCCGCTGTGACGACTTCAAAAGTGACTACAACTACAATACTTGTAGGGCTATTTTCTCGAAGTTTCACTTTCCTATAATATTAGCTAAAGAAATCAGAGGTTTAAAATTTTCGGGGTAACTAAATTCAAACAAGGCTTAAGAGTCAACAACGGTACGACGAATCGTCTTCCTTTCTCTATATTGTGATGAAACGCCCCCCAAAAAAATCAGCGCTTCGCGCGGAAGGGGAAAACTGAATTCAGACAATTAGGGCTTATTAAGAGTCGAAAACGGTACAACGAATCATCTTCTTTCTCTAATAATTAAATGAAACGTCAAAGCTTCCGCGCTTCGCGCGAGAGGGGGAAACTGAATTCAAATGAATAGGGAGTAATAAGAGTCGAAAACGGTACGACGAATCGTCTTCCTTTCTCTATATTGTGATGAAACGCCAAAAATTTCGCGCTTCGCGCGAAGGGAAAAAACTTCATTTAGACGAGTCGAGAACGGTACGACGAATCGTCTTCTTTCTCAAATAATTTAATGAAACGTCAAAATTTTCGCGCTTCGCGCGGAGGGGAAAGCTTCATTCAGACAAGGATTAAGAGTCGAGCAAGGTTCAACGAATCGTCTACTTTCTCTAATAATTTAATGAAACGCGAAAACTTGGGAGAAACTGAATTCAGACAAAGATTAACAGTATAGAGAACGGTACAGCAAATCGTCTTCTTTTCATAATAATTTAGAGGCCTATCACCCACACCCCGTAATGAGCGCTCTTTAAGGGATTCGCTTGCTCACTACCGCCCTCCATAAAATAAGATCCTAGCTCCGCGCCTGCATTAAAATATATCAGCTATGATGCTGACTAAGTTGACGAAATAATTCGTCGTCGAGGAAAATGACCATTTGCGCATATGCAAGTACGATAGATAGTCCATAGGAAAAACAATTTAGCCTTCGGCTCCGGGTTTATAGGGTTAAATTTGTAGATATTGGACATTTAATTTTGTCGGTAATTGGTCGCTAGTTTTGTCGGTAATCGTTGGCCTCTACACCCCCCCCCCCCCCACTGAAAAAGGTCTAGCGACGCCCCTGTCCATACCCCCCCCCCCACCTTCTCTTTGTTCTCTCTCGCTCTCTCTCTCTCTCTCTCTCTCTCTCTTTCTGAGAAATAATGAGGAGGATTGAGCTCTGGATGTGAACTGTACTCTCAGGACTGCATGGTTTTGCCATGCACAGTCATGAAGTCTCCTCTCCTTACCGCCTAAGATCCGACGAGCCATGGGATACCATCTCTGCTCATTAACATTTGAATGGCCAGATACTCGTTTATTTTAAATGGTTATGCTCACTGATGCATGTATGTCTTCAATTTCAAATCACCAAAACGGGTAATAATTTATGATTAATTTGATATATGTAAAATTATCTTATGTTAAATATTTATTTGAAAATCTTAACTATAAATATGGTCCATTTTCTTTTTTGGCTGAGTGTAGAACCGGATTAGCCACTCTGTATTTTGATGGCTCTGAATAAATAAATAGAGTGGCGCCATCAGCGGCTACTATGTGGGTTCTGAAATGGAATGTCAAATAATATGAGGATCATAAGCATGTAGTAAAGAATTTTAAAAGATTGTATTGTAAGCCCATGGTTATTTGCATAAAAGAGCAATTATTACCCATAGCTGTCAAGCCAAGGAGGAGGGGGGGGGGGGGGGGGGCAGTGGGGAGGGGTACCAGTCTTACAAGGTAATTAGCATTAACACAAACACTCACATACGAAATGCGAGTAAGAAATGCCGCCGATAAGGCCAACAAAAAATCATTTGTTTTTCCTCGACCGCCCGCTCGTCATTTTCGGGCCTCTCGTATTAATTTTTTTTTTGTAATCATTTTTTTTTTTTTTTTTTTTTGGGGGGGGTGGGGGGGGGGGGGGGGGGGTGGGAGCAATCTTAAATGCCAAACATACCATTTTATGCATTTGCAAGGATCAAAATGCGTCCCGTTGCCAGTTTGGTCTTTTCAGTACGCAATTCTGTATTTATTAAACTTGCCATTTTTATTTTTCTACTAAAATCCCGTTTATTCAAATCAGGTTCTGAGCATTCTTAGGGTGCGTTTAATCGACACTTTTTTTCACCCTAGAATCACGGTTTCTAAAGACGTTTAGTTTAAAACGCAATGCGTTCAAGCAATTTTTTCGTCGGTCGTAAAAATAAACGTCTTTGAAAACACAAACATGAAACGCTGAAAAATATGCGTTTTGTATCATGATTCTGCAGAATCACGGTCGCTAAAATTCGATTGAACGGACGGAGTTCTCAATCATGATTGTATGACGGAGCCTGTTCCGGTTTGGGCAAAAACCGCGCGCCTGCTTTTCATGCGATTTGCGTTTACTATACCATGCTCTTTATCGTGGCCTGTTCCGTTTTGTTATACCTTGTTTTCCTTCTATCTTTTTCTCTTTCTGTCTTTCCTTATGTTATTCTTTGTTTCTTCCTTCTATTCTTATGTTATTCTTTGTTTTTTCCCTTCTATCACCTTCCCTTATGTTATTCTTTATTTTTTATAATTCTATCACTTTCTCTTTTGTTATTCTTTGTTTCTTCCTTCTATTCTTATGTTAATCTTTGTTCTTTTCCTTCTATCAGCTTTTCTTATGTAATTATTTATCTTTTATAATTCTATCACTTTCTCTTTTGTTATTCTTTGTTTCTTCCTTCTATTCTTATGTCAATCTTTGTTCTTTTCCTTCTATCAGTTTTTCTTATGTAATTCTTTGTTTTTATAATTCTATCACTTTCGCTTTTGTTATTCTTTGTTTCTTCTTTGTATTCTTATGTTAATCTTTGTTTTTTCCCTTCACTCACATTCTTTTATGTTATTCATTGTTTTAATAATTCTATCACTTTCTCTTTCTGTCTTTCCTTCCTTATGTTATTCTTTGTTTCTTCCTTTTATTCTTATGTTATTCTTTGTTTTTTCCTTCTATCACCTTCTCTTATTTTATTCTTTGTTTTTATAATTCTATCACTTTCTCTTTTGTTATTCTTTGTTTCTTCCTTGTATTCTTATGTTAATCTTTGTTTTTTTCGTTCTATCAGCTTTTTTTATGTAATTCTTTGTTTTAAGCATTCTATCACTTTCTCTTATGTTATTCTTTGTTTCAATCATTCTATCACTTTCTCTTTTTGTCTTTCCTTATGTTACTTTTTGTTTCTTCCTTCCATCACCTTCGCATTCTTTGTTTTATTATTGCGATCTATGCTCAAAACAGCAGTCGACAGTCGGCTGTAGACAATTCCAAAAAGCGCGCGCCATAGTTGACCTATACTTCCTGGGTCAAACTGCGAGTGTGATCCGCAGTGGCTGGGCTCGAAATGAGCTAGAATCAGCGTTGATGAAAAATCGCTTGAACGCTAACCGCAGTGACCTTGCTTTTTGTAACGGCGTTTTGATTTGTGATTCATGTTTGTGATTCTAGCTTCGAAAATTCGATTGAACGCACCCTTAAACTCATTTAAAAGCCCATCTGTACTAGTTTACATGAGGGATTAGACCGCCATGCAAGGCCACTGAACAGGTGGTTATCTCATCAAATCAGCTCTCAGTTAACATAAGATAAAGAGGATCATGGGGGACCAATCGTCACCGATTATGCATTGTTTGCTATATAGAGGGCGCAAGTAGCTATAAGTAGTACAAGGAAGATTTAAAAAGTGCTGTATTTCAAAGCCAAAAATACTATCTATGTTGGTCTTGATATTCATTGTATATTAAACTAGTCTTTTACCACGTTAAAGTGTGTTATAGACTTTGTGGCCCGAATTCACAAAGCAAGGTTTGAGCTCAGACCAAGGTTTATGTACGTCATATGGCGCGTTTCAGGTTTGAGTTCAGACCTTGGTCTGAAATGAATTTCACAAAGCCGGTTTGTCCTCAGACCAAGGTTTATGTATTATGACGCGTTTCAGGTTTACATTTCACAAAGCAAGGTTTGTCCTCAGACCAGGTTTATGTACGTCATCAGACCCGAAATTTACAGACTGCTCAGATAGGAGGTTTGTAATTTCTCAAACCTGGTTTGAGAGCTATCAACCAATCAGGATGCAGCACTGGGTGGAGATAATTTATGCTCGATTGATTTTATCCAAATAATTCACCGCCAAAACAATCTGCGATAGTACCTGGTCAGCCCGATTTTAGTGCAATTGAAATCTCTCAATCTCTCAATCCTTTCCTTAAAGTCGTAAGTATAAAACCTGTACATATAGTCGAATTCATACTCTTCACGTTATTGACATTTCACTATTTGATATGCTTTATAACTTTCCATTTTCCATGAAATGTTCGGTGTTTTCATATCCGACGGCCTCTCAATTCCAGAGTTCAGGGACTGAGTCTGAGGGAGCTCGAGTCCAACGCCCAAGGCGGCGGCGGAGCTCGCACCCTCTGATCGACCCTGGGCTGGAGTTGGGCCTAGCCGGACCGGGCCTACAGTAGATATCTGAGTATGACTGTCATGTTTAATTTTGTCTTGTTGTCAGCAATGCCATGACACATGCCAATTAGACTAGACTCTAGGCCTAGACCTACACTAGTTATTACAAATTCATGATAATGATAATAATACCAGGCAATGATGTCCATCACTTGACTTGGACAGTGTACCTAAATAAATAGAAATTGAAGTGGCATCAGCAATGCCAATGTTCCCCAAAATGAATCACACTGACAAGCATAGACAAAAAGCTTCAATCTCTCTATATTGCCGGTTGTTCACTGAGACTACGTCTGGCTCCACTAGACCTCCGATTATAGAATGTCAATAAATGTCAGTTTTATTATTTTTATTAAAGAAATGACCCATATCAGACGGTTATTTCTGTTTATGAGTCATGACAAGCAAAGCTTTTATTAAATTTAGATCTGGTTCTAATTGTCTTAATTAACTGGCTTAGTCTCCAGAGCCAGGATCACCCACAAAGTCACAAGCACAAGTAACATTTCTTTATTTTAAAAACATTTTTAAACATTTGTTTCATTTTATCTTCACTCCAGTAAAGATGGTAGAAATGCAGCTGATTCAGCATAATGAGCTGGTGTACCTGGAGGAGGAGCTGGAGCAATATATAGCAGCACAACCGGGCAGAGGCCTCTGAGATTGGGAAAACCCGCTGGATGATGAGCCTTTTGTTTTAGATATGAGGTACTTTGAATTCAAATTCTGTATCGGGACAGTTGGCGAAAACATGGCCAAACTACTTGATGAATATTGTTAACATAGCTATAAAAAAGGGCTTCTGTTGTAAAATCCAACCCTAGTGTCGTTATTAAAATCCAGAAATATTTCAATTTATGTTGACCGCCTAAATTCACTGTTCGTTTGCCCCGCTCCGCTGGTCTGCCTACGACCGTGCAAGCCCCTAATGCCATGCACATGTGCGTTTACATAAATTTATTCAATTTCTAAGCATTTTCTGTCATATTCCATACATTGAAAGATTAGTTATGATATTTATTCTTTTACATGGTAGGTGATGAAAGCATTAATTTTCATAATTTGTGTGTGGGGCATTTCCCAATACTGTTATTTGGCTTTAATACATGAGGAAATTATTCAGATTATGTGTTGGAAACAAGTTTGTGATTTGTTGCTTAAATTTCACAAAAGGTGAAGCCGTGAAGGAGATTAGAAAAGGCATAGACAATTTTGTCTTTTACGTAAAATTGATTCACACCACATCTAGAAATCAGGATAATTTTTTTTTTAAAGTGACAGTGACAGTTGGGGATGCAAAAATATAATAGCATAAACCAGCAAAAAAATGATTTATTTGAATGCTTGTTTTTTTTTTTTTTGTTAAAAGGTAATTCGATCTAAAGGATGCACGGTGAGGAGGCGGCATGCCGTGTCACATTCATCTGTTTGCCGAATGGAGAGTAGTGAGGGATGTTTCCGAAGCTGTTGTCAAAAGAAAGGGACAAGTCATGAAGTTTCCTACAAGTTACAACAAGGCAAAAAGTGACTACTATTCAGAAGCAGTTTTTCCAGTACTGCAGATTTCCAGGAGTTGCTGTTGATGGGACACATGTTTACATCAGGAGCCCTGGTGGGGCAAGAGCCAGGTACTACTTCAATAGGAAGAACAGGTACTCCTTTAGACCTTTTTTTGTACCTTGCAAAATGTTCACATTAGATATATACACTCTCCAGTCTTGTGTGTTGTACATCCAAGCTAATTCATTGGTGACCAATGCAAGATTTCTAGTGGCCAAATGGATATTAAAGTAATATTCGCGTACAGGTACTCATTTCACTGCCTTTGTACACAGTTAAGAATATCCAATGGATAGTTAAACTTAAAAATCCTAACACTCGTTAATTATATATCTTTTTAACGAAAGGGAAATTTGAAAAATCAAAACTTGTTCCATCCTTCTATTGGCAATGCAGATATGACCTCTAGATTTCTGATATTTTTTTGATGGCCATGGCAATTGGGCCACTGTTTTTGCCATTGATCAATGAAAGAAAAAACAACAAAGAGAAGCATGTAAATTGATCAATGGCAATTACCACTATATATTTTAAACTATAGAAAAACAAACAGGTTCATTTACCACAAAAAGATGAGAGAGTGGGTACCCCCTCCCCCCCCCCCCCCCCCCCCACACACACAAAGCATTTGTTGTTTTAGGCTCGAAATGTTTTGTTAAAAGTGAGATTATTTTTGTTTACATTGTTACAAGATAAACAATGAAAACATGAGTTAAAAATGAAGAAATACTTCATCAGTCAATAAATATAGGGTAATTGTAAGAGTAACAACTCGCATTAAGTAATTAATTCAAACAAGCTCATGTGCTTTTAAATTTCAGTTCACAAATCATAATTAATGTTTTTGATATCTGGATGCAACTTGATTAGTTTGTTGTCAAGTGGAACCTCACAGTATTTGTATTAGTGACACAGGATTGAATAATTCCTGATGATGTGTACAATATATTGTATCCTTTTTTACAGTATTACCCCCCCCCCCCCCCCCCCACCCCCCTCCAAGAAAAAAAATGAACAAGTTGAAATTAAGAATATTGTTTATGATATTGTTTATTTTGTCCATTCGATTTTGCAGGTTTCCATGCCTTCTCTGCCTCATCAGAAGCCATTTCTTCATTCAGAGGGTCGACCACAGATGTGCTTTAAAGGCCATCTGTACTAGTTCAGCCAAAGAGGATTAGACAACCCAGCGAGGTCACTGACGGGAGGCTATCTCATCAATTCAGTTCTCAATTAACATAAGAAAAAGAGGATCATATAGAGGGAGCAGGTAGCTACAAGTAGTACAGTGGGGCTTTAACACTTCACACACAAAAAAGGGAGATGTGTGATTGAGCGCATATTTATTAAATGCAATGATGAGGACGTTCCATGCCTCATCAATCTAAGAGAGAAGGTCGACACTTCTTAATTATTTTTATGCTTTCCTGTTGCCCATATTGGGGAAATTCACGTTGTGCAAATATAGCATTGGTTTGGCCAAGTATAGCCTAAAACAGCTAACACTGGAGCTTACTAACAAGCATTTATTGCTTTCTTAGCTGTCAAGTAAAATAACCACCACTATCTATCTATTTAGTGAGCTATACATTATTTAATTAAGGATTCCACAAAAAATTTCAATGTATACGGTAATAAGTTATAAAATACAGATTTAACTCAATTGCAACTGGAATTACCTCAAAATGTATTTCAAAATACGGCCCCTCCCTGGTGTTCCCACAATACTTCGTAGTTATGCAACAGTACATCAAGAACATGGGTGTTGAACTGTTGATTATTTATGAATATTTTTGATGTTATGTTTAGTTGATAAGTATTTGTTGTCACTCTGACGGTATTTGTAATTGAGTGTTGTCTATAGATTAAATGCACCCGATTTAACTATAATTAGCCTTGTATACACTGCTGATTTGAGGGGTGGGTCAATATAAATTATTTGGTTGTCAGCTAGGGGAGAGTATTCGAACAAATATTATTTACTTTACTAAGCGAAGTCAGAATTAAAGAACTTTTATGTGCAAATTTGAATTTTCGTCACCCATTTTGTTGTATTTCTGATTTTCTTTCTGCTAATAGCGCTACAGTGAGACTTTTAATTGGCCTTCCAGAGCCTCTCTTAACCTCTAGTGGGCTATATTTCATATAAGCATGCTACAAAATTTACAAATGTGAACTGCATTGTTTGAACAAACGGTAGATTACTATTGTGTTGTATGCTCAATTATTTATGTAAAACATGAAAATACAAATACAATATTCTTGCTTTCATATATTTACAAAGATAACTAAAAATAGATGTGTGTCAGATTATCTCTCTCTCTTTCTCCCTTTTTTTTTGGGGGGGGGGGGGGTGCAGATGTGTGTGTTTGCAGTTTGCATGGTTTTGCTTTGTGTTTCATTGCAAAAAAGAAGAAGAGAGAGAAAGTTGAATAGAGAGAGAGAGGGTTCAAAGAAAAAAATTAATAGAGAGAGAAAGGGAGGGAGAGGGAGAAAGAGAGAGAGAAAGATGAATAGAGAGAGAGAGGGGAGAAAGAAAAAGAATTAATAGAGAGAGAAAAGGAGAGAGAGAGAACAAAAATGGGTAGAAAGAGAGAGGAGGGACGGGGACAGAGAAAGAGACAGGGAGGGAGAGAGAGAAAGATGAATAGAGAGAGAGGGGAGAAAGAAAAAGAATTAATAGAGAGAGAAAGGGAGGGAGAGAGAACAAAAATGGGTAGAAAGAGAGAGGAGGGACGGGGACAGAGAAAGAGACAGGGAGGGAGAGAGAAAGAAAAGATGGCCATAGAGGAATTTTTTTAAAATTAATATTATATGGAAACAAATCATTTACCAGTTACAATTTTGATGTGAAAAAAATAGCCAGTTGGGGAAACAAACGGGGAACTAGTTAAAATAATAATTGATTAAAAATTCTAACAAAATAACTATATAGATCTATAGTAATTAACAATTGCAATCAAATGAATTAATATATTAATCACAATAAAAACTTAATTCATATTAAATCATTATTATTATTATTATTATTAGGTGATTTCATTGATAAGAATTTGTAGCCCCCAAAACAATAAGACTCTTACAGTTAATTTAAAAGAGCCCTTGACAACCTTAGATGTATTAATCTAACAAAGGTTTTCAGGTGCCAATGTCAATTTGTTCTGGGTCAGATTGAGTGCTTCACCAGCACCACACAAATGTGAGTACGTGGGGCACTTTCTGCATCGGCGCGCCAGTTTGGTTCGATTAATTCATGAAAATGCAATTCAAAAGTTTATTTCAGAGATGTTCTAACCATCATCTTTTCAAGATTGCTCATTAAGATGTCCTGATCGTACTAAGAATGCTTAGTTTAACGGTTTTTTCAATTCTTAACATTTAAACCCTAGCCCATAAAAATTATGTTAGAAACCCTATGGCTGAGACTAGTTTTACAAACCTTGGTCTGAGGTTTGGGAATTACAGACCAAGGTTTATACAAACCTTCCTTTGTGGAATGGGTTTGAGGACAAACCAAGTTTGAGCTCAGACCAAGGTTTGTATAAACCTAGGTCTGATCAAACCGGGTCTGTCCTCAGACCTCCGTTGTGAATTCGGGTCTGTTTGTTTAAATGCGTGACATCCCAATGATTTCTTTTTTTGTATGAAAAAAAAAAATAATAATAATAATAATAATAATAACATTTAAAAAAATCCGCCCGCCCGCCCCTACTCCAGAAAAGCAATTGAGGACAACCAAATGAATTTTTTTTGTTGGCCTAAGGAAGGATGGAGAGTGACATATAACTTTCTTCTTCTCTCTGTCTCTCTCTGTCTATCCTCTCTCTGTCTCTGTCTCTGTCTCTGTCTCTGTCTCTCTCTCTCTCTGTCTGGCTTTCTCCTCTCTCTCTCTCTCTCTCTCCCCCTTTCTCTCTCTGTATCTCTTGCTCTATTCCCTTTATTTTACCATTGCCATTGGCGCTAGTAGTTTTATGCATGCCGTTTGTTTGTAAGGGCCACATAAAATGCTAACATTCTTTGACTGTATATTGTGGTAAAAATCAACGGCTGGAATTCACTTAATATGTTGTTTCGAAATAGTGGGTGTAGACCACCAGTTTCCTTAAATGTGTCTTGGATAAAAATGCATGTTTGAACACTTTCAACCTCGATCTCACGAAATCAGAAAATAGGAAGGCGCCATCAACGACCGTTTCGTATATTCTGAAATGGAAACGTGAATATCAGGGTTAGAGCTTTCAACTAGCTTCACCCTGACTATCAGTGCCTCGTTTGTTGATGCCTTTCGTTGGTTTCAAGGATATGTCGTTTTTTCTCCCTTATTGATATCTATTTTTCCATCATGCGAATGAATAAGGTGTTAGGTGTTTTATTTAGTGAATTTCTTTTCAGATTTACACTCTTCACTCCTCGTCTTTTGTGATCTGATCACAACCTTCTCGATCTCTTTTTATTTCACCTCGTTTTTGTGTGTACAAACAACGAAAAAAGAGAGGCTCGTTTAAGGGTTTCATTACAAAATTTTAGTTCTGTTATCATATCTTTCCTTTAAAACCTCTAAACGGCCCATAAGCGGGTTCTTTTTAAGAAAATAATGGTGTAATGCAAATGAAGCAGGCGCGTACGCAGGTGGGGGGGGGGGGGGGGGGGGGGGGGCAACCCCCCCTTGTTGTTTTTTTGTTTTTTGTTTTTGTTTTTTATTAAGAACAAAAAAATTATGCCAATGGCTGACCTAAAACAGTGACCTCCCCCCACCCCCCCCCCCCCCCACCCCCCCCCCCCCCTACGGAGCAAAATGTCAAATTTTCAAATTTCGAGACCAAAAAACAAAAAAAAGTGTCCTCAAAGCATGGGCACACAGATTTATTGCATTTTCTTTTCTTTTCTTTTTATTTATGGAAACTGCCCCCTCCCCAACCCCCCGCTGCGTACAGTCATGGTTCAGTGACAAAGCAATGGCCTCGTAACTGTGAGGCTCCAGGTTCAAAACCGTGTTGATGTGTAATATTAGTGCCCTTTTTTAGGGCATTAATCCTCATTACTGTCATTTATGACTTAAGGGCGTAGGTCCCCCAGTTGATAGTAGCATACACATGCTTTAACATTCACGCAAAACACACATTGTCAAATTATTATTCAATAAAATCTGAGAATGTATACTATTATCTACATCTATTATTTTTTAATTATTTTAAAAATAATTCCATAAATTGGGGTAAAACTAAAATATTCCATCTATATGAGCGACAGTGTACATGTAATTAATGCGAATTACAACAATGTACAATAACCCTTCCATTGCCCTGAATAGCATGAAGTGTATCTTAACAATGTATAACCCTGCACACTAAAGAATAATGGTACAAATTTGCACCCTATATGGTGCAGACCGCTGCTACAATAGCAGCCACCTATAGGGTGCAATTTTGCAGACTTGCATCCATAGAGGTGCAAAAGAGCACCCTTAGGAGTGCAGACCGCTTCTACAATAGCAGCCACGTATTGCAGACTTGCACCCTATAGGTGGCTGCTATTGTAGCAGCGATCTGCACCCCAAATGTACCCCTATTTCTTAGTGTGTGTCTACAATAGCAATACAGAGTGCATTATATTAAAAGTGGGAGCCGATATGTTTTCTGACCCTAATAACACAATAAATACTTTAAAGTAAAGAGCGGCTGCTACACTTCAGTATAGCTCACATAATATTATGTATATCAACACTTTTAGAAGCTTACATATCATCAGTGTATCCATGGCACTGTAGAAAACCCTTCTTCCACTAGGGCAAATGATATATCTATCTACTAAGGGGGTCGGTGAATCGTTTCAACCCTTTCACATCTTAACAAGATCATATATCTATACAAAGAAAATTACATCACTTATTTTATAATACAGTGTGAGTAAAAAGAAAGGTAACATCTAGAAAAATGCTAATTATATGTGAAATCATCTTTGGACAGTAAATTATTATACATTTTATCAACGAGTGTTTTTTTCCAGAATCATTTAGTATAATTTTCGTGTAGAATGTGTTTACGCTTGGATGAACAGGAGGCGTTGTTTGCGAGAGAGCAAAAATCGACTTGCGCGCAAGTTGCTTATGTGATGCTTGAATAAAACGGTTGGGATTTTGGTATTAATTTGGTCTTTGCAGATCCAAATAACATCCCTAACACAAATAATCATCGAAAATAATATCGCTAGTGATATTCGTTTGTCTCGCAATGTGGTCAATAAGGAATCTAAAAGTTCACGACGTTTCGTGTGCATCTGCAACACTTCATCTGGTGATAATAACTTCATCTGGTGATAAGATCCTACATCGGTGAAACTGCCCGTCCGATAAAAGAAAGGATCACTGAGCATAAGAGGGACGTCAGACTCCGTCGAACTGACAACTCAGCCGTAACCGAACATGCTTGGGATAACCAGCATCAACCAGACTGGGACGGGGTTCAGTGCCTTTCCCAGGAACGGCATTGGTATACACGGAGGGTGAAAGAAGCTATCAATATCCGTCTCAATCCTAATAATTTCAACATGGATGCGGACGATACGCAGCCATGAAACTCGCCGTCCTGCCAGCCAACACCGGTCGATTCCATTCAGCAGACGATCCGAGCCAGCGGCCCGTTGATTGGTTGAGTACCGTATGCGTCGGCCAATAGGCCTGGTGCATTAGCCGAACCAGCGGCCGAATCCAGCGGCCTGGTGATTGGTCGATCACCGTGTGCGTCGACCAATAGGCATTGTGCGTTATTGTTCCAATTATCGATCGAATTATGGACCGCTCCGCCGGTCCTCCCGTAGAGTATAAAAGACCCTTGCTTACAGTAGTTATTATCACCAGATGAAGTGTTGCAGATGCACACGAAACGTCGTGAACTTTTAGATTCCTTATTGACCACATTGCGAGACAAACGAATATCACTAGCGATATTATTTTCGATACTATATCCGCAATGAGTAATATATTTAGCACAATTAATCATGCCACACATATCAGATTTCAAATATCAAAGAACATTTGCGCGTGTGTATGTGTGTGTGTGTGACCTTGCTTCTGCCATGCGAAATGCATATGCAATGCATCTCATTTTATACATTCAATTCATTCTCCCACTTTAATACTTTTGAGCAAGTCAAATTTTGCATACGCTTTACCTACTGGTCTTTAATAATAACACAGCGTTCAGTGAATACGCGCCTCGTTTGGGTTGCACCTTCAGTTGCCATTCTTTTCAAACGTAAAAAACAAACAATAACCACGGCGGGATCTTTTTAAGGAGGTTGTCTGAACGAGCCTTAAAAATGGGGGACTGAGGGCCATCTTTACACAGAGTGGCTTGATTTCAGTTTGCCACTCACACCCGGCCCCCCCACTCAGGTTTCGAAATGACCGCATGCGTGTTGCCAAAATGTCCGGTAAAGGGGTACTTTTCGTGCGACAAAGTCCGGCCCGAGAAATGTAAAAAAAGGGGGTGTATTTGACTTTCACCCGGAGATTTCTTTAAAAAGGGGGTGTTTTTCTCTCATCTCTTTGTAATTAAAAAAGGGGTTATAAAATATCTTGAAGTTGAACATAGAAAAATTGATGAAATCCCGCGATCAGATCTCAGAAATTCCTACTAGTTTTGAAAGCTCATGCAGGATTATTTCATTATGAAAATTAAAAACATTGAGTCCCATGCACTCCCATCCCAGTATACGGCGGCAGTACAGACTTCTCAAAAACCTGTGTGAGAGAGAGAAAGAGAGAGATAACAACAGAACGTGTATACGGCGCATCCGCTAGCTGCACGCTAGCGCTCAGCATGCATATCGGGCTAGGCTCGGCGTCAAGCCGAGCCGGGGTATGAAGATTGGGTATGAGGCGTGGGCCCTGCCAAAATGGTCATGATTGCGACGTCTTTGAGCAGGACCCACAGTCTCCTAGTTGTGGATATTGTGGCTGTCTAACTGTGGCTCACAGGGTGGCACATTCAGGTGAGTGGTTTGCCCTATAGTTTGATCGCATTAAATAGTAACACTTTCAAACTCATTTTCCTACACCCATGAAAATGAATATGTGGGACTTGGATCTAGACAGTTTTGTACTGTAGTGTAGGCTACCCTAGTTCACACACAGCTGCATTACTAATACTATCCTGGCTGTGTATTAAAAGGGATCGTTTAACAATGTTAAATCTGAGATGCAAGGCCCTACATGTTATCAGTGTCTGTGATATGGTGTAATATTGAAGCCCTAAAACAAAATTGTGCTTCAAAATGATCAAGAAGAAGAACTTGAAGAAGTGCCAACCAGTAATGACAGCTTATCTGAGATGAGTGGGGGGAGGGGGGGGGGGGGGGGGGTGTCTGCATGTCCTGAGATAGGGGGGTACATTGAGCAGTGTTCCGGATTTAGGGGGGTCTCCAAGGCAGGAAAAGCCCGTGAAAAGCCCGCGAAAGGGGGGTTTGGAAATGTTGGCAGTACTCAGATAGGGGGTCTTTTCAAAAATAGGGTACAAGCATACGCGTACCCTAAATAACACTGAGTGGGGGGGCCGGGCACTCACAACAAGGCGCAATTTTTTTTTCTGCGCTTCTTTTTTTTTGGTTGTTACATGGTACATCGCCCCCGCCCCTCCTCCTTCCCATCCTCTTTAACACGGCCATGAAAAAAAGATATTACCACCCGATCAACAAGGCTTAGCGTGTTTATTGAAATTTGAACGAATCAAACATCACATATTCAAGCAACTTTGGCGCAAGTCGAATTTTGCACTCTCGCAAACAATGCCTCCTGTTCATCCAAGCGTAAACACATACCACACGAAAATGATACTAAATGATTTGGGATTAAATGCTCTTTCATAAGATGTATAATAAGTTACTGTTCATAGATGACTTTAAAAATAATTAGCAATTTTCTATGCGTAAACTTTTTTTTTACTCACACGGTATAACCATGAAATAGGTTTCTAGTGCTTGCTGTAGTTACACTGCAGTGATGGTATTGCACTTCTTAGTCAAATACATCCTGCTTTAACCGATTAAACTTGTTGACTGCATAATTATAAACTTTGTATTCGTATTTAAGTTTTTCTGTCATAGTTTTGACAACGATTGGTGATGGTGCAACCTTGTTCTTGGATTTGGTCCGAGAGGTCATATCATCTGTAATGGATGATCAGAAAGAAGAAGAAATAAATTCCTTGCTGAGTTTCTCAAAAAGAGGCTGACATGACTGGATATAATGATACTACGAGCTGTGACTCATTTACTTTACTCATTACACAGCCATTATGTCAAGATAGTCATGCCTAAAATAGCCCTTTTTATGGACTTTGATTAATCTCATTGATAATCTAATTTTGGTGTGCTTTGTGTTAAATATTTTAAGCTGTATGAGTGTTCATAAGAGTACACAAATCTTTTCTAATTTGCAATGAATCATGTCTTATGATAATGTATCTATTCACATTTAAATATGACAATACAGCATTTACATGAAATTTAAATGATATGACTGCCACATTTTACATATGTATACATTATTTTTATTTTATAAATATATCTGACATGTTAATTTGTTCTTATTTCGCCGATATTTAGCCAAACTCGAATCGGTTGGCGAAACTTGATCTCCTATTAAAATCAATGGCTTTAATCAAAATTAGGGGAACACGCCCTCTTCGGCTTGCAGCAAGTTATTCAATCGACCAGAAGCTGGGCGAGTATACATTGAGATTAGAAACTAGTTTAGAAACTCTCCCTTAGCTGAAAAAACATGAAAATAGCATGATGAACGACCGTTAAAGCGTATTTCAGGTAAACCTGTAAATTGTTCACTACACAGGCTTAAGGATTTTATCATCGTGTGTAGCTGTGCCATATTCAGTAATTGTAGAACTCTTAACACATAATATTTTCCAAGGCAACGTCATCATGAATTTCCTTCTAGTTACCATACACAACTAAACAACATTAAGAATTTATTATCATGAGTAGATATTGGTATTGTCTTTCTCCTGTAGTAAATCCGTAAAAAAAGTTATATTAATTATTAATCCTTTAACTATTTAATGGTAATTTCGCCCTCGAAATCCGTCTACTTCCAGCATAACAGAGCGCAGTGGTATGAAATAGCTGGTCCATGGTAATAGTAATACTCAATGTTATTGTTGCAATTAAGGTATAATTGCGCCATCTCCGTTTGAGAATCAGAATGCTTCAAGAAGCTTCAACTCGTTCCCTTGTCCGTGTCGGCTTAAAAATATATTTCTGCATGATGAAACAAAACAAGTTGCCATTTACTTACGCCCGTTTCTGTCAAGCTTCTTTGAATTAAAGCTTTACCTTTTCGGCTCTACGAAGTCAAATAATTATAATTGTTGGGACTAGAATATTTAGTTGAAAATTCAAGAAATCTAACAAATGTAGTACTACACACAAATGGAATGGGAAAATATTTAGTTGTTCGCACAACTATTGATATCTGGGGTATCAAATAACTAAAATTTGGGAATATTTAGAAGAGAGGAGTGTATATGGAGCGGAAACAGATTTCACTGGGCTGATATACACAAAATAAAATATCGAAACAAAAGTCAAACTGTATCGGAAGAGTATGGCCTATACATATTCTCTACGATATTTGATTTTTAGTCTGTTCATGCCAGTATTGCCAACCATGACACCAGATTTATATCATTGACATGATAATAATGACTATGGCGATTAACGTCGGAATAAATGCCTTGCGAGCGCTATCATAAATAAATATGACCTCCATGTTAATAAAAAAGAAAACAAATCCCAATATTTTTTTTTTAAATGTTCATAGAAGTTAATTATGCGGAGTAAGATGGACATAATTGTCGAGGGGACATAAATCCTCCTGATTTAACGTGTCCACAGAAGTCTTAAGCACACAAATATGATACACACCGTGGAGTTATATTAACCATACGAGACCATAGTGGGTTTAGTAGTCAAGTGACAAAACTATCACACACCTATATTGTTCTGTCACTTTTAAATAGTTGCTTATAGATAACAGCATTTCATCATTATTTAAAAACTTCATTGTCAAAACACGAGTAGAAGTAAAGTTATATAAAATGATAATGAAGGAATAGCGTATGATAATGACATCGATTCACATTCAAATATGGCAAAACAGCACACACGAGACTTATGAATAATGTGACTTCTACATCTTACTTACTATACATTATTTTTATGTTATGAAATAAATCTGACATATTTATTTGTTCTTATCTCGCCGAAATTGAGCCCATCTAGAACATGGGCGTCAATCCTGGGGGGGGGGGGGGGGGGGGGACGGGGGGACACGTCCCCCCCACGAATTTTCAGGTGGCGAAATGTCCCCCCCATGATTCGGGGTTAAAATCTTCTTCTTTTTTTTTTCTTTCTTCCTCTCTTTCTCTCTGTGTTGAGAAAAATCAAGCCAAATCAGGCGATCAGATTTTATTAATAGAACTAGAAGCGTCATTAATATTACATTCACATTACCGGAAGTTCAAACATTGGTTCACGATGAAAATCCTTTCACCAACTGAAAAAAATCAAATTAATCCCTTGTATCTTCCAAACTTAATGGCTGATAATGGAAACGACAAATTCATCTATCTATCCCCCCCCCCCCCCCCGTTGCGTTCTTGTTCCTGTTAGTTGAACTTAAGACTGTTTTCTTTTTAATTTGGCAAAAACTAAGCCCAAAATCAAGCCATCTATCCATCAACTTAAACAAAAATCTTAAACTTCTGAGGGGGGCACTTCCCCCCTCAGACACACCCTGCGTTCTTGTTCCTTGTTAGTTGAACTTAAGACTGTTTTCTTTTTTAATTTGGCAAAAAGTATGGCCCAAATCAAGCCATCTATCCATCAATTTAAAAAAAAATCTTAAACTTCTGAGGGGGGCACATCCCCCCTCAGACACCCCCTGCGTTCTACTGTTTTCTTTTTAATTTGGCAAAAAGTATGCCCCAAATCAAGCAATCTATCCATCAATTTAAACAAAAATCTTCAACTTCTGAGGGGGGCAGACCCCACCCCCTCAGACACCCCCTGCGTTCTACTGTTTTCTTTTTAATTTGGCAAAAAGTATGCACCAATTCGAGCCATCTATCCATCAATTTCAAAACAAATCTTCAACTTCTGAGGGGGGCACATCCCCCCTCAGACACCCCCTGCGTACTGTTCCTTGTTAGTTGAACTTAAGACTGTTTTCTTTTTAATTTGCCAAAAGGTTTGCCCAAAATCAAGCCATCTATCCATCAATTTAAAAAAAAATCTTCAACTTCTGAGGGGGGCACATCCCCCCTCAGACACCCCCTGCGTTCTACTGTTTTCTTTTTAATTTGGCAAAAAGTTTGCCCCAAATCAAGCCATCTATCCATCAATTTAAACAAAAATCTTCAACTTCTGAGGGGGGCACTTTCCCCCTCAGACACCCCCTGCGTTCTACTGTTTTTTTTCTTTTCTAATTTGGCAAAAAGAATGCACCAAATTGAGCCATTTATGCATCAATTTAAAAAAAGTATTCAACTTCTGAGGGGGCACATCCCCTCAGACACCCCCCCCCCCTGCGTGGCGCGCCCATTCGCCCCCCTTACAAAATAACCTGGCGCCGCCCTGTCTGAACTTGTGTCCCCCCCCCCCCCCCCCCCCACGGTCTGATTTGGATTGACGCCCATGATCTAGAACCGGTTGGCCAAACTCTCCTATCAAATCAATGGCTCTGGTATAAATTTGGGGAACACGCCCTCTTCGGCTTGCAGCAAGTAGGGGAGAAGGCGTTGCGTTGGTGGAGATTGTAATTTAATCGACAAGAATCTGGGCGAGAACACACTCTCCCTAAGGTTAAAAAAACTCTTCCTCAGCTGAAAAACTTGAAATAGCATGATGGACGACCGTTAAAGCGTATTTCAGGTATACCTGGAAATTGTTTACTACACAGGCTAAATAATGTTATCATTGTTTGTAGCTGTGCTATATTCGATAATTGTAGAACTCTTAAAACCTAATAATTTCCATTCCGACGTATTCATGAATTTCCTTCTAGTTATCATGCACAATTAATCAACATAATAATTCATTATTATGAGAATATATTGGTATTGTATTTCTCCTGTAGTAAATCAGTAATTTTTGTATTATTAATCATTAATCCTCTAACTATTTGATGCTAATTTTGCCCTCTAAATCTGCCTACTTCCAGCATGACAGAGCGCAGTGGTATGTAATAGTTACTCAATGTTATTGTTGCAATTAAGGTATAATGGCGCCATCTCCGTTTGAGAATATGAATGTTTCAATAAGCTTCAACTCGCTCCCTTGCCCCCGTCGACTGGAACATATATTGCTGCATGATGAGATAAACAGAACAAGTCGCCATTTTAATACGCCCGTTTCTGTCAAGCTTCTTGAATTAAAGCTTTACCTTGTCGGCTCTATGAAGTTAAAGAAGTATAATTGCTGAGACTAGAATATTTAATTGGAAATTCAAGAAATCTAACAAATGTGGTAGTACACACAAATGGAATTGGGAAATATTTAGTTGTTTAAAGTTGTTAAAGTTTGGGAATATTCAGAAGAGGGGAGCGGAAACAGATTTCTCTGGTCTGATATACACAACATAAAATAACGAAACAATGCTCAAACTGTATCGGAAGAGTATGGTCTATACATATTCTCTACAATATTTGATTGTTAGTCTGTTCATGCCAGTATTGCCAACCATGACACCAGATTTATATCATTGACATGATAATAATGACTATGGCGATTTACGTCGGAATAAATTTCATGTAACTGTTATCATAAAATAAAAATATTTAAACTAATAACACCTCCACGTTAATAGAAAAGAAAAACAAATCCCAATATGTTTTTTAAATTGTCATAGAATTTGAATTTAGCGGAGTAAGATGGAAGTAACTACAAATACAAATAAAGCCTCTCGAGGGGACATAAATCCATAAATATGATACACACCGTGGAGTTATATTAACTATACGAGACCATAGTGGGTTTAGTAGTCAAGTGACAAAACTATTACACACCTATATTGTTCTGTCACTTTTAAATAGTATTCAGTGTTTGGTGTACTTAAAGCATTTTCAACAAATCTTGAATTTGCTGGCATCACCGATTGCTTATAGATAACAGCAATTCATCATTATTTAAAAACTTCATTGTCAACACATGAGTAGAAGTAAAGGTATATAAAATGATAATGAAGGAATAGCGTGCAAGTGTTTTTTGCGGAGCATTTGTTTGTACACTTCTTAGATTTATAAAATGTGCACTAGAAAAAAGTTGAACCCCAATTAAAAATGTGACAAACAAGAATAAATATCGATGTAGAGAAGTTCACTGTGTTCATGTTTAATTGTTTTCTCCGCCCCCATCATTAAATTCCAAAGGATAGAAACATACGATTTACTACTTTAACTTCACCCTCGAAATAAAATAATTAGTAATGACGATAATAAAACGGGGGAGTGGCATGCAAGTGATGTTTGCCAACTGGTTTATTGGTGCCTTTACGAGAATGGGAAAATGAGAAATGGAAGATTTGACAAATTGAACAATTACAGTTCAGTGTATGATTTATTAATATACTATCAATTCCTGTCATTGAGTGCCGACAGATAGGAACAATACATTATTATTTGAACTTCACTCCCATCGTAAGATGTGCAAGATGATAAATAGGAGATATAGCGTTCAAGTAATATTTGCAAAGTGGTCGTTTGTATCATCACCAGTATCATAATAACAGTTCATGACTCCTTCATGATCTCTGATTGTTTGCCAAAACATGTACTAAAATTTATCTTATCTTTCACCTCAATAATTATTTTCTTTTTCATCTCGAAACTAAACATTTTGGAAGAGCTATCGTTATGATGACAGTTCAGTTCCCTTTTATTCCATTGTCATTTGCCCACCTAGAGATTTAAAACGAATTTTTCAAATAATAAGAGTTTCCTTCCGAAACATATCACTTGAAAGAAAAAGTTGAGTTCTTGAAAGAGATGACAACTAATTTGTGAGCGTTATCATTATTATTATACATGTGTGGAAGAACATCAGATAGGAAATGTTCCCTAAAAAGCATGGCTCTTCAAATGCCTTAATATTCTAAATATGGCATGCAACAGCATCATACATCGGGACGGATTTTTACACCACATGTTCGTGTAGTCCCATATACATATTTCTGTGTACAATGTTTGTAACTTTACCAAGACTGGGCCGAATTTCTTATCATTTTGATGATTCCAGAACCTTGCAGTACACACCAATACTTATATGCTAGAATAGATGATCAACCTTTTCTGATCGATTCCACACCGTTTTTTCACAATGCAATTGCATGACCAGAACTCAGCTTTATCTTTAAGGATGAGGGGGTGAAGATATTTACAATCTACTGTCTCCGAGAAAAGAAGATACAAAATCGTAGATGTACTATAAGCACAAGAAAAATTAGCTCCTAAAACAGTTCTGCTTTCGAGAAAAATTGAATATAAAAATTTACCGGTGCCCCCGGTAAATTTTGATAAATTTCAAATAGCGCCTACAACCGTCCAATGGTAGTTTTGACCATGAAAATCTCAGCATATGTAGTTGTGATATATAATTTCCAAACGGGAATAGCTAATTGGTCGATTTTAGTCAAGAACCATTGTTGTATAGTTTAATTAATATCTTGACCTTGAGAGGGAGCTATACAACATAAAAAGTTAATTATTCACAATTTCATAACTTTAGACTCGATTTCAACCGCTACAACAATCACTGAATATTGTAGGATAGTATATGCTTCCAATATGTTCATTTGAACCAAATTCATGACCCCATACCGAAACTTTGTAATACCTTTAAGGAATTCATTTGTGTTGTGATGTTCCTTTTTCCACCTGTATGAAAACCTGAAAGTAGAACTATACTATATGTGAATTCAACTGTTTTGTTTAGTTTTCCCATTCTTCAAATCATGCTGACAATTTACCTGTATTGTACTGGAATTATGATGTACAGTGATATTAATGTTTAGATCTCAACTAGTGTTGGAAAAAAGACAACATTTTGATAATTATTTCATGTGATATTCAAGTACATTTTTGTTATAGTAACTGTAAAGACGTCTTAAGTGAGATAAACTGCATGCATTTTTTTTTGTTTTTTTTTGTTTGGGATTTTTTAATCCAAAAATGATGTATGAAATTGTGTAAACAATCAGAGAATCAATATCATTTTTTCTTTTCATTTTATAGTATTAATATAATACAAAAGAAATGGTTAGTTATGCACCAATGACGTCACATGCTCATAACCGAGTTGCCATTTTGCCACTTGAAGTGATTTTCATTGTGTTCCCCAGGTTTTCATGCCATTAAAAATTCATAACTTTTTAAAGTAGTTATCCGATTTTCCTCAAACCTTTTTTGATATGTTTTATTTTCTGTTTTTATTCAAACCAATTCATTTAAGGTAACATAATTAAAGACTTTGTGTTGTACACTATGTACCTGGTATTTCATATTTAAACAAAAATATGTTATATGTTAATTTGTAATAATAATGCACCTGTATATCATAATCTTCATGAAAAACAGTTTATAAATAATTAACTACATGTATGTAATTTCATGAGGCAACTTCGCATGTATTTCGGTAGCAATTGAAGACAGTAAACATTAACAAGTTATAAAACGATTCTTTACATTTCGTGAAAAAAAAAATAATAATAATGTTTCCATTGTGTCATGACTTGCATGCTTGGAAATGAATTTACATGTATTATGGTAAATGCCAAGAAATTTCGAATACACATAGTACAGAGAGAAAGAGAGAGAGATAGAGATAGAGAGAGGGGGCAGATTGGAAGAGAGAAACGAAAAAGAGGAGAGAGAGAGAGAGAGGGGGGGGGGAGACAGATTGGAAGAGAGAAACGAAAAAGAGGAGAGAGAAAGAGAGAGAGGGGGAGGCATATTGGAAGAGAGAAACGAAAAAGAGGAGAGAGAGAGAGAGATAGAGAGAGGGGAGAAACAGATTGGGTGAGAGAAGGGAGAGACAGATTTGGAGAAAGGGGAAAGCGCAAGAGGAAAGAGAGAGAAAGGGACATTGGGAGAGAGAATAGAGAGAGGGGTAGACAGATTGGGATATAAAGAGGGGAGAGACGGATTAGGAGGGAGAAAGAAGGAAGAGATCGAGAGAGAGTGGCGAGACATTAAGAGAGAGAGGAGAGAGAGAGAGAGAGAGATAGAGAGAAAGAAACAGAGAGAGAGTAAAAAGTTGTGATAGGACAGGGGGAGGCAAACGCCAACAATGCAAAAAAAGAAGTAATTGCTTGGTACAGGCAAAATGTGTTTACTAATGTAAAAGCGTAATGTATATAGGCCTTCTAGTTGTTTCAGTGAAACATGAAAGTTATTTGCGTTTCCTAAGATTTTTGTAAGATACCGTATTGACCCTGACCTACTTCTAGGGTCATGTAAGTGTATACGTTGCAGCTCCTCATCAGAATGGATGTGCTGAAGCACTTGTGCAGAGTTGTAAGTCCGCATTAAAGAAAGCTATACATGTAGGTGATCTGTGATCAGGTCCTCACTCCTTTTGAGTTATATCTGTTTGGTAGAAGTAGCGAACCTCGTCAATCAGCGTCCAATAGGGAGGGTACCGAATGACCCCGACGATGGTAGTTATCTCTGTCCCAATGATGTTTTGTTAGGGAGGGCATCCAGTAGGGTACCCCAGGGTCCGTTCAGAGAAACGAAGAATCCGCGACATAGAGTCGAATTTGTGCAACGAATCGTCGACTCTTGCTGGAACGCATGGAATCGCGATGTATTTCCACTCTTAGTACCGCGAAAGAAGTGAAATGTTGACAGACGTAATCTCCGTGTAGATGACATAGTTATATTGTCAGATCAGAACGCTCTTCGAGGAAAATGGACATTAGGGAGAATTGTTGAAGTTTTTCCTGGAACTGATAATAAAATCAGAAACGTTACAGTAAAGACGGCAAATTCTGAGTATAGGAGGCCAATAAACAAAGCGGTCGTATTATATCCAGCAGAAGGATACGAAGAGTAGATTGAACAGAAATATGTCTGTCTATAGTATTCACAAAATAACAAATTTATTCACTTTCTATGTTTTTTTTCAAAATCAACTGTTTTCAGCTTTAAGTAGTTAGATAATAACAAAGCTTTGTCGGTGCAAATTTCAAGTTTTGCTATTGTTACAAGAGAATTGACTTTTGGCACAGTTTAATTGAGAACAAAATTCAACAGTTTGAAATTATGTACGAAGTTTAGTACATTTTGAATACATTTTTTGTTGCATTTGTTAGCAAATTCAGCAAAGAAAGTTTGCGGAGAAAAGTTGATATTCATAATATATTCATACATACATACATATTTGTATTAATATAGCGTCTTTACATGAACATGCTCAAGGCGCTTTACATTTTAAAATAAAAACAGAATAGTTATATACTCTCCAAGTGCATTACACTCTAAAAAATAACAATTACAAAGAAAACAAATGAGTTTTTAAATTTCTCTTAAATGATGCGACTGAGGTGCAGGAACGAATGCTTAAAGGGAGACTATTCCAAATAGTGGGACCAGAAAAAGTTATATTTTGTTGACCCTTCTTCGAATTGATGCAGGGGATTTGCAGAAGAAGGGGGTCTGACCTTGAACGTAATGGATATCTTGATTGCTGGATGGGACAAAACAGACTAGAAAATTATAGGATGGGATAAGGTTATACATGGATTTATAAACAAATAGTGAAACTTTATACATTATTCTCTTATGAACAGGTAACCAGTTTAGTTGTTTTAACAAGGGAGACACATGATCATATTTTCGTGCATTTGCAATAATACGGGCTGCACGATTCTGAATTCGTTTAAGTCTATCAATATCAGAAACATTTATATTAATCAAGTGGGAATTGGCATTATCAAGACGGCTTAAAACAAGAGAGCGAATAGCATGATGGCATGCCTCATCAGTTAGCATCCTTCTGACCCTCGATATGTTATACAAATGAAAATTTAAAGATTTACATAGTGAAGTAACTTGTTGAGACATGGTCAAAGAAGAGTCAAGAACAACACCTAGAGTTCTGACTGATTCAGAGGGCTTAACCAAAGTATTGCCAAGTAACAAATGAACATGATCAGGTAAATAATGTCTAAGTCTAGATGAAATAATTAAAAGAGACTCTGTTTTTTGTTCATTCATGAGTAATTTGTTCTTTATCATCCATACATTAACTTCACTAACACATTTCTCTATCAATAATATTACATTCTGGAGACTACTTGAAGATTTGGGGTTAAATGAATAATACAACTGAACATCGTCAGCATATAAATGAAATTCTACACCGTTATTCCTCAAGATATCACCAAGTGGTCTCAAGTACATCGTAAATAACAGAGGCCCCAATACGGAACCTTGAGGAACACCAAATTTCAAACTAAGTTTATAAGACAATAATTACAAATGGATACTGCAAATGATCGACCCTCTAAGTATGATTGAAACCAGTCACGTACGGTACCAGACAAAAAGAAATCTGAGTGCAAGCGACGCAACAACACTGAATGATCAATGGTATCGAAGGCAGACTTCAAGTCAAGCATGACCATTATTACACCTTCTCTCTTATCAATTGCCAACAGAAGATCATGCTTGACTCGGAGTAATGCCAACTCTGTACTATGATTTGCTTTATATGCAGATTGTAACACTTCATGCAGATCACAACAACGGTCCAGATGTTTAACTAACTGTTTCGATACAATAGTCTCGAGTACTTTAGAAAGAAATGCAAGATTAGACACAGGTCTATAGTTTGCCAAAACGAGAGAGTCCAAAGTTGATTTCTTGAGACAGGGTGATATAATAGCTTCTTTAAACTTGTCAGGAAACACCCCACTCCTCAAAGATGAATTAATTAATGAAACAAATGAGGAAACCAATACTTCAATATTTTCCTTAACAAGCCACGTTGGCATTGGGTCCAGGTAACAAAATGTATTCGCTGATTTAGAAATAATCGTTTTAATATCTGATGGAGAGACATCAACAAACGTGGAGAAACCAGTCTCACATTGATGTTTATCCATGGACTGAACGATACCAGAAGTTTGAAGACCCTGCTCCCTTTCATCTAGAACAGTCCTAATATTAGAGATTTTATCATCAAAAAACCCTGCAAATTTGTTTGCTAGATCTGTCTGATCATCACAATAAGGGAGGACCTTCTTAGATGAACCAAGAAGTAGATGTATAGTAGCATACATAGTTTTACAGTTAGCTTCAAGCAGCAGATTAGTAAAATAGCTACTCTTTGATTTCACTATAGCAGCGTTAAGTTCATCCTTATGACAAACAAAAATGTCGCGATCAGCTCTTAGATTTGATTTTCTCCATCTCATTTCAGATTTCCTCTTGTTTCTCTTGAGCAGGTGGATATTATCATCATACCACGGTCCACATGGTCTATCTCTTCTCATCCGAACAGAAACCGGACAATGTCGATCAAGAACATCGCAGATAGCCTTGTTGAGGAATTCAACCTGTTCATTAACATGACCACATTGTGCTACACTCTGTAAAACCGCAACAGGTTCATTACCAAAACTCTCTTGATTGATCAAGCGATAGTTCCTTGACGTAATAAGAGTTCTCTTAGCATCCAACTTCTTTAGATTTAAGTCACAGCGAATGACATAGTGGTCTGATATGCCTTTATCAAGAACCATACAGTTATGCAAGATGTTGTCTGCACAACGCGTAATCACCAAGTCAAGGGTATGTCCATGCTGATGAGTTGGAAGCGTAATATGTTGTTGGAATCCTGAGGCACGGATGAGATCAAGGAACTGCCGGCTGACTGGAAGATCTGGTTGATCCACGTGGACATTGAAGTCACCAACGATAATAGTGTGACCACTAAGCATGGCGCATCTCCCGAAGAACTCATCAATTTCATCAAGAAAAGCTTTCGCAGTGAAGCCATTCACTGTAGATGGAGGTGGTCTATATATAGCAAATATGTGAAGACCCCAACTCTCATCAACCACATGCGCTGACTCAAATGTTACTGATGGAGAGTCCGATTTCGTCAGTCTCAAGTTCAGATGTGTCTTATACAAAATCCCAATGCCACCATGACGATCATTACCACGTGCAATGTTCATGAAGGAGTATCCAGAAGGTTTAAGTTCTTGAATGACTGCTGGGTCATCCTCAGACAACCATGTCTCTGTGATGACTAAGATATCCACATCTTCATCAATAGTATAGTCATAGATTCCCACAGTTTTGTTGCGAATAGATCGAGTGTTCACAAGGTGCATGGACACGTTTGTGCTCAAATCCACAGTCTTGATATACTGGAGATTGTTAGTGTTGACTCCCCTCTGACCACGTAGGGTCACCTGATGACTCTGCTGAGATGACATTATCCCAATGTCCCTTTGTTTCCTCTGTCCACCCCTTGTCCCTCGTTGCCTTGCTTGAATGCCGAACTCTCTGATGTTACTCCATGAATCTTCATTCACCACCCCCCTGTTTCTTGATGTTCTGTATATAAGTCTATCAAGATTATGTTCAATAGTCACTAGTGGTAGATGTGACCAGGCAGGATTAGACAGTAGGAGCATATATTTAAAGGTATTATATATGTATACAGGAAGCAAACTGGTATGGAACATCCATTTGATATCTTTTGACAGGAAATGTAAATGTTTGTATTTTCATGCAACAATTGTTTTTCAGGTTCGTGCAGGCTTGCAGATACCTATTAATTAGCCAGGCTAATAGTTAGGGTTGTAATTTAGACTGTTAAAAGTGTTAATTAAGCAGAGTGAGAAGAAGTATTTTTCACAACTTAGTAAATTAGTCATTTTCAGATTTTGGAGCGAATCACAGAAGAAAGTATTTTGTTCTATTTTTTAATGAGAAACATTGTGTACTTTTTTTGAAAACGAGGTCAATTTTATTGTTGCCCTCATTGGGGGGAGGTTGTTTCAGTGAAACATGAAAGTTATTTGCTTTTTCCAAGATTTTTGTAAGATACCGTATTGACCCTGAGTAAGTGTATACGTTGCAGAGCACATTTTCCATGGATGTGATCTGACCTATCATTGTTGACGCTTATTTAGAGGCCAGAATTCCAGGTTTTGGAAAATCGCAACGGTATTTCAGAGTCGCTAGCAATTTTTGCAAAAGAAGTGAGTAAAGCTTGGATAAGATATTATGAAGTGTATGATAATGAATTGGTGGAAAGTAATGATTATTTGGTGTCACATCCGAGTACGAAGATGTGTTAGTAATGTGCATGTTAATGTGTATAGAAGTGTGCAGCGTAATGTGTACGTTTACATTGAAAGTACATGTACGTGCGGTATTTGGTTAGTGTTTAATTCACACATTTATAAAGAAGTATTTTGTGTTTTTGAAAAACACAGAGTAATAATGACATTAGTCAGAGGTTGATTTAAGTTTGTTTTAGTTGACAAATGTTGGTATTGACATATGAAATAAGTGTCGGATAAATCAGAGTTATGAAAGAAAAGACTGAAATACAGTCAGGTTTTTGGAATTTTTGATGAAAGTTTCAATGAGTCTAAATAAGAATGACAAGATTGACATACTTTGAGTAAGATAGGATTTATGTATTAAGCATATATTTAAAGGTAGTCTTGACTAGAAACTTATCTAGGATGGGGACCTTGGTTACTTGGGTTTTTATGAGAGCAGTATTTCTGTCAAGATATGTTATTTTGACATAGAGATTAATTGGGGTTCAGGCCTTTTAGAGAGTTTTTGGATATATAGTCAAGACTTTTAATGAATGCTATTTAATGCTTTTGATTATACATTATCGGATAAATGCATACTGATTTAGTGCAGTACATTTTGTATATTGAAGATTTTTATTTTTATTCTACTTTCAGGTTGAATAAAATTGCTCAACTGGGATATCGTTGAGTTTATACAACCAAGCGGAAACCTAACCCTGTCTTCCTTTTTCGAGCGTACCACTAGTATATGTCAATTTTAGTCCATCAAATAGAATGAATTGGTGCACAATAATGTCGAGATAAAGCTGTTTAAAAACATAGCAGAACATACCCAGATACACTCATCTTCCGGGTGCTCAGATTATGCCTAGGTCACGTTTGCTCTACGGCCAGGATACGGCGGCCGTACGCCCCCGAAATCGAGAGATATTTGCTGCGGCCTCAGGGTCACCGTAGAGCGTATCCCCATCTTTGCAGGCCGTACGGGTCGCCGTGGGATTATAACGCGGAGTTATAACTGTTTTCATTTCTTGATTCGCCGTAGCGACTAGACACGCTGTAGCCATGACGTAGGGCGGTTCAACGACGACCGTACGTCGGGCGTAAGGTAGCCTTGCGTTTTATATACTCCAGGGGTGAAGCGGTAGCATCAGTCTGGCCGCATGATCGCCGTATGGTCCCACTTTGGCCGCCTTGCGGACACATTGTGGATATGTCTTCGCGTCTGCCTTAGTATTTGTCAAAAAGCTACGGCCGACGCAGGAACGCCCGTGCGTCATCACTACAAAGGCCGTACGGCAGTCGCAGATTTTCTTTCTCCACAAATTCAGAATACGCAGTGCGGCTACTTTGACAAATGTGGCCGCTACCGTATGTGACCGTGCGTGGGAATGCTGCGGCGGTCCTATAATTGCTATTGGCCGTAGATGTTTTAGACCGCACGGCCGCCGCGGCATATGTGACCTAGGCATAACTGAAACAAAAATTCACGTCAATTTTTCACGTCTGCGTTTCCCTTTTGGGAGACGCAGACGTGAATATTGGACGCATATTTTTCAGCCGATTTTCACGTCTGTGTGTCCCTTCAGGGCCATTGAGTACAGAATAATAAAACATTTACCAAACAAACGTAAAAGACAAAATAAATTGTTGCATAGGTATACGTTTTTTTTTTTTTAATTGTCACCTCTTGGACGTAAAAAACGAGAAAAAAAAATTGCGTAGGTATACGTCAATTCTTTTGATTGTCACGCCTTGCACGTAAAAAACAAAAACAAATTGTCGCATAGGTATACGTCACATTTTTTGCGTTTGCGTGTTTAGGAGCCACCATAGAAAGGAGAGAAACAGAGAAAAAAGGGGGGAGGGACAACCAAAAACTGGAAGAAAAAAAAGAGAAAAAGAGAGGGAAAAAAAGAGAGAAAAAGACAATTTGAGACAAAATCAAATGATAGGAAAAGGGCAGAAAAATACGTTCATCCCACGAGGTTGGAGACAACCGACACAGTGGATAAGGCGTTTCTCTCTTTCCGTCCTGGCCGCATCAGATTGGAAATCATCTATGTGGATTCTCACTTAATACAAGTCACTCGTTTTGTGGCTAGGACTGCTGAACTGCTGTGCCACGTTAGCATTGGCTTATTCCGAATCATCGGGTCATCGCGTCGGGTCGAAATTTCGCGTTTCCCGACCTATTATGGAAACATGCCAGTTTATTCACGAAATGTCGAGTGTAAAATGTGTGAAATAAATCCCTCGCATCTACAAATGGTCTGGTCCAATTTACCCGACACTTTCTAGAAACCCTACAGCAAATCTAAGAAAAGTCGCGTGATCTTCCGCTTTCGTTTCACGAAAGGTCATGTGATGCGACCACCTGACCGGACGCGATAGCCCGATGATTCCAAGTAAGCCTTAGCGTTTTTAGTTCATTTATTTTCCATATACGTCATCAAATTATGATATTTTAGCATTAATGGTCACATAATATCATACATAGAAGACAAAATGGGTCGCCATGGGCACAGCTGGGATGACGTCCTCATCATAAGTAAAACAAAAAAGTTCATACAATAAATATACGTGAAAACAATGCATAAAGGAAAGCGGATGGCCAGCACAACAATAATGAAAAAGAGAGAGAGAGAAAGATAAAGGAAGTGAAGAGAGAGAGAGGGAAGTATCATAGCCTTTCCATGTTATATAAGATTAAGAATAGATTAGTTAATATCCATTTTGATATAATTCATTCAACGTAATCCAAAAGCTACTAAAGGAAATGACCAGAAATTTTTCCAGATCAGGCAATTTTTACACTAATATAATTGGTCAGACCCGAACAACAACGATTATGACAATGAGACTTCGAATTCCGAGAATACAGCCTCAAAAAAAGATTACTTGCAAAAACATAAGTTGGCAACTAGTTTAATATGTTCATTTCGTGGTATGTTGCTAATTTGCATAACATTGAACTAGATTTGAAAAAAACTTTGTTACTACGCTGGCTCAGCCTGATCGTCATTGAGACCATTGGGGAGCCAAGGGACCCCAGCCCAGTCCTTGCCATACATTTTGGTAACATATATTGCTACGGAATATTAGGTTTTTTAGACTGTGTTCCCTCCCTTTAAATATGTTAGTGCCGGCCCTGATTAGGCAGTATTATCACATATAGGTTTCAGAAAAATGCAATATTCAAATGCAAATAGATGATGTTCCTCACTTAAGAAATCCAGCCATCTGATTGGTCGAAATTGCAGTCATGGTTTTAGCCATTCCCGTAAATAAACGAAAAATGCCACGCCCATGTAATACTTCGAGGGTAAAATTCAAGTTACCGGGAATAGTTCAGTCTTGCTTAAAAACTGGTTTGAGCGAACGCGGAAACCATACATTGTGTGTGCGCGAAGAATTGGTCGCTAGACAGCAAACACACCAAAAGGGTAGGCCCTACGTTTTATTATTAGCCGTAGATCTAGTATAGGTCTAGATATAGATTGTGATTTTATTGCATGCGATAACGGTGATACAGGTATTGAAGATTGTATAATGCAAGTGTTTGAATTCATTTGGTGGATGAAAAGTTGAAATTCTACGCCGTTTTGTGCGTCATTGCAGCGCTGAATTTTGTGTGTTTGTCGCTAATTGCTGACAAATGTAGATAGCTTTCCTGATGGTATTTCATGCAGAATTTCTGTTATATTGATAAGCACTGATTCCTGTCCTTACCTTTGACTTGTTTCTTGTCTGTTATAGCCATTTAATAGATGGATTACTTGGATTCTGAGCAAATTTCAGTAACACAGTAAAATCCAGCCCGTTCATAGTCCCACACACGTATTTGTGTGTACCTTGTGCCCTTACACTGTCTGCTGTCTCGATAGCGTAAACAAACTTGATTACCATGATTGGTAAATCGCACATGTCTTCTATGACCCTTTTCGGTATATAAAAGTATTAATGACTGCTTTAATTTTCGAAACATAGTTGTTTCTCAAGGCAGTCTTAATACTATACTATTACACATGTACATTAGAATGAATGGTAATTTGGAAATTCATTTTATAGTAATAAAACATTTCCAGGATTTGACGGTTAATGATATTTAAATTTAAAAAGATATGTGCACTTTATTTAAAAAATGAGTATTTATAAAACAAAAAAACAAGAAATCTTACAAACATGCAAAAGCCATTTTTACTGTCTAATTACCAATCGGTTATTAGCTCATTTTTCTTTCAGGTAAGCCTATCCTTACATTGCCCACCTAAGGACAATATATCAACGATCATAATGTGATGATAATCTGGGGCGGATTATTTGTGAGAATACGGAAAAAACATACATTACCTGTAGGGGAGAAATGCACGTTCAAGGTTCACTCAGTATGCAAATGATGCTTGGCATTTTAGATATAGATCGCGGCACGGCATTGAGTACGAAGGGGCTGAATGGCATTGTTACTTTTAAGTTCACGCTGTTCACTGAATCCTTGAGCTGTTCTTCGGTCGGTGTACAAACTTGTTGATAATTGTAATTATTGTATTGGAACCCTCATCGTTTCGATAGTTGGTGACTTGATTTTTTTTTTAGCTACCTCACAATTTGTAATAATGCTATCAGTTAAAGTTTGTTGTGTCTCGTTTACCATTGAATTCGCAGTTGAAAAAGGAAAATGATTTGATTCATGAAAACTGCAAATTAATTGACTACACTAAATGAATCGACGTTTAACAGTATTCGAGAAATACTGAGGGAATTTATGTTTTCATGTTTCATTATTTTATTGACCAATATTCACAAAGCGACACTGTAGTCACCAATGTTTTACATAATCCTTCGTTTCACATTATAAGTTCAAATTTAAGTTTTATGTTCTTATGTTGTTTCATATATTCATTCTTGTTTTTACGATACTTATCGATATCGTCTACCCTGGTTGTGGTAGCTTGGTCGGGTATAAAGATACCTGCAGATTATGGTTTTGTGTATAAATAATGTTCTACAACTCCTCTATTTTTGCTGATTAATCTTTAGAAAAACAGAGAATACAAAGAATTCGATTACTATATTTTCCTTTGAAAATGTTTATGGTAAGAAGGATAATATTTAAAGGTACTATGTTCCATTTGCAGGCTTAACAAATGAAAAGGTTAAATTCCAACGGCATTTAAAAGATTATACTAATTTAATACTTCCCTCAAAACAAAAGGGCTTGAAAACGTATTGTTGTGGGAAAATAACGACCATTTGTTTTCAAATCGAATTTAGCGATCGAGGTCATTTAATTAAACAGTCTGATTTTCATACCCTTGTACCAAATTGTCGTACGTTTTGTGCTGCGCAAAGATTCAATCAGTTTACTTTGGGCCATTACAAGAAGTAGGTTACTGATGTAGACAGCTCATTTTATGTATGTTAATACCACAAAAAAGGCAGTTATTTACGCAATAGTGTCTGACAGTGAAGTCTAGAAAGTAAACGGGTTTCCTTGCATAATTTGAGTAATAGGACACTGCTTACGTTTACATTTCACAAATAGGACATACGTGATATATTCATAATTCCTGCACAGTTCTACATAATTTGATGTTGGCTGCAAAATGGTTACTCTACTTTCAAGTGAAAATTAAGTTTATCCATGCTAACATTGTTTTCCTTCATTTTGCATAAATTCCCTTTAGATTTGGACAACTAGACCTACAGAAGGACGTTTCCCACACAACTTATGTATTTTTGTCGCCTCAAAACATGGCAACAGCACACAAAAAAGGTAAGTAATACATAAAGAAGTCCTGTTTTTCTCCAATATGGATGGTCTGTTTAGCCTGTTGAAAGAAACAGAAAAGCATTACGCCCAAGTTATTCTAAAACATACATTTAAGTATTGATCGAAATATTTGACCGACGGTCCGCCCGTAGAATATAAAACACGCTTGCTTACATGTTATTTTATCACTTGACGAAGTGTTCCAGCAGCGCACGAAACGTCATGATCTTTTAGATACCTTGTTGACCAAACATTGCGAGACAAACGAATATCATTAGCGATATTATTTTCGATACATTTAAGTTGGTCCTAAACATGCGATATATCTTATAACCACATTCAATAATTATTTAAATATCTTTGGTCATTTGCAAAAGAATATTAAAATGAACCCCATATAATAAAGCTACTGGATAAACAAAATTTAAAAAAAACATTTAAAAACCTTATTCAGTATTCCATTTTCTAAATTATATTGCATGAGGAAAAATCTTGATACGTTTAACATCTGTTACAATTTTTTTGTTATGGTTTTGTTAACTCCCTTGTATACTTTAATTATATACCTGCTAACTAAATAATGCATGGTCATATTTAAAGGTACTATGTCCCATTTGCAGGCCAAAAAAATGAAAAAGTTAAATTCCAACTGCATTTGAAAGATAATACTAATTTAGAACTTCCCTAAAAAAGGTGGGGCTTGAAAATGTCTTCAAGTGGGAAAATAACGACTATTAGTTGTCAAATCGACTTTAGGGCTATAGAGCCCAAAAGTAATAGTCTTGATTTTCAGACAATTGTACCGAATGGTCATACGTTTTATGCTGCGCAAAGATTCAATCAGTTTAATCTTGGCCATCACAAGAAGTGGGTTATTGATGTAGAAAAATGCTCATGTACCCTTTACAACTCTTTTCATGTATGTTATTACCAAAGAAGAAAAAAGCCAGTCAGTCACTCAATAGTGTCTGACAGTGAAGTCTAGCAAGTAAACAGGTTTCCTTGCATAATTTGAATATGAGGACACTGCTAACGTTTAAATTTCACAGATAGGACATACATGACATATTCATAATTCCTGCAAAGTTCTACAGCATTTGAAGTTGGCTTCAAAAGGGACATAGTACCTTTAAGGGGCTATCCTTTAGCTTGGTTCTTCCAGTATGACGTACTATTCTTTCAACATGAATCTGCAAATTTGTTATCGCATGGAAAAAGAAAGGAGAAGGAAAAAGAACAGATTTAAGAAGGAAAGAAAGAGGAAAAAGATATGGAGAAGGGAAGAAAAATTGAAATTAAAATAAACCCTACATATAAAAGTGAAACAATTTATTTAATACTGTAATTATTGTGTATAGGAATGTTGATGTACCACGCATTTTTGTCTTTTCTTTCTTCAACGTTAGAAAGCCACAGCTTCACTAGATTTATTGTGCCATTCATTTAAAAAAAAAAATATTCCTTCAATTTATTTAACTGCTTGTTTATGTTTCATAAATATGTAATGCATGTTTGTTGTGTAAATACAATCTTACCATCTATTTTAGATAATTTACAGTATAAGCTCGCCTGGATCTTTCAGCGTAACATATTATTTTTCAGCATGAATTTTCAAGTTTTATGTTGCACGGATAAAGAAAGGAGAACAAAGAAAAATGACAATATACGAAAGAAAAGGGGGAAAAGAATAGAAGGGGGAAATGGTTAATTATGTTGGTTAATAACTTATATTGGTGTAAAGCAGGGCTCCCACTTAGCCGAGTTGGAGCCTCGAGTTGTGGCGAGCTGGCGCGATCTTATGGCAAGCAGTTTTATCATTAAAACATATTTCTTGATATCAAGAATTCAATTCTTGATATCACGAAATCGAATTCCTGATATTACAAAATCGAATTCTTGATATCAAGAATTACCATTGCTTTACAACGTAGAATTATTTCTTGATATCAAGAATTGATTTCTTGATATCAATTAATAACAAAACGGCTTGCCATAAGATCGCGCCAGCTCGCCACAACTTGAGGTTCCAACTCGGCTAAGTGGGAGCCCTGCTTTATTATACAGTATCAACTCTAAATTTTATTTTTTCACTGTTATACCCCCTTCACATACACGGATTTTTCTTACGAGTCCTTACGGATCGCACAAATTCACGGATCTTTCACGGATCCTTACGATTTGGCCACTTTTACGACCGATTTAAGAGTTAATACGAGTTATTACGAGCTATTTACGGTTTGTTACGGATTGTTACGAGTTATTACGATATACTTACGGCAGAATTCCACGATTTGTTACGAGTTGTCACGGATAACTACGAGCAATTTACGTGTAAGTAACGACCTGTTAACGTGTTGTTACGAATAGTTAGGAGTTAGTTACGAGTATTTAACCAAAAAAAAACAACTGAAAATGAAGTGTTCAAATTTGCATCTTTTATACCTTTCCCCCAAAACGTAAGCGATACGTAGGAATACTTAAAGTATACGTATATATTTGTAAAGTACTCGTAACTACACGTAAGGTGCTCGAAATAACTCATAATAATCCGTAAAGCCATCGTAACACGCCCCGAATGAAATCGTAAACAACACGTAAGCACTCGTAATATTCCGTAAATAATCCGTAAGTAATCCGTAAATATTCCGTAAACAAATCGTAAACCAACCGAAACAAATCGTTAAAGAATTCTTTACGAGTCATTTACGGATTCTTGCGAGCAGTTTACGGATGGTAACGTGTTGATGCGAGCGGTTTACGATACTTACGGATTGTTACGACCTATTTACAAGTTATTTACGGACAAATTAATCCGTTGACAATCGTAAGAAGATTTTTGACATCTCAAACAATTTGCATTTCCTTTCACGGATCCTTACGAGTGTCTGCGAGTTGTTGCGAGTTGTGACGAGCTATTTACGGATACCAGCGAGTTATTTACGGATGCTTGCGACTGACTACGAGTTGGCGATCCGTAAGGACTCGTAAGGAAAATCCGTGTATGTGAAAGGGGTATTAATCTTTGTGTACATTCATCAACACAGATATCATTAAGTATTATATAAACTCTATAACAGATATCATATTGTATTCGTATTTATATTGAATTACTAAGAAAAATTAGTTAACATTGACATTTTAATTAAAATGCCATCCAGGAATCTTGATGTAACCACACATTTTTGTTTTTCTCTCTTCAACGTTCGGAAAGACACAGCTCCACAAGATTTATTGTGTCATTCATGTATTTGACTTTCCTTCAACTGATTCAAATGTTTTCATGTTTCATAAATATGTAGTGCATCTTTGTTTTGTAAAGACAATCTTACCAGCTGTTTTAGATAATGTACGGTATAAGCTAGCCTGGATCTTCAAATGTAACGTACTATTTTTTTCGGTATGAATTTTCAAGTTTTATATCGCACGGAAAAAGAAAGGAAAAGGAAGTAGGAAAAAAGAGAGGGAAGTTAAAAAAAAGAAAGAAGATAAAACAGGGAAGAAAAGGGAAAAACGAGAAAAAAGGTTACTTATGTTGGTTAAAAACTGATATTACTTTTATTAAACTGTATCAACCATAAATTGTATTTTTTCAGTGTTAATCTTCGTGTACAGCAATCAACAAAGTTATCATTTAGTATTCTTTATATTGTATTACAGATATCAGATTGTATTTATTTGGTATTTATTAGACAACTTATTAAACATTGACATTTTTATGAAAGTGCCATCAAGGTATTTTTTCTTCTCTTTCTTCAACGTTTGGAAAGACACAGCCCTACTAGATATATTGTGAATGGTGAAACAAGTAAATTTGAAACTTGCATTTAGGTATTTTCTACTCATACAGCGGCTTGTGTGTATACACTACATCCTTTTTAGTACAAATCAGCAATACACAAACATAATTTTGTTGTTAAATGTGTTTATAATTATAGAAAATTATCATTATTATCGTTAATGATCGGTCGTGATATTTTTTGTCAATACTCGTGACTTGAAATCACAAAGTGACGGAGTATACGTGTATTGCGGTTAACCGCACTGGAAATATATATTTTCGTCATTTGTATGGTGGGCATGAAACTGGAGATAATGATATGATTATATGAATCTGTTTATATTTATCTTGTATAAATTATGTAGACAAATTGCAAGGAACTGTTCCGTACAGTGAAATCATTATGCTGCGTTTATTAGTGGGAAGACTTTCTGCAGAGGTTCTGGATTACTAGTAAAGGGTTTCTAATTCGTTACCCTATGCAAATGATATCAATTAGTTCGGTTAATATAATTTATCATACTTAGAATTGAATAAATAAAAGCCAACAATTTTCCCTTGCGGGGAGGGGGAGGGGCTCAAAGATATGTCAATATGACTGCGTGCCGTAATGTAGGCATATTCTTTTTTCTCTGTTTGTCCCCATCTTTAATATATTCTGCAGTGCATAACACTGTATGTAGTACATAAAGGCTTACGAGATAAGGTGGGGGCCGAAAATTGTTGAACTCACCCATTAGGCTGCTATCGAGTTATTATATTTGTATTTTTAAAAGTATCTTCTAAAAACATACCTTCCCTTTTTTTTGTGCACTCGCTCGCTTTACTTGTTTAGAACACTTTCCATAATTATATTCACATCTGCTCGGCTACTTGCGTTTCGCATAGCCATAATAATATTATGAACATGAAGGATTTGTTTCCGTATAATACTCGGTCTTTTAAAAACACAATTATGAGCAATTTTACCAGCATAAATCAATGACCGACGTTACATGAAATACTAAATAAATCATGCATATTTGACATTACCGTATAATAGTATACAGCACGTTATTCTGATGATATGCACTAAACATAATTTTCAATTCTACGCATGCCTTTTAAACAAAGGCTGTTCTTGAAAACATAACAAGCTAGTCCGATATAGCAACATGTAATGTATGCAGACTGATTCCAAGTAGTGTAGTTCATTCATTAATAACAGGTTAATGGAATAACTCATCACTAGGTCCCCAGGAAAATAACATCCATAACTTTGAATATGTTATTGTACCCGGTCTATTCATTGCCTATTTTAGTGTAAGTCTGTTTGGCATTAGCATTTGCATGTCCCTTGCGTTTCGTGCAATAATGAACTACAAATCGATATTTTAGTAGAGAGCTTTTACTTTATTGTAAAAGGACGTGATAGAGAGAGCATGTTCTTTGTTGAATAAGCTGCACTTAGGACCCTACCCACCATGTTTCCACGCACGCACCCCAGCCAGGTAACCCGACACATGCTCCGCCGACGATTGCTCCGCCGACATTTACTCCGCAAAACGCGACAATTGCTCCGCGACATTTGCTCCGCGACATTTGCTCCGCCGACAATTGCTCCGCCGACATTTGCTTCGCCGACATATGCTCCGCCGACATTTGCTCCGCCGACAATTGCTCCGCCGACAATTGCTCCGCCGACATTTGCTCCGCCGACAATTGCTCCGCCGACAATTGCTTCGGTGAAAAATGCTCTTCGAACGACAGTTGCTCCGCCGACATTTGCTCCGCCGACAATTGCTCCGCCGATATTTGCTCCGCCGACAATTGCTCCGCCGACAATTGCTCCGCAAAACGTGATAATTGCTCCGGTGACATTTGCTCCGCCGACAATTGCTCCGCCAACAGTTGCTCCGCCGACATTTGCTCCGCCTGAAGCGACAATTGCTCCGGTGACATTTGCTCCGCCGACAATTGCTCCGCCCAAAATGTGTCCCATAAAATACAAATGTTACTAGTACTACGACAAATGCTCCGCCGACAATATTTTTTTTTTCACGGGTTATTTTCGTTTCTTTTTGTTCTTCATTTTCTGAATGCATTTCATGAAATAATGTAGATGAAATGAAATGAATGAATGTTGATGATAATAATAATAATAACTAGATTTGTAATACTTGTTTTGAACAAGTATAGGTGGGCTGGTCTAACTAAAATTTGAGACAAAATAAAGGGCAAATTTAAGATAGCTTATTGTCTCAGCTACAACATACTCGAAGTTTAGCGTAAACGAAGCTAAAACGACGGAGATATTGCTCGCGAAAGACGGGAATGTAGAATCCAGTTTTTAAAAAAGTCATGTCCCATAGAGAATACACGCAAAAAGTGAAAAATTGATATTCCTCCTGATAATAAAGGCAATTTTAACAAAATTATAAGGTGGTCTGTACGACATACAGCCCACCTCATGAATAAATAAATAATAAAGGCAATTCTAACGAAATTATAAGGTGGTCTGTACGATATACAGCCCACCTGATAAATAAATAAAGGTAATTCTAACGAAATTATAAGGTGGTCTGTACGACATACAGCCCACCTCATGAATAAATAAATAATAAAGGCAATTCTAACGAAATTATAAGGTGGTCTGTACGATATACAGCCCACCTAACAATAAAGAATAATAAAGGCGATTTTAACAAAATGATAAGGTGGGCTGTAAGATACAGCCCACCTGATAATAAAGGCAAATCTAACGAAATTATAAGGTGGTCTGTACGATCTACAGCCCACCTGATAATAAATAAATAAATAAACAAAGGCAATTCTAACGAAATTATGAGGTGGTCTGTACGATATACAGCCCACCTGATAATTACAAAAATAACATTGGTGTCCTTTCGCACCATTGCACTCTGACGTCACTAACGATGTACAAAGTATATGGAGAGCTAAGTGAGCTCAGAGTGCAATAGTGCGAAAGGATCAAACGAAATTGCACTCCGCGTAACAATAAACATAAAGGTTGGTACGCGCGGCGCATGGTACGAGCGTGGTTTGCTGCCTGCTTAATAGTATAGTATTAATGACTGCTTTGAGAGAAATAGTTGTTTTATTACGCTCAAGGGAAGGTTAGAATTGTGCTATTACCCGAGGCGTGCCGAGGGGAATAGCCCAATTGTAACCTTCCCGAGAGCGTAATAAAACAACTATTTCTCGAATATTAAAGCAGTCATTAATACTTTTATATGCCGAAAAAAAATAGACTAAAAAATAAAAAATAAAAAATAAAAAAACCTTTGTCGAAGATGAGATTCGAACTCTTGCGTACAAAAGGTGATGTTACTAAAGTCAGCACCTTAACCCGCTCGGCTATCGCGCTCTGTTAAATACGTAGTAGTTTTTTCTTATATATACATTAAAATGGATTGAAAACTGTTTCGAGTGGAGGATGCTTCGCGGCTGCTCCATATAAACAGGCCCTTCTTTTACTTTTGCAATGCATATTGGCACGAATTTAGATCAAGATCTATCGGCAGATGTTGTTTTTTTGTTTTTGGAAGTTTATTTTCGTCTTCATGTCAACAATGCAAGATAAAATTGTCGGTAAGATCGATCGAGATTCAATTGTATTGAAATTGCCGACCAATTTTTCGCACACGTACGCGGTATCCTCGATCGCTCAGACCATTTTTTAACATGTAAACCTATGGGGTAACCATGGAGACTGAACTATTTTCCCAATAACCATGGTTATTGGGAATTTTACAGAAATAGTTGAAGTTTATGAATGCAATTCGACCAATCAGATGGCTGGATTTCTTAAGTGAGGTATATAATGCGCGCTCACTATCAGCAGTTTCATCAATTGAAAACAAACAAAATATCGCTGAGATTTAGGCCTAGGAAAACTGTTTTAGGTCCGCTAACGTCCGAGGTGTCGTATAAAACAAATAGTGAATGGTCTTTATTCGTGCAATGGAACAATATTTTGCATTCGGTGAAAGATGAGACGCTCCATTCTCGGCTGCGCCTCGTTGAATATAGCGTCTCTTATCTTTCACCTCGTGCAAAATCTTGTACCATTGCACTCATGACCATTCACTATTTGTATACCATTTAAATCATCCAGTACCAAATACCTGAGCAAAATTCGAACCAGATGCATTTAATGGTAAACTTAAAGACAATGATTCATGACAATTGACACATGACAATTGTCAATTGTCATGAGTTTATCGTCTAGACGTATTGCAAAAGATAATCAGAATAATAATGATCAGAATGATACCTCTACTATAAGGCCTAATTATACATGTACTATACTACACTACTGCCATTGTAGATTATGCTGATAATACAGATGATAATAATGATATGATAACAATTATAATAATACTATATACTTATACTAATCGTCATCAAAATCATCATTTTCATATTCATCATAATGATAACAATAATAACGATTATAATAATTACAATAATAACTTATATTAACGAAAATAATCATGATAAGGATAATAATCACAATAACAAACATAACAATTACAAAAATAGCATTAGTAACACCACCAACCATAATAATCATTGTTGTCATTATTATTGTGACACTGCTTCTAATACTACTCCTACTACATGTACTAGGAAGAAGGAGGGAAAGAGGAAGAATCTTATTGTTTATTTTTTGTATTATCGAGGCATACAAATGCACAGGGAGGTAAGAGAGGGAAAAGTAAGGCGACGAAGAGGGAGAGAGAGGGAGAGAGAACGAGAGGGGGTAGCCTATGGCCCTGATTCAAATTCAGTTCTCTTTAATTCATTTGACCCAGTACTGATGATCATTATTTTATCTACCATGTGATTGCCATGTGTATGCCACACCGAATAGCACTAGCTCATATTTTGTTATTGTTGTCAAGAACTTATTGGCATGCAGCCAGTAGATTTTCATCATGTGTTTGATCTTGTATTGAAAAAAGATCAAACACCTCATCATGATCTACAGAGTGCAACCAAAAATTTCTTAACAACAATTGAAATTTTTTTCAGGAAGCCTAACACTAAAAGCTGTTTTTGATTCAAAGAGCATCGTAGAGACGATGAACAAATAAGAATAATAATACATTCACTTCTATTTTCCCCGCCAAATGATACGAACAAAAAAATCAACCGAGGGTAATCAACTGTTAAACGAATTTATCATGAGTCCTTGAAAAATTAATTAGTACTGCTTGTCAAATATTATTGAAGAACACCAAAGGCGAACGCGATTGTCGCTACAATTCAGAAATCATTGCTTGCATTGCTTTTCTCTCAAAATTACCGTGAGATATCAAGCTACATAGAACTATGATCGACAAAAAAAATATTGTCTTGAAAACAGTCAGAAACATTAGAACTTGAATGAATAAAATATAATGCAAATGAATAATACTAGAATGAATAGGACACAAGTTCATTTTTACCATTTAAATCATCCAGTACCAAATACCTAAGCAAAATTCGAACCAGATACATTTAATGATAAGCTTAAAGACAATGATTCATGTCAATTGTCAATTGTCATGAGTTTATCGTCTAGACGTATTGCAAAAGATAATCAGAATAATAATGATCAGAATGATACCTCTACTATAAGGCCTAATTCTACATGTACTATACTACACTACTGCCATTGTAGATTATGCTGATAATACAGATGATAATAATGATATGATAACAATTATAATAATACTATATACTTATACTAATCGTCATCAAAATCATCATGTTCATATTCATCATAATGATAACAATAATAATGATTAAAATAATTACAATAATAATTTATATTAACGATGATAATCATGATAAGGATAATAATCACAATAACAAACATAATGATTACAAAAATAACATTAGTAACACCACCAACCATAATAATAATTGTCATAATTATTGTGATACTGTTTCTAGTACTACTCCTACTACATGTACTAGGAAGAAGGAGGGGAAGAGGAAGAATCTTATTGTTTATTTGTTGTATTATCGAGGCATACAAATGCACAGGGAGGTAAGAGAGGGAAAAGTAAGGCGACGAAGAGGGAGAGAGAGGGAGAGAGAACGAGAGGGGGTAGCCTATGACCCGGGTTCAAATTCAGTTCTCTTTAATTTATTTGACCCAGTACTGATGATCATAATTTTATTTACCATGTGATTGCCATGGGTACGCCACACCGAATAGCACTAGCTCACATTTTGTTATTGCTGTCAAGAACTTATTGGCATGCAGCCAGTAGATTTTCATCATGTGTTTTATCTTGTATTGAAAAAAAGATCGAACACATCATCATAATCTACAGAGTGCAACCAAAAATTTCTTAACAACAATTGAAATTTCTTTCAGGAAGCCTAACACTAAAAGCTGTTTTTGATTCAAAGAGCATCGTAAAGACGATGAACAAATAAGAATAATAATACATTCACTTCTATTTTCCCCTCCAAATAATCCGAACAAAAGAATCAACCGAGGGTAATCAACTGTTAAACGAATTTATCATGAGTCCTTGAAAAATTAATTAATACTGCTTGTCAAATATTATTGAAGAACAGCAAAGGCGAACGCGATTGTCGCTACAATTCAGAAATCATTGCTTGCATTACTTTTCTCTCAAAATTACCGTGAGATATCAAGCTACATAGAACTATGATCGACAAAAAAGATATTGTCTTGAAAACAGTCAGAAACATTAGAACTTGAATGAATAAAACATAATGCAAATGAATAAGACTAGAATGAATAGGACACAAGTTCATTTCTACCATTTTAATCATCACGTACCAAATACCTAAGCAAAATACGAACCAGATACATTTAATGATAAGCTTAAAGACAATGAATCATGACAATTGTCAATTGTCGTGAGTTTATCGTCTAGACGTATTGCAAAAGATAATAAGAATCAGAATGATACCTCTACTACTAGGCCTACTTCAACATGACTATACTATACTACTGCCATTGTAGAATATGCTAATAATACAGATGATAATAATGATATGATTAACAATTATAACTAGACATTAATTCGTCACTTTGACGAATTAGGTGATACGTATGCTATTTTTGTATCATGAAAGTGTGCCGATGATGATCTAATGATAATATTCATAAATACGATAATAAAGATATTGATGATGATGATTTATTTGTTTTAAATGACGATGACAATAATTAAAAGTGGTATAGCGCCCCCTTCAGGTATTCGATAGACAATTGTTATATGATTAATTTACTAAACAAGCTCAAATTTTCGCCTGATTGCAGAGCCTATCAATCATTGAACTGATATTTCGACGCACTACATACGCAACATAATGAACAAGTCTAGACTCGAATGTAGTATCATTCACCTCCCATAGGCATAAGACGTTTTCTACCATTTTAATCATCACGTACCAAATACCTAAGCAAAATACGAACCAGATACATTTAATGATAAGCTTAAAGACAATGATTCATGACAATTGTCAATTGTCGTGAGTTTATCGTCTAGACGTATTGCAAAAGATAATAAGAATCAGAATGATACCTCTACTACTAGGCCTACTTCTACATGACTATACTATACTACTGCCATTGTAGAATATGCTAATAATACAGATGATAATAATGATATGATTAACAATTATAACTAGACTTTAATTCGTCACTTTGACGAATTAGGTGATACGTATGCTATTTTTGTATCATGAAAGTGTGCCGATGATGATCTAATGATAATATTCATAAATACGATAATAAAGATATTGATGATGATGATTTATTTGTTTTAAATGACGATGACAATGATTAAAAGTGGTATAGCGCCCCCTTCAGGTATTCGATACACAATTGTTATATGATTAATTTACTAAACAAGCTCAAATTTTCGCCTGATTGCAGAGCCTATCAATCATTGAACTGATATTTCGACGCACTACATACGCAACATAATGAACAAGTCTAGACTGGAATGTAGTATCATTCACCTCCCATAGGCATAAGACGCATATTAAGCAAACAATCTAATGACATCATCAAAATGAATAAATATTGGTAATAATCTTGTGAAGAATTGTCTCAGCTACAACGTATCAAAATTTAGAAGAAAATTGATCAATATTTGCAGAGATACAATTATTTTCTGTAAATATGTTGACGTCATAATATGCAAATTCGTATTTTGACTTCCAAGGCCATTATGATGACGTTAAAATGTACTTAATGGCCGAATGAGAAATGAAATCATATCTCCGACTCATACAATCAAAATAAAAGAACAATCGGGGGTCTAGGTGCAACCCAAAGAGCTGTGATGGATTTTGTGTAATCATGTTTTTGCCTATATATGCAATGTATTACATGTGCTCGTGCGCACGGCAATTTATCTTAAACGGACGCGCATTCCGTTATGAAATATCATGAAAGAACAAAAAATTGCGTTTCTTTGTTGTGTAATGGCGTTACACGCAAAAACGCGCGTGCATAATATTTTCAAAATTCTTTAAATGGCCTAGAACATACTCTGATTTGATTAAAAAGTGAATTTGAGCATTTTAAAATTCAGACGCGCGCGGATTTTGATGAGATGTTATGTCGAACCGAACCTTGACCTGAAGTTCATGTGTTTTAAATATGGTTCAGTTTTGATGACTCGTTATGAAGATATGATTAAAAGTTGATTTCCACAAAATAGCGCCTGGATGACGTCACGATGATTTTGAGTTACTGAAAAGTGTCACAATTCTAAGTTATGCTAATATTATTCATCATGGCAAGTTTCATGATAATGGCTTTATTCATTCATGAGATATCCTGCGAACAAATTAATGGCAGAATAATGAATGGGAATAATAATAACTTGAATTTGTCACTTTGACAGTTTAGGTTATACGTATGCTAATGTTTTAAATAATGAAGAATGTATTTTCACGATTTTATATTATCTTCTAAAATGCTCTTCCTATTAAAGGTAAAAACCAGTATTGGAAACGCCCCAATTTCAAAAAATGAAATGGAAGCTCTTATTACCAATCATGTGAAAGAATATGTTTTTACTAATACATGATGATAACAATTTTGCCGGGAAACCGCCTACTAATTGATATGTTTGGTAAATTAGTTTATCTACATGATCTGTGAGAGATAAACGCACGTGTCGCGCACGTGTACGTATAGTCCCATATACATCTTTCTGTGTACAGTGCTTGTAACTTTACGAAGACTGGGCCAAATTTCTTATCATTTTGATGATTCCAAAACCTTGCAGTACACACCAATACTTATATGCTAGATGATCAACCTTTTCTGATCGATTCCACAACGTTTCTTTCACAATGCAATCGCATGACCATAACTGGTCTTTACCTTTAAGGTCTATCCATATGAAAAGTTTCAAATGTGTAGTATATTGACCATTATGGATCTATGGAAGATAGATTGAGACGATATATGACAATTAACCCCATACAATAAGCAGTTACACCTTTGACCCTAATTGACATAACGAAGAATGCATTTTCACAATTTCATCTTCTTCCATAAAATGCTCTACCCGTCATGTTTACCTAGATTGTGCTGCGCATAGATTCAATCGGATTATTTTGGGCCATTACAAGAAGTGGGTTATTGATGTGGACAAATGCTCATGTACCCTTTAAGCTCATAATGTATTTTATTACCAGAGGAAAAAAAATTGGTCAGTCACTCAATAGTGTCTGACAGTAAAGTATAGGAAGTAAAGGGGTTTCCTTGTTTAATTTGAATACTAGAAAACTGTTAACGTTTATATTTCACAAATAGGACAAACGTGACATATGCATAATTCCTACAATGTTCTACAAAATTTGCGAATTTAACTTTCAATTGAAAATTTCGACATGATCCCACCATCTGATCAAAAAACAAAAGACACAACTTTTATAGCCCATAGTCTCAGCTATAACATACCAAAATTTGGGAGAACATAGAGCACAAATAAGCTAGATAGTGCTCAAAGATTAATGTCATGTAGATCCATGATTTGAACTAAATTGGCACCTTCCACAGGCTTAACACGCAAATTAAGAAAATCTGTCAAGTTACCTTTAATCGCAATTTTCGCTATGATGATGTCATCACAATGAAAAATAATATGCAGTTAACTTGTAGACATTTGCCTCAACTACAAGATATCAACATAAAGAAGAGAATTAATCAATATTTACAGAGATACAATCAATTTTCCATAAATATGCTGACGTCATAATATGCAAATTCGTATTTTGAGTTCCAAGGTCAATATGATGATGACACGATATACTTAATGGCCAAATGAGACATGGAATCACATCTCCGACTCATACTCTATCCGAATATGAAAAAAAATTGAGGGTTCCCGTCCATCCCAAAGAGTCATAAGGGTTTTGTGTAGGCATGTTGTGCCCATATATGCTATGTATTACATGAGCACGCGCGCACGGACGTTTATCTTAAACGGACGCTCATTCCCTTATTAATGGTCATAAAGAGATAAACATGGTATCAAATTGTTAGGGAAAACATGAGGAATACTGTGTCAAAAAAAAATCCAGGATGAATTATTTAGCGTTCGGCCGTGACAAACGAAAACGCGCGCGCATGCGCGTGCCCGCGATTCTTTATAAAATGCTTTTGCTAATAATGGCGTACGCTCGCGTTTTTTGACGTGAAATTGACCGGACTGATATTGACCTTGATCCTGTTAAATATGAATGAGAAATGTCTTTTAGTTATGAAGATATGATCATATTTTGATTTTCACAAAATTGCGCCTGGATGACGTTATCAATCAAGGTCAAGGTTGAAAACCTTATTGTGCTCTTTCCTTATGCCTATACATATGTGTGCCAAATTTCAAGGCATTTGATTGAGCCATTTTCAAGTTATCGTGCTAACAAAAAAATGATTAGAAATAAGAAAAATATTCTAACGAAAACATAAGGTGATCTGTATTATATACAGCCCACCTGATAATACATTACATTTATAATGCGCTTCATACAATGTTTCTAAACGCAAGAGAAAGAAGAAAGGATAAGGATGTGGGAGGAAAAAGGAGTTACCTAGAAGCCATTTCGAATATACTGAAATAACTTTCCATCTATCACTGTACGTCCCATATGATGTACACTGAACACTCTTTCCATGTCGTGGGAAGTTTTTTTTTTAAAGTAGAGCAGCAAGCCACATTCCCCAATACGCGCATACCTCCTAGTTAATTTTAAACAGCTCATCAATATGTAAGACCTGAAATGACCTCAATGCAAGCAAGCACATGCATCTTACTAGGTAAACCATCTGCATCTGCGTCCCCAAAGGGGGGGGGGGGGGGAGGTGTGGGGGTGCGACACCCCCCCCCCCCCCCCCCCCACCTCTCAGGATATTATCGGTAAAATTGCGCTGGCGTCGGGAAAAAAGAGAAAAGGGGGAGGGAAAAAAGAGAGGGCAAGGGAAAGAAAAGAAAAAAAGAAAAGAAAACGAAAAGAAAGTAAGGAAAAGAAAGGAAAGAAAAGAGAAGAAAGAAAGAGAAGAAAAAAAAGAGGTAGGAGAGGAAAGAAAGGAAAAGAAAGAAAAGAAAGAAAAGGGAAAAAAAAGGAAAAAAGAGAAAAGGGAAACAAAAGAAACGGGGGGGGGGTGTGAAAGAGAGGAGGGGAAGGTAAGAGCCTGAGAAAGCAGGAGTGGGGGTAAAAGAAAGGGGGGTCGTTGGGTGGAGTCGTCTCGTCAAGGAAGCAAAAAAGACACGGGTGAATATGTTGCTGTGTCGGGTCAGCTGTGTCGGTATTTTTGCTCGATCCTCGTGTACTATATCAATGCAGAAGTTTGAGGTCGGTGAGATGTATATTGTCGGTCGACCGACAATTTTTTTTCCCTACGAACTGTGACTTTGTATCCACTGTGACGACTTCGAGAGTGACTACAACTACAATACTTGTATTTTCTCGAAGTTTCACTTTCCTATAATATCAGCTAAAGAAATCAGAGATTTAACATTTTCAGGGAAACTAAATTCAAACAAGGATTAAGAGTCAACAACGATACGACAAATCGTCTTCCTTTCTCTATATTTTGATGAAACGCCAAAATTTCCGCGCTTCGCGCGGGAGGGGAAAACTTCATTTAGACGAGTCGAGAACGGTACAACAAATCGTCTTCTTTTCCTAATAATTTAGGGAAACGTCTAAGCTTCCGCGCTTCGCGCGGGAGGCCTAACACCGACACCCCCTAACGCGCTTTTAAGTGATTCTCTTGCTCACTACCGCCCTTCCTAAAATAAGATCCTAGCTCCGCGCCTGCATTAAAATATATAGCTATGATGTTGACTAAGTTGACAAAATAATTTGTATATTTATGTCGTCGAGGAAATTGATCATTTGCGCATACGCAAGTACTATAGATAGTCCATAGGAAAAACAATTTAGCCTTCGGCCCCGGGTTTATAGGGTTATTTGTAGATATTGAGACACTTAATTTTGTCGGTAATTGGTGGCTAGTTTTGTCGGTAATCGTTGGCCTCTACACCAACCCCCCCCCCCCCCCCCCCCCACACTGAAAAGGTCTAGCGACGCCCCTGATACAATGTATTAGGTCATCGTGGAAGTTCTAGAAAGCAACAGGGGAGGGATCAAAATAAGCTTTGAAGGGCACTTATACGTAAAGAAGAGGACCCTTTCAGACGGGAAAATTAGATGGCAGCCTTTCTGCTTATTCCCATTTATACAAATCATTTTGTTGCAGTTTGATGTCAGTTCTTCACGATAAGCCAATTGCTCTTCTTCCGGTGGTTCCGTGAGTCCCTTAAAGTCAGTGAAAACAAAGTACTCGAATGAGACGGGGTGTTTTACACACTAATATATAATAGTAAGCTACATACACTTAACTGAAGGAAAGAAACCTATAGAAAACGGACTGGATATTATTGAAAATACTATTCTAAACAAGAATGTACTACATGTACTACATTACGTTACAATTTTACGAGAGAAATAGAACTCGAGAGGGGAAGCAAAGAAGAAGTGATGAAAATGAAAGAAGACTAATAGCATGAGAGGAAAGAAAAGAGCTAAGAAGACAAGAAAAGGGTGTAAAAAGGAAAAGGAAGAGCAAGAGAGAGAGAGAGAGAGAGATATATATAGCCTTGAGCTTTGGATCGGCTAATGACTAATAAATGTAACAGATTTTGAACGGAGTAATTATCTTTCGCCGGAGAACTTGCATAAGGAGCTAAAACTTAATGTTTTTTTTAAATCAAACATTATGGGGAATAGCAAAAAAAAGGCTGAGCATTTATTGCACTAATTGCCAGAGGAGCATTCATGTCTTCCACGAGGCTGCACTTTTGGATCAGAGAGCAATTTAATTGTCGGCGGAGCATTGTCTTTTGCGGAGTACTTTTGGGGAGGAGCAACAATTATTGTCGTAGTAGCCTTTGTATTTATGGGGCACTTTTTTAGCGGAGCAAATGTCGGCGGAGCAATTGTCGGCGGAGCAAATGTCACCGGAGCAAGTGTCGCTTCAGGCGGAGCAAATGTCGGCGGAGCAATTGTCGGCGGAGCAAATGTCACCGGAGCAATTGTCGCGTTTTGCGGAGCAATTGTCGGCGGAGCAACTGTCGTTCGAGGAGCATTTGTCACCGGAGCAATTGTCGCGTTTTGCGGAGCAATTGTCGGCGGAGCAATTGTCGGCGGAGCAAATGTCGGCGGAGCAAATGTCGGCGGAGCAATTGTCGAAGGAGCAAATGTCGGCGGAGCAATTGTCGGCGGAGCAAATGTCGGCGGAGCAAATGTCGGCGGAGCAACTATGGCGTATCAACTGTCACGGAGCAAATGTCGCGGAGCAATTGTCGCGTTTTGCGGAGTAAATGTCGGCGGAGCAATCTTCGGCGGAGCATGTGTCATGGAACCCAGAACCCCCAGCCAACAATATTTCGCTAGTGACCGAGTAATCTCGGATGGGAAATCCCACTCCTCATTTATTCTCCCAAACAATTAACAAAATGTATACAAAATTCGTGTACATGAATATCTACAAATATGAGAAGAGCATAATAAAAAAGCTATAGGTGAAAAGCGTCGTACAGTAATTAAATCACAAATAGTAGGCCCTATATTACTCCCCGGCAAAACCAAGGCTGGTATTGTGTAGGCCTGTTTGCCTACTTGCTTATTGTGCCGCAAATTTAGATGTTATTGCGTATTCTGTACCTCATACCAGCTATTCGAGGTCAATGTTTGTAGCTCTTGAAAATGTGTTAAAACTTGTTTCTTCTTGTCAGAGATGTTCTCGACTGTCTTGTGCCCACCATCTCTGGAGAGAATCCTGGACCCCCTCCCCTTCCCACCCCTCCACTGTCAAACCTCTCAATTGCTGCATATTCTTCAGAATTGTAATTATTAACGAAGTGATAAATGATTAACTTAGTAAAGTGTATTACATGTATAATGATAAATGGGAATTATTTTCTTTTATTTTTGTTCTTAATACTCAGATCCCCCAGATGAAATTCCGCCATTCGACAAATACATCTGGGAACAGATCGGGATCCTGATCGGGACATGTAATATGCTTTTCACATCTATTTTTCTTAACCCCGGACTATCCTTAACCACATACTATCCTTAACCCCATACTATTTTTTTTGCTGTTCACATCTATTTTCTTAACCCCGGACTATGTGCTTAGCCGGGGTTAAGAAATTTCACGCGATTCACACTACGTTCGCCTTAGTCCCGGACTATTCGATAGCTCATGAATATTAATGCTTTTGCTACCGCGCATGCGCCTTTCGACTAAATGAAGGGGAAAAACCCGCGCGCTAAATTCAATATAGCGCGATCGGGGGGGAATACACCAGTTTACAGTTGTGTGCGCCATTTTAAACAAGGCCAATGACCTAGAGGTCATTTATGCGTAAATTAAGATTGCGCCCATGTGCAAATTATGATGATATCACTGCCCGCGCGCTGCGTTGTGCGCGCATATCATCATTTGCGTGGGCGCAATCTTAATTTACGCATAAATACCAGAGACCAGCGCACTGATACAACTGTAAACTGGTGTATTCATGACCACACGACCACGCTGTCTGTGATTGGCTGTTGCTTAGCCCCGCTTCTCCTTAGCCCGGTATTACATTTCTTGGATTCACACTACGCAGCTTAGCACCACAATTGCCCGGCTAACCCCGCAATTGCCCGGCTAACCCTGCTATTTTGCAGGGCCAGATAGTCCCGTACTATTTGTGGGGTTAGCCCACTTTGGCAAAACGTAATGTGAACAGAAAGCCGGCTAAAATTACCCCGGGTAATTGGTGGGGCTAAGGAAGGAATTGGTGGGGCTAAGACCCCCCTTAGCCCCACCTATTTCCCGGGGTTAAGCAATATTTGGTAGATGTGAAAAGGGTATAAGTCTACCGACTGGCATACGGTCCGGACCAGTGGTGTATCCAGAAATCTATACAAACAACAGGGGCCGGGGAGGGGGTGACGAGGTTCCTTGATGGAAATTTGTTAGACATCCCCCCTTTAATTAAAATGGTCTGGAACAGGTGAAGACTCTCCTAGACGTGTCTCGGTAGTCCTTCTTGCCCAAGAGCTAGTCTGCAAGCAACGACTGACAAAGTTTGTTTCTGCAAACTACCCAAGAGCCATTACAACTTTATTTATTTAAACGCGGGGAGGGGTGTGATTTTTAAGCAATCACTTTACTGCTAGAATAAGAAATATTTTAAATAATAACGCCTAAAAATAGATACGTTTGAATAGTCGCAGAGGTCTTACAAGTATATAACAGAATCCGCTTTGCCTACTTCGATTGTTTAAAATTATTTAGGGTTATGCCGTAAAAAGGGGGAAGGGGAAATAAATAGATAGTTATTATACAAAATGATGCGCGCATGAGTTCATTATACAATCTATCCGCACTCGAGTTGAGGATGTGTGTATCTATTGCACGGAGCCCTTTGGCTGAGTACAATAGATACACACAGCATCAACGAGGGCGGATAGATCGTATAATGAACGAATGAAAACATGCATCATTTGTTTTATACCACGAAACTCCTAGATCCTTGTTGTTTGATGTAAAAGGAATTCATTCAAGATAGTTTCATGACAGTATGGCTAGGCACAAATAAATCTCAAGTTTAATAATGTATGAATATAATTATGAATTAAACATATATACCCCTATTATATTGTAATTTAAGCTATACCAATTTATTTTAAAAAATTGCCATTATCATAGGATATATAATATATTGATTCTTTCTAAAAATATGTTCCGTACATTTTATTTTTTTACAGCTATCTCAGCAGTCATGTGGACATTATTTATGGCAGTAATTCTCACCATTCCCATTTCAATGATCGCAATTGGTAAGTAAACTATTTCTGGAAAAAAAATATGAATGATAACATCTGCACATTCAGTATATGAAATTTTAAAGAGTTACAAAAACGCTTTCAAAAACATTTATTCATCGGCTGGTACGCAACTCTATCCTTGGTTGATTTTGCTGATTAATGTGACGCATCAATAAGCTTGTTTACATTGTTATGAATTTGGCGCCTCTAGACAAGGCGCGCTTTTTTTGCGCGTTTCCGAATGCGCTCTCTTTTGCACACGAAACGCATAACACGCGATTGTGAGAGCATGTACGTGCATGTGAAAACTGTTATTCTCTCGTGACTTTTGGTAGAGGGAAGACCTGTTGATTTGGACAATCGAAAATACCCCCCCCCCCCCACCACCATCCCCAATATCACCGCCTGACGCCTGTGTAGACGATACCCGATTGTATCGCAGCCAACAGTCACATATACAGAGATATACAGAGATATTAACTGATTTTATATGGACTATTTCACCTTATTTTTCACTTGTGGATACTGTATTTGGACTACATTGTAATGCTGCAATATGCCAGATATGATTTTGTTCTTCCTTATTTGAACTCCGCAAGGTTATTATCTGGTAAGTTTTATGTCAGATTTTAACTTTTTACTTCGTGGTCCCATATGGCTAAAACTTTGCGTGCCAACTCCTGCCGAGGAGAAGCTGGTACTTCATCTTTTAAATTCAAACTACCTAAGGGAATCACAGTTGAGTCTTTGAAATATATTTTGGACTTGATATTGAAATATCACAACACAGTTCCCGATGATTTGTCCGCTATAGACTTTTATTTGGGTGAACTAACGCAGGTTTACCCAAATTTGAACATAGAAATATGCCGCCATTTTGTCTTCTTGAACACCGAAACGGATGACGTCAATATTACAGACGAGTCGACCAACAATGACTCTATTGTGTCGAATGATAAAACCGAAGATCTACAAAATGAGAACTTTTGTGAGGTATGTGATCTCCGTTGTGATGACAACAATCGCATTTGTATGCGTTGTAAATGTCTAAACCTACGAGTAGATCAACTATGCATGGACATGATAAAGGTTCAACATGTCATTGAGTCACTTCTAGACAAAACATCTGACAGTTGCCCCGACCCAGCTCCCAAGGCATCTACACAGAACCCCCCACCAGCATCGCATTCTAAACAGTCACATTCAGCATTCCCCCTCTTCCCGAACAACCAACGCCTCATGGTACTGCAGAACAATTAGCCAATTACACGCATATTAGCGTAAAGATGACTTCATGCAACAAAAGACAGTTGTGAGTGAAAGAATGAAGCTACAATGTGATGTCCTTATTGTAGGAGATTCTATTCTTAAGCCTCTCAGACCGTCCACGATGTCTTCACAAAAGAGAGTTAAATGTAAAACGCTTCCCGGAGCTAAAATAGATGACCTCTTTGAACCAACAAAGAATATGGTTGATAAGAACCTGCCCCAAACGGTCATCATCCACGTCGGATCAAACAATATGGCGATGAATGACTCAACAACAATAGAGAAAAAAGTGGAGTCACTGGCCCTTCAAATCCTAGGTGAATGCTCTTCCGTGAATGCGATTACGATTAGCTCCATCATCAAAAGGAGTGCGTATCCAAGTGACCTCCTCAATAAATTGAATGACACCAACAGTCGACTAAAATCAATGGCCCTATCTCACGGATGGGACTTCATCAACAACGACTCTATCGAGCCCATATTTGATGGCATACATCTCAGTCCTGAAGGGGTTAATGTATTCGCCCAGAATCTTATGCGCCACATCAACTCAGAACGAGATAGTCGATTACAGAGAGATGATCAAAACGATAAACCTGTATTCCCCATCTCAAATGATGTTCAACAAACACATGTTGATCGGAGGACTTTATCCTCCACCTACGCCACTCGCCACCCTTTCCCACTTGACCCGCATCCTTTCCCCATGGCAATGCAGAATCCGCATCAGCAAACTGCGTCTGAAGGACCGCAACTGCAACCTCCTACAATGAGCTATGCGCATGCTGTTTCCTCCCCTCGCTACACAGGATGTTTTTACTGTGGAGAAACAAATCACAAGCACATACACTGCCGTTTTGGAGAAAAGATTAGGCGCTACCTCTGCAATGAAACTGGACACAAACGTAAATTCTGCAAGAATACATATACCTGCTAAAAAGCAGGCCAGGAAGACTGTGCCGATAATGATGCACAAAAGAAACATTCTCCTAAAAAGCAGGTGAAAAACTTGAACACTCGTAAAGCAAAGGGCTTGAAAGTAGCTCATTTGAATGTGCGAAACTTGTATGATAAACTTGATGAAATTAATTATTTGTTGAAAACTATGAAGTTTGATATATTATGTCTATCTGAGACCTGGTTAAATAATTCTATTGCTAGTGAAATTGTGAAAATAAATGGGTACTCCCTCTATCGGCGAGATAGGAATGATGGTCGCCGAGGAATGATAATCTGGCTTGAAATTCAAGGGCTGAAACTAGCAAAGTTACTTGTTTGTTGTATTTATAGACCTCCTGATACAAATACTGAGTATTTTGAGAAGATCACAGAAAATTTTGAGAAGGCAAATGACACAAATATGGAATTACTTATACTCGGGGATTTCAATGTCGATTATAAACTTAATGAAACTCTTCATGATAATCCTGTTCATTGCTTGGAGAATTTATTTCTATTAACCCAATTGGTCACCAAGCCCACGAGAGTTACTACAAAATCAGCAACCTGTATTGATCACATTTTGAGCACTATACCTGAAAAACATATTTTAACTGACGTACTTAATATATCATTGAGTGACCAGTATCTCGTACATACTGTCATTGATTTAAAGAATACAAAAGAAATTCATAAAGTGAGGCGGTTTCGGGATTTCAAGCAATTCGACAAAGCCCGCTTCCTTGAAGCTATTAAAACCAATAATATTTTTGAATCGTCTAACGAAAATTCTCTGCCTTTGACTTTGGCATGGAAATCCTGGAAAGTGACTTTCTTGAAAATAAGTGATGGTTATGCACCTTTTAAAGAAGTACGGGTAAAAGATCGATATTGCCCTTGGATTACTAATGACATTGTTCAGCTCATGTATAAACGAGATCATTTGAAGAGTCAAGCTGACTCAACGAAATCTCATGATGATCATTGTGAATATGTGAAGTGTAAGAATTATGTTAACAGATTAAGAAATGAAAAGAAAAAGGCTTACTTCAATGATGTGTCTAAGAAATATAGTAATAATGGTAAGAAATTATGGAAAGAAATACAACAAGTTACAGGCATGACTAAAAATGATAGTTCATCATCTTGTTGTACAGTGCGTCCCAGAAAAAACGAAACCGAGAAGTATCGATGTTCTATCATAACTTAATCGCAACTATAATTAATGAATGATACATATTTGGAAAGCTTAGAGTCTCCTTTTTCATGTAATGCTACTCAGATGATGCATATTTCACGCATGAGTGATTAAAAGCAATTTGAAGGAAGGAAACCAAAAAGACATTTGGCGGGCGGTATCTGAATTTCGAAGAAAAATTCACATTTCTAAAAAGTTGAGTTTCTGCCCTTTCATATGACACCTCAATCAGGAAAAATGAGCGAGGAATAACAAAGTTCTGTTTGTTTAAAGTAGCCCTTACATTTTCATAATTTTAACAAACGAATTCGTTTTCACTCGGTGCTAGCTGCCGTGGCAAAAAGCAGATTTGACAAAAGACTTAACTCCGTTTCGTTGACAATCAGCCATACATGAAGACTCTCGTCTACGGCTGATTGTCAACGAAACGGAGTTAAGTCTTTTGTTAATTTCGTTCATTGATACGCAGGCAGCCAGTGAAAACGAATTCGTTTGTTAAAATTATGAAAATGTAAGGGCTACTTTAAACAAACAGAACTTTGTTATTCCTCGCTCATTTTTCCTGATTGAGGTGTCATATGAAAGGGCAGAAACTCAACTTTCTAGAAATGTGAATTTTTCTTCGACATTCAGATACTTCCCGCCAAATGTCTTTTTGGTTTCCTTCCTTCAAATTTGATTTTAATCACTCATACGTGAAATATGCATCATCTGAGTAGCATCACATGAAAGAGGAGACTCTAAGCTTTCCAAATATGTATCATTCATTAATTATAGTTGTGATTAAGTTATGATAGAACATCGATACTTCTCGGTTTCGTTTTTTCTGGGACGCACTGTATAGACAGTGATAAAATGAATGATTTCTTTGTTAATGTTGGTAATAATATTTCACAATCATTTCCTCAGAGTAAGTCTATCAAATGGAAAAACCCAGCATGTATGTATGAATTCAAAATAGAGTCTCTGAAAAAGGAGAAAATACTTAAATATTTGCTTCTTTTAGATAAAAATAGTAATACTGATGTACTAGGATTTGATACAAGGTTACTTCAAATCGCTGCACCATATATGTATGAATCCTTAACAGATATTTTTAATTCAAGCATACAATGTGGAGATGTACCAGAAGACTGGAAATTGGCTAGGACAACTCCAATATATAAGGGAAAAGGTTCTAGGAATGAAGAAACAAACTACCGTCCCATCTCTGTTGTGAGCCATATCCCTAAAATAATAGAAAAAGAAATTCAGGAACAACTCTTACGTTATCTTCTTAAACACAATCTTATCAATATTGAACAACATGCCTTCCTACCGAAACATTCAACGACAACTTGTCTGCATAGAGTTGTCGACGAATTTTTTGATGCATTCAATGAAAAAGAAAAAGTTGGGGCATGTTTCTTAGATATATCGAAATGTTTCGATAGTGTAGACCATGATATTCTACTTTTCAAAATGCAGCAATATGGTATTGCTGAAAACATGCTAAGATGGTTTTCAAGTTATCTGAAGGAAAGAAAACAAGTTGTATTCTCGCAAGGTAAACTTTCTGCAAAAAAGGAACTGTCAGTAGGGGTACCACAAGGAGGAGTACTTGCCCCGATTATATTTTTACTTTTTATCAATGATATATCACAATCAATCAAATCTGGTGTTCTAACAATATATGCTGATGATGTTATTTTATTTGAAATAGGGAAAAATGTGCATACAATAACCTCTAGACTTCAATCAAATATTGATTCTATTAATGATTGGTACAAACAAAACCACCTAAGAATTAATGTTGACAAAACAAAGAGTATATTATTGCAAACGCGTTCTCATGACATTCTGAAAATATATATTGATGGAATTGAAATTGAGCAGGTCAAGTACATACGATACTTAGGCGTTGAAATTCATGAAAATTTAAAATGGGATATTCATGTAAATAACCTATGTAAATCTATTGGATACAAGATCCGTTCTCTTGGAAAACTGAGGAAATTTCTTAGTTCTTCTTTACTGAACACTCTTTATAAATTTACAATACAACCCTGCATCGATTATGGTATTTCTGTCTGGGCCAACAGTGCAGATAAAAATTAAACTAAACTACAAAGATTACAAAAACGAGCCGCACGTTATATAACGGGCAACTTTGACCTGAATGTTTCTTTCAAAACACTTTCAAAAAAATTAGCTTGGCAAGACATTAATGAAAGAAAAGACTACTTTCTTGCCACACAAATGTTCAAATGTATACATGGCCTAGCCCCTCCACAGCTTTGTAATGATATTGAAATGTTTTGTGAACGACATAATCACCATACTAGGAACAATGATAGTCTTAATGTAGTCCCACCTGAAGTCCACCTCTCAATTTTTAAACAAGCCTTTAAATTTTCCGGTGCTAAGCGATGGAATGACATTCCCCACTTTATACAAAATGCCCAAACAATTGAAACTTTTAAATTGATTTATAAGAACTTTTATTTTTAATTTAATTTTTGTAAATATCTATTGTACTTTTTTGTATATATATATATATATTTTTTTTTAAATATTTATTAAAATGTATAATACAATAGTATGTTATTTCTAACGATACTTACATTTCTGAGTTTTTACTTTTTTGTTTTAATTTTATGTCAACATAATTTTTTATGCAGTTAAACTATTTGAAACGTTGTTATGTATTTCACATGTAATTTGCTTTTAATGTTAACAGGACCATGTTGAAAAACAGTATACCTGAACATATTATCCTGTATAAAGATGTTTTAATAAATAAATAAATAAATAAAAATTAGGTTGTCTTGCAAGCAATACGATTCTGTAATAATGGTTTTGTTGGTTTAAGAAATAAGTTTTGATTGTCACGATACTTGTTTTGTCTCACAGATACAAATGCAATAATGCATAGAGATTGTTTTACATGATTGTAGGTCAAGCAATCGAATGTATACGATACAGTGGGATCTCAATTAAAGGAGATTGTTATGTATAACAATGTTGTTAATATAGCGGAGTATTATCGTTTATAAACGGTATAATGTAGTTGTTAAACATTCGTTTGAAAATAGCTCATAGTACGTGCTAATTGGTCCCATTTTATCCTGTGGTATGGAATCGCAAACTACATGTACTTAATTAAGACACCAACATCTAAAGTATAATAAGGCTTGGAAATGTGTCATTTGGCTGCCCGAATTTTGTTTATTTTAAAAATGATCACACCCCGTAACGCACGCCTATGGGCTGCAGCTTAAGAAAATGACGGTAATCATGCAACATTTAGCTGGTTTTATTTTAGGTATTTCCAGTATAGGTTTGAAGAAAATAAAATGATCTGAATTTAAACGACAGAACCTAAACGATCCACACTAGTATGTTTACACTTGACACCATAGGAGGCGATCCAATGTTTTTTTCAAGAACAGTATCAAGTGATTCTATATCGGCCCTTTTAAAACATATAAATTTACCAAAAAATGGAATCCACAATTTGGGTTATCATCATTTTAATATATGTAAATATAAAAGAAGAAAGGAAACAAGTTACAAATGAAAATTCATGAATACTACAATTAACATATATCATTTTATGTTAATATTCGTTTCAAAATGTAATCGTATACGGCGAAGGTGGTAAGGTGACCCACTTGGTGTGGGGGGGATTGGAAAGCCACTGTTTAATGATATCACCTGTGTCTTATAATCTCTGTTCTTCATTTTGTTAGTGTTAGATCTTAAAGCAAAAGTATTTTGACGCAATCGAATAAACAAAATAATTAAAGAAATAAAGAAAAAAAATTAGGAAAGAAAGAAAGAAAAAAATATAAATATAATCAATAAATACATAAATACAATTTAGGTGGCGCCATCAACGACTGTAATTGAAATTCTGAAAAGCAACCTCTAAACATTGCTATGAGCGGATAGGAGTAATCACTATCAATACTTCAGATCTACATCGACGGAGGGGCAATGGGGAGGGTGTGGGAACTTTCATTTTCTTTTCATGCGGCATCCCCCTCCCATCTTTGTCTCTATGTCCATCTGTCTGTCTCTGTGTCTTTTTGTCCTTCTGTCTCTCTGTCTGTCTTTCTCTACCTATCTCTCTTTCTCTGCCTCTCTCTCTCTCTCTCTCTCTCTTTCATTCCCTCTCCCTCTCAATTTTGCCATTGCCATAGGATGGTGAGGGAGAGTGAGTGCAAATGATTCCTTAGGTTTGCCGTTATAATTGTATTAAGTGCCCGTAGTTTGATGTATGTCGTTAATTAGCAAGGGCCTAATAAAATTATACATGTATCATAATTGTATACTGTTGGGCAAACCATTGCATGGAAGTCACTGAATATGTTGTTACGAAATATTTGGTGTAGACCATAGAGTCCCGTGTATATTGTGAAACCTTTTTAAACAATCTTAAATGTGCTTAGGATATTAAACATTCCTGGTCCCAACCCCGTCCCAACTCGTTAAACCATATGTTTTCATTTGTTGTTAATTTGATAATTATATCGACATTATTGTCTTGAAAGCAATACGATTCTGTAATAAAGGTTTTGTCGATTTAAGAGATAAGTTATGATTGAAACGATACTTGCATTGTCTCACAGATACGAAAGCAATAATGCATGGAGATTGTTTTAAATGCTTGTAGGTCAGGCAATTAGATATATACGATACAGTGGAATCTCAATTAAAGGAGATTTGATATGTAACAATGTTGTTAAAAGCAGAATAACATTCCGGTCCCAGCTCGTTAAACCATATGTTCTTGTTTGTTGTTAGCCTAATTATATATAACGTGATTTCTGCTGTAGCACGGTAATTTTAACGGTACCAAGAACCTCGTTATACCGATTTATCGCTGTTGACAGTGGGGTTTAAATTATTCAGTGAGTGTGTTAATGAATTACAGGAGAATTGTATTCCCAAAGGACATGCAGTGTAATGCTATATTAAATTGAAAGTTTACTCGGATTTTGAGCAAATTGCTTGGTCGAACGAATATCTGCGGTGTAAATTTTCTCCCGGTCATGTTTCTCAGATCAGGGGTCTGAAGATTGGGTTTTTCACGGAGTGGCCTCGGGGAGGGGGGGGGGGGGGTCTAAACACGTGAATCGTGTACAATTTGCGTTGTGAAATGTGTAATAGCAATTGTTGCCAGGCGCGTACGCAGGGTGAAGTTTTGGGGTTGAACCCCCCCCCCCCCCCCCTTCAGTTTTGTATGTGTATGTTTCTGGAGAAACCCCCCCTTTTGATTGATTTATTTATTTTTATTGTTTTAATAAAAAAATATAAAAAATTGGGACCAAAACAAAAATATATATATGTCTTCTTACCCCCCCCCCCCCCCCCCCGCTTATTCAGCGGCTGGCTGAGTCGTTGCGAAATATTTGGCCCAATTTCAAAATGTTAACCCCCCCTACCCCCACCCCCCCCCCCCCCCCCCCCCCTTGAAAAAATCCTGCGTACGCCACTAGTGCATGCTATATAAATAAAATCACTGTTTGAATTCTAGGTCGCTGACCTGGACGGATTTTATCAATTTGGGCCTTTATTACAATTACATATCATAGCTAGAAAATATATTACCATTCGTAAGACAAGTAATTTCAGGAGCCTTGTTCGATTTTATATGCGGGGAGGTACACCTGGAGGCAGGCACGTACGCAGGATTTTTTTTTTCGAAGGGGGAGGTGGTTAAAATTTGAAAATCGCGCCCCGAAAATTTCGCAACGACTCAGCCAGCCGCTGAAAAAGCGGGGGGAGGGAGGGGGGGGGGGGGGGGGTCACCTATGGTCATCCATTAGCACAATTTTTTTAAATTATTGTTTAACAAAACATTGAGGGGAAGTTTTCCTCGAAAAAACACACACCGAAACAAATTGAAGGCGGTTCCACCACCCCCCCCCCCCTGCCCCCCCCCCTCAAGAAATGAATTCGTGATATCAAGAAATGAATTCGTGATATCAAGAAATGAATTCGTGATATCAAGAAATGAATTCGTGATATCAAGAAATGAATTCGTGATATCAAGAAATGAATTCGTGATATCAAAAAAATGAATTCGTGATATCAAGAAATCGAATTCTTGATTACAATAAATAATTTTATGTTGTAAAGCAATGGTAATTCAAAAAATATGTTTAATTGATAAAACGGCTTGCCATACGAGCGCTGGAGCAGGGCGAATTCAGTGTTTGGGGCTGGTGTGGCCAGCAAACTATTGTTAAGCGCAAACTTATTTGGAGCCAGCAATCTTGACAACGAGGCCAGCAAGCCGTCACACTTTTTTTTTTTTTTTTTTCAATTCAATTCAATTCAATTTATTATTTCATAAAAAATCACATACAATATATATACATTGAGAATTGTGCTGGATCATTTTACACCCGATAAAGCCGATGGCTTGAGAGAAGTGGGTGGACCCATAACATAAATGACAAATGTGTAAAATACAAAACATTAAAATTCACAATAAAACAAAATGCAAGACATGTACAGGACATTACAAACTAAAACACAATAATAACACAGAAAGATATAATTGATATAGTAATTGTATGTATCATAGGAAGTCATATATATGTGGTAAGAAGACGCAACTTAAATTTCGACTTGAAAGAACTAAGAGTGGTTACATGTTTGATTGAGTCGTCAATATTATTCCATAATTTCCCCCCTTTTTGTTGAATAGAATTTACCTTTCGTAGCTTTAAACGTGCATATGGCAAGAAAATTTTATTTTTTTGTCTTGTGTTTACATTATGTTTCTTGTCAACTGTAATAAAGTAATTATCGAACACGGGTGGTAACAAAAAATTCGAATAACGGTACATAAAGACTCCTGTTTTAATTGTTATATTATCAGAGAAATTTAGTATATTCAGTTTCTTAAACATCGGCGGGGTATGGGCAAGATAATGGGAGTTTGAGCATAGGCGAATGGCTTTCTTTTGTAAAGTATGTAGCCTGTTTAAATGACACGAGCTGGCCCCTCCCCATGCAAGACTACAATAATCGAAATAAGGCAGGACAATGGCATTGTATAAAGTGAAAAGGGTTTTGAGCGGTAGAAAATAACTTAGCTTACTCAACATACCTATAGACATGCTAATCTTTCCACGAATGGAGTTGATGTGATTAACCCAAGTTAGCTTATCATCTATCTGTACTCCTAGGAAATTGATACTGCTTGCTCTCTGTATTTCAAGGTTATCTAGTTTTATCGAAAAATCAAATTGAAGTTGTTGGCGCTTATTTGAACAAAAAAACATATATTTAGTTTTGTCAGTATTAAGAAATAATTTGTTTGCTTTGAACCAGCAAGAGATCTTGTTTAATTCGACATTTGCATAATTTTGAAGAGTATTTTTATCAGCATGTGAAATAAATATGTTGGTATCGTCTGCATATAAAACAAAATGTAATAATTCAGATGTATTAATTATATCATTCATATATATCAAAAATAACAAAGGACCAATTATACTCCCTTGTGGAATTCCACATACCACAGGCATTGTCTCAGAACTTAAACCTTTAAAGCTAACAAATTGTTTTCTATTGCTGAGATAATTAATAAACCAGTCATGTGGTATACCACGTACGCCATAATTTTTCAATTTTTGTAACATTATGTTATGATTTAAAGTATCAAATGCCTTACTTAAATCAATATATATCCCTAAAGTATATTCTTTTTTTATCTAAACATGAGGTTATGTGCTCTAAGGCGTGTAAAAGTGCCATTTCCGTGGAGTGGTTGGGTCTGAATCCAAACTGGTATTTTGTTAGAATGCTATTTCTAGACAAATGGCTATAAAGTCTTTTAAATATAATGCGTTCGAGGATTTTTGAAAGAGTTGGAAGTAAAGATATAGGACGATAGTTTTTGGTTAAATTTGGATCATTCTTTTTATAAACAGGAATTATTTTTGCTCTCTTTAGGTTGTCTGGGACGACGCCTGTGGACAAAGACAAATTGAAAATGTGTTTTAGAGGATAAGAAATATAATGTATAATTTTTTTCACAACATTGGTACTTATACCATCATACCCACACGAGGAACTAGATTTCAAATCCTTCACAATCTGTATAATTTCACATTCACTTGTAGGATTAAAAAACAGAGATTCCGAAGTCCTTGGATTCAAGTATTCCGAAAAGTGGTGAGATGTTGACTGAACATCGTTTGCAACTGATGCACCGACATTAGTAAAATATGAATTGAAAGAATCAGCCATTTCCTTTTCATCAGATATTTGTTTGCCATTTTTCAAGATAAATTGCGGTAGTTTAACCTTTCTATTTCTTCCTAAAATATCATTAATCGTTTGCCAAGTTTTGTTAAGATTCAATTTATTTTTTTCAAAAAGGTGTGCATAGTGCTTTCGTTTTGATAATCTAATAATGTAGTTCAATTTGTTTCTATAACTTTTGTATAATGAACAGTTTTTACACGATGGGTTTTTTATATACTTCCGGAATAATCTCTGCTTCTTATTAATAGAACATAAAATCCCTTGAGTTATCCATGGCTTTCTCGGAATATCTCTGTTTTTCCGTTGAAATGATGCATTAACATTTGCATGCTTTTTACATATCCCAGACAGTGTATGTAAAAATGCTTCATATGCTGAGTTTGTATCATCACATCTGTTTACACAAAACCAATTTTTTAGACTTAAATCCCTTGAAACATTTTCATAATTTAATTTAGAAAAAAATGAATCATTTGTCGTGGGATGAAAAGAACAATCCTGCATACGAACAAATTCGGTCAACTGGAAAATGGGGAGGTGATCGGGAACGTCACAATAAAGTACTCCAGAATAAACTGTTTTGTCCAGAACATTAGTAAATATGTTATCAATACATGTACAGGATGACGCCGTGACACGTGTAGGCTTGGTAATCAATGGTTGCAAACCATTAGAATACATGACACTTAAAAAGTTACCAGTTTGAGGATGAGAAGAATGTCTCAAAATATCAAAGTTAAAGTCACCAAGTATATAACAGTACTTATTTTCTTTAGAAATAGCTGACAAACATTTATCTAATAAATCGTTAAAAGATTTTCCATCCGAGTTTGGAGCTTTGTATATTACACCAGCAATCACATTTTTATGAGAATTAAACTGTAGCTCTATAAATAATGAATCAATATCGTCATTGTTAAATGAAATATCTGGTCTTTCTTTGTAATTTAAGTTAGAGTCAATATATAAACAAACTCCTCCACCTACTCGAGTTGTTCTGGATTTGTGTAAAAAAGAGTATCCCGACATATTATACATAGATGGAACGTTTTGCTTGAACCATGTTTCTGTAAATGCATATATTGAAAATGTATGGTGTAAACTCTTAATATAATCCTGAAAGCTCATGTATTCGGAAGCCAAACTTTGACAGTTTAAATGAAACATTGAAAGAACATTATTTTCTTTATAAGATTCAAATTTACTATTAAATGTATCACTGAAATAATAATTGCATGTAGTTTCAAAAGTACCAGGTCCATCATTATCCTCATTATCATTGAAAGTGTCAAACAAATTCGAACAGAGTCGTGAAATATTATTTATGTTACAGTTTTGACGAAAGAAAGCATTAATGGTAAAGATAAATTCATCATCATCAATGATATGGTTGAATGGTAGTTCATTTGCAATGCAATAAAAACATGACCACATTCCTTGCGAATGAGTTGCATCTGAGCACTTTTCATGACATTGGTTACCACAGTGACAAACCAGGTGATTCTGATTATTTCTTAATGGGTTGAGACATACAATACACTTCATGACTAACACATATACGATTATAAAATTACGTAATACGTATACAAAGAAACCTTAGAAAACACACACGTTCAAGAGTTCAAGATTGTAACTTACAATTCAGTAGCCGGTTTGTTTACATTCTTCGTGCCGGTGAATTAAGCGTTCCTAGTAACAATTGTGTATCGCGTAAACATAGAGTAATTCAGGTACTCCGTTTATGTTTCTGCCAGTCGGATTCTGATGATATTACTATCTTCACATTTGATGGTGTTTTCACTCTGATTTTCCCATCCTGTGTCCAGATCTTGTTCGGTGCTGGGTATCTCTCTTTCACTTTTCTCATCAATCTTTGTCTGTCACTGGTGAGATTCTCATGTATGTAGATGTTCGTTGCTTTGAGCTTTGACCTTGCGTCGTAAAAGCGTGATCTTGGACCATACTTGGTGAACTTGACTATGATCGGCCGATGTAGTTGACGACCATTCTTGTCGGTTTTCCCGTGGACTCCGATCCGATGCGATCTATCGATGTCCTCTGGTGCGAGGTCGACTTTGAGTTGATCTTTCGCGAGTGTACAGATTAGCTGGTCCGTATTCTCGTTCGAGGTTTCCTTGGTTCCGTGGATGATGAGGCAGTTTCTCCTCGAGTACTGCTCAAGATCTTCCAGACGAGCTTCAGCTTTCGACAGCTTTGATTCCAACTGTTGAATTTTTGTGTCTCGTTCCTTAAGTTCCATCATGAAGCAGTTATGAAGTGCTGGTGCTAAGACTGGTCCCAGAGCGGGGGCTAATCGCTCTTCTACTAGGCGTTTGTCGCTGAATGCCTGGACAATGGCCTCCACAATAGATTGAATGTTGGCATTTTGATGAGGTTCGGTGCTAGTGCTTGTCTTTTGTTGTGTATGGCTTGTAGATTCTCTGGTGTACCCCTTTGCTCCGTCTTCTTCGGGCCCGGTGAATGAGGCAGGCTTGCCCTCTGAATCTACGTAGCTCGACTTTCTCGTTACGACCATGATTACTCGTTGGTTTCAAAACCTCCTTTGTGGTTAAAAATCCGCCCTTTCAATGATTCAAATATTCCGATATGAGTTTCCAAAACACATTTGCTGTTTGACTGAGTATCAAAAGTTGCATTTCCCGGCGAAAAAATGAATTATAGCTCCAAATGTACGAGAGTCATCGCTTCATTAGTCTTCTTGAACCAGTTGCTATATAGGCATAGGTAAATAGTCTCACACTAAACTTTCAATAAATTATATTTGTTCTGAATGATAGAAAAAAGCTTATACTTCCGAACGCACGTAGTGCACAAACATTTCTTATTCGGCCATGCTATAAATAAATATATAACTTGACAACAACAAATATAAACAAACGGCAGAATATGAAAGAAAACATCCCAATAGACTGACGCATACGATGCCGAGAGTCATTAAACAGACGGCCCAAGAGACCGACAATGTCGGTCTCCTGAACCCTAAGAAAAATTGTCAGTAGTTCCCCTAGAACGATATATTGGTATCGGGGGCTCGCCAGTCTCGCCAACCATTAAAATTAGTATTCAGGTCCACGAGACCGACAAAGTGGTCCCATGTGCAGCAGATGAAAGTGTGATGTTCTAAATGACATATACCAAAAGAATTTAAAGTCGTCGTTGCTAACAGTTCAATGTCATTCATTTCACTAACCACAGGAGCCGTATATCTGGACGACTGCCCTGCAGAAAAACTCATCCCTATCTATATGATCACCATGGGGGCGGCGCACATAGTAAAGACCTTGATCAATCTGAAGTGGAGGACTCAGCGCTCTAGACTTCCTCAAGAAGAACAGGCCGACTTCAAACGCAACAAAGTGGAGAGTGCAATCAGCCATCTCATCGCAGTATTCTGCTTCGCATATTTTTTCGCCGGTGGTTATTCAAATGTTTTATGTCTCTTTGGCTGCCGGGCTCACGATCAATTGGGCAACTTGGAGAATTTCCATTTTTGGTTTAACTTAATAACATTTGGAGTGGACTTTAAAAGATTATTATTATTATCATTATTACTATTATTAGTATTATTATTATTATTATGAAAAATGTATTTTCTTATGGTCTTAAATTTTCCGACAAAGGTAGGCTATTTCGACAAAATGAGCAGACCTTGCAAACACGTAAAAATGGGGACCCCATGCTGGATCCGTCTGCAAAGTCCCAACATCAATATCGATTGTATCATATGTTTATAGACACTTTAAGAAAATATGGATTTGCTGAAGGAAAGCTTTAGTGATAAAACCCTCATATTCAAAAGGTCGCTCCTTTTCGTTAAGTCTTCCCTTGATGCTCTTAATAGTTTCCCATCTGCGCTCCTCATTTTGCTTTTGAGATGCCTGCGTGGAAGACGTTTTTTTGCATTATTCCTTTCATGCCTTTGTCGTTAGAAATTAACTTCCTACAAACATACAAATGAGTACCGTGGGTTTTATTTTCCTATTTTCACCACTGTTTTCATCCAGGAAATGTATGGATCTATCGGATCTACAAGCCCAACACCACGGTCAGATCTGCTGCTGATTACTGCCACCCGACGCTCTACTACTTTGCATTCTGGGTGACCACTGCCTGGTACATCATGGCGGTTTTATACTGTTTCTACAGGTGCTGTACCGGCTGCCTGGCCTACTGCGGCGTCACGGCCTCGGGTGACGGCGTCACGGCCACGGATGACGGCGTCACGGCCACGGATGACGGCGTCATAGCCACGGCCGCGCCGGCGCAAACGCTTAAAATAGAGACATCCCCGTAGATGGTTCTTAGATGATAAGGACGACGATGATAATGATGATGACGAAGATGATAGATGATGATGTTATTGACGGTGATGACGATGATGATTCCTGCACATAATTTTGTATCATTGTGGCACCATACTTATACATTTTTGTGTGTCCATGTTTATTGGTGTAGTACCCATAGACCCGTGTACCCTCCCTGTTTGAAGGCCGACTCAATCAGTACTCCGTGTAGTGCGTCGCTCATGTCTCATGGTGCTACCCAGTTATTCCCAAACCCTTTGATTTATCAACATTTCTGGATACACCATTGGTTCTCTATATTGTACCCACTTCCTTGTAAACTTTTCAAAATGAGGCATGCACCTCTGGTATTATTCTAAGTTTGATTAAAATGTTGGTTATGTGTTTCCTTTCGAAGGGGGGGGGGGCATATGCCGTTTTACCCAGTGCTGCATATGCCACTGATAATTATATAAATAAATTTATTGTCTCTGTTCCCATCATAAATGTTTTAAAAACTATCAATTGTATTCATATGCGTTTTCCATTTAATAAAGAAAGACGGAGACGTTGTGTTTGGGATTTTTCAGATTACTCATTTTCATTTACACTCTCAGTATCTACACATCAAAATGACAAATGAGCGATTAACTTAATCATTTTAGATGATAATACTGGTATACTCCAGCTTAACTTGATTATTTACAGTAACTTAGAATTAAAACTATACTATCATCAATTAAACAGCTTCTGTAATTTATTTGCCTTGTTAGTACATTACACCCCGGTTTTTCTATAATTTGTTTGATTTTGTATGATTCTTGGTTTACAAATGTACACTCTAAAGGAATGGTTTGTACTTTACAATTCTTGCCAACCATCTGTATTTCCGCCCCTTAATAATTATCTAATATATAACACAAAGAATATTTGTATATTTTAATTTTGTATAATTCAACCGTAAAATATTTATGTCAAATAACTGTACACCCCTAGCCTGTATTTTGCTACCAAGACGGAGTCCATATCATTCTTATTTGTTCCACTTTATAATTGTCTAATACGAAGACATATTTGATTTTTCGTTGTTGTTGCTTTGATTGCTTGGCTCTTTATAATTTTCCTTAAATAACATATGAAATAATTTGTACTTTATTGATTAATTTAAAAATTTGAGTTTTGTTCTTTTATCATTGCCATATTGAGTGTTGCTATACTCTTGTTAGTTTTTACAATGTATCTATGTAGTGATATCCCATGAGTATTGCCATTCGGAATGGGGGACCTTCACGGTTTCGGTGATTTTGTTTGACTCTTTTCATTTACTAAAATTATATTAATGGACATATCGTACTATATAGCACAAAGTACAGGGGTGCTATGAATCGAAATAACAATGCAACAATCAACACAATCTATAAAATAAAATATAAGTTTGAAGACGATATGTACAACCGATCGTAAAGTCGGAATAGAGCATGACTGGGCCCTTTTCAGGGCCAACTAACTCTGTCGAAAAATGTACGTGGTGTTACCATAAACCTCGCTCAAATCTATCCTGATTATATATGATTATTTGTCAATATAATTCACTAATTTTGATAGATTTAAAGTGAAATATGTTCTCACATCTGTTTAAGGTTGCAGTGAAGAGAAACTCGGCTAAAAGAGCACGGACTACAAAACTCTAAATCTTTGTATCATGAATTATTTTTCAATCTTCCCCTTATCGTTTATGTCATATAGCTATAATTTTATCAGTGTATATAAGATGATAGGATATACTATCACAATGCAGTGCATGCATATAAACAGTTGTGTCAGCTGTCATGAGCTAAATTACAACTTGTTCAGTTTGATGAAATGATTTCGGTTTGCTTTCAACTCTTTTCGTTTCTTTCAATATAACGATATAACAAATGCATGCTTTGGCGATAAACAAATAGTTTGCAGGAATAGATTTATTTCAATAAACAGAGGTTTTGTAGGTAATACGGATAATTTATTTACGATGTATGGTTTTGTTGGTATTGATTTTAATATCAATAGGAAAATATGACGTTAGTGTTGCACTGTTCTACAATCGAATTGGCTGTTATATATTAATCCACTTACATTTGCCTCAATTTTTATTGTATCTCCTTTGATATAAAGAGGCATGTGCTCTGATAGTTATTGTACAAGTTCTTATTTGTTTGAAGAAAAAAATATTAATCAGGTTTATTGAATTTTGTTTGAACTTGAATAAAAGTGTCGATTTATATGCAAAAAATGATTGTTCAAATAAAAAATATATCATATTCGTTCTGTATTTAACTTTATTCTTAAAAATGTGTCTAACTCTTTGTTATTAATGAGTAAATAAATGTTTGCATACACAAATTTCGCCGACATTTTTTAAAGTCTTTTGTTCGCCGTAATAGTTATTCCTTTGTAAAACATTTATTTGTATGTTTTTAACACGATTGCAAAGATTTAAAACTAGACATGTAATACTTGTTTAGAACGGGTATAGGTGGGCTGTTCCAATTAAAATTTGAGAGAAAATAGAGCAAAAGTAAGCGAGATACTGCTAAAAACAATGTCATGTAGATTCATGGATGTGAACAAAATTCACCTTCCTGAGGCATAACATGCAAATTAAGAAGTTTCTGACGTGTAGCCTTTAATTAATCGAAATATTTACTATGATGCCGTTATCAAAATGAAAAATTATGAAAACTAAACTTGTAGATAATTTTCTTAGCTACAACATATTTTTGGAAGAAATTCGATCAAGATTTACAGAGATACAAATGATTTTCCATAAATATGCTGATGTCATAACATGAAAATTCGTATTTGAGTTCGAAGGCCATTATGATGATGTCAGAATATTTTTAATGGTCAAATGAGACATGCAATCGTATCTACGTTTCATATCATATCAAAATATGAAAAAGAAATTGGCCGGGGAACAGGTGCATCTCAAAAAGCTATAATGGATTTTGTATAAGCATGTTTTTGCCCATATACAGGCACAGCGGAGCACCCCAATTTGCATATCATTAGCGGCCCGTTCTATTTGAATAACCAACGGACATCTGCGTGAATCCGAACATGTGTGTGCTAGAATGTCAAATCTTAAAATTCGCGTTGCGCCTTTATTACTGCCAATATCGCTATGAAACTTTCCATACTAACTAAAATTATTATGAATTTGATGTCAGTGAAATAAATACGAAATTCCATGGAATAAAACTCGAGATATTAATGTGTTTTGAGCTTCGCCCCTCGAAAAACACGACGTCTACTTTATAATGTGATGACCCTATCAAGCAATGCACGAAGTAGAGACTTGGTATGAATATTCATTAGGGTTGAATCCATATATGGGCGAAATTTTCGCTTCTCCGCTGTATTTTTTTTGGTTATAACGTTCTTTTTCATGGGGCTTCATTTTTAAAAGTTGTAGTCAGCGAACTCATTGAACATGACGTCATCGATCTCAGCGATGTACTGCGCATGCGTCTTAGGCCCGGTGCAGGCCAGATCGAAACAGCTGAGCCATTAGCGTGCACGTGTGCAGTCGGCTGGCAAGACATGTATAGCCAACGCACACGCGAGGTTCAGACATGACACACATTTGAATGTATGGGACTGGTCAAACAATTTTGCGACAACGAAGGATTATTTTTGTTCGATGAGATTCGGACATTGGGGTATGTTTTTCTCTGATACGACCCTATCAAGCAACTATGAAAAGAGATATTTCACAAGGATTGAGATTATTAAATTTTCTTTCTGTTCATACGAGGCAATTCTTTCTCGCTCTAAAAGAAATGGTGAATTTTACGGTGATTTTGTATCTCATTTTTTTCGTTTTTGTTCGTCAAAACTATCCCTTAAATTTCACATTTTCGGTGCATCAATAACTCTTTTTATACACATGAGTGTCTTGCAAATTTATTAAATACTCGATTTAGTAGCTTTGATTGGTGATATTCATCACATTAATGAAGAATTTGTCTTCGAAATTTGTTTACTTTTTTTCGCATCGATCGGTACACAATTGTTGATTTTATGCAAATGATGTTTACTGGACGAGAGTCGATCGCACGGTAATTGGGGTGCTCCGCTGTGCCTGTATATGCTATGTATTACATGAGCTCGCGCGCACGGACATTTTGAACGGACGCTCATTCTGTTATTAATAGTCATAAAAACATAAACATGGTATCAAATTGTTTGTAAACGAAATGTGGAATATCATGACAGAAAGAAAATGACGATTCTATGTTAAAAATAAAAAAATAATAGAGGCAATTTTAACTAAAATATAAGGTGGTCTGTAATACCTAAAGCCCACCTGAAAATTAGTGAGGCTTAATCTGAGGCAGTGTCAGTAGAGCCTGCGTCACCTTTGTGAAATGGCCAATAATGACAACACCACATTACGTAATCAGAACATGATTTCTTTATCATATAAACACATTTCAAATAACAGAAGTTGCCAGAACAAAAAATCTAGAGGTATCGATGATGCTTTAACTTCAATAACAACGAAAAAAGCACTGTCTGGAAAATATTTTGATTAGGCTGAAGGGACGATATCGACGATCGCGAGTGCTACTGACGCCGGGGGCAGCGAATATTTTTTTCCGAGGTTTTTTTTTTACAATTTGAAGATCACGCCGAAAATTTCGCAACGACTCAGCCGGCCGCTGAATAAGCGGGGGGGGGGGGGGGGGGGTATAAGAGGACAATTGTTGGGGGGAAGGTCTCAAAAATTGAAAATTTGGCCGATCAATTTTTTTATTTTTTTTAGGGGGGGGGGGGGTAAGGTCGGCTTTTTGGGTCACCCATTACCAATTTCTGTTATACCAAATGGAGGGGGTGTGTTCCTTCAAAACACACACATTAAAAAAGTTAAAGAGAGGGTTCAACCCCCCCCCCCCCCCCCCCCCCCCCCCCCCCCCCCTGCGTACGCGCTTGCAATTGTACGGCTATGCATCCATCAAACGCATGTATAGTTTCCAGCGTGCGGGCCGAAGTGCCATAACTATACGACTATACAGTGCGTCCCAGAAAAAACGAAACCGAGAAGTATCGATGTTTTATCATAACTTAATCACAACCATAATTAATGAATGATACATCTTTGGAAAGCTTAGAGTCTCTTCTTTCAGTTGATGCTACTCGGATGATGCATATTTCACGCATAAGTGATTAAAAGCAATTTGAAGGAAGGAAACCAAAAAGACATTTGGCGGGCGGTTTCTTGTTCTTGAATTTGAGAGGCAAAGTGGATGCCAAATTGAAGTTAAGATTGCATTGTTTTTTAGAAAACTGCCGTGGAACAAATCAAACAAGACAGCTGAAGCCAATAATTGGAAACACAGCATAAGCTACAGGGCAGTAAACCCGTCATATCAGTTGATGAAGAGAAACATATATTAGAGAAACAATTACATGTCCGTAAAAGTTTCAAAGAAATTTAATAAATAAGACTACAATAAGAAACTAATAACTGTTACAAAGTTGCATGTCTACGATGGGTGGTCACCAAACTTTATTCAGTTTAGAGAAGAGTGATATTTGATCCAAGATCTATCAAATTCTACAAGTCTCAATTAAGATTAATTATTACAATACAGGAAGTAAAATATCAGCCTACAATAGACGCTACAAGAGAAAACGTATCGACGAAGAATTCTGGAGATATCTAGATCTAAACATTCGATGTCGTATCGCATCGCCTGCTAACTACAAAAACAATTAAAAAATTATAACAGCGAGTCGAAACTTCGCGCACGAGTATCGATTCATCCGGAAAAGCGATCCATCAACAATATTGATAACTGTATCAATCTTAAAGGTAATACAAAGTTTTGGTATGGGGTCATGAATTTGCCGGTTCAAATGAACATATTGAAAGCATATGCGATCCTACAATATTCAGTGATCGTTGTCGCGTTGAAATCGTGTCTGAAGTTATGAAATTGTATTTTTTTTTTATTTTATGATATTTTATTTCCTTCCTCATAAATTCACATAACAAGAAATTCACATAACAAGCAATTATCACAATATAAAACAAGATCTTTGATACAAGACACTTCATGAATTATACATGATTCTACATTTTGTCACGTTACATAGTCCCACCCTATCACACACTCTCACACCAACAAACTCATAACACCCCCCCCCCCCTCTAGCCCACTCACACAGACACACGCACACACACACCACATACGCACACACACACACACACGCGCGCGCACACACACACACATACGCACACGCACGCACACACACACACTCACACACACACACACACTGCATGCAACCTGTTCCGAAGATTTCCTTCCTCATAAAATTCACATTACAAAAGAATTATCAGTAGGTACTACAAAGCAAGATCTTCGATACAAAACACTTCATGAATTACATCAATCAATGAACAATGAAATCTCAGATCATACATGTTTGTACATTTCTTTTCTTTCATATAACAGTTCATAATCAAAATAACCATAGAGGAAGGTATACAGTTTACATAGTCCGACCCAATCACACACTCGCACACCTTCAACTTGCACCAAACAGACTCATGACACCTCCCCCCCCCCCCCCCCCCCTCTAGCCCACCCGCCTCACACCCCCTTTACACCAACTCACACTCTGCATGCAACCTTTTCCGGTTTGTCCACCTGTACAAGAGAGAGAATTTAAAAAATATATCAAAAATGACTATACCCACATCCATTAAAGTAAAAATGCATCGATTTGTTCCCATTTCTGTAAGTGCATCCCCAGTTTTCCCTTTTTAAAGGCTATTTTGTATTCCTCGTCTCTGTAATCATTCAGCATATGTACTACTTTCTGTACAGATGGCAGAGTTCCTTGTTTTCCTGAAATAAAAATGATATACTTTACTAGAAATATGATACAATTGATTACAAATATTCTAGCAGTATTGCCTGATATTCCCATAAAAATGGGTTTCCAATCATCACTGTGAACTTCGATTAAATGCGACTTTTTAATTTCCTCCTGCCATAATCGTTTAACGTTAAGATATTCTAAAAATAAATGTTGATATGTCTCTACTTCTTGTCTACAAAAGGAACAAAAATGGCCCGACTCAACACCAAATTTGAAGAGCTCTCTTTTCGTATACAGTGCGTCCCAGAAAAAACGAAACCGAGAAGTATCGATGTTCTATCATAACTTAATCACAACTATAATTAATGAATGATACATATTTGGAAAGCTTAGAGTCTCCTCTTTCATGTGATGCTACTCAGATAATGCATATTTCACGCATAAGTGATTACAAGCAATTTGAAGGAAGGAAACCAAAAAGACATTTGGCGGGCGGTATCTGAATTTCGAAGAAAAATTCACATTTCTAAAAAGTTGAGTTTCTGCCCTTTCATATGACACCTCAATCAGGAAAAATGAGCGAGGAATAACAAAGTTCTGTTTGTTTAAAGTAGCCCTTACATTTTCATAATTTTAACAAACGAATTCGTTTTCACTGGGTGCCTGCCGTAGCAAAAAGCAGATTTGACAAAAGACTTAACTCCGTTTCGTTGACATTCAGCCATGCATGAAGACTCTCGTCTACGGCTGATTGTCAACGAAACGGAGTTAAGTCTTTTGTTAATTTCGTTTATTGATACGGCAGGCAGCCAGTGAAAACGAATTCGTTTAATAAAATTGTGGAAATGCAAGCACTACTTTAAACAAACAGAACTTTGTCATTCCTCGCTCATTTTTCCTGATTGAGATGTCATATGAAAGGGCAGAAACTCAACTTTCTAGAAATGTGAATTTTCCTTCAAAATTCAGATACCGCCCGCCAAATGTCTTTTTGGTTTCCTTCCTTCAAATTGCTTTTAATAACTTATGCGTGAAATACGCATCATCTGAGTAGCATCACATGAAAGAGGAGACTCTAAGCTTTCCAAATATGTATCATTCATTAATTATAGTTGTGATTAAGTTATGATAGAACATCGATACTTCTCGGTTTCGTTTTTTCTGGGACGCACTGTACAACTATACAACCATACGACTATACAGCCATCGAATGGAAGTATAGATTTAACCAATCAGAACGCAGGAAATGTACGTGTTTACACAATTGTATAGTTGTAAACAAGTAAAGTCCAGTTGTAAACACGTATAGTCTAGTTGTAAACAAATATGGCCCTTCCTGCGCGAACAGAGAAACCCCTGATCAGGGGCTGTAACTACTGCACGTGCAGTAGTTGTTTATTTCTGTTAAATTGTAATAATGGTATGTCAAATACATTAAGGTTTAAACGATTAATCTTGTTGACTGAATAGCTATAAACTTCATATTCGTATTTCAGTTTTTCTTTCATAGTTTTGGCAACAATTGGTGATGGGGCAACCTTGTTCTTGGATTTGGTCCGAGAGGTCATATCGTCTGTAATGAAAGATAACAAGAAAGACTGAAGAAATACATTTCCTGGTGGCTTTTTAACAAACATCTGGCATAATTGTAAAAATGATACTTTCTCAATTGAATATTTTACAGTCAAATATGTTAAGAACAGTCATGCTTAAAATAACCTTCGTTATGGGGTTCAGTTAAAACCTTTATGCTTAATCTTTTAGAAGTGGCATGAAAAGAGCAGAGAATATTTCATAATTTGCTCTAAATTATGTCCTTTGATAATGACATCAATTGACATTAAAATAAAGCAAAACAGCACACACGTGAACTGTCAATAATGTGACTGCCACATCTTTACTTACTATACATTATTTTTATATTATTGAACAAATCTGACATATTTATTTGTTCTTATCTCGCCCATCTAGAACCGGTCGGCCAACCACTCCTATTAAATCAATGTCTCTGGTATAAATTAGGAAAACACGCCATCTACGGCTTGCAGCAAGTAGGAGGTGATCGCGTTGCGTTGGTGGAGATTGTAATTTAATCGAACAGAATCTGGGCGAGGAAACAATAGGCCTATCCCTAAAAAATATTCTTCCTCAGCTGAAAGAAATGAAAATAGCATGGCGGACGACCGTTAAAGTATTTCAGGTATACCTGGAAACTGTTTACTACACGGGCTATAGAATGTTATCATCGTTTGTAGCTTTGGCATATTCGGTAATTTTAGAACTCTTAAAACATAATATTTTCCAAGGCAACATAATCATAAATTTCTTTCTAGCTATCATGCACAGCTAATCAACATAAAAATTCATTATCATGAGAAAATATTGGTAATGTATTTCTCCTGTAGTAAATCCGTAAAAAAAGTTATTATTAATCATTAATCCTTTAACTATTTGATGCTAATTTTGCCCTCAAAATCCGCCTACTTCCAGCATGACAGATCGCAGTGGTATGTAATGGTTACTCAATGTTATTGTTGTAATTAAGGTACAATGGCGCCATCTCCAGAGCAAGTTGCCATTTACTCACGCCCGTTTCTTTCAAGCTTTCTTGAATTAAAGCTTTACCTTTACGGCTCTATGAAGTCAAATAATTATAATTGCTGAGACAAGAATATTTAGTTGAAAATTCAAGAAATCTAACAAATGTACATGTAGTAATGCACACAAAGGGAATGGGAAAATATTTAGTTGTTTGCACAACTATTGATATCTAGGAGATCAAATAACTAAAGTTTGGGAATATCCAGAAGAGAGGAGGGTATGTGAAGCGGAAACAGATTTCTCTGGCCTGATATACGCAAAATAAAATATCGAAACAAAGCTCAAACTGCATCGGAAGAATATGGCCTATACATATTATCTATAATATTTGCTTTTTAGTCTGTACATGTTAGTATTGTCCACCATGACACCAGAGTTATATCATTGACATGATAATAATTGTTATATCGATTATCGGATTAAATGTCATGCGAGTGCTATCATATAAGAAGTCTAAAGCACACACATATGATACACATCGTGGAGTTATATTAACTATACGAGACCATAGTGGCTTTAGTAGTCAATGTGACAAAACTCTTACACACCTATATTGTTCTGTCACTTTTAAATAGTATTCAGTGTTAAATATAATTCGCTGGCATCACCTCGTGCTTATAGATAACAGCAATTCATCATTATTTTAAAACTTCATTGTCAAAGCATGAGTAGAAGTAAAGGTATATAAAATGATAATATAGGAATAGCTTGCAAGTGATTTTTTGCAGAGCATTTGTTTGTACACTTCTTAGATTTATAAAAATGAGCACTAGAAAAAAGTTTAACCCCAATTACAACTGTGACAAACAAGAATAACTATCGCTGTAGAGAAATTCCCTGTGTTCACGTCTAGTTGTTTTCTCCGCCCCCATCATTAAATTCAAAAGGATACAAACATACGAAATATTATCTTAACTTCACTCCCGAAATAAAAGAATTAGTATTTACAAATTACAAAATGGGTGAATCGCGTGCAAGTGTTGTTTGCCCTGTGTTTTTTTATGCCTTTACGAGAATGGTAAAATGAGCAAATGAAGATATGACAAATTGTACAATAACAGTTCAGTGTGAGATTTATTACTATTTAATCAGTTCCTGTCACTGAGTACCAATAGATAAGCACCATAAAATATTATTTGAACTAAAACTGCTAAAGTATAAGTATGCAAGATGATCAATAGGAAATATAACGTGCAAGCACTATTTGCAAAGTGGGTGTTTGTATCATAACCAGTATCATAAAAGAGCAATTGATGACTCCATCATGATCTTTGATTGTTTGCCAAAACGGGTACTAAAATATATCAAATCTTTCACCTCAAGTTATAAAACAAAAATCATCTCAAAACTAAACATTACGGAATAGGGAGCGTTTTTAATTCTAGTTTAGTTCCTTTCTATTCCATTTTCATTTGCCCACTTTGAGATTTAAAACGAATTTATCAAATATTAAGAGTTTCCATCGGAAACAAATTACTTTAAAGGCATCGTTTAACCATGTTAAATATGAGATACATGGCCCTACTTGTTATCATTGTCTGTGGTATAGTGTAATAATGAAGCCCTAACAAACAATACGCTTCATAATGATCATGAAGTGCCTCAAAAAAGTAAAAATCTTTGAGTGACCGGTTATACCATACTCGTTTTCCCCCAAAAGACTGTAGACTGTAGTGTTATGAAAACCGTTAGGAAAACTCAAAATTTGATTTCGAATTTTAATCATAAATATCTTGATAATCAGACAGGCGATCGGCTTGTAAAAGTCATGGGGTTCCTGAATGACCCGAAGGTTTATAGTTATCATTGCAGCATGAGCTAAATCCAGGATTTTGTTTCAGAATCTGAGTCAAAGTTACCCGATCCCTTAAGGGAGAGGCGTGAATATATTTACAATCTGCTGTCTTCAAATATAGAAGATAAATAATCATCCAAATAAACAGCTAAAAAAAATTAAACATCACACACAAATCATACAAAGGAATGAGATAAGCACCTCTACGTATAACCATTGAAATATATACCTATAGATCGGTTAAAATGTGATGTGATATCATGTGAATATACATGAACTTCAATAAGAAGTACACACAAATTGGTTAGGGATATAGTGGGATCAAAAAGTTTGCCAAATTTGAAGGCAACAATTTGCGCTTTTCTTGGACGCCGTGACTCGTTGCACGTCGCCATGAAGACAATGCATCATAACAGCGATATTTACTGTGATATTATGTTTACTTTGATTGAAACATATACAGTCGTTAACAATAAAAAGGTGAGTACCCAATGCATGTAATGTCGGTCAACATACAGTTATGGACAATAAAATACACTCATGACTTTTTGCTTAGAAGTAAATAAAACGCCCCTCATTAAATTGTATAAATCATAAGCCCTGGTCCGTCATCATACCAGTGTTATTGAATAACAATATTTTCTTTTATTGATTGCCTTCTATCATTAATAATAGACATAATTCCCCACAGAAATTATTATCTTAAATTCGAAGTTTTTCAAGCAGCCAATTTTCGAAAGACTTGGTAAACAGAATTACTTTTAAGGATTATTTGTTACCAATGAATAATTAATTTAGCAGTATGAAAAGAAAATGAGAGAGCTTTAAGAAATCTCACCCATATTGGAAAAGAGATTAAAAGTATTGAAGGAATGATTATGATTTCTTGCTAAATTATGAAGACTGTGCAGATATATTGCGCTTCTGTTTCGTGAATGCTTTCATTAGGTTTTGCATACTTGTGCTTTAAGCTCGGACAATCACATGGTTGACAAACAATGGCTTAGTAAAGTGGTTATACTGTTATAGCACTTGAAAAATAGCGTGCAGGTGGCATTTGTTTAAGTGTTGTTTGTGCTGTAATAAAATGGAATTATCAAATACAAAACAGAAAGAGATTTTTATGAGAACGAGTTTGATCATAAAAAGGTCATCAGATAACCGTCGAGTGCCGATATTTATCTGAACTAACAACAGATCTATGACAGAAATCTATGATGATTTTCGAAAAGCAAATAAATGAATAGATTTGATTAACCTGTTTTATGAGTAAGATCTCTCTGCGCCATGCACAATGTGTCTGGATGCACGTCTTCATTTTTCCAAGATATGAAATGATGTTGACTTACTAAATGCTCCTATATACATGTTTGTCTTTCTAATAAACTGGAATATCTAAGCCTGAAAATATGTAATTATATTGCACTTGTTTTTCAATCAAATTGGTCAGATAAAAAACATGAAAATATATACACTACTATTATTATTATATATATATATAACGCTACATGGTACATTAAGTGGACATCATAAAAATCCTAACCCTAACCATAACCCTAACCATAAACCTAATGTCTACTCAATGACTCATTGTTTCACTCCAAATGTCCCTCCAATGACGCCTTTAGTAAAATTGCATATATATAGAGAGATATATAAAAAAATTGGCCCTTCTGTGATAATAAAACGTAAAAAACGTTAAGAGGACACCAAATTGTCCTCTTATTATGACAATGTCTACTTATTGAATAATTTTTTTCACTCCAAATATTTATTTCACTAAAGGCGTCATTAGAGGGACATTTGGAGTGACAAAATGAGTCATTAAGTAGACATTGTCATTAGGAGGACAATTTGTTGTCCTCTTAACGTTTTTTACGTTTTATTTCTCAAAGAAGGCCCAATTTTGTTATATATCTCTCTCTTTATATGTAATTTTACTAAAGGCGTCATTGGAGGGACATTTGGAGTGAAAAAATGAGTCATTAAGTAGACATTAGGGTTAGGGTTAGGTTTAGGGTTAGGGTTTAGGGTTAGGGTTAGGGTTAGGATTTTTATGATGTCCACTTAATGTACCATGTAGGGTTATATATATATATATATAGTTGAATATTACAAGGATGAAATAACATATATATATATATGTTATTTCATCCTTATAACATATAACATATGAAGAGTTTAATTCCAAAAGGCGCTAAATCCACTTTTGGCGTTTTCGAGTAAATCAAGGTTTTCTGTTAGACCACTTTTGTTTCAACGAAACCGCCAAATTTTCACACAGTTCAAAGATCTACCCCCAAAGATCATTAAAATATTGCTTAAAGAAATCCTGCCATAGTAATTATTTTTTTATATTTTTTTATTTTTTCAATTTGTTCGGATTTAGCGCCTTTTGGAATTAAACAAGGATTTAGCGCCTTTTGGAATTAAAATGTTGATGTTTCATTCCGCATTTATTATTTTTTTTTTTTTGGTTTTAAGAATGATGTTCGGATGTAATAACATACTTCTTTAATTATAATTCAGGGTCTAACACACACATATCTATCCATTTAACACATTGAAAGCCTACATTATGTTGAACATACTTCTCACATCTCATCATTCTAGACGTTTTCGCTCCACACTAATTTCAATCAAAATGTTACACATTTCGCAAATAGTTAGTACATGGGCAACTTCAATCATAAAAATGTTCTCTCTATTCAACTTGTTAAAAAAGACAACCACTCGGGTGACTCAGCACATTTTTAAATTGACAAAATAAACAGGCATTAAAGACTTGTATTGTGTGAAATTTGAAAATCTTGTAAATTTGCTTTACTCATTATCTCATGTCATAACGGTGAGTTAATTAAGACATACAAGAATTGGCAAGTACTTAAATAATTAACATACAGTCATTAATGTACAGTTTCTTTAACAATATCATAGGAATGTCATGCAACAAGAAGATACCTTACAATGGAAATTATTCATAGTTCACTAATGTAACCGACAGATAAAAGACATACTTGAGTGCTGATTATGCATACATATTATTTGAATAATTGTTTGTTAACATCCTAATGGAAGTAGGAACAATAAAACTCTACCCATACAATATCAGTACAATCTACTGTAAAGTTGTGCGATTAGCCACAATCAATTAGTTTTTATTATACAGTGAAGGTAGCAAAGCGCCAAATATTAATTATCTGTGTGCATGCATTCTGGTTTAGTAAATTTGCATTAATAATTACCAGCGCCACTTACAACAAAATGCATACATGGGTAATAAAACGGGATTTGATTCCAACTGCACTGCTCAATGAATGCACATTTTAGAAGCCTTCTCTGTTCTTGAATTAAATAGTTTAAACTGATCCATTAACTGTGTAAAAGGCATAAAATCAAATGTCAATCTTCATAGGCAGCAATGATGCCTTCGTCCTCATCACTCTCTACGTCCATTGCATCAGTAGGCACGCACACCTCTTTGTAAAAGGAACCTACTTCCTGAATGAAGTTGCGGGGCCCATACCCTACTAGCGGGTCCACTTGTAGCTCCACCCCCATCGCTCGTAGAAGATTTGCTACATCCCGCTGCTTCGCTGGCTTCACACAGCTCAGCAATGGGAGCTGATTGACCCGAAGAGTATTCCATCTCTTTCCTCTCTTCAATATGGTGTACTCATCTCCAGGTGCGCTATAATACTTGGCGACAGTGACTGGGGCTGGAGCTGGTCTCACGTAGATGCGTTTGGCCTCTGTGATTTTGAATGGCAGGCGTACTTCATTAGGTTGCCCAGACGTTTCCTACCAAGTACAAGGATGGATCTGAATCTTCCGGAGCACACCTCCACATTTTCCCCTTGCTGTGTCGTAATCTGTAAATTGAAAGTGAAACATTGTTAATGGACATTTCCAGCTACCTGTATTATAAATCACAAAACCATACATGAAAAGTTTATTTTTGTTGGTTTCATTCAATCTAAATAAACAAGTTTGTAATACTAAGCATAGCCCCCCCCCCCCTCCTACCAACTGTCCTTGCCTATACTGCTCGTGCGTGTTATATCTACATACAGAATTACATTGCGCGAGTGCACATTTTTTTGCACAGTGTGACATGCAGTGTATGTTGATTGCGCGAGGGGAATTCGTGAATTCACTTTGACCCAATTGTTTATGGTTCAACCGACGCTACCGGTATAAAATAAAAACAACAATACGACCTAGTTTGACATGTGTAACATAGATAGCATATTACACATGACAAAACATGTATGCCCCCCCCCCTCCAGTAGCAAGAAAACCCCCAGCGACTAAACAACTCAATTAAAATTAACAGAAAATTATTGCAATGAGATAATTGGTATCAATTCTGGCAATTGTGTATGTTCTGTATTCAGCAATTTGGTTTGCAAGCAAATGATAATGTTTGTTAATGACTCGATTAAAACTTACTTGAAATGTTGGGGCATAGTTCCGCTCTCTCCTTGGTTGTGGACCATTTCCTCGATGGCGCATGACTGGATTGAGTTGTAAGTGGCACATGATGAATGAATCTTGCCGCGGTTGTTCGAGTCTCTGTAGCAGTCCTGGAAAGTATCTGTGATGTCTCCTTCTGTCAGCAAAGACGCCTTACAAAAGCTGTGAGGCATGTGCTGGCATCCGATGGCTGGCTGCTTCCCTATTGGTAAAACGAAAGTCATCATGGTAAACATCAGGTATTCCACGAAAACAAATTCCTCAAATTTAACAAAACAAAATTATTGCAATGAGATAATTGGTATCAATTCTGGCAATTGTGTATGTTCTGTATTCAGCAATTTGGTTTGCAAGCAAATGATAATGTTTGTTAATGACTCGATTAAAACTTACTTGAAATGTTGGGGCATAGTTCCGCTCTCTCCTTGGTTGTGGACCATTTCCTCGATGGCGCATGACTGGATTGAGTTGTAAGTGGCACATGATGAATGAATCTTGCCGCGGTTGTTCGAGTCTCTGTAGCAGTCCTGGAAAGTATCTGTGATGTCTCCTTCTGTCAGCAAAGACGCCTTACAAAAGCTGTGAGGCATGTGCTGGCATCCGATGGCTGGCTGCTTCCCTATTGGTAAAACGAAAGTCATCATGGTAAACATCAGGTATTCCACGAAAACAAATTCCTCAAATTTAACAAAACACCGATTATGACTGCACTCAAATACAAAAGCTGTGAGGCATGTGCTGGCATCCGATGGCTGGCTGCTTCCCTATTGGTAAAACGAAAGTCATCATGGTAAACATCAGGTATTCCACGAAAACAAATTCCTCAAATTTAACAAAACACCGATTATGACTGCACTCAAATACAAAATGTTTGTTACAGGCTTACAGCAGATATTTTCTTAATAGATGGCAAATTATCATTACACTTATGATATGGCATGATGTAACAAAGGCTTGTGAAATATCCATAAACTACTGCACCAGGTCCAGGGCAGATAGTGAACAAAGCCAGTGACCAGTGACTGAAGCCGGCGAAGGCGAAGCCGTGGCGCGGCAGTAAACACGTAATTTACCCTCAGTTTAATTACAAAATTGTATCTAGTAATTCGTTTTGGTTAAGCCTTGAGCTCATACTACATGCAAACAGAATTGCAATAGTCTTAGTTAGACTATTACCTATTAGTATTACAATTCATTCAATGCAATATAATGCAAATGCATCTGCACTTAATTACACACTAACACAAAAATGAGTAAGTGGGACTAAACTTACCAGGAGCGGTGTTATGATCTTCCTTGTTCTGGTTTTTGGCCCATTATTTTTCATTTCGCTTCCTTTTTCTTGGATTGTTGGTTCTCTCAACTAGCACCCCTCCCTCATCCATGCTGCTAAGTGAGCTAAAGACTGTCAAAACACTGTAAATACTGCAGAAATACGATCGATCTCGATGCAAGCAGCAAGCTAAAAGCTGTTGTCAATCCGGGTCACTGGAACAATACTGCGCTCTGATTGATCAAAACACACAAGGTGGATATAGCGCCTTTTGGAATTAAACACTTTTGGATTTAGCGCCTTTTGGAACTAAACAAATTTTTGGTGTCAATTTTTTTCATATTTCTGAAAATTATTTTGAGAAAAGGAATGGTGATTTAAATGCGCATGTGCAACTGGTATGTACTCATACTAATAACTCCATTTTGGTAAAAAATGGATTTAGCGCCTTTTGGAATTAAGCTCTTCATATATATATATATATATATATATATACAGCATGAAGAAAATACCTGTGCCGTCTAACAGTGAGTACATTAAGAGACTGATAGAGAAAGTCGAAACCTTCACGAAAAGACTTCGTTGGAGAGCGTTCTTCTTCTTGAATCCAGAGTCAAAGCATGACCACAAAGAAACATATGGATTCAAAAGCTCCAGATCCCCATCCTTCATCCCACAGCTGAAAGACTTGGAAGGCGACTTGTTGAGGCTGATTGAAGAGGTTAAATTCCGCAGAGTGAGCTCCCCCCCTCCAGAACGAACTCAAGAAAGATGTGAACAGAATCCGAAACGAAAAAAACATCCTTGTACCAGCTGACAAGACGAGTAACTACTACAATGTCACCCCGCAGCAGGACGAAAAGCTGATGAAAGACAGCGTCACAGCTGCATACAAGAGATCAGATCATCGATCAGAAAACACCACCAACATAGAAGCAAGAAAGATCGCCGACAACCTTGATCTCTCAGATAGGATGCAAGTACTAGCTCCTAAGCCCGCATATGTAACGTTAAAAGATCACAAGCAAAACTTCCGAGGCCACCCGACATAAAGACTCATCAATCCAAGTAAAAGTGAAATCGGCATCATCTCCAAGAAAATACAAGAACGAATCAACACCGAGGTGATAACAGCTACGAATGTTAACCAATGGAAAAATTCCAGCGCAGTTATAGATTGGTTCAAGGGTATTGAAACCAGACCCAACTCCACGTTCATCTCTTTCGACATTGTAAACTTCTACCCCTCCATCGACCGACAACTCCTGCAAAAAGCCATCCATTTCGCCAAGAGGTTCACCACCATAACCCCATCTGAAGCAGAAATCATCTTCCAAGCCAAGAACACCCTCCTCTTCCATGGTAACATGTCCTGGCAAAAGGCTACAGCTGATGATCGTTTCGATGTCACAATGGGATCATACGATGGCGCGGAAACATGCGAGCTCGTAGGCTCGTTCATCTTGGATGAGATCAAAAGTATAGTGCCCAAGGAAAATATCGGGCTCTACAGGGATGATGGTCTAGCTATCGTCCACAAGCCAGCAAGAGCAGCAGAGACCATAAAAAAGAAGCTATGTGAGAAATTCAGAAAGATAGGCCTCCAGGTGACAGCCAGTGCTAACTCTACCATCGTAGACTTCCTAGATGTCACGTTCGATCTCAATAGCAAAGAGCACCAACCATTTTCGAAGCCTGGCAATACCCAGCTGTACGTCCATGTAGAATCCAACCACCCGCCAACCGTCACCAGGAAGATTCCGCACTCCATATACAAACCCGCCTATCCACGATCTCCAGCAGCGCAGAGGTATTCAACGACGCGAAACCGGAGTATGAAAAAGCACTCCGTGATGCCGGCCACAACACCAACTTAACCTACACACCCAAGGCCAGTGACATCAACAACAAGAAGCAGCACAAACGGAAACGCAACATAACCTGGTTCAACCCCCCATATAGCAAGCACGCGAAGACGAATATTGGCAGAAGGTTCCTTGCTCTCGTAGACCAGCACTTCCCAAAGGGACACCAACTACAACAAATCTGCAATAGAAACACAGTGAAGACCAGCTACAGCTGCATGAATAATATAGCAACCATAACCAAGGCCCACAACAATAGAGTCATCAACCACAACCCCAACCGAGGCCCAGAAACCTGGTGAAAGCCAGTGCTAACTCTACCATTGTAGACTTCCTAGATGTCACGTTCGATCTCAATAGCAAAGAGCACCAACCATTTTCGAAGCCTGGCAATACCCAGCTGTACGTCCATGTAGAATCCAACCACCCGCCAACCGTCACCAAGAAGATTCCGCACTCCATACAAACCCGCCTATCCACGATCTCCAGCAGCGCAGAGGTATTCAACGACGCGAAACCGGAGTATGAAAAAGCACTCCGTGATGCCGGCCACAACACCAACTTAACCTACACACCCAAGGCCAGTGACATCAACAACAAGAAGCAGCACAAACGGAAACGCAACATAACCTGGTTCAACCCCCCATATAGCAAGCACGCGAAGACGAATATTGGCAGAAGGTTCCTTGCTCTCGTAGACCAGCACTTCCCAAAGGGACACCAACTACAACAAATCTGCAATAGAAACACAATGAAGATCAGCTACAGCTGCATGAATAATATAGCAACCATAACCAAGGCCCACAACAATAGAGTCATCAACCACAAACCCAACCGAGGCCCAGAAACCTGCAACTGCAGAAAGAAAGACGACTGCCCCCTCCCAGGAAAATGCACAACCAAAAATATCGTCTATGAAGCCAAGGTTGTGACCCCCAACGATGAGAAACTCTACATTGGACTCACATCCACCTCCTTCAAAGCCAGATATGCAACTCACAAAGCAAGCTTCACCCACCAAGCAAAGAGATACCAGACCGAGCTAAGCAAACGCACCTGGACGGGACACCCTACACAATATCATGGAGAATCATCTGGCACGCCCAACCATACTCACCCAGAACAAATCGCTGCAAGCTCTGCCTATGGGAAAAGTACCACATCATCACTGCTGAGAAATCCACCATCCTAAACTCTATAACCGAACTCATTTCCACATGTAAACATAAGAGAAAGTTTCTACTCTCCCTGCCCCCCCCCCCCCCCCCTCCCCCCGTATAACCATTGACCTTACCCCTTACCCTTAAACCACTTAATTCCACTATTGTATTATTGCGTTCACCCTTACTTGGGTATTATTTGTGTCTCTTTTGTATTCTTGCCTGACTGCACATGAATGTTTTTAACTTCGCCATGATTGTATAATGTATTTAGTTACTGATGAGCCTTCTGGCGAAACAGTCTGTATAACTCGTACCAATAAAGTGTAACCTTCCAACTCATATATCTACATTTGCTCCTACAGTTGAGCACTGTCAGAAATTGCAGTTTTACTAAAGTTGCTTATATATATATATATGTCAACTGAATGTTTTCGTCGGTCCCAATTTGCTTTTGATTACTCATATTTCATTAACTTAGTGTACACTGTCGCTCATAAAGGTGGAATATTTTAGTTTTATCTCAATTTATGGAATTATTTTAAAAATAATTTAAAAATAATAGATCTAGATAATAGTATACATTCTCAGATTTTATTGAACAATAATTTTCCAATGTGTGTTTTGCGTGACTGCTAAAGCATGTGTATGCTACTATGCTTATCAACTAGGGGACCTATGCCCTTAAGTCATAAATGACAGTAATGAGGATTAATGCCCCACAAAAGGGCACTAATATAGCACATCGATACGGTTTTGATCCTGGGGCCTCACAGTTACGAGGCCATTGCTTTGTCACTGAACCATGACTGTACGCAGCGGGGGCCCATGCCTTGAGCCATAATGCATGGCCGTCCAGAGGATTTGTTTATGTTGGGAACCGGGGTAAAATGCAATAAATTATTGAAAATTTATTGCATTTTCTGTTTTTTAATTTTATTTATGGAAAATGCCCCCTACCCTAGCCCCCGCTGCGTACAGTCATGGTTCAGTGACAAAACAATTGCCTCGTAACTGTGAGGCCCCAGGATCAAAACCGTGTCGATGTGCTATAGTTGTGCCCTTTTGTGAAGCATTAATCCTCATTACTGTCATTTATGACTTAAGGGCATAGGTCCCCTAGTTGAGAAGCATAGTAGCATACACATGCTTTAGCAGTCACGCAAAACACACATTGGCAATAGTAGCATACACATTTTAAAATAATTCCATAAATTAGGGTAAAACTAAAATATTCCACCTTTATGAGCGACAGTGTATATTACAAAACCAAGGTATGTCAAAAACGTCTTCGTTTCAATTATATTCCATTTCTCATCCCTAATCCCAGCTCTCAGTTTCTAAAACTGAATTCAGTTAGTCTTACCCCTCTGTCTCTATTAAAACCTCTATTTCATTATACATATCTCGCTCTCCTTCTCTCTCTATGTCTGTTTATCCCTTTTAGGAATCTTATTTGCCTCATCCTTCGCTTCTCTCTCTCTGTGTCTCTCTCTGTCTCTCTGTCTCTCTCTCTCTCTCTCTGTCACTTCTCTCTCCCTTTCGATCACCCTACTCGACCCCAATCTCAATCTTCTTTATCCCCCTCCCATACATGGCTCTCTCCCTTACTGTTCATCTCGCCTCTATCTCTCCCTCATTAAATTGTTTTTCTCCTCTCCCTCTTTCTACATGTAGACTTCTTGAGTCACAGGATCACAAAATTATTTCGATGTGGTGTTAAAACAACATGCCTCTATCCCTGAAAATTACGGTAATGTGGCATTGTCAATTGATGTATCTCTTGACGCACCTCCGTTGACCTACATATCACGAGCCCGAAGGTCGAATATTGTGTCTTCCTGGCCTTGGAACATTTACTTTTCTGACGGAAAATGATAGAAAAGAAAAAAGAATGGGAAAAAGAACTGTGAATTAAGGTCTCGTAAAAATTTCAATTTTACTTCAGGTGAAGGAGACCTTCGGTCTCGTGATCCTTTATTCAACTGGCTTTTGTCCCCTGATCATCCGACAAACAATTTTAATGTCGTCGTTTCCGGAAGAAACGTTTATTAATGCATAGAGATGGGCATTAATCATTGTTGCAGACGTACCCCGAAACCGAATCAAGTTCGTATGAGTGAATTGAAGGGGATTCGGAACACTCAGATCGTTAGAATCATCTTTAGAGTCTTTAAACTATCATGTCGAGTTCTGGTAAAGATAAAAACAAATAACTTGATGCTCTCTCATTCTTATTATGTCAGTCGAGGAGATATCATGGTATAAATGTCCCCTGAAAACGAGATTTCTTTAAAAGCCGTCTTATTCGAGATATGATAAATAGTTATTTCAAATGTTTGACATGGTGCCGCCACAAGAATTTTTAGCCCGTTATACACCTTTATGTATGCAGTGAATGCGACTGTACGCAAATCTGAGTCAAAATCTTTGATCTTTTCGATTATTTTAAAACCCCTTGTATACATCACGTCTAATAACCTTTCCCATGTGCTTTCTGACACTTTTTTACAATGTAATCTCATGAGCAGAACTCAACTTTATCTTCAATACATGTATCCTTCTTTAATGGTTGTTAGCTGTCTGTCAATGGCGCAATATGTGTTTCTACCTATACCTTGTCTCCTTCCTCATTAGCACAAACAAACTCGAAACATCAAAAACACAATACCCCAAAAACATTAACAAGTCCAGGGGCGGCGCCACAGGGGGGCAGGGGGGCAGCCGCCCCCTATCATTTTGAAAAAGGGAAGAGGAAGGGAAAGAGAAAGAGGAAAAGGAGAAGGAAAATGAAAGAAAAAGAAGGAGAAGAAAGGAAAAAAAGAAGAATAAAAGAAAAGGAAGGGGACGAGAAGGAGAAAGGCCAGGAGAAAGAGAACTATAAAATGTAAAATATGACGTAAGGGAGTGCGGGGGAGAGGGGAAAAATAAAGATTTAGAAAAAAAGAAAAGAGAGAAAAAGCAAGCCAAATCAGGCAATCAGATTTAGACGCAATATTGTTACATTCATATTACCGGAAGTTCAAACATTGGTTTACGATGAAAAACGTTTCGCCAACTGAAAGAAATCAAATCAATCCCTTGTATCTCCTAAACCTTATTGCTGATTGTTCAACGTTAACGAAAAAATTCATATATAACAACCCTTCTATACAAATATTGTGACACCCCCTCCCCCTGCCTTCTTGTTCCTGTTAGTTGAACTTAAGACTGTTTTCTTTTTTAATTTGGCGAAATCATGCACCAAATCGAGCCATTTATGCATCAATTTCCAAAAAAATATTCAAATCTGAGGGGGGCACATTCCTCGTCAGACACCCCTGCGTTCTTGTTCCTGTTAGTTTAACTTAACACTGTTTTCTTTTTAATTTGGCCAACATTCTCCACCAAATCGAGCCATTTATGCATCAATTTCAACAACAAAAAATCTTAAAATCTGAGGGGGGCATATCCCCCCTCAGACCCCCCCCCCCCCCCCCCCCATGCGTGGCGCACCAAATTCGCCCCCCTAACAAAATAACCTGGCGACGCCTGTTAACAAGACAACATCCCTAAAACTACACTAAAAAAGCTAAATAAAAGGAACATAGAGGAATATTACAAAATGTTGTTGATGAATTATTTGGATGTCCTCTTTGACTGTAAACCTGTCTTTAACAAGTTAATATGTCATTAAGTTTATAGGTAACCTAAAATAAGTGAATTAAACATACGTGGAGAAAAGATATAAATGATATTTATATAGGCTTTTTATTAAACAATTTTACAGCTCAAATTCAATGTTATTTACCTGATAATTCTAGTTTTGTGAAAAGGAAAGAAAACAGTTCGCTTAAAATGAAACTGTAAACATGTGCACGATTACAAATTGTATTTGTTATTCCCTCTCACATAAAAGTGTAGACAATAATATTTGAACATTAGACCAAAACAAATTCTTTTTCAGAAAAAAACCGATTCATCATTGAAACATTCACAGAGTAAATGATTATGAACTAAACTAAACACAGATTTTTGTTGAACTATGACATGTATTCGGAGATGTGTAAACGTTACCCTAGTTAAATAATATCCAAAGTCCTTTATATGGTCCTTATATATGTCCGATCGTGAGCGGCGATAAAGAATCGCAGATTATGTTACACATGTTAAGGAGAGAAACAAACTAAACGTATATGTGCCATTCACCTAATTATAAAATTCGTATACCTCTACATATCATACACTTTTTACATTAAATTTTAACTTTTGGTTACTTTAAATAACAGTTTCCTCATCTTACATTTTGAGTTTTAACATGGATTTTTTTGTATACATCGTGATATCTAGAATTTGATTTATCTTTCAAGCCTAAAAAATGCTTTTAACAACTTTGTTAAAAGATATTCTGATCTTTCCAACGCAACGTCTGTTTTTTTAAATGTTTTAAATCGATGTACACCCACATTATAGGTCAAAATGTTTTATTCTTTTGCCAACCCTCCTTTTTCTTTGTATTTTTCCTGATTTCAAGGCCCTTTTCCTACAACGGTCCTTATTTGTCAATTATTTACAATCTAAATTCAAGGGAGACCGCGTCTTTTTTATGATATGATAATGATATGATTTAAACAATTTTGGAAAAATCATCACTAATCTTTTTTTCTTGTCCAAGAGTTTCTACCGTTCCACCGTATGTTATGTAAAGTGGCTGTGCAATCATTTGTATTCACATTTTATTCTTCATTTTGCGCAGGTCCTCCAAACTATAGCAGAGTGTGATCCACTGGATGGCATACTCCTCTAACGTAAATCATGTAAAAATGAAAAGAATATTAAAGCAGATATATTTATAGATGGGTAAATAGATAGACGAATAAATAACCGAATAATTAAACACATGTCTTTGTCTATTTTGCTTACACGTTGAAGAGAGTTCGAGAGTTTTTGGATCCTGCTAATTCTCAAATCTATTCTACCATTATCTAGACAACGCTTATACAGACTCCTTTCCTGAGTCATAACCATCATACTATAGCATTCACATAGGTGCAGCCGATTAAAATGCAGTTTCAATCGTTCATTTTTCGTTGTAATCTCTTTTTCGCGATCCTTTGATGGGCATCTCGTATCCTGGCTCAATGTAATACGTATCGCTGCCACTAGTCCAAGAACTTTGCGAAGATGAGCTTAGACCTGATTCATGTGCTTCTTCAGATGCGTATGTATATTCCATACTGTATTCATGGTAATGTGGTATGGTGTCAGTAGCACTACTTGAATTAAATGGCGTGTTGTTTGGTACAGTCAGTACATTAGGTATTTCATATGTGGAATCGCTACAAGAGGTGCCATTGCTGCTTAAACTTGACAGATCGATATTTTGGTCATCATTGTCAGTAGTGGCCGTTGTACCACTGTTGACTATTTCACTTCTACGATACACGCACATGAAAATCATTGCTACTAGAAATGCAGTTATAATGACAGTGACTACAACACCCGCACTTGCTATGGTGACCATGTGCCACAGCGACAGTTGGTTTGACTGGGGTGCTCTAGATGATGATGCTTTAGATGATGGTGTTTCTGATGACACGCTACTAGGCGTCTCGTCAATATCAAACATATCGAAGGAGAGAAGAAGTGAAGCTGTTTTGGTGATATTACAAACTGTGATCTTACAGGAAACTTGTTTGCCATTATCCTTATAAGAGGGGTTGATAATCTGTAAAGAATGTGATGATCTCCAGAATTGTTTTAGTACAAACTTCTCGTTTGTTGAATTTATTGAGATTCCGTCAAGAAACCAATGTACCTTTGAACTGCCCTCTGAAATCAAGCAAATTACATTTACTTCTGTTGTGTAATCAATGATGTTTTTGTGCATATATGCAGTTATGTTTAATAAAACTTCATTTTCACACGGGCCTTTAGCTGAGCCGGCAGCTGAGATCTTCAAAGAGTACGCCGGTTTGGCTACATGGGCATGATCATGATTTCGGTGTCTTCCTATGGTAAGGTTAGATGAACCTGTCGCATTGCCAACTGCGTTAAAAGCTGTACATGCAACAAGAGCATATTTCTGTTCGAAAATCTCTGGATTGGGATTTAAAGACAAGATAGCATTTTGATTTGTAGTATTACACCCGGTGAGTAGATGATGAGGTAAGCACGTCCAGATAAACTTGAATACATCGGGATATCCATCTGCATCACATGATACGTTAACGTGTCCATTTTCTTTAAGAATTGAATATGTGGGATAGACTTTAACGCGAGGAGATTGAAAAACATTCAGAGGTCCTATTGAACAATGAAGTGTCTTTCCTGGAAATGCAAACTTACTTGTAACTTCACAGATGATTGTTTTTAGGTGCATTTCTTGGGTTACATTTAATTTGTACGATAGGTACCGAACACGTCCAACATCATTAGCCACTAGGGGAAGAGCTACACTCAGATCGCCAAGGTTCCAATCTAGGTCCACTGCTGGATTAGATCGCGTCACACTGCATTTTAAATCGACGATGTCACCTTTCGTGAACTCATGTGATTTGTTTGGGCTGCATCGGAGTTCGCTTCTTTGGGGGAAATAGCGAACCATGAGGGTGGCCCTTCTTGTTGAAAAGCATTCTCTATTCTGTCGATCAGACCGTAATTCCTGCACATTGCATTCAATAAAGTAATCTCTTCTATCTGTTGCTTTGATAGCAAGCGTCATTAAAATCAACCCACTCTGTTCATTATAGTAAAGGTGTTCTTGTGCTTCCTCGTTATTTGGATTAACATTCCAAAAGAAAGTGTACACATCTGGAGGATGTTCACGTATGGAACAAGTGAAATTGGCCCATCCGCCTTCATAAGTTGTGATATCGGGCGGCTCACTGGTGAATTTCTCAGAAGACTGGCGACATGGTTGGAAAGCAAATATTATTCTACATATTGTCATCAGATGCAAATAGATAAAGAGCGTATGATGGAATATTTGAAATAACCTCATGGTGATTGTTGTCTTGCGTGGTGAACGAGTGAGCTCAGAACGCATCAAAGTAAAGTGGACAAATGTTCTTTCAGAAAATGTGGTGGAACATCTCTTCCCCTGAATAAAAGCAAATAATCTGTCATCCTTTGAGGAAACATTTGTCTGTGGTATTCTCGGGTTTTGATACCTTAAGTGGGTGAAACTAAAATGGCATCTGTCACTTAAGGGTTGCTTTCTTGATTACTTGTTAGAAGGATGGAGTGTATGATATCAATTCAGCCTTCTTCAAAAGATGTGGAGGTAATATTACTCTATCCATTTTGAGGGCTATGCTGATAGCGATTTGTAGACGGGTTAAGGTCTGAGCATTAAAATTAGTTAAATGTTTGCTTAGATTTGATATGTATATGAAGCTGATTATAAAAATGTAGATGTAGGTTATAAGCATGAAATTCAATGATGTTCAATGGTGTCCGCGAGTTTGTGTGTGTGTGTGTGCGTGTGTGTGTGTGTGTGTGTGTGAGTGTGTATGTGTGTGCGTGCGTGTGTGTGTGAGGGTGTGTGTGTGAGAGAGAGAGAGTTGTGTGAAGGGCGGAAAGTCACGCGCAAGACTTACATTTAGTGAATACAATTTTGTTTTATTGCTATTTTAATAAGTTCATAATGAATATAAAGTATACTCAGATTTTATGATTTTATATAATTGACAAAGGGAACGAATCCCGATATTCAGTTAACATCAAAAGCATTCATGCGTAGAAACGGAACAATCAGAGACTGACACAGTTGAGACAGAATGGTCAATGTAATTTCTTCTTAGTTTTTATCGTTAAATAAATATTCTCACTAGGAACCGGGAATGGCTTAATTTACCAACATAATCCGGTTCATCTTATTACCTTCATACGATATTAAACAGAAGTAATATATTTACTAATATGACAGAAAATGAAACATGATGTAAGATGTATGTCATAAATGCTGAGTATATACACTCGATAATCAAAATTCTATTTCGCACCCAGCTTTTCTCAAATGACTATTTTGTAACATCAGTTACCCTTGTTTTAATTCTGTAAGCAAGCACACGAAGAGGTATCTATGAATATAATGTAATACCACATGCATATTTCGAATGCTACCTCCTGAGTTACAAATTCATTATAAATATTGATAATATTTTCACTACATGTACTTCTCTGCTTCTAATAATAATAATAGCCTAATAGTCCACTCCAAATTTTTTTAAACCGAAACGGAAATTCTTTTTGCCCAATTGATCGTGAGCCCGGCAGCCACTGAGCAGCACCAGATCGACGTTGCTCTATCCCATATTGTTGAACGCCAAACAAGGTAGCAACAACTCCCACCTGTTAACGTCTTTTGATATGACGCGGCCGGGGTTCGAACCCCACGACCTCGCGGTTGTGAGCGGACGCTCTACTGGCTGAGCCAACACTCCGGTGGATCTTCTAATCATATTGACATGCTATCCTGTAATGTTTTATGCGCTATAAAAGAACTGAGTAGTATTATTATTATTATTTTTTATTATTATTATTAATTTCCTTGGATGAGTAGGCCAAATTAAGTTATCTTACACCAGCATGACAAACTTTAGGCCTAGACATACTAAACATACTGGATAATTATGATATTCAGATCACAAAAGCGTGCTCATTTATAACGGATGATCATTTAGATTTTACACCCGGTCTTCAGCAATATTAGTCTGTACGCTTGAATAAACACGATCTTCAGTTCGTTGGGAATGGGAGGTGCAAAGAATTTTCCTTCTATGTACAGCCAAAAAGACGATAAATAAAACAATGATGGAAGCTAACATGCTCAGGCATATCACCAGAATGTTAGGGCTATTGCTGCTTGGTTGCGTGGCTGTCGTTTGAGGATGTGAAGTGGTTGCAGGTACATCACTGTAAAATGTAGGTCCAAGGGATGCTGTCGTAGACCCTTCATCGGGTATGGTATCGAAACAAATATCTTTTGGCCCTGCTACTTGTTTGTTGTAAATGGGATCAACCATAGTGTCGCAACATTCACATCTTTCTTTAGGTTGTTTGAAAGTTGAACTACAGCAAACTGCAAAATTCGTTTTTTTAATCAAAATAGTTTGCTTCAAAGATAAGTTGGTTTCTATAGGGCTAGTCAATGAGGGGGTTCGTTCGCCATTTTGAAAACATTCTATCTGTCCTGACAGACTTCCAACTGGGGCTTCGCACTCCAGAGATACCCAATTTCCTGCTTGATTTGATCCAATGACTCCACAAGATACTTTACCTGGGGGGTAGTCAACATGTACCCCAATCTTTTCAAACCCCTGTAGCGTCTCAGTATCGTTGTATACAAAACAAGTGTACGTTCCTGCATCGTATCTCTGTACATCTAAAATCGTTAAATTGAGTACACAAATACTATTATTGGTATCCATAACTTTAATTAGGAACCTGTGCTCCTGATATGGAGGCAGTAACATACCTTCATCACCAGAATGATAAAATGGAGCCCTAGTTCCAGCCTGTAATATTAATTCATTAATGCCGCAAGAGTAATTGAAAATAAGGTATGCCTGATCCCCCTCCATTAAATTAAGAAAATTCGTTTGACAACTGCTTAATTGCAGTAATGTGATGCAAATAATGAAACAGGTAAGCGTTCGTCTTGTATCTGAAGTTGTCACGGACTTAGGATAGAACATTGTAGGTAACTTCACCACAATCAAGTACACATCAAGTACAAATGCAAACCTTTTTTTAACTCTTTGTAAGTGCATAAGAAATGTTTCATATCATCTGACAAGCGTATGTCCTCCTCAATATCGAAATTGTGTCTATTAATCCACACTCTATCGCGACTCCGTATATGCTCCTTTAATCTCTCAAAGGAAAATTCGTGCGTTCCTTTTCCACATGACATTTGTTAATTTGGGATTCTATGTCATAACTCCGGGGCAATTTTTACTCTAGAAGTTATTGTTTATTTCCTTTGCAGCGTGTTTCCCCGGAAAAAAAGAAATGTGCACAAGGTCAAACTGAAAGGGAGACGATATGAATTTCGTTAGAAAGACAAGTTTCATGGCAATTGATGAATACCAAATCGCATTAGAACGGTCCGGTTTCTGCACAGCACAAAATCTTGAAGTGACTTTTACACGATTCTAAACAATTCTATTCAAACAGGATCCATGTTTTTGAACGTCAAAGTTGTTTGTAGCTGTTTGGATTATTCTCGTCTTCCGCAGGCACCCAATAACGCTTAGTTCGCTGCCACAATACTCTGCAAGATAAGGGACAAATAAAAACAATTTCATATCATTTAAATAAAACGTTGACATCTTCCTAGTGCTGCACCTCCAGTCACATGCTATTACCTTGTGCGCTAGGTAAACACATACAGTCTTATATTTTAATTTATGATCTAGAGTAATGGAATCGTTACTCATGTAAGCGGACAAACGTATATACTAGACAAAAACTGTTATAATTACCTTTAAAAATGAAGTAGGTACTAAGCAATTCGCGTATAAAGTGGAAGTGACTATAGTGTGTTTCTCAAACAACATGTTTTAGATTTAGAACTTGGCAAAATTATGTGGACTTTGCTATTGTATTATTATGTATTTGCTGGTTAAACAAACATATACGTTGCGCAAGTTTCAAATACAAATTACATAGTGTGCCATACAAATACGATGCCATGCACAAATGTAAAAAGTAATACTATCACTGTACTGAAAACATTATTGATAATCTTATGTGTGGATTCTAGCTGTAAAAAAAAGGCGCTAAAAAGGGACATTTACACGCCTTCTTCTACATGTATGGTTTTTCCCTCTTCCATACAACAACTAGTAGTGCACCTAGTCTGGTCCAAATATTTGGGAGGGGTGGAGCAATAAATGACAAGTACATTGACCTGAATACACTTGTTGTTTAATGAAAGAGGTCATTAAAGAAAGCATATATTTTGTGTCCTGATTATCACTATTAAATCAACAATCATTAGACTAATCTGACGTCCACTTCACATTCATAAGGACTAAAAATGAGAAACATGCCACGGTTAAATGTTTAACATTTATATACTGAATAAGTAAAATCAAGAAAGTGCCGTCAACATTTAAGATAAAGTATACAGTTATTCAGTTTTTGAATACTTTTAAATGCCTTTTTTTCTTTCGCAGCCATGCTTTTAACAAGCATGATGTATGTTCCCATTATGTGACATTAATATGGGCTGATTAAACTGATTTGAACCAAAAGGATAAAGTGTAATAATTCCGAAAAACGGGTGACAGTTTAGACAGTGTTAGAGTTCTTGATACATTATCCCTGAAGTTTTACCACTTAAATTTAACCTTTGGCAAATTATCTATGGCACTTTTACTTCTGACAGCTTGACCTCTCTCATTTCTATTTATGCCATGTTTATCTTCAGCTATTTTCATCCATGAAGTTGTTGTTTTCATTTGTTTACCCTCCCAAGTTTCCTCTGGGTTTTTTATCCGTTGCATTTGTATCTTTGCGTTTATACATCTGTTTTTGTTTATAAGTCTATTATATTTTAAAAAGTGACATGTTTACTTCGGATTTGATATCTTTGCAATTCTTTCCTCTAACATTTCATCTCTGAATTTTGTTCTAGTCGCATTTTGACCTGTGGCATATCCACCTTTGACGTTATCACCTCACCTTACCTTAAACCTCGGCTGTGAGGCCACAGCAGATATGTTCGGTAACTTTGTTCTGTTACTGTGTTAAAAGAGAGCTATACTACCACTCTACGACACAACAATGACAAACATGCTGGTGTACTTTCACTTTCGGGATTCTAATGTGCGCTATATACATGGAGCTTTAATATCTGGTAGGAGGGGTTTACAAGTCTTGTTGCATGATGGCAGAGATGATCGAAACAACAATTAATATTTGTCAAGGAAATATTGTTTCCTGTTCTTCTCTGCTGAATTATATTATATAATTGGATGTCCAATATATAATCTTCAGATAAAGCTAGATATGCCGTGGCACACTCCTCGAGGTTATTCTTTTTTTGAAGTTAAAATGCTTTCTTTTTCACAACGATTCACAACAGCCTGTGCATTAACCATAACGATAAGCATCAGCACAGTTTGAAGGCAACATGGCAACATTCAAAAGCCTATTATCAGAACCATATCTCTGGACGTTGTTACTAGCTGTAAATTCGACGTATGCCGCAATATGCCAAACATCAACACCTGGATTGTTTGTTACCCATCCATTCGATCAAACTGTGAAAGAGGGTGAAAATGCCACATTTATTTGCAGTGCAGAAAACGTACATCAAGAACAGTTCGAGTTGTTTTGGGAGGTACATCCGGATATATATCACAGGGATACATTTACGAATCTCGTAAGAGATCAACTCATACTTACATCAAAAACAACGGTTTATAGCGTTGGCAAAATAGAACAAAATTTTAGGTGTCTTTTGAAATATTCTGTTGCATATTCCGAAGTGTGTTACCATTCACGTATTGCGAGAACTAAAATATACTTCTTCCCGAAAAATAATCAATTATCATGTGGCCCCGATCTAACAGACGGTTTACATGAAGGAGAATCAATTGTCTTGCAATGTGCAGCACCTCGAGGCAACCCTCCTGTGGACTTACACTGGACATTTGATACCTATTCTGAGACTGATGTTGCTCTCCCAGTATTACGTGAACAGGGATTGCTACGAATTATAACGATAAACTTGGATGTGACTCAAGACATGCACCTTAATAATATATCATGTGAAGTAACTAGCGAATTTGCTTTTCCAGGCGTAATCACATCTTGTAGCTTAGGCCCAAGCTTGGTGTTCCAAAAGCCATACGTTATTGTCTACCCAGCTCAAGCAACAACTGAAGCAACAAATTTAGTGCCACTACGTTTCCAATGCATTGCTAAAGGTTTTCCTCAAGACTTTGCTTACTCCTGGTCATGTCTTCCTGAAAATAACATGTGCGAATATGAACGCTCTACAAACATTCTTTACGTGTCTGCTGCATCAAGTGAAAATACAGTTACCATATCCAAAATAATAAGAATTACGTGCAGTGTTTCAAATTCCATCGGGGTTTCACACAATGTTTCGAACATAAAGATCCTACAGCCTCGTCATAAATATGAGACTTGCAATGAATCTTTATCGACTGACACTCAACTGATTCGGTTGGATTTAGAGCAGGAGAAAATTGAACATAGTTTGCACTTTAGGTGCACGTTACATGCTTTAGTTAGCACATTTCACGTGGTATATGAATGGGAAATTTCTTCTCTCCACTCCCAAAAGGATCGATGGTGCTTCCGGCCCTTTGATAAGTGTTTCAATAGATGGTGGATCGGAATTTAACATTGGTAACGTTATTCTCTGTAAAGTTTCAGGGATGGTAGGAGTAAACTATATAACATTAACAACATGTACCATTGTGAGAGGGAATGGATTAATGTCATTTCCAACGCTGACCAGAAAACCGGGACTTTATGGCAACATTAGTTTATTTTCACCTTATAAATCGCATATGCCTATTTTGGACTCCAAGTTGCAAGCCGAAACTCACAACTCAACGAAAATTAATGATCAAATGTCATATACGAATGGTCTACATCCAGAGGAACAGGAACTTGATACAATCAATGACAGTAGTAATGAACCAATTATGAACATAGCAACAGGCACCATAGGGATGACAGAAGGACCATTTTATTTATGGCATGGTAATGCAGTGATATTAGCCATATCAGTTATACTCATGGTGGCAGCAATCCTTACATTGTTTATTGCGAAGCATCGTCTAAAAAGCCGACGTATAAATGTGCCAACACTTGACACAACTGGTTTGCCTGAGGAGAGGGTTGAAATTTCTTCGTTAGATCCGTCTTATGAGGTCCCAAATGTTCAATCGACTTTTGATGAGGACGTAGCTCTTCATTGCAGTAATAGCTTACAGAGTGACTCACTGTGCAGCGTGTATGCAGAAGAACATGACGGTCAAGGAACAGCTAGCACCTCCTCATATTCGTCAAGTTTATGTTCCTGCTAATTGAAAGAAGCATATGAGCTATGAGACCTTTCGCACTTGGTACTGCTCATTTGCACAGGTTTAGACAATATTAGTCTAGGAAGTAGGGACGATTGCTTTGGTTACGGTGCGATATGCATTCAACATATGTACAAAGCAAGGAACTAGCGGTATTAAAGACGACATTGTTTTCGGTTACAGATAAATCATAGCAAAATGGAAGAAGAAGAAGTATTAGAACACGACAATGGAGATGGAAAAGGAGAAGAACTAAATAATAAATAAAAAATAAAAAATAAAGACTAGTGCTGCAATTAGAAACCTGAAAAAGCTAGAAAATGTTATGTAGGCCTAATAAAGAAATATGAATTTATGCATTCACTTAATACACAGTGTCCAAGCCGTTTACACTGTCATAAAACACCTTAAATGTACTATACCATTTGAAGCATTTAATACAAAGAGTCGTTGTCGAGTACCTAACAACAAAAAATGCAAACCTTCTTTTTCAAACTTCAAGAAAAGCAAACGTTAAGGCATCACGGTCTCTCGATGGTCGCGTCTACGCACTGGTAAAAACTACAGAAGGACGTGAGATGAGAAGGCACATTAAGAAGATTTCCGACCTGTAGGTTTTACACCTTCTTTCTTCAGGCTGTTCTTGATTATATTTCATTATCTTCTCGTATTATCTGTTTCCGGTGGTATATGATCTCTGTTCATAACTAATTTCGTTGATTCCCCCCCCCCTCATTTTTTCATTGTTGTTTATTGTAAAGTTTTATTGTTATGCCTGACCGAAATTTGTACCAACAATTTTTAAATAATGTAGATTTTACACCACTCTCCGAAAAAATATCTCCTTTCAATGAGGAAAATACTCTTTATGGTCTGACTCAAAGTTGTTTATTACCTGATGAATTTAATGATTATGCTAATACAATTCAAATAAAATATTTACCTGTCTTCACATTAATGTAAATACAATTGATCATCAATTTTGTGCAATAGGATTATCAGAGACTTGGTTGAAACCAAATGATCCCGTTTATAATCTTGAAGAATATGAATTTGTTGGAAATGAACGACAAAATCGCGATGGTGGTGGAGTGGGTATCTATGTGCGTTATAATTTTAATTAATGATAATAATAATAATTTGATTCATAAAGCGCCTATTCCAAAGGATATAAGGCGCTGTCTTTATCAACAATTAAAGAGGAGTTGTACAGGTAAGTTTTCAGTTGTTTTTGAAGAAATCTAGTGAAGTACTGTTTCTTAAGAACGAGGGGAGTTTGTTCCAAAGACGTGGGGCTAAGGACTGAAAGGATTTGAAACCAGCCTGTTTACGGGATTTGGGAATGACAAAGGTAGGGGCTGATGAAGACCTAAGAGAATATGATGTTCTCTGTTGCTGAAACATTGAGGAAATGTATACATGAAGGGCGGTCAACATAGATTTGAAAGTTTAAACAAGTATCCGGTATTGTATTTTATATACCTCACTTAAGAAATCCACCCATCTGTTTGGTCGAAATTGCAGTCGTGGTTTTAGCCATTCCCGTTAATAAACGAAAAATGCCAAACCCATGTAATAGTTCTAGAGTAAATCAGTAAAATCCTGGCAAAATTCCAGTTACCGGGAAAATAGTTCAGTCTTGCTGAAATACCCATTGGTTCATGTGTTAAAATATGCTCTGAGCGAGCGCGGATACCATACATTGTGTGTGTGCTAATTGGGCGCTTAATTTGTTTAGATTTGTTGATAAGACGAGACGATGTCGATCGTAATACTAAGCCGGCCTAGATTCTACTTATAGTTTCCAAACAAGGCAAAAATGGCTAAATAAACTATTCCTAGATTTCAACTTCTCGATGATGATCAATTGCAAGACTTGATTAATTCTGCTGACAGCAAGAACAACAAAAGCAGGGGCGGATCCAGGAATTTCTTCCCGGGGGGGGGGGGCACACGGAGGATAAGAGGACATACATATATATATATATTTGTTGGTCCCCAAAAAATCGCGACGACTCAGCCAGCCGCTGAATAAGCGTGGGGGGGGGGGGGGGCGGGGGGTAAGAGCACATTTTTTTTCTTCAGGGTCCCCAAAAATCTCAACGACCCTGCCAGCCATTGAATAAGCGGGGAGGGGGGGGGGTTGTGCATTAATTGTTTTAATTTTTTTTTTTGGGGGGGGGAGGGGTGCGGGGGGGGGGCACGTTCCTGTTTTTTCAGTAAATTTTGGGTGATTTTGGGGCTGATTACAACATATTTGTTGGGGGCCGGGGGGCACGTGCTACCTGTGCCCCCCCCCCCCCCCCTGGATACGCCACTGAAAAGGGTACGTGAAATTCTCCATACAAATATTTCAAGATTAGGTCTAGATCTAGACCTCGATAGCGTAAACAAATGCAAATTCCGAGCTGGTCAACGTAGATCTAGGCCTAGGCCTACTCCAAAAGTTGTACGCTGGTGCTATAATCTAGACTGAAGAACGGTTCTGTATGCATGAAGAAATCAATTTTAACTAGTATTAGATTCGGACTTCTGTGTCATTTACTCAATTCTAACAATGTCGATATCATAAATTAAGCATGAAGATTTTTCCAATTCGACGAGAGTTTTTAAGTGTTTTTCAGCAATGCTTAAACAAGAAGGAAAGGGAGGTGTGACTCACAAAGCAGCTATCTCGGCACAAGGTTTGCATCTCGATTTGGAAGTAATTTTGTTAATGCACGTAGATCTAGACTGCATATATATGCGTGTAATCTCAATGGGAAGAATTTTAGCACACAAACTCGAGTGGTGCGCGACTGCAGACACCCTATAGGTCTAGGTCTCGATAGCGTAATCAAACTTGATTACCATGATTGGTAAGTCGCACATGTATTTTATGACCCTTTTCGGTATATAAAAGTATTAATGACTGCTTTAATTTTCGAGAAATATTTGTTTGTATACGCTCTCGGGAAGGTTACAATCGAGCTATTGCCCTCGGCAAGCCTCGGGCAATAGCTCGATTTTAACCTCCCCTTGAGCGTATAAAAACAACTATGTCTCTTAAAGCAGTCATTAATACTATACTATCAGCAACTGGGAGCCAGTGCAGTTCATGCAACATTTGAGTAGCATTGAACCATTTCGGTTTCCACCATGTTCAAACCTGGAGAGCACAAGTACTCTAAACAACATTGTGACATGTTTCTCGATCTAAGTACCTTCTGATGCGATTTAAGTTATATATTTGCCAGTTCAGGGTGATATTGAAAATATAAGTAGTGGGATTCTATTTGTTGATATAAGTGATCATTTTCCTATATTCTGTGTTTATAATGATTTAATTGAAAATAATTGTGAACTAGTATTTACTAAACGCGGCAAATATGAAAATAATATTCGACAGTTTATTTGTAAACTTGAAACTTTATCTTGGCGCATAGACAGTGTTAATCCCAATTTAAATTGTTTAAAAAAAAAAAATATTCCAAGTCAAATCTTTGTATGATGAATGCTTTCCTTTTGTAGGTTGATCCTGTAAAAAGAAGAAAGATAAATCTTGGTTTAATGAACAATGACGTAAACTGTGTAATAAAAAATGTCGCCTATATAAAAGGTTTATTCATAAGCCGACTCTTAATAATGAAATGTCATATAATACTTTGAGAAATAAATGTAACAGTGAAGTTAAAAATATATATATATATATATTATCGTGATATGTTTATAAATGTGAAAAATGAAATGAGACAAACTTATGTTACTCGAAGTTCCTCTAATTTTCATTTAAATAAAATAAGACTAAATATAACTAAGAAATCTATATTTTCTAACGGGCCACAATTGTGGTATAAAAATCTAGTCCATTATTTAACGTTTTTAAAAGGAGATATATATCATTTTTAATCCAACAAAATAAATAACGATCGATTCTGTACATGGTCAGGTTTGTGTTTTTGTCTTCCCCCCTCTATTTATCCTTCTATTTGTTTCCCTTTTTTTAATCACCTTTTTAAACATCAATGTAATACTGTATTATACTGTATTACTGTTTTGGTGGCAGCACCAATAAGGCCTTTGGCTTGCCTAGCTGTCTCCACATTCATATGTATTTGTGTTGGTGTATTCTATTGTAAATGTTTATCTTTAACTTGTACGCTATGTTTTGTATTTTATACGTTTGTTATGTTGTTTGTATGATGAATGAAATAAAGATCAATTCAATTAAAAACAAAATGATTCTATATTGTCGAAATTATTATCTCTACAACCAAATTTGACTCCGTTTGAACAACAAGTATTTTAGATAGTGTGCAAACAGAAAAGTGGGTAGAAGTAGAAATAGTAGCAATATCCCAAACAAATACATTTAGTATTATAAAGAGACAATAGAATGAATAAATAATAAATGAGAATGAGAATGAAAGGAGGACTGTACTTCAAGAAGGACTAGAACTTACCAAAAATACAAGTGATTTATTGTTAACACAGCCGTTCCAGAAAAAATAAATGATGGCTTTTGACCACCATATTGTGTATGGGGTGAAAAGCCTTTTGAGCACTACCTATCAGAAGTATTGGTTCTGGCCGTATTATATTGCTATTCGTCACTCAAAGTGTACACTTATATTACGTTATATTAAAAAAAAAGGTTTAAGTGAGCAAACAACCCTTGTCATCTACAGATAGGGAACAGGAAAGAGAGTAAACACTTAAACGATCTTATTATCCAGGGACGTACCATATTTACCGTCATTGTGATGAGACAGGTGTCGCCTACTGTGTCGCTCCGCTTGATAGAAATATAAGTCTTTAAATCAGTCTACAAATGACTTGTTGTGTTACGTAAATTGTTAAACTGTTTGATTTCATTTTCCGAGACCTTATAACGGCCGTAAGGTAAGACAACAAAGAGTATATTGTGGATAATGTCGTTATCATATTATTACATGTGTACTTCATTACAAACATACATGTACAATTATGTATCTTTCAAATTTAATTAATTTGTTCCTGTTATAAGAGGGTAACTTTTCAGTAAAGGGTGGTCTAGGATTCCTATTCTGGGATGGTAGGGGACGGGATTTTTTGTTTTGCTATATATTTCTTGCATTAACAAAATAGTTGCAATCAATTTTCTTTCAATTTAAAACCTCAACAAAGATGACCAGTTCAAATGGCAAAGTGGCAAAGGAACCTTAGCCACAACCCATGTGATGAATAAGCTGCAGTGTTTCAAAGATTTGACATTGATAGAACATTATAATTTATGTGATATTGATAGCTATGCATTAGATATTCTTCCTATCCCCTTTGGTGGGGTAATAAGGCACACATACACACATGTCGTTCTATACTTTTTAGAATACATTTAATTTTTACGCAGAAATAGGTCCGACCGTTTTATTGAACAAAATATTTAAAATTTCATTCCGTATTTACCTTTGTGTTCTTGTTCATCTCAACTTACGGTAACGTATTATTTCATGATTTTCTAAAAAATAATAGAGGTATTAAAGTTGTACATTTTTGTTAACTTTTTTTCACAGGTTGGAAACCAATTCATTTTACGTGACGGAAATAAAGTAACATATGCCATTCACAGTGAATTGCTGGAAAATTGCAACGTTTAAATGAATTGCTGTCACCGTGCTCCGTATTGCAGAGTTTGGCAAACAAATGTTTTCACCACCAATCACGGGTTTTTGGAGCTCCATGACAGCAGAATCGGAAACTCTATTATCAGTACGTCAATTTGAAGTGAAAACAAACTTTTAGTTCTGGAGTTCTTCTGAAACCAAATATTTCCCTCTAACCTGTAGGTTCTTACCCGAGGAAATAGATAGACGGTGATTACTTGCTTGCTTATCAACTTTCAATTTTAACACTTTTTCGTCAAGGCAGTTGAAATCTTTAAACAAGTTTGAAAACATGTGTTCAGTACGTAGCAGAGTATGCCACTCATCTTAATACTTACAGAATACAAATAGACAGAGTGAGAAGCAAAAAGTGAACAACTACTGGAGACTTTTTAGATTTCAGCATTGTTTGAATGTTTGATTTCTCTTCAACTACGTATACAAAGTATTGTATACGAATATCGTAATAAACTGTACGTATTACAGACCTTGCATGAAATTCCTCCTATTGACCTGCATGAACTTGCGATGCTACATTTTCATCACGATTGTATGTAGGCCTCCGTGTTACCAAGAGATTACTTACTGTGTTTTTATAACACTTAGGACTTTTGAACACTATCTACATGATCAACATGGCAATATTTCTTATTATAGCTCTGGTATCGGTAGTATCAGGTCTCGAAGAGTCGTCGGAATTACCTATATTTGAAGGACACGTTGCACTTGTTAGCTTTAGATATAAATCTGATGAATTTGCGCTTTTTAGCATAGGAATAGGCCGCAGAGCTCCTTTTTATGTAAATGGACAATTTATCAATGAACGTTTGTCACCAAGTCAACTGCATCGATTCCAAGTGAACGCTTGGCATTCACAGACCCGATATGACACCATGATACATCTTAACATCAATGTGGTGCAAAGAAATGATGGGGGAACGTACATTTGTAAATTTGGTACATCTCAAAGGCTACAAATGATAGCTCTTACAGTGAAGTTTCCTCCCGGTAGAGCTCATTGTCTGGTAAAACCAGCGGATGTGATGATGTGGGAAATAGTGAGGTGCTCAGCAACAGGAGGAAGCCCAAGAGGTAGGATCGTTTGTTTGGATTCAAAAAACGACGAAATAAGTTTCAGGGGAGACGCCGGAGAAAATGGGACCCACATTGTGCTGCAAATATTGATAAACCAAAACGTATCTGTCTACTGCTGCTCCACCAACGAAGCGCGTCTAGTGAAACACAAATGCAATGATTTTGTGTTACAACGAGAATATAATGACGAAATGGATAAGTACACAACTCCAACGCAAATAAAAAGTACACAATATATTTCGAAGGGAACAGTGGTTAGCAGTTTGCCAACAGTGAATAATGAAACAACCCCATGTAGATTAACCAACCATGTCTTAATGAATACATCAATTGCTGTGTTTGTTGTTTCAACGATAATGTTGATAACCTCTATTTATATTTGTGTATCACATAGAAAACATGCTCCTTCAAATGCCGGTAGATGTGAAAAGCAGCATCCGGTCGATCAAAGCAAAGAGATACCACCTATCCTCCTTGATCAAAGTGTCACCAGTATAAACTTTCCCATAGGTAGAGAAGCGGATCAAATTGGTAGAAGACAAAGCGGTGTAAATGATGTTATCAAAGGGAAATGCGATGATCATGTCATAAAAGATAGACTCAAGCATGAAAATGTGCTCTCTGTATCCATGAAAAAAAGAATACCCCCTTCTACAGATTCGGATTGAAAAAATTGAGAGAAAAAAATACAATTGTACCTTTTCAGATATTTGTTCTTGCCTAAACAATTGTGACAACTTTAAAACGCAGAAAGACAAAACTTGGCAATTTGAAAACAGGAATTTGGCGATTCGTTTCTAATACGAAATTTTAATCATACGATACAGGTAGAGATGGTATTTGTTCGGAATATAACCGTGGCAAAAAAAAGTATGCCTTCCCAAAATTTCCTCAGTAGCAGTCGTGTGAAGCAGAACTCCTTTTCCTACTATGGATATTGTCATGCATTGCTTGAACGTACTGCGTTTTAAGTACTATGTGACGTAATGTGAAGTGCCGTGAATACGACTTTTTTATAAAATGATATACATGTACGTTAATATATCTTCGGTGTACTTCATACATCTCAATCTATTCACATTACAATGATAATTTATATAAACATGGCACCATAACCACTTTAAAGAGAATCCCGTTCTTATGTCATATAATAAATTGCTTAGATTTTTATTTATAAAAAAAATATACACAATTGTGCATGTAATGAGAACGAATCAGAAATAACATGTAATGTTAGATCATACAGCATGAGGAACGGAATTATTCAGAACACATAACTAGTATTTCCCGTGATCTTCAACACTCAGTCGCGAAGCATTTCAATACTGCTGGAAATTCAATTAATGACCTGTGATGTTGCATTTGCTAGCATCATGGTCGTTAAGAAGGTCGTTGAGAATCAGTGCTTCAAGAAATCAAATTTGATAAAGACATGTCCTCGCTCACCAATTACAACTTTGTATCGTTAGTGCATTTTAATAGCCCCTTTGAAGGCTCCTTTCTTTCGCACTGATTCATTTTACATCAAGATGACTTTTCAGTCTATTCTATTTTACATAAGCGCTTCTTATACAGTACCGCTCGTAATGTATTGTGCTGCATCTGTGAGGTTTTTAATCTTTACACCAACATATTTTTTGCTCAATAGAGACATCTCGTTGGCGTATTCAAAGTTTACGGCAATATTATACTTAGCGTGTCCTCGGTCTAGGCCAGCGTTTTTCAACCTATGTTTTTTTTCGTCACTGCACCCTTTTAAGAAAGAAAGAGTTTCGCGTCACCCTAGTCGTAAATTAATTCAAAGAAGATTCGTTTTTAATCACTCTGACACTAGTCCCGTGCCATCTACACATGATCAAGCGAGCGAGCAAACAATAATGATACTTTAAATATTATACAAATTTACTTTATAATCAACACACTATATAAAATATAGAATTAGGTGTGCAGGCATCTCGCTGCCCAATACATGAATACAAAAATCGTGCGGTCGTTGCAAGAATATGAGGAGCTTCAGGTATATCATTGCCCAGAATTTCTAAATGTTGCGAGCGAGTGAAGGGAACGTGCGTGGTCGACATGTAATTTCGATATATTATATATTCTGGCACCTCGCTGTCAAACAGAAGGCTATTCAGGCACCTTATTGCTCAGATATGAAGGTACTCAGGCACTTCGCTGTCAGCAATCATCATGTTTCTCCAGGTTGCTAGCGAGCCAAGCAATAGGGAAAACACTTTATTATTTACGTTATCCCAACGTATTGATTAAGAATACTATGATTTCTCTTTCGGCACCCCTAAAGATATCTTGCGGTACTCCAGTGTGCCGCAGGACCCCGGTTGAAAAAGACTGTCCTAGGCTATGCGCATAGTTTCTTAGCAAGCGCCTATCATCATTTGTCATTTGGCTGCATTTTCTTTACTTTTATGTATTAAAACCTAACACTTACATTTTAATTTATAGCGCTTCTTTTGCTGCGCCTGGTTACTTTGTACGCATTTATCATCATTTTAACCCTAAAAAGGCCGGGCTATTTGAGATCTTAGTACGGCCGGGGGGGGGGGGGGGGGGCATGATGGCCCCCCTTTAGATCTCGGCCGTGAAATTGTTATTGTGTACTACAATTCAACTATTTTGAATCACAAGACAACCACCAAAACTTTAAACAAAACCCAATAACCAATGTTTGATCTATTTTTAGGAAAAATGACATTTCCATATGTTTTGTACAAAAATCACAAAAATTAGCGATTTTTGGGCTGACATGCAAAGACAAAAGGTCACGTGACCTTGTAACTGTTGGTCCGATTTTCAACAAACAATTTTTTTTTTTAAATGCGCAAGACTCGAAAGAAAAAAGTCAGCGAGCGGCGGGGCGCCATCCATATGCGTTCCAGAACAATCGGAAAAAATCGTGGAGGGGGGCATAATGCCCCCCCCCCCCCGGCCTTATTAGGGTTAAGTGACAATGGCAATGACATTTATTCTCCTCATGTAAACCATAATCAGGGTATTGTTTTGCGTGACTGCTAAAGCATGTGTGTGCTACTATGCTAATCAACTAGGGGGGGGGGATCCTCTATGTGGGCATGTCTTGAACCATAATGCATGGCCCTACAGAGGGATTTTCCCTGTCGCGGGGACCGGGGGAAAATGCAATGAATTATTGATAATTTAGTGCATTTTCTTTGCTTTTTGTATTTGTTGTGCCCCCGCTGCGTACCGTCATGATTGATTGGCTAAGCAATGGCCTCGTAACTCTTAGGCCCCAGAATAAAAACCGTGTCGATCCGCTATATTAGTGCCCTTTTATGAGGCATTAATCCTCATTACTGTCAGGTATGACTTAAGGACGTAGGTCCCCTAGTTGAGTAGCATAGTAGCACAAAAATGCTTTAGCAGTCACGCAAACAAACACCCGCAGTTATTATTCAATAAAATCTGAGAATTTATACTATCCAGATCTATGAAGAATAAATCATTGTCAAAATCATTCCATAAATTGGGGTAAAAAAAAAAATTATTCCACCTTTATGACCAACAGTGTATTAAAGAGTATTTGAAGTTTATCATTTGTGAATCATGTACAAACAAAAAGGAACTCAAAGCGAACAAAATAATAGACAAACGGTCAATCATCAAATGATTGGGTTATTGAAAAAAGTAGGATTCAATGAATAAATTTATGAAGAATCTATAATAAATATGAAATGATAATAATGCAAAATAAATAAATGAGTACATAATTAAATTAATTTCATAAAAAGTTGTATTAATAATTATAAAAGTTAATTATGTACTATTCAATACATGGTAAATGATGGAATCAGCATAAAATGGTGTCATGTGGGAAAGAAACTTGTTTAATATAATAGTTTGAAGTACAGTGTTCCGAATGCGGAAAAAAGGGTTACAATTACGGAGCATGATTTTCCTACAGAATTTTACGAGGTTGGGGCCAGTTTCTGTTATTTTACAATTAAAAGGTAGATTCATATTGATGGTAATTGGTCGTTCAGTGTAGTAGTTTGAAGATGGAGTTTACTTTCTTAGCAAAGAAAGTATAAATTAATAAATATTGAAATTCATCACCAACTGATGATTAGTGACAGAGTAAACAAAACCTCATGTTTTGTGTACGTTGTTTAAGTCTACCTGAGAATATTTGAGCCAATAATTTCAATAAAGGAATTTACACAAAGTAATTCGATCTTTTTTTATTCAAATCGGTAGGGTTACTTTATTGGCAGAGATGATTTGTTTAATATGATATAACTTATGCATTGCGAGTTATCATTGCTCGAGACAAATTTTTCATTTAAGAATATTTAGGTCGTTTGGTCTATATTTTTTATTTTACCCAGTTTATGCTTGATGTCATAACATTTCAACCGAATTCGACATGCCAAACATGTCAATAATTAGTTTTATTTTCTCCAACCAACTTTCCCGATAACTATAATTATCTTGGTCATTATGTATCTTCAAAATGTCATATGTCATACCAGATATGTTTAACGGCATGCTTTACTACATTGTGACGAAGTCTTATTTCAAAATATAATTGTGACTTGCTTTTACGTTTTCAAACTTAACGTCTACATACAAATGTGTAGCGCTTCCGTGGCCTTGCGCATGGTTACTCTATGGAATTTATAATAATTGTTTACTTAATTTTTACGTTTCTGTGACGTGCTGTGGTCAACATTTTACAGCCTCATTGGAACGAAGAAAAAAGCCCCTTGGTTTAATTTATGAATTGTAATGGTTGTGAAAACCAATATATAGGAGAGATGGGAGATATTTTAAGGAATAGAATAACAATCCATCGTCAACACATAAGAGATTAAAAATATAAAATCCTTATGGTGAGTAAACATATATCAAGATGTGCATAACGAATCCATCCAGAATTGTATATAATGACTTTTTTGTATGTTAAAAGAAGATGAAAATGAACGTAAGACTTTAGAAAATTATTTCATGAATTTATTTCAGTCAGAGTTGAGCAAGTCTTAATACAGCATAGACATTGATGCCGTAAGTATATGAATTTTGCATGCATATTGTATTAATGATATAAATAGTTTTGCTGATATAACCAAAACACGTTACATGTTTAATGAATTACAAACGGAGTTAGAGATTGACATGACATTTTTTTAACTTAGATGTAACAATACATAATATGCTAAATTAACGCCATTTTAGCACAGTGCACTATGAATTGTTTGAATATATTTTTGTTGCACTTGTTTGTAATTTTGAATTCACTCTCTGAAGAAATTAAATATGGAATTGATCATAGTGAAAACGTGAACTCTCGAGAATGTTTATTCAGTTGTTCCAATCATTTTATATATATATATATGTATATATATATATATATATATATTTCGTATGCATGGGTACCCGTACATGTGCGAGTACTCAGCCTTTTGTATACTGTTCATCTTCTGTCGTGACTGTCATGTTTTTCATACAATAAATCTGTGTAACTTTTTATCTCAAGTACCCTTTTAACTGCTGGATCATACCTCATGATTTCGCATATTTAAATATATCTCGGTATATACGATAGGTTCTGATTCGAATTTCTAAACATTCTGTCCGTTCAATATGGCCCCTTCTTTAGTCGATCTTTCTACACGACAGATTATAGATGACATCATACCCGACATATGTCGAGACAATTATACAATATAAAGGGCAAGTCCACTCCAAAAAAAACTTACTTTCAATAGAACCGGAAATATCAGACAAACCAATAAAAAAAAATGCGCAAAATCGGGTAACTAATAAGAAAGTTATGAATTTTTGAAACAGTATGTACAACTATAGAACAATGAAAACCCCTACACAAGTTGCCAATTTGGTTATCAGTTTGTGACGTCATGTCCTCACTAGTTATCAATTGCTTTATATAGTTTAATCCCATTAATTTATCTTTTTGTCCCCCAAAACTTGATTTCCCTTGCCTTTGCCCAGGTTATATAATTTGTATCATGATGCGTGCATGGCATTGCAAACAATCTTTTATGAGCTTTGAAGTAAATTACCCTATATTAGTGCATCCACACAAAAACATATACTATCAATCAATCTTGGATGCTGGTGTGAAGGAATAAGATTCTTAGGGGGAAAATAGGATATTTATATTATCAATATAAAGAAAACAATTAGTGGATAGTGAGGACATGACGTCACAGACTCATGAGTGAGTTTCCGATTTGTCTTGTGATTTTCATTGTTCCATATTTTTTACATACTTTTTCAAAAATTCATAACATTCTTATTAGTTATTCGATTTTGCTCAATTTGTTTTTGATTGGTTTGTCTGATTTGTCTGCTTCTATTCAATCCTGCTATCTATATAACCAGTTTACAAACTTATGCAACGTCTCGACGAAAAAAGTAAGGTAGTACATAGACATCATTAATGAAACTTAAATGACAATCCTAATGAAATACTTGCTATTAAACTTAAATTAATGGAAAAAACCCGCTCGTAGTAGTCTGTTGGTATCGACCTCCCAACTGCCCAATTCCCCTCTTAAAATATTCATATCGTCTGAGGATATTGTAGGCCGCCCAGATGTATTTAATCTGGATTATTATGACATGAATTGTGATGATTTTAATCCACTAGAAACCAATCATGTCATACCAACAAATTACTCGGCAAACATTAAATAAATGACTGTACCAAATATATCGACCAACCAGCAAAGTGACATTTTACGAACGTTTCATTCCAATTTTCTTAAAGTGGTATAATAAAAGTTCCATATAGAGTGATCATTATATAATCTATTCCGTCATTGGCAAATCCAATACACCTTACCCTATCTAGTACCATAAATTTGAGATCATTCGTAGAAAAAGATTTCCGTTAAGATGTTTCCTAGCATACTATATATGGATTTAATGATCCTGAGCTACATGTAGGATGAACTAATTTCATAAAATTGTTGAATGCATGTATTAACAAACATGCTCCGTTGCGAAAATACGAGTCAAACTAATTGAGTCGCAATCGACAGCTAACGACATTCTAACTCTGAATCGCTACAGATATAAGCTGAATAGAAACACACAAAACAAAACGTCGTTTCCTAAGTCTGATTTAAATTAAAGCGTCTATGGGAAAGGTATACATATGATCGCAATAGCGTAACGTGTTAACGACACGTGTGCGTCAAGTTATTCAAAAAAGGGAAAATAAATCACAAAGAAGAAACTGCTGGTAAGTGTACAACATGAGGCTGACAGTCATTGATTAAAATATTGTACCCAGTAAGAAGAAAAATATTCAGATTTCGTTCATTTTTATCTCATCTCGCCAATACATTCACTTACTTTTTTGTTGTTGTAAACAGCAGTGCCTCTTTAGATAAATGAAATAATAGATACTGCTTTAATGAAAAAGAAAGATTTATACGAAATGGGTCAACAGTTTCTCTTTATAATTGAATGGATTCTAAGAAATTACTCTTTTTAGTATCACTTCCGTTAGGTCGAGCAACGGGATCAGACGATATCCCAGTGTAGGTACTTAAATGTATAGCATCATCTATAGCCTCACATTTAACTTTCATTATCAATCTATCCTTTCAGACTGGTAACATTAAAACGGATGTGTATTTAGGGGGAAATACACATGAAAAAAAGTATGACAACCTTAATAATTTCCAGAACTACGAATACATCTTTAAACAAAAATATCTATCCCCTAAACTATATTTCTGAACTACTTAAATTTGATAGTCTAAATGCACGCTGCTCCAAATATTTGGCACATTTAATGTTTCAAACTCTTGAGGCACTCGGTCTCGTTTGCATATCCAATTTGTGAAACTATCGTGAAACCAAGCACATTACCGGTTATGGCTAATCAAATTTTCCAAACCTAAAACTAATTTCGGTATCCGTCGACCATCATACAGAAGAGCTAAATTCGTGAACATTATTTTAAAAGAAGTTGTAGCAGGTATGTCACTCGACAATTTCGGCTCTAAAGTGGAAAGCTGAAATTAAGAATCTCAGAATCAGAATTCGAATCAGAATTGACATTGTCAACAGCATTTAAAACTTGAAATCAGAATGTAACCAAAACTTTTATTCGAACTTCATTTATTTAGCTAGGAACTTTTAGTGACAACTTTCCTGGTGTTTTCAGAATCATGTATGGAATAAGTGAAGCAGTTAGAGGAGTGACAACTGGACTTCCAGAGGATGACAACTGATTGCGTATCGACTTTCAACTTGATGCTGAACATTTTGAGAGCTTTCTCATGCAGCCTCTCACATACATGTAGTCTAAGTGCCGAATGTTTGATAATAAATGTTATACTTGAATATTAACGAAAGGACCGTGTTTGCATCAAGTAAACATAATTATATGCTTTTTATTGACCTTTTAAATTAGTGAAAAGACCCAACATGAGAAGTGTGAATTTGTGCTGTTTTGTGTGAGTAAAATCAGCCAACGATAAATAATTATTATTGTTTGAAACCTGGCATTAACCTAATAATATAGACCACTCCAAAAGTTGTTTCCCCACCACTATGTAACAGATTACAATATAATATAGGATTTCTCGGTCAATTTCGTTAACTTTTCATTCGTTTTGATTCAAATTTCATTCAAATTCGCAAAATGAAGCTGCCGGCATGTAAATTTCATTCAAAATAACACTTTTTTCATTTGATTTACTTATTCGGTCAATGGATTTAGCACTTGTTTCATTCAATTTAACAACCGCTTACAAATGCGCAGTTTGCATTCATTTTCGTCAACAATGGCAAATCAGACGTCCGTACCATTTAATTTTACTTTGGGTCATTCTAAATAACAAAGTTTTCATTCATATTCGCCTATCTTTACAAACCTATGGTATACATGGTATATGCACATGTCAATGGCGGAGCCAGAGGGGGGGGGGGGGAGCTCCCCCCCCCCCCCCCCCTGGGAAAAAAATGTGTATTTTTACATTTTTTTAACGTTAATTTAACCTTGTTTTGGAGATGGTCCCCCCCCCCCCCTGACGGTCAACGGGCGGGGGGGGGGGGGTGCAATTTTTCTAATTTTCGAGGGGCCCCCCCCCCAAAAAAAAATAGTGCTCACTACCCCCCTGAAACACGTTTTAATTCGAATGAAAATGAAATGTTTTTGAATGATCGTTTTATGAATTTCAATGCTAAAAAACGAATTTGAACGAAAAATAACAGCTGCGGTGACAGAATCGGCGAAATTGAATGAACATAAAATGAATGTGTGTGGCCAACTTACGAAATTGAACGAGAAATCCTATAATTACATTTCAAAATAATTTGTTATCTGCGATATGTTTTGTTTTTTAATTGAAATCAGTTTTACTTTTAGGGTGTTCTACTTTATTAAAAAATATCCCCCCGTGACAAGATTAAAAAATTTATAAAAATATGAAAATTATTTAAAATAATGTATTGTAGTACTTTACATTTGTGCTTTCTCATTTTTAACTATTGTTTAAGATCAAAGTGGGTCAAGACCCTGTACATAATCTTAAATGATCTCATCATATAGCTATGGTACCATGTGATAATGTGTAAATATCGAAATGCTTGATTCATATTTTAAACAATAACATAAATTGACCATCGTTATTGATGTATGTAACTATAATACTTCGTCACTTATGTGTGACACCTGCAGAGAAAAACTCATTGATGATCTCATGATGATAGAGGAGTATTTATGTTAAGAGTAATTAAATGAGGCCGGCTCAGATACATCAGTAAGAAAAACTAAAATATGCAAAGAAATAGAACATTACCATCATCCTAAACGCATACACATTTTCTGTAGCCTGAAATGAATACCACATGGTATTGTTCTTTATTCCAATGCAAAATCTGTTAAAAGTCGTGTGAAAAAAATAGTTCATTGGATTAAGCCGATTTTTGTGATTTACCAAAAAAGTTTGACCTTACTTTAAATTGTTAATTTATCTAATAAGAAAAAGGCTTTCTATGTATTGTTTACTGGTTGGTTGGGCGGTATCAGTTTGTTATTGTGCTGGGGGGGGGGGGGTATTATGAAGTAGAAAGAGTATTCTATACTTATTACTGGAAGTACTTTGTGTAACAAATCATATACAAAAACCTTGACGTCTACTATTGGAGAAATCGGATTTTCTTAAATTTTTCAATTTTTACTGGCATGTTTCATTAGGAAAATAACAGAAATCAGTGTTTTAATTAGATAGGATAAAGCAGCAGTAAAAACAATGGTTTGCACTTTTGTATCAATCAATCAAAACAAACTCCTACAATATTAATAATACTCAGAGTTCAAAGTTAATACGTTAAGTATAGGATTTCCCGGCCAAATTCGCGTGTTTGTCATTCGAATTCATTTACTTTGCATTTAAGTTAGCGCAGATCGGCTTTGCCATCCCAATTATCATTCAATTTTCCAGTTTTTGTATTTAATTTAGGATTTTGGTCGTAGGGTTTCATAGATCTGACATTCAATTTAGAAACTGCTCAACTAGCATTCAAATTAATATTCACTTGTCGAAGCGTAATTTTTATCATTCAAATTAACACCTGTCATTCGTATTCGTAATATTTTTATTCAAGTTAGGAATTTTTAAGGGGGAAGAATTGCAACAAACTTTTACAGTTTTTAAATAATGCATTTAAAATGCATGATTTGCTATTGGGGTCTAAGCTGTTATTCCATTTATTTATTTTCAGGACAATGCAGTTGGGTGTAGTCAGACATAAAGTAAAGAAGGGGCGAAATCAGGGGATATGGCATTTCTGCACGGACATGTTCATATACCCGGGTAAGGTGGGGGTACCCTCAATCGCCCCTTTTTACTACAGACTCGGAATTTTACAAAAGTAATTCACATCGTCTCTACCCAGCACACCCCTCTGTTTTTTCTTAAAGAGTTTCATAGTTTACTTGCCCGCCAGCAGATCGATGGCTAAAGACATGGCTAAATAATGAATCATGTTCAAATTGTTGACTCTAGTCCCTACCCCAGTCACAATATTGTACCCTTCTTCCATAATGAAATTATGATGAAATTATGATAAATTTATGATGAAACATAAGACAAACAACTTCCTTACATGAACATTTAAAAATATACTGAGACCATCAGGTCCGTAGATGCAAGTCGTTTTTTTCTTCTTAACAATCAAACTTAAATGCTGATGAATATCAGATAAATCTAATAAGTATAAGTGTATAAATGCAAGAAAATGAAATATGATGAAATACACATGAAAAAACAATCTTGAAAGAAAAAGAATGAGCTATAAAAAGTGTGTAATAAACGAGAAATGTATATTAACCATCAATTTAAGTGCACAAAGTGCTAATTTGAATGCTACAAATGAATTAGAATGCTTGAAGTACACCGTCGCGTTGTCAGAAAATCGTGTTGCGCCAAATCGAATGACCAAATAGCGAAAGAAGCACATTGTTCATTAATTTGAATAAAACATACGTAGATTTTAACGAAAATTCCATAGATTTGAAAACTAGAAAAGGGAATATAAACCCGAGATATACCTGATTGCACTAAAACCGTCAAATTTGAACGCAAGACAAATTAATTTGAATGACAAACTCGCGAATTTGGCCGGGAAATCATATATTATGCCATTCAGTGTAAAGCTTAAAGTGACTTGGTAACATTGTTGAAGGTTGATGAAAAAAATTGCTTAATTTTTGTATATAATGTTACTTACTATATTCCTCTTACTGTACTAACCCTCTGACATGCAAAAAATCCTGAACAAATTCTCAAACCACGAAGATATATATGATTTTCTTTGAAAAGGTCGATGTATGACACCCTCTAACAGTGATTAACAGTAAATTCTCCCAACCATTTTTGAATTTTCCCAACCGTTTTTCTATGACAAAAAGACATAAAACAGGCTATAACAAATCTGTCAACACTTAAATGTCTGGAATGGAATATAGAGCCATTTTATTGCTTTGTGACGATTTCCATTCACCTAAAATGTAATTAAATTGTAATAATATAGTTGGGAGAATTAAGGAATCGATCAGATCAGTTTTTCCCTTTTGTACCATGAATAATGGTCCGTTTTCACTTACATTTTCAGATTATCTTTAATTGTACATATAGCATTGAAGTCACTACCTTAGCACCTCTATCTCTCATCTGAACAATGTTACCAAGTCCCTTTAATCACAATTTATAGGAGTTGTGAAGACATACCTTTCACCAAATCTTGTTTAAACAAGGGTATGGTGACTTCCTAGATGAATATTAACGAAATATATTATACAGCGTACATGTCCCAGGTGTGTGTGTATGTGTGAGTGTGTGTTGTGTGATCGTTTGTTAGTGTGTTTGTTGTGTTGTTTCAGTGACGGATTCAGGGGGCACAGGGGGAACGTGTCCCCCCCCCCCCCCCCCCCCGGTAAAAAAGGGGGAACGGGGGAAGGGGAAAGGGGGAAAAGAAAGAAAAAGAAAGAGAGTAAGAAGAAGAAAAGAGGAAGGAGAGAAAAGTGGAGAGGGGAAAAAGGAGGAGAGGGAAAAAGAAGGGGGAAAGGAAAAAAGGGGAAGTGAGAGGAGAAAAAAGGGCGGAAAAGGAAGAAAGGTGGAAAGACAGAGGAGAAAAGGGGGGTAAAAGGAGAATAATGAGAAGGGATAAGAAAGAAAGGGGGATGATATTATAAGAAGTTGTTTTTTTTTACCGGGAAAGGGGAGTGGGGGCACGCAATTTTGTAGTGTGCATAATATGGGGTCCATCTTGCCAAACAAAAACAAAAAACAAAAAAATCGCAAGAAGAAGAACCAAAAAAAGAGATGGAAAAAAGGGGGAAAGACATGATTGTTGTGAGTTAAAGGAGAAGGTGCGAGAGCCTGAGGAATTGCATTTCTTTAAATAGAATAATGGGATAACAACCAGGGGCGTCGCTAAAGGGGGGGGGGGGTGCGAACCCTCCACCTGTCAGGATAATGTCAGTAAAATTGCGCCGCTGTCGGGAAAAATGAGAAAGGGGGAGGGGAAAAATGAGAGGAAAGGGAAAGAAAAGAAAAAAAGGAAAGAGAAGAGAAGAAAGAAAGAGAAAAAGAAAAAGATAAAGGAGAGGAAAAAAAGGAAAAGAAAGAAAAGAAAGAAAAGGAGAAAAGAGAGAAGAAAAAATAAAACGGGGGCTGAAAGAGAGGAGAGAGAGAGGGGGTGAGAACCTGAAAGAAGAGGGGTGGCCTCTACACCCCCCACTGACAAAAAAGTCTAGCGACGCCCCTGATAACAACACAGTTATACACTCGAGATAATTGTTGCAAGTACTACTGGTTCACAAGTACCAGACCAACGTCTTTGTGCATTGTGCAGCAACGAAGCATATACAACGTCTCGCGACGTGACAGATCACTTTTCTCTAACTTCTAACCAATCAGAAGGCCTCGTTTTTTCCCAGGAAGTGCCGAAGTGTCTCAAACTGCAAAAGATCTCTACTGTTCGAGGGGGTAGGAGAAAGCAAATTTACGTCATATAACGACAGAAAAATGCCTGAAAATGCCTGAATGTGGTTCTAAAATCGCACATGCTTCCTACTCTCGGAGGGGGTTCTGACCCCCTCCAACACCAATCCCCGCTTGGTCGTTCTGCTCCCTCACCGCTAAAGCCTTGCTCTGTCGCTTCGCTCCATCGATTTTCATACATTTTACCCCATGCGATTTTGTGCCCCCCGGTAAGAAATTCCTGGACCCGCCACTGTGTTTGCGTGATGTATGTGCGCGTTAGCGTGGGCTGCAAATGCAGGTGCAACCTACAGCAGTACGTTTGTTTGCACTGTGATTATTTATATATGATCCATACCGTAAGTATATCCACTGCATACTTTTAGTTGACGACTCGTACGATACACGATTTGGTACATATTTTTTAGAGACAAATTGTTTGGATGACGTGTCCACGTTTTAGATGAGGTAGGTAGACGTAATTTCATTTACTCTTTTATATCGATACAGACATGGTTATAAGCTTTGCTGCGGATTTTTTAGTAGCTCTCTCGCAAATGAATTGGTTGCATTCTGTATTCATGTACCATATCCTCTTTCTTTAACATTGTTGACATTTACATGTTAAAGGCGAAAGGAGAGTGTCATTTATTTTATGTCTTCAGGAATCTGAAACATTTCAGAGCGCTTAGGTAATCGTGCTTACACACAATATTATAAACCTTTAGGTCAGTCAGGAATCCCATGACTTTTACAAGCCGATCAAGATTTTTATGATTGGAAATAGAAATGTCGAAAACGGTTATAACACTACAGTCTATTGGGGGAAACGAGTATGGTAAAACCGGTCACTTAATTTTTTCTTTTTTTGAGGCACTTCATGATTATTTTGAAGCGCAATCTTTTTAGTGTTTCAATATTACACCATATCCCAGTCGCAATTCGCAATTTCAAGGAACAACGACTGAAATTTCTTTCATTTTAAGTTGAAATACTCTTGTATTGTTAGCAATGCAATCAAATAAAAAATGTATAAGTCCCTGAGTGGGCCTTTCGTTAATTTCAAAGGCGTAATGTTTACTAATCACATTTAGAAGCATCTTACTCATTTCAATAACTCATTTAATAATTCCTTTGAAAAAAGAGCACCTGAATCGTTTTACGGAATTTTGAGGCCGGAAATATTACATTACACTTGAATTATCGAAACTATATTCAATGTAATCAGATTTGGCCTAATTAAGGAGGAAAAACTTATCTCGTGGTGGCCGAATTGTTTTTCATTCGGTTTTAGAAATTTCTGCCAGTGTGACAAAGGTCGTGCCTATATATTTGTTCAATCACGCGATATTCCTGCCATATCTAGCATCATTCTGGTGGACTAGAATGTCTAGAGAGGCGGATATATATTGTGTTCAGCACAAAGACAGGCAAGGTTTCAGTTCCCTTTGTAAACATCTGTCAACATACGGACAAGTATTTTAGGAAAACCTTCCATTTTAAAGACACTATGTCCCTTTTGTAGCCAGCATCAAATTCTGTAGAACTTTGCAGAAATTATGAATATGTCATGTATGTCCTATCTGTGAAATTTAAACGTTAGCAGTGTCCTAGTATTTAAATTATGCAAGGAAACCCGTTTACTTTCTAGACTTCCCTGTCATACACTATTGCGTGACTGACTAACACCCTTTTTTCTTTGGTAAAAACATACATGAGCTGTAACAGGTACATGAGCATTGTCTACATCAATAACCCACTACTTGTATTGGTCAAAATTAAACCGATTGAATCTTTGTGCAACTCAAAACGTACGACCATTCGGTACAAGGGTCTGAAAACCAGACCATTACTTAAAGGTAATACAAAGTTTTGGTATGGGTTCATGAATTAGGTCCAAATGAACATATTGGAATCATATGCGATTCTACAATATTCAGTGATCGTTGTCGAGTCTAAAGTGATGGAATTGTAAATAATATCTCTTTATGTTGTATAGCTCCCTCTCAAGGTCAAAATATTAATTTAGCTATAAAACAATGTTTCTTGACTAAAATCGACTGATTCGGTATTCCCGTTTTGAAATTACATATCACAACTGCATGTTCTGAGATTGTCATGGTCGCAGCTACCATTGCATGGCTGTATGCGCTATTTGTAATATGGCAGTGTTTTTTTAAAAACTATTACCAAATACCTAAATGGCCCTTTGAGAGCCTGAAACTTTTCAAAGATAAAGAATTAGAAATCAATTACAATTTGTTCTTGTAGCATGGACCTAGATTGACCTCCCATAGCTTAATGAAAAAATTTCAACATTGATTTATGTGCATCAGGTATCCCTGAACAGCCAATTGTTTACGGAATTTTGTAACAAAATTGACATACCTTTTTGGTTGGAGCCGACAAAAATATATACCCACAAACAATATGTTTTCCGTAAACAATGTAGACCCTTATTTAACCCACTAGAACAATAAATTAATGAGATTGTTTATGGTTTGAATAAGCTTATTAATTACTCCAAGTCATTAAATTAAAAGAAAGTATAATTTAATTGTAGTAGCGCTTATATTAGAAATATACTCAAAATTTGAAAAAGTTGTCTCATTTTCCGTAAACAATTTTGTAACGTCCGAAACAACTTTCAATTTGAAGTAGCAGAAAATATATGAACTGCGGGACCTTTTTGTCGTAACATTTGTTAAACATTTCACGGCGGCTACCCACCCCAAAAAAGAAATTTGCAATACATCATTACAATACTATTTTATAGTTAAAACCAATTTTCCGTTAACAGTTGTAACGTCCGAAACAAAAATAACGTCCGAAACAAAAAATACCAAATAAATGATGATAATCAATATTTGAGGGTATCTGGAGTGAATAAATCATTATAAAATATGTTATTATAAGTCTTAACACAAGTCAAAACACAAATCAGGTCTTTCAAATCCAATAATTTTGTGTAAGCTCAAGAAGGGTGTTTCGGACGTTACACTATTTGATTGTTAACACATAGTTTGCAAATTTCAACTAATTTTCGATCATATGTGCAAGTGACGATTTCACAATGCACACTTCTGTTAAAAACACTATTTTGATAATTTCATTTAGATCTAAATATAAAAATATGAAAAAATATGATGCAAAAATGATATTTTCCGTAAAATATCTGATTTTTTTTGCAAATTGACTTATAAACACTGTTCTACACATGTTTACATAATAGCAGTGAAGGGATGTTCCTTTGGCTACCTGAGGAACTGTATATTTTGTCCGCTTTCTTTGTCCGTCATGTTCATAGTGAAAACATCAAATATTGAAGCCACACATTGTGATGCAAGGCATGGCTGGCTGCTTTAGTATATCCTTTATTGTAAAAATTCGCAATAAATGTGACTCATACAAAATATTCAGCCATTTTAACAGCACTTTCTGATATGCTGTTAGCACGTTTCGGATGTTACATTAAACTGTTAACAGACATTTTCATACTTTAACTAGTTCAAATGGGGGGCAAAGATAGATGTGAGAATAGCATATTTCAATTTTTCAACCTCCCCTCTTGCTATTTACATTGCTGTGTGTTTGCAAATCATCAGGTTTTCATTTTTACAGAGGTTGTTTCAAATTATGTCATATAACCAAAGATTGTATGGTCAATCTAAACTATTTGGTAGGTTACAAAAGCTCAAAATCACCCACTTAAAGATAAACTTTAGTACTGGTAATGCGATTGCATTGTGAAAGAAAAGGTGTGGAAAGGATCAGAAACAGTTGATCATGTAGCATGTAAGTATTGGTGTGCACTGCAAGGTTCTGGAGTCATCAAAATCATAATAATTTTGACCGAGTCTTGGTAAAGTAACAAGCACATACACAGAAAGCTATGTATGGGACAACACGCATGGTGTCGGGGCTGGTACTACCTTGATTCCTTGTCTTTCTATGCTCATTACTCAGCCAGTATACATTTTCTTCCAAAATTGTTTGGCACATGTCATTTATTTGTAATCTTGAACAGTCAGTGTAAGTTTCGTTTGATTCTGTGAGAAATAATTTTCTTTTTTTTACCAGTACTCAAGTTTATCTTTAAGCAATACCCAGTGTACATGACACGGGTATTGATACAGGTATATAAATTTGATAAAATCAAGCAAATTAAAATGTTTGTCTAAAAAATTATGGGAAATATGGATTTTCATTTGAAAATACCTTTTAAAAAGGGCACTTTAACCCCTAACTAATCGATGTAGAAAGTACATACATGAATAAAAGAAAAAGACATTACCATTAATACTTTATTTAATGATCCTAAACATATAGTCAGGGGCGGATCCAGGAATTTCTTCCCGGGGGCACGGGGGGGGGGGAAACACGAGGGGTGAGAGGACATATATATATATATTTGTTGGGGTCCCAAAAAAAATCGCAACGACTCAGCCAGCTGCTGAAAAAACCGGGGGGGGGGGGGGTTGGTAAGAGCACATTTGTTTTTTGTTTTTTTGCTCCCAAATATTTTAAAATCACGCCGGCCGCAAATTCGCTCAGTGGGGCGGGTGGGGGGGGGGGGAGGAGTGCGGACTAATTTTTTATTTTTTTGGCTGGAGGGGGGGGGGGGCACGTCCCTGTTTGCCAGTACATTTTTGGCGAATTTGGGGCTGATTTCAACATTTTTGTTTTGGCCGGGGGGGGGCTACGTGCCCCCTTTCCCCCCACCCTCCCCTGGTAGTATCGTCCTCAAATGTATGCATACATACAAAATGTATATAAGCTAGTGTAAAAAATAAATGGGCTCTCCATTTTTTTTTTTTTTTTTCCGTCTACGAAATGTCAAAGTTTGGGGGTGCGGCGCTGCGGCCTTAACCTACACTGTATATTGTTTGTCACCTGTGATATCGGCACAGCAAGAGTTAAGATCTATCAACCAACCAACCAACCAACCAATCAATCCATCCATTCATCAATCGGTCATCAAGTACATAAATAAATAAATACTTATTTAAGAGCATTAAAAAATGTTGTCGTTTGAAACAGCCTCCTAATACAAATAGTGGTAAAGGATGATTGTTACTACAGTAGTATTATAACCTAAAACATACAAAATTGTAAAATACATCTAAACTGTCTCATTCTCGAGATATACATACATTAGGATTCACTTATTTCTTATTACTTACATGACTGGGGGTACTTTTATATAGTTTTATTTTTAAAAAGATGTTTCAATGTTTTGCTTACATACATGCATGTGTTAGTGATATTATTTTATGACACACTATATAATTGAAGGCAAAGAACATTAGCAAGCTGATTAAACATCTATATTGTAGAGTTTATAGAAATTGATGATCTCATTGAAGTGTTAACATTGTGTAACATCCGAAACAAACCATAGTATACATTTCACACTGTTGTTCATAACATGCAATAAAGAGTTTGTTTCTAAGAGAATTTTCTAAGGAGTTTTGATGACGACAATTGCTATTAGCTTCATATTTCACTCTGTTAGATCACATAAGCACTTTTAACTACCGGTACACGTTCTTGAAATGAATAATATACCTTACAAAAATTAAGTGGTCGATGAAGACAAACTTGGTATACATGTATGTGCTAAACTAATTAAAACTGCAAAAAAAAAAATCCATAAATGTTACAGAAGTATTATTCTGCAAACAATTAATGTAAATGAGGTCAATAATACCTAAAGAAAAGCAATTAACTTGAATAAAGTTATGATGTTAACAGTGTGTAACGTCCGAAACATCAGTGGTGTGACATATGAAACTTATTAGGCAATGCACTGGTTCCCAATTTGTTTGCATGTTTTTACCTTATATCATCAGTTGTTATAATAAAATAAGTTTGACTTAAGAAAAAAGTATTTTACCTATTGAAATTAAAACTTAATTGTCAAAACCCAAATTTAGAGCTATTTTTCACTTTCAAGGGATACAAAATCTGTATTTTTCAAGATAGAAACTCAACAATTTGCATGAATAATCTCTATAGTTCACAATAAAATTGTAAGAACTCATAGTATTCATATCTGGTGAATAAATAAGGAGATAGATTAAATTCAAAATTTACATTTCTCAAAAATATGAATAGTCCTGATCCTAAAAATACACGTTTGAAGTAAGCAAACATAATTTCATTTTTGACCCTTTTGTGGACACATTTGGTATATGTTAAAAAAAACCAGTGCCATATATCAAATTTTACCGGGAGCACCGGTAAGTTTTGATATTAAATTTTTCTTGAAAGCAGAAGTGTTTTAGGGGCTATTTTTTGGGGTGCATTTAATACATCCACAGGGGCATCACAATATATAAAACTTGTAAAGGATCACTATCCAGCCAATTTTCAAAATTTCCCAAAACTTTGTATTACCTTTAAAGACCTAATAAACTAAGCTTGAAATGCACGAAGAAAGACATATTTTGAAGAAGGAATTTAATGACATGAATGTTCATTTTGACGATTATAGGAACGATTTGACCGGGGCCGATTAAACCGATTTACAACGATCTGGTTAAGATTGGACTTCTGAAGGATTCACAAGTAATCATCGAAATTTACCCAAGAAAGCCGGACATGAGTAAGCAGATGAAATTATTGACATCTTATTGATAAATGAATTTGATTTACGTTCATGAAGTCATTTCATTAATTGGCATTCCCTTGCTTTAATATTTTCTATTGTAACTTTGAATATTCAAATTGCTTATTTATACACGCCGTCTTATACAATTCCAATATTTTGATATCAAATGTATCTTAATAATCACATCTCATTATGTTACATGACTTTTTGTGAAAGAATCTTTAGAGCATGTGATTAAATCACTAACTTTTTTTAAAGGAATGTACATGTCGATGAATCAGAAGTGATTGAACATAATCATATGTCCCAATATCAAAGCATGTCTCAGAGATAGGAAGGGAAAAGGGGGTTAGGGGGGACACGAACGGGAGAAAAGAAATACTGTTCATACTGCAGTAACGGAAAACAAAAATGTTGCTGTTGTTGTTCTTGATTTCGTTTTTGCAGTTGTTGATATTATATATCATATCAGCTAAAACCGATTGTTAAGTGCTCTCCAATAGATTCAAAAACTGGCTTGACCAAGTCGTTGGCGATAATACTCTCTGAATACGATTGATTAAGGATGTTACATTATCCTATATAGACACAATAAATAAATGAAATGCATTGAAATGAAATATATATAGTATTGAAGTATCAGTATATTTAAACATTAATGTGCACATTGGGCGGAAGTGTAAATATATATTATCTTTGCATTTAACTTATATGTGTGTTAGAAATTGATTATATTTTTCACAAAAAATGGAACAATACTACCTAAAGGCCAGATATTGATAAGTTCCTCTTTTGTGTTTCTTCTATTTCCTTAGGTCATCCTCAATCTTTACCCAGTGCTCTCATCTACCAATTACCAAGCCTTCAATGTTCAATTTGCTTCAAATTAATGAGGGAGCCCAAAATGCTGCCATGCGGACATACCTTTTGTTTGACATGTTTGTCTGAAATTGATTGCCAAGAACAACATATAACATGTGCGTTATGTAGAACCAAATGTAATATAGAAAACGGTAATGTTTCAAAATTACCTACCAATTATGCATTTAAATCAGTTCTAGATGAAGCAACAAGTTTAGATGGAAAATGTGATGTTTGTCACTTTATAGTAAAACCAAGTCGTATTTCCTATTGCTACGATTGTAATACATCAATGTGTTCTGAATGTAAGCTGAAGCATAGCGATAAAGATGAAAATACTAATCATTTAGTAACGACGCATCGGATGAGAAAAGTGCCTAGCTGGACATGGGAAAAAAGCTGCTGTGCTGTCCATGATAATGAAATGTTTAATAACTGGTGTGTAACTTGTAATATATATGTTTGTGAAAAATGTTTACAAACTCATCCGAAACGCATGCATGAAGTTAAGAGCCTAAGTCGGTATGTAACTGGACTACATGCGAGAGCATCTACTTTAGAACAAAGAATACTGGCAATAAGGAGAGAGTTGACAGAACAGACCCACACATGTCACTATTGTAAACAGAAAGCAACCACTCACGTTGATATGGTTATTTTACAAATCGAAGACGAATGTAAGGAATTCGAGGAGGGCAAATCGACACTTATAAAGCAATGTATGGATCTGAAAAATAAACTTGATAAGACGTCTCAGGACCTTCTCGCAAATATCGAAAATTGCAATTTGGAGCTAAACCAAGCTAATTTCAAAATTGATGAAATCTTGGTATTTCCAGTCAATAACAAACCATTAGCCAATTCGGCACTATTCGATGAATTAGATAAAACAATAGATGTTATCAAGGAGCAAAACAAAAAAATTGCACGCGACTTCAACAATACTGTTCAGAATGGTGACATGTTGGGCTTTGAAAACAATGTCAAGCATGACAAAAACGTTATTGGGGAGCTCAAGCAATATCAATGGGTACAAAATGCATTGCCATTAACACATCCTGAGCAAAGCATGACCTGCACAGCTGTAGACCATAAGGGTAGAACATTTATTGGATACTTTAAAGGAGGGGTTGAATTTTTCTGTGACAAAGGAAAACAAAATATTCCTATACCTTTGGTCAAAACGTGTGTTATGGCAATGGCATTCAGCAGTGATGGAAATCTCATAGTTCGCAATATAGAAAATGCCATTTCTGTTTACCTGCCCAATTTCGTACAAACTGATGTAACATTTGAAACAATAGGGTACGAAGAAGGGGGAAATGGAGACCTAGCTGTGGACAAGAGTGATGATGTCTATGTAAGCTATAGGGACATTCAGAAGATTTATGTGTACACAAAGACAGGAGGAAAGGCATATAGAGAGATACATTGTAAAGACTGCAATCCTCAACAAATATTAGTGATGCCTAATTTTGATCTTGTTATCATGAACGGGTCAACTATCAGAGTAATGGACCTCAATGGCAAACAAATCTCAGAAGTGTCACGTAGAAGGTACTTAGGTTATCCTGGTGTTTCACATGACGGAACACTACATGTTGCCTGGGTAACACATGAAGATAACTATGTAGAAATAGTGCAATACACTGCTTCCATGAAGAATAAGCACATACTTCATAAAAACCAAACCATAGACCTTTCAGGAAGACGGTGGTACTATTTCCAGGTCATTGCTGCAGATAAGCTAGCATTCTGTACTCCAAAACAGTTGCATGTATTCACACGTCATGTTAAACCGTATGTCATGGAAAACCAGACGGTGATGAATTAAAATGATGATTAATTTAAGATGTAAACGTATGCAATGCACGATTAACATTGGACTTATCTCTGAACCCTTCGTCATATAGACTGGTTATGTACAAAATCACCCTTTTGATATAGACATAGTTATTTTAACGAGCCTTTATTCAAAAAAGCTTTAACAACACAACAATTGCTACTAGGAATCCAGAACAATCATCCTTTCCGAACTCAAAGCAGTTCATATGATTCTAAACGTCACACTGCAATACACAATAGCTATTATACAAACATTCACATTTATGTAATATGCTTTGAGCCTGTGTTAGAGTTATATCTACTCCATAAAATCACACCAAAGCTGGCTTTACATTTATTCGTCCAACACACACACACGCCTATATATGTATGTATATTTATATAAATGTAAATAATCTATGTAACAGTTTTGCCTACAATTTGGAAGGAACCCAAGTCCGACAAGGGTTCCGTGCGAGCCCGTTACAAGGATTAATTGTTACCCTTTATGTCATGCTCCTTAAAGGTACTATGTCCCTTTTGCAGGCCAAACAAATAAAAACGTTAAATTCCAAAGGCATTTGAAAGATAATACTAATTAGAACTCCCCTTAAAATAATGGGGCTTGAAAATGTTTTTAAGTGGGAAAATAACGACTATTAGTTGTCAAATCGACTTAGGAGCTATAGAGCCAATAAGTAATAGTCTTGATTTTCAGACTATTGTACCGCATGGTCGTACGTTATATGCTGCGCAAAGATTCAATCAGTTTAATTTTGGCCATTACAAGAAGTGGGTTATTGTAGTAGACAAATCCTTTAAAGCTCATTTTATGTATGTTATTACCAAAGAAGAAGAAAAAGCCAGTCAGTCACTCAATACTGACAATAGTGTCTGACAGTGAAGTCTAGCAAGTAAACGGGTTTTCTTGCATAATTTGAATATGAGGACACTGCTAACGTTTAAATTTCACAGATAGGATATACATGACATATTCATTATTCCTGCAAAGTTCTACAGAATTTGAGGTTGGCTGCAAAAGAGACATAGTATCTTTAACTGTTTACCTAGTATGCCAAGTAAGTTTTTTTCCCGGTAATTGGTACACTTTAAATCTGAATACGTACAGTGGCATATCTAAAAATTATGGCACCGTTAATAAAATATAAAAGGAAAATGAAAATGAATAAATGAACGAATAAAAGAGTTAATTGAATCGAAAAATAAGAAGGACAAATAAAATACAAATGGAATAATTGAATGATTAAATACAACAACAAAAAAATCTTTTTACGATTTCTTACACGTGAAAAACAAAGCGATCACCCAGTAGATTTTTTCAAAAATGTAATTTTCTTATGACTTTTTAACCAGGAATGTTAGCAATTGATCTGTTAAGTTTCGGGTTTGGAAGACTGATACACATTTTTATAAACATTTTCTTCTCAAACGGGGCGCACGATTTAAGACCTTTGAGAATAACAGTCGAAAAATTGTCAAACCAGTAGAAAATTGGGATTTATTTGAATTTTTAAACCATTGCAAATCCTATTGATATAAGTTGTCTTATATGTGGAGCAATATGTAACAATAGGTTGATGGAACATATGCTATAGCGAATAAATCAACAAGACTACGGGCTTCATTATATCTTTTGTTTTCTTTTTTAACCATTCAAGCACGTTTAGCCTATTAACTGATTAAAAAACTATATACATATGCAAATTTACGAGATCCTAAAACAAAATATCTGAGGGAGCAAAGTGACCGACCTTTTGGTAGTGTATGCATTTAAACCGTTAAAAGCTGCTTTCTCATCCACTTTTTTAACTTTGGATAGGGGTGAGGGTTAGGGGTGCATGTATTATAACATTTTCTCTTTTCTGCGTTCTTTTGTGTTTTTCCCTCTCTAAAACGGGGCACGTTGCATTTAATTTAGAACATGCAAACTCTATGTAAATAATAATAATAATAATACATTCTATTTATAAAGCGCTTAATAAAATGTTTCTAAGCGCTAGAAAGGAAAAGTGAAAGATACTAAAGAAACATGTTAAAAATATTGAATGAAATATAATGAAATATGTAAAGAAAAAAATGAGTTTTGAATAGCGTACACATATTTAAATATACATATCATCAGATCATACAACGTTATGGGAAAAATGAAGTACAAGAATCAGATAAACGTGAAATATTTATTCCGCCCATACTAATTTGAAGTTATAATTATTATGTTTGCCTACAGCTTACTTTACTTTGCATTCTGTGTTGAAAAAGAAAATCGCTATGTTCCTTTTCTTTTATTTATCACCCTCATTTATTCATAACTTTGATTTGCCAAGCACGAAAGATTGTATCTATTACATATATTAAACGTACATTACGCCGATTCTCAACGAATTCCTCTAATTGCCTGTAGTGAAACGTAAAGCATTCAAGATACAAATATATGTTAAAACACAGAATAATCTGACTCCATCTTATATATCAGACCTTAATTGAAAACACACTCCAGTACGTACACTTCGATCATTATCACATCTTCTAGCTGTATACAAGTAAACATGAATACATATGGACATCAATCCTTCTTGGCATAGATGGTTCTTTTTTTCATATTTTGAGTTTAAGCGGAGATTTGACATACAAACAAATTTCCTCCAGTACTAAGGTCTTTGTAATGCAATTCGGTCAGGTTTTAAAATTAGTACACATGTAGCTCCTAGTGGCCTTAGAACCTATCATTCCCGAAGCCGTGCACCTTGTGGTGAAAACAAAAGTTGGTTGTTCACATATTTATTAGTCTGTTCTAAAAACAAAGGAAAAAAATGTAAAGCTCTTACAAAGTGGAATTTTTTTTTAGATTTTCAAGATGTACTTTGGGGTTCGTACTGTCTAATTCCATTTCAGTCAACAATAGATATTATTATTGACATGAAGTGGTTTCAAATCAAGATTTTAAATAAAATATTATATATGAAGGACAGTTTGTTAAGATTTGGTGTAGTGGCTGACAAGAAGTGGACATTTTGTAGTAGCAATGATGAAACTATCAAATATGTTTTTTTGCTTTTGTAACTATTCTAATGAAGTATGGTCGAAGTTAGAGTTCTGGATATTTCGTAATACGGGGGAAAGGATCAAACTTACAAATCGAAATATATTGTTTGGATTTTGCGGTAGCAATACTAATGCACTCTACTGCGTTCTGATGGTTGTAAGACAAGAAATATTTTCAGCTAAATTACGAAATCAACTACCTTCATTTGATATAATTTTATCAGCTGTAAGACGTTATTATGAAATGGAAAAATATATATACCAAACAAATCTCAGAGAGAATAATTTGAAAAAGAAATGGTTTCACTTTAGAAAATATTTTGAGAGTGTTGGAAATGTGCTAACACAAACATGATCATGTATTTTATGTTTTTTTAATTTTTATATATATATATTTAAAACACTAATTTGTCATAAATGTTTGTTTTTATCTGCCACAAAGTTTTCGGCCGTGATGATTCTTATCTGTGTTAAGCCATAATGTATGGAAATTATTTCTTTAATTATTTTGATATAATATATGGATATACTGTATATGATGGAATTTTTTTTTTAAATAAATAATCCTGTGAAAGGGGAAAAATCCTTCTTGGCATTAGATACTGCTCTGGTGATTTTTTTTACCCTAAGAAATAATGCATGTTCCTTCTCTCATTACCTTTAAGAAATCACAGAAGACCTATCTTGTCTTGCAATAGTGATACATTTTTGTTTATATGTTTTAATATGTTAACCAAATGTATAAGGTATAACGCACAGAGAATTAACTTGTGATTATTATGCGCTATATGGAGTAAGCGTTATATATATGTGTATTATATATGATATTGTACATGTACGTTGTAAACTAGAGTGCATATATTCCCGTAATATGCAAATGGTCCTAGTACAACTACAACTCGTCATTCTTAACTTTCCCTTTTTTGTTGTTGTTGTTAAAACCAGGCAGGATGTGCTATATTAAAATCACCTGTTTGTTCATTATTACTTCTCTATTGCTGTATATTCAATTGTCTTTGTTGTTTCATGATGTCAACTAATAGTATTATCATTCAAATAAATGTTTGTTACAGTTTTATATCATTTTTTGCATTAAACAAGATCAATTAAAATAAAAATGTTCTCATTGATTCATTAACTGGGGGATAGTTCCCACAAGGAGAGAGATAGAGAGAGAGAGAGAGAGAGAGAGAGAGAGAGAGAGAGAAAGAGAGAGAACCAGAGAGAGAGAGAGAGAGAGAGAGAATAGTAGGTAAATCAAAATTGATTTTCCTGCACTTCCAATATAGCTCGTACACTTAACCGGTTTATTGACATATTCCAATTGTATGCATACTTTTTAAACAAAGGTTAGTCATGACAATCCGAAAGCTTGCCGGACTTAGCAACAAGTAATGTTTACAGACTGGGATTCCAAGTATTGTAGTTCAATCATTGATAACAGCGTAATGAACAAAATCGTCACTAGAACCCCGGGTAAGACACATCCACAATTTTTAAATGTTAGTAAATCAGTCTAAGCAAGCATATAACAATCATTTTATATAACTACAAGAACATAAAGAAACGAAGAAATCCTGTTAGTTCAGTCATTTCAATCTTATTATATTTTAATTTGTGATAATCTATTATCATAAAATACATCTAATAACATCTAAACAATTCCAAGAAATACAAATTTACAAAATATAGTAGCAATATAATGTAACACTAATTGGAGAAAAAATGAAATAAACTGGGTTTATCACCATAGACACCATTCACGCTAGTAAAGCACATGACATTACGAGGTGATCCTTCAAAGATTCAAGAGATCAGCCCTTTTCATTACGTTAGCAGAGGTGTCGATTGAGGAGTAGGTAACGGTTTCTGACAAAATCGAATAACTCGGTGGCGCCATCAACGGCCGTTGTGGACAATCTGAAAGGAAAACTAAAACAATATTAAAGGGATCCGGTAACTTTGTCTCAGATTCTGAAACAAAATTCTGGATTTAGCTCATGATGCAATGATAATTATAAACCTTTAGGTCACTCAGGAACCCCATGACTTTTACAAGCCGATCGCCTGCCTGATTATCAAGATATTTATGATTGGAATTACAAATTTTGAAAACCGTTCGCCTGACGGTTTTCATAACACTACAGTCTATTGGGGAAAATTAGTATGGAAAAACCGGTCACTCAAAGATTTTTAATTTTTTTAGGGCTTCAATATTTCACCATATCACAGACACTGATAACACGTAGGGCCGTGTATCTCAGATTTAACATTGTTACACGATCCCTTTAATGAGGCTCGTCTGAGATGTTTCAGCAAATCGGAAATCCAACCTCATGAAATATTACATTATATATTGTGTTATGTATAAAACATTATATATTAATTAATACTTCTTCAAGTACATATTTTCATTAGTGTATACAGTATCGGAAAACCGATGGCTTAGTGGTAAAGCAGTTGTCTTGTAACCTGGAGGTCCAAGATTCGAAACGAACAATGTGCTCGTGCCCTTTGGTAAGGCATTAATTCTCATTACTAAGTCTTCGGTGATGAATGAAAGCCGTTGTTCCTTTGGTTGGTAACTAACGAGCATGTACTAGCTTTCTTAGCAATCAAGTTAAACAAATAATCAAACATCAGTCATCAAAATATTGGAAATCCTATTTCATCCTCATTAATTATGACCCGTGAACAAGCGGGACTGATTTTTGAGACAGTATGAAGTGGCAGTGTCAAAAACCCACTCGTCCAAATAAGTGGATGGTTTTTGGTTCGGTGTGGTTTGGGAATGATAGTAAATAATTTTGGAATATTTTGTATTGACACTTCATTCGAAAGCTCGTGGTCTCAATTTTATATGACGCCGTACTGTGTTAAAATTCTATAGAGACAGTGAAATTATTCGTAAGTTCATTGACATCTTGTTCAAGGAAGGTCATAGAAGCAGTTGAACAAAATGTCAGTGTATCATACCAATTACAAATTGTGCCTGCCAAGTGAAAAGTGTTCCTCCATCACGAAGATGAGTCATATGGATGATGAGAAAAAGAGCTATTTAATGGTATGTATTTCTAGTGATTAGCAATTAAAAATCACTTCTTGTCTTCTCAAAACCAAAACGAACCAAATTCACTTTGCACAATCGGGTTTCTGGCAGTGCTAATATAGAATGTGTGAAATTGGTCTTGCGATATTAATGATGCTTCTACTGCCATACGTAAAGGGGTAAAAAAAGCTTTGTCATGAAAAACCAAACATGGGATTACTGATAAATATATGTACTATGTAGAAGTAAAAACAATATGTACTATGCAGAATTTAAAAAAAATTATTGAAGGTGTTTTTGAAATAACACGACTATAGCTTGTATCTTCAAATCTTCCTAGTAAAGCGTTCAGTTTTTTTGGGGGGGCTATTAGTAATGCTTTGGAGCCTGGATGGGTTTTATTGGTGTTTTTTTTTTCACGCTGCCTCTCATCCCTCTATTTAACCCCTTTCTCCATTCGCCCCCGATAAACAAAAATAATGATAGACGAGTTCTTTCTTCTTCTTTTTTCAAGAGTATAATAAGCCATCGCGTAGTTTGTCATTACCGCAATAACAATCCTTAAGTAATAATACATGTATGGAGTACAGGCTAATAGGTTATGTGTGTCAAATCTTGCACTGGTTGTTTGTATTCTGGAAGAAATCTAAAAATCCGGGGACGCCTTTACCGAGCGTTGTGGGAATTTGAAATAAAAATCATGAGATCACTTATAGTTTCTTGGGTTACAGTTCAGCCTCTGAAAGAAAGATAAATAAAACTTGAACTTGAACTTGATCTGTTTCGTGTTGGGTTTTACATTCCCTCTCTCATTCTTCGTTGCAGGAAATCTGACGCACTGAGATCAGTGAATCTGTCGAACTCGAAAAACACATTGGCGCCATCAACGACCCTTGCGTGGATGTTCTGAAAAATGAATCTAAAAAATTGATATGAGGTTCTTTAATATGGCTTAAAGGAAGTTAATTAATTAGGTAGGTCAATATCCATGGTTATTTGCGTAAGTGTAGTTGAATCAAAATAAAAATCCATTACGAAAGATGCCGATGCTATGCCTCGTATTATCCCTCTCCCTCTACCCCCTCCACCTCTCTCTCTCTCTCTCCCCCATCTCTCTCTCTCTCTCTCTCTCTCTCTCACACACACACACACACACACACTCTCTCTTTCACCATACGACCCTAACACGAACAATGGTGAACATATTCTTCTTCTTTCTTTCTTTTTTTAACCAGAAGGCCTTATTGTATTTTAATTAGTCAAAATATTTTTTTTTTTCAGCGAGTCCTAACACTGTTTTTAAAATAAAAAGAATTTGCACAAGATCATTGACGAACAAATATATAACAATTTCAAAACTCATGAACAAATATTTGAAATTAAAATAATCAAATTCGTCTCAACGAATTGTCGAGAACATTATGAGACTTACAGTGTCTACCCAGCCCCCCCCCCCCTCCCTTATTTGTCAATGAGTTAAATGGACTTATTCAATATGAGGGATCCAATCGTATGGGTTAAAAAGGGTAAACATTTCGGGTCAGAATCCTGGCTTATATGGAACACCAACAAGGATTGAATTGATATAATTATATGACTAACATATTCACTGCCACCGGTTTAGAAAGTATCGCGTTAAGCATAATGCCATATACGAACTATAAACAGTTTGCCAAAAAATCTCAAATCTGTCAAGAAAAATCTATCTGAATTACACTTTTAAAACATCTGTGACTTGTTCACCACTGCGTCCATTGTTAATGATCACAAATCAGTTGGTTTGTTCGTAGTTTCTTGTATATCATTGACTAACTTAAATATAGAAGAAGGATTACGAAGGAGCCTAAGGTAAAAGCAAAACATATTGGTTGTAAAGAGGGCAAAGTCAATTAAACAAAGTTGTAGAAACGAACAAAGCGCATCATAAGGCAAGTTAAAGTAAATAACCATAATTTAAGGGTATGTCGATTATGAATAATTCATATTGAATCAATAAAGACATTATACATTATGCGCTATACAAGAAAGCAATATTAATAACAAAACAATAAAACAATACAATCTGAGAATGTATACTATTATTTAGATCTAAATAATTATTCCACCTTCATGACCAACAGTGCACATCATGATTTAGCCGATTAAACTTGTTGACTGCATAGTTGTAAACTTCATATACGTATTTCAGTTTTTCTTTAATAGTTTTGACAACGACTGGTGATGGTGCAACCTTTTTCTTGAATTTGGTCCGAGAGGTCATCTCGTCTGTAATTGAAGAAAACAAGAAAGACTGAAGAAATAAATTCCCTGGTGGCTTTCTAATAAATATCTGGCATAATTAGAAATTTGATATTAAGAGCTTTCTCCCTTTAAGAACATTTATGTTTAAAATAACCTTTGTTTCGGGGTTCAGTTATAACCCTTTTCTCTATGCTTTAAGCTTAACCATTTAGAGGTAGCATATTCAGAAGAGAAGAGAATATTTCTTAATTTTCTCTAAATTATTTTTTATGATTTAATGACATCGATTTACATTCAAATAAGGCAAAACAGCACACACGTGAATTGTGAATAATGTGATTGCCACATATTACTTACTATACATTATTTCGATTTAATGAAATAAATCTGGCATATTTATTTGTTCTTATCTCGCCAAAATTGAACCCATCTAGAACCGGTTGGCCAAACTCTCCTATCAAATCAATGTATCTGGTATAAATTAGGGGAACACGCCCTCTTCGGCTTGCAGCAATTAGGGGGAGATCGCGTTGCGTTGATGGAGATTGTAATTTAATCGACCAGAATCTGGGCGAGAACACACTTTCCCTTAGCTGAAAAAAAATCTTCCTCAGCTGAAAAACATGAGAATAGCATGATGGACGACCGTTACCAAGGCGACGTATTCATGAATTTCCTTCTAGTTATCATGCACAATTAATAATAATAATAATATAATGATAATAATAATCTTTTAAAGTCCACTCCAAATTGTATTAAGTTAATCCGAAAATGGAAATTCTTTTTGCCCAATTGACCGTGTTCCCGGCAGCCACTGAGCAGCGCCAGATCGTTATTGTCTTCTTCCTTTTGTAAATCCTCACCAATGTTATTATTTAATGTTAATTTCCTGCATGACAGAGCGCAGTGATATGTAAAAGATACTCAATATTATTTTTGCAATTAAGATATAATGGCGCCATCTCCGTTTGAGAATATGAATGCGCCAGAATGGTTTAACTCCCTTTCTTGCCCGTCGGCTGGAAAATATTTTCTTGCAGATGAGGTAAACATAAATAGCTGCCATTTCATCACGACCGTTTCCTTAAAGCTTCCTTGAAATTGAAGTTTTCCCTTTTGCCTTTAAGAAAGAATTAACATTTCTGAGCGGTAGAATATTTAGTTGCAAATTAAATAAATCTCACGAATGGAAGGGGAAAATATTTAGTTATTTGTAAAACTATTTGTATATGGGGGATTAAATAACGTTTGGGAATATTCAAAGGAGAGGAGTGCTTAATATAAAGCGAAAACTTAATTCTCTGGCCTGACAAAAGCAAAATAAAATAATGAAACAAAGCTCAAACTGTTTGCTTCAGAAGAGTATGGCCAATGTATATCCTCCACCTCATCTGATATTTAGTTTCCACATACATGTATTGCCCGCCACGGCACAGGACTTATATCATCGACATTATAGTAATGATTTTGATGATTAACATCGGAGTAAATGTCAGGCGAGATATATTATGAATTATGATATTTACACTGCAATGACCTTCAAGTTAATTTAAAAGGAAAACAAAAATGAAAATACATTTTGAATTGTGATAGAAGTCAAAAGTAAGAATTAGTAGATGGAATCAATTACAAAGACAAATAGGGCTTTCCCAGGGAATATAAAACGACTTGATTTAGACTCACTGCACGCCTCTAACATGTCTAAAGAACAATAAAGCTCAGAAATACGGGACAAATGGGGCTACATTAAAGGTACGAGACAACAATGGTGGTTAAGTGACATAATCATTACAGACTTCTAAAGAACAATAAAGCTCATAAATACCAAACAAATGGGCTATATTAAAGGTACGAAACCGCTATGGTGGTATAGTGACATAATTATTCCAGATTTGTATATTTTGTCTGTCATTTTGAAATGTTTTGAATGTTTGTTTTGCTTAAGGTACAAGTCGGGAATAAAATCCTTGTCAATCAAATTGTTTTCATGAATTCTATCCCCTCTTCAGTTTACATAAACAAATTCGCTTTTTTCCCCTTCTTCTTCTTCACTAGCATCACCGAGTGCTGATAGGTAACAACGAATTTATCTCTTTTCTTTTTTTAAGAATCGTTGTCTAAAGATGAATATGAGTATAAAGGACGATAAGAAGTAGGATTTTGTCTTGCAAATGATGTTTATGGAGTGTTTCATGTTTTTCATTAGTAGAATGATATAGCGATAATAAAAGTTTAACCCTGCTTACAAATGTAAAATTAGATCGATTTAGAAAAGTTCACTGTGTTACGTTTTATTGCTTCATCAGCCCATATCTCCAAATTTCAACAGATGTTAGTTATTATCTTAACTCCACTCTTGAAATATGATGAAATTATAGAATTGCGTGCGAGTGATGTTTGCCAAGTGGCTGTTTGTGCCATTACGAGAATGATAAAATGAACTATTGAAGATAACTATATTGACAATGTTGATAAAGTTCAGCGTGCCATGCTTAATTTTAGTTTCAACTCCCATCACCGAGTGCCGATAGATAAAAACAATAAATTATTATTTGAACTTCATTGCCAAAGTAGGAGTATGCAAAAAGACAAATAAAAGATATAGCGTGCAAGCGATGTTTACAAAGTGGGTGTTTGTTTCATCACCAGTATTATAAAGAGCAATTGATGACTCATCATCATCTCTGGTTGATTGCCAAAACAGGTACCTAGATCTATCATATCTTTCACTTCAAGCGTATACTTTTGTTGTTATTCATCTCAAAACTAAACTCATGGTATAAGTATTGTTTTGATGCCAGTTTAGTTTCATTCTGTCCGTTGCCACTTGTCTACTCTGAGATTTAAAAGACATTTATCAAATTATAACAGTATCTCTCCGAGAAACAACACTTTTTTTCGCAGGGAGGGGGGGGGGGGGGGGGGGGGGGGGGGGTGTGCAGCTTTTAAAAAAACTACTGTCTCCGAGAGAAGAAGATAAATAATCGGCCAAATAAACAGGTAAACAATAAAACCACAGCTGAAAACACCGTAGGCAAATCATACAAAGAAATGAGATGTGCAACTATATGTATAAGTATTGAAATATGCCTATAGATCGGTCAAAATTTGATGTGGTATAATATATACATTTTGGTAAGGGGTCTAGTGTGATTAAAGAACCTGCACAATTTTATGTTCATCTTGGACGCTGTTACTCGTTGCACGTCGCCATGAACACGATGAATGTCACCTTAACCTGATGCAGGGATCATGTCAATACATTAATTTCATTAGAAGGGCCGCTTATTATAACGAGTTTTGACTGATATGAAGTTTGATCAATACACTATAAGCCATCGACTTACGCTCAATATTAACCTTACACTCAATCAAAACGCTTTCTAATACAATATGTTATTAACGCAAATATTAGACACATTTCAATCAATGCGCTCCTCATTCTAACAGCGATATTTACTCTGATATTGTGACTATTTACTTTGTTTGAAAACAATACGGTCGTTAGAGATAAGCAGGTGACTACCCAATGCATGTAATGTCAGTCAACCTATTTTTATGGATAACAAAAAACACTCTGATTTTCAAAACAAACTATCGGTTTTGCAGAATCACATGATTTTCGGTTACGAGTAAATAAAACGCCCCTCATTAAACCGATAACAATTCATAATCTGGTGACGAGACCATAGCTATTAAAGTACAACAATTTATATAATAATCTTTTATAGAATACCTTCTATCATTGACTAGGCTAAAGAAATAATTCTCCACAGAAAGAATAATTTTAAAATCCAAAATTGTTCAAGCAGCCAGTATCTCACAGACTTTGTTAACAGTAACAAAAGTTTCGAATCGGATATTTATTATACAATCTCTTTCAAAAAATAATTGTTACTAGCAGTATGAACAAAATATGCGAGTTTGAATAAATATCACGCCAATTGGAAACGCGGGAAAGATATTTTTTATCTAAAAATGAATATTTGTTTCGTAAAAGCTTTAATCGAGTTTTGCATGATCGTTTTTTAAGTAAGAACAGTCGCATAGCTTACAAACAATGGCTCAGTAAATTGGTTATACTGTTATCGTTATTGAAAAATAGCGTGCATGTGGTATTTGCTCAAGTGGAGTTTGATCATAAAAAAGATAATCAGGTAACCGTCGAGTGCCGATATTTCATCGATTTTCGAAAAGCAAATAAATGTATAGATTCAATTAACCTCTTTTATGAGTTATATCTCTCTGCGCCATGTAAAATGTGTCTGGATGCACGTCTTCATATATCCCAAATATGAAAAGATGTAGACTAACTAAATTCCCCTATATACATGTTTATCTTTCTAACAAACTTGAATATCTAAGTCTGAAAATATGCCATTACATTGCACCTTTTTTTTAAAATCAAATTGGTCAGATAAAAAGCATGAAAATGTATACACTACTACTATTATATATTTATATTATATTATTTCATCCTTGTAATAGTCAATTACTTAATGTTTTCGCCGGTCCCAATTTGCTTTTGACTACTCATCGTTCAATTACATAATGTATATTCTATTCCATTTATCATCTCTAATGTCAGCTCTCAGTATAATATTACATAAATCTCAATTCAGAATACCTCTCTCTCTAGTGAAACTTCTCTCCCATTTTACATATATCGCTCTCCTTCTCTCTATATGTATGTTTTTCCCTTTGAGCATCTTATTTGCCTCATCCTTCACTTCTCTCTCCACCCCCCCCCCCCTCTCTCTCTCTCTCTCTCTCTCTCTCTCTCTCTATCTTTCTCTATTTGTCTCTCTCCCTCTCTCTCTCTCTCTCTCTCTCTCTCTTTCTCTCTCTCTCCCCTTCTCTCTTTTTTCCGTCCCTCTCCCTCTCGATCACCCTATACTCGACCTCATTCTCCCTTACTGTCCATATCGCTCCTACAGTGTAACTCTCCCTCGTTAAATTCGCCTGTTGCTCTCCTCTCCCTCTTTCTACAGGTAGACTTCTTAAGTCACGTGATCACAAAATTATTTCAATGTGGTGTTAAAATACCATGTTTTACTCTATCCCTGAAAATTCGGTGATGTGGCATAGTAAATTAATGTATCTCTTGGCGACACCTTCATTGACCTACAATCCGCGAGACCGAAGGCCGAATATTGTGTCTTCCCGTGGTACATTTACTTTTCCGACGGTTCATGATAGAAATGAAAAACGAATGGAAGACAGAACTGTGAATTAAGGCCTAGTGAATATTTCAATTTTAGTTCAGGTAAAGCAGACCTTCGTTTTCACGGTCTTTTATTCAACTGAGTTTTGTCTCCTGATCATCCGACAAATGATATTAATATCGTCGTTTCCGGAAGAAACGTTTATTAACACATAGAGATGGGCATTAATCATTGTTGCAGACATACCTCAAAACCAAATCAAGTCCATTTAAGTTTGTGAAAGTGAATTTACCAAGCGTTGAAGGGGATTCGGTACACTCGTCACAGCTTTTCTCACAGATGAATGATTTCCGATAAAACGCTTTTGGAATTGATTAAGTGACGTGAATACGTCGTCATTTGTTTATCAGAGATCCTTCGAGAGATTATTGGAGATATGACAAACAATAAGTTCAAAATTAATGTTTGACATTATCAACGCCACATGAATGTTTAGTCCCATATACACCTTCTTGTATGCGATGAATGCGAATTTAAGCAAATCTGAGTCAAATTCTTTGATCTTTTCAATTATTCTAAAACCTCCAGTATAATTCACATCTATCAACCTTTCCTAGGTACTTCCAGACACCTTTTTTAACGATGTAATCTCATTAGCAGAACCCAACTTTATCTTTAATACGTATATCCTTTTGTAATAGTTGTTAGTTGTATGTCAATGGCGCAATGTGTAGTAGAGTGTAGACTGTGTTTAATACCTTTACCCTGTTTTCTTCCACACACAAAAACAAAACAAAAAACATCAACAACAAAATATCCAAAAAAGGATCAACAACACAATACCCCCAAAACAAACAAAACAAAACTAAATAAGACAAACATTTGGGAACACTACAAAATGTTGTTAATTATTTATTGGGATGTCTTCTTTGAGTGTAAACATGTCTTTAACATGTAAATATGTCATTGAGTTAAACTAAATATAAGTTAATTAAAAATACGTGGAGAAAAGATATATACGATGTTTACATAGGCTTTAAACAAAAAATTACAGTTCAAAATTCAATCTTAATTACCTGATAATTCTAGTGTTGTGAAAAGGAAAGAAAACAGTTTGTTTGATAATAATAATAATAATAAAGACACTTAAAATGCGCAACATATCCACCATGACGGTGCTCACTGCGCTTACAATAAGTTACATATAAACTATACTTAGATACGATTATGCTTACATTACATTAATCACGGAAGTTGGCCATTTGATAAATTTTCATACTAGCCTTAAAATTATCTACTGATTTACAAGTCCTTTAGTGTGTTTGGGAGACTGTTCCACAATTGATTTAATCGTTTAAAGCCCAAGTCCACTCCAAAAATAACTTACTTTCAATAGAAGCAGAAAAATCAGACTAACCAATCAAAAATGTCTGAGCAAAGTCGGATAACTAATAAGAAATTATGAATTTTTAATGACATTAAAAACTTTGAAAATCACTAGACAAATTGGCAACTCACTCATGAGTCTGTGACGTCATGTCCTCACTATCCACTAATTATTTTCTTTATATTGATGATATAAATTTCCTATTTTCTCCTTAAGAATCTTATTTCTTCACACCAGCATCCAAGTTAGATTAGTGCTTAGTGATTGATGCGGATGCACTAATATAGAGTAATTTTTTCCAGTTAAATCATGAAAAATGTGAATTTTGATAAACTATTCATATAAAAATCAATAATTATGAATATACAATATTAAGAAAATAGTATAAATTCTTCAAAGTTCATAAAAGATTTTGTGAAATGTCTTGCACGCAATAGTGATACAAATCATATAACCTGGGCAAAGACATGGGAAAATCAAGTTTTGGGGAATCAAAAGGGAAATTAACGGGATTTAACCATAATAGAGCAATTGATAAATAGTGAGGACATGACGTCACAAACTGATGACCATCTTGGCAATGTATGTTGTGATTCTCATTGTTCCATAGTTTTACATACTTTTTCAAAAATTCATAACTTTCTTATTAGTTATCCGATTTTTCTCAAACCTTTTTTGATTGGTTTGTCAGATTTTTCTGCTTTTATTGAAAGTAAGTTATTTTTTGAGTGGACTTGTCCTTTAAAATGGTACTGTGAAAATATGCACGATTAAACTGTGTAGTTTTTATTCCCTCCCACATAAAAGTGAAGGCAATAATGTTTGAACAAAAAGGGCAATGAAGAAATGAAAATAAAAAATATCGCCAGGGCAAATTTATTGTCAAAAGAAGACTTTATGTCTGAGTAAACATTTGTCACCTTTCTCATCTATTAAAGACGTGATGCTCTTATCAAAACAAATTTATTTAAATTTTGTTCTACGTTAGGTACTTCAGTTGTGATACATGCATAACTAAAGATCTGTTCAGGTTCCAAATCTAGTAAAATACCATATTAAGAAATCCAATAAAGCTACAATAGATTAGAACGAATCGTTTCCACTTCCAGCCTCTTCTATTGTATGAGGCAATTCTATTGAATGAGAGAGACATGAGAGCTACTTGCAGATAATTAAACGGATGGAGACAAGTTAAAAAAAACGAGAAAATCGAAGCACGGGGAACAAAGAGAGGGAAAAGAGGAAAGGGATCTGAAGAGAAATGTGTGGGGAATGAAAGTAGTGATATAGAGGGGGACCACAAATATTGATGTGCTTGATATGAGCACGAATGACTAGCCTCCACAAATGACTAAAATGCACAATCACATTAATAGATTCACATGAACTGACAACGGTGCTTAGGAAAAAAATTCAAGCCCGGTGTGACCGCGCCGTTTGTCCTACCAGTTTTGTTTGTCCGTCAGACATAATATGCGGGTTTTCTGCTCGCACGGATCGTCCGTGACTCGCACGGATCGTCCGAGGGACGATCCGTGCGGTTTGCTATCCGCACATTCTGTCCCCCCATTGTTTTACGTGTATATTTGATAAAAGGAAGCAACTTGGCAAATCAATGTATTTAAACTCATTGTAAATCATGTGGTTGACATTTTTTCTAGAAATTACATTATAATAACTCTACAATTTTTTTAAAGCAAATGGGCCAGTCCTTTTGAAAGTAGAAGTGAATATTTTCTTTAAAACCTTTATTCTATGAAGGCATACTCGTGATATCGGCCCCACAACTGTTGTAATCGATTATACTTTTGTACGTGGCTTCGTACATCAACCAACTCACTACTAGTATAATTATACTCGTGATACAGGCCCAAATCTAGGTCACTTACTAGGAAATGAGGAATATATAGGAAAGGTGGTAGCTTTTTTAAAACTAGGCAGTGGAAGGTACAATGAACTGTGATGCTCAGCTATAAACATTAATTACGTATTAATTAAGTATTAATCGAGTATTAGTTACGTTTTGCTATTATTAGTGACAGTGGTACTATCCTCGGTATAAATTGCTTCATTGTACTGTATAAATTGTATAAATTGCTTCATTATACGGAGAGAGGTTTTAAACTAACGTCCTAACGAACTGATCGCAACTAATATTCAACCACTTCATCCTTTCTTTCCTAATGAATTCTTTAAAATAACAAGCCGAATAACAATACAGAAAATAACTACTAACAATTTACTGACATTGTTAATTGCACAACACAACGCCACTAGGCTATCGTCGATCCAACAGTAAAAGTATTAAGAGAGGACCAGTAACTACGCCCTCTCACATTGCCTGGCGGAAATCATCGAATGACGATGGAAACGCCATTAATCGCAACAACAACAACAACAAGCCCCGCCCCGAGTATTTGGGGGCGTTTCGAGGTTTAATGTAGGAGTTAAATGGGAAATAAAAATGATTAAAAATGGGGTTGAAAGTGAGTGGGGGAGGCTAGAGTATTTAAGATAAGGTAGAGCGTAGCACAAATTGGCGGATGCTCAGGGGGTAGGGGCATTTAATTACCGTCAGATGAGCATATTCTAATACCTTATTCATGAAACTGGCAGGTCACTAATTGGCGTATGGTCCAAGGGCGGAGCCCCATGAAGCGCAGGGGTTTTAGGCATTCAAATTAAGGTCACATTAGCATCCAGGGGCCAGCCTTAGGTCCTAAGGTGGGGTCCAGGGGGCAGAGCCCCCGGAAGCTCAGGGGTATGGGCATTTAATTACGGTCACATGAGCATACTTTCTTTTCTGTTTCTTTCTATTTAATTTTCTTTAATATACTTTTTCAAAAGTGTGGGGGGGGGGGGGCTTGAGCCCCCAAGCCCGCCGTTCCGCGGGACCTGACATGTAGGCCTCTAAATAGTAAATAAGCACATTTCTTGCCTCACTGTAAATTTTGATATTTGTCATTCTCCAACAAACGCATAAAAAGTATAATTTACTAAAAAGTGAGGAAAAATCCCGGAAAATTAGGCCATTTCAGTAACATCTCTAACTCACTGGTATCAAATTAGAAAAGAAAAAAAAATCACTTTTAAAGTTTATTTTGGTGGGGGGGGGGTAGCAACTGGCTGAATACTTACACCTATGGTGTCAAGGAGCTCTTTCTTTATTTTATTTTTTCGGTAATAAATAAGGTTAGTTTATGTGGGTGTCACTCAGGCGCGGATATACGGGGGCGACGGACCCCCCCCCCCCCCCCCCCTCTTTGAAAAAAAAAGAAAGGAAAGGAAAGAAAAAGAAAGGAATGGAAAAAGTAAAGAAAGAAGGGCTAAAAACACGAGTTAGAAGTGGACCCATCAGGGCGCTCACTTATCCGTATCAGGGGAAAAAATAAACGGGGGCTCGGGGTGAATTAGCCCCTGAAATGCTAAAAAGAGCCCCCGAAAGTCATAAAAGTAGCCCCCGAAATTGTTAAAGTATTTTTTTCCCAGATCCGTATATAGGACAAGGCCCTGGGGCAGCTAGCCATACTCCGATATTTGGGTCGTTTTCCGATCAGAACTAGCCCTAACTATCATTCCAGGATTTTGTTTCAGAACCTGAGACAAAGTTACCCAATCCCTTTAAGTTTCAAAAAGTAGACTTCATTGACCTGCTAAGGTTAAGATTGGCGGGAAAACTGCAACTGATATCCCCCCTTCTTTTCTTTCCTTCCCTTTATCTCCTCTTTTCCCTTTTTTCTTTCCCTTCTCTTCCTTCTCTCTTTCTTTTTGCTGGGGGGGGGGGGGGGCAACAGCCTGGGAGGCAAAGCCCTTTCGGCCCCCCCCCCCCCGATCTCCTTCTTTCCCCTTTTTTTCTTCTTCCTTTCCCTTTGTCTCATCTTTCCCTTTCCCTTAGTTTTCCTTCCTTCTTTCTCTCTCTCTCTCTCTCTCTCTCTTTTGCTAAAGGGGGGGGGGGGGGGGTTGCGAAGGCCTTTCGCCCCCGATCTCCTTCTTTTCCCCCTTTTCTTTTCTTCTTCCTCTTCTTCCTTTCCCTTACTATCCGCTTTACCTTCTCTCTCTCTCTCTCTCTCTCTTTTTTTTTTTTGGCGGTTAATAATAATAATAATAATAATAATAATATGACAAATTTATATAGCGCTTGTGACAAAAGTTTGGGGTCAAGGCCCTCCCCCCCCCCCCCCCCCCCCCCCCTCCCCCTGGATCCGCGCCGGGAAGACCTGTAGTGTCATCCCTAGCTCGCTGGCAAAGCTGAATATCGGTTATTCAGTCGTTTCATTCATTAAGTATAATTATACTTGTATTGAATATGTATACGTGTGGACTAGAGTACGGACATTCGGTGCGGCAGGCGGACTATTGGTGCGAGACCTCTTCCGCACAGATTGTCCGTCAGACATTTGAGGCGCGCACGGAATGTCCGACACGGACATTCTACGCGGATAGAATCCGCACCGATCGTCCGCTCTCGATCGATCTGTAATAGGCGGACGATCGGTGCGGGTTACATTCTACCCGGTCACACCGGCAACGCCCCGAGACATATCAGAACTAAAAGAATTTTAAGATATTGATGTTAAACAAGTGACGTGAACAAAAATCATCTGTAAACATATGAAATATATTTACATGTTGTAATAAATACTCTTGTGGTTATTTCCACCATACTCACTGGTGGAGCACACATTAGACAAAAAATAATTCTTTTTCAGAAAAAAAAAACGATTCATCATTGACACATTCACAGAGTAAATAATTCTATGTACTAAACTAAAGACAGATTTTGTTGCACTATGACATGACTATTAGGAGATGTATAAACATAACCCCGGTTCAATAATATCCAAAGTCCTTTATGAGGTCCTTATACAGTGCGTCCCAGATAAAACGAAACCGAGAATTATCGATGTTTTATCATAACTTAATCACATTTATAATTAATAAATGACACATATTTGGAAAGCTTAGATCCTCCTCTTTCATTTGATGCAACTCATTATGATGCATATTTCACGCATGAGTGATTAAAATCAATTTGAAGAGAGGCAACCGAAAAGTCGTTTGGCGGGCGATATCTGAATTTCAAAGAGAAAATCACATTTCTAGAAAGTTGGGTTTCTGCCCTTTCATATGACACCTCAATCAGGAAAAATGAGCAAGGAATGACAAAGTTCTGTTTTGCTAAATATATTACTCATTGCGGATGTAGTATCGAAAATAATATCGCTAGTGATATTCGTTTGTCTCGCAATGTCAGGTGATAAAAACTAATGTAAGCAAGGGTTGCTTACATTAGTTTTTATTACCTGACGAAGTGTTGCAGATAGCGCACGAAACGTCGTGATTTTTTAGATTCCGTATTGACCACATTGCGAGACAAACGAATATCACTAGCGATATTATTTTCGATAAAGTTCTGTTTGTTTAAGTAGCCCTTACATTTTCATAATTTTAGCAAACAAATTCGTTTTCACTGGCTGCCTGCCGTAGCAAAAAGCAGAAGTGACAAAAGACTTAACTCCGTTTCGTTGACAATCAGCCATGCATGAAGTCTTTCGTCTACGGCTGATTGTCAACGAAACGGAGTTAAGTCTGTTGTTAATTTCGTTTGTTGATACGGCAGGCAGCCAGTGAAAAACGAATTCGTTTAATCAAACTATGGAAATGCAAGCAATACTTTAAACAAACAGAACTTTGTTATTCCTAGCTCATTTTTCCTGATTGAGGTGTCATATGAAAGGGCAGAAACCCAACTTTTTAGAAATGTGATTTTTTGTTAGAAATTCAGATATCGTCCGCCAAATGACTTTTTGTTTTTCTCCCTTCAAATTGATTTTAATCATTCATGCTTGAAATATGCATTATTATGAGTTGCATCAAATGAATGAGGAGGATCCAAGCTTTCTAAATATGTGTCATTTATCAATTTTAATTGTGATTAAGTTATGATAAAACATCGATAATTCTCGGTTTCGTTTTATCTGGGACGCACTGTATATGTCCAATTGTGAGCGTCAATTTTCATACGGGTCAGACAGACCCATGGCGATAAAGAATCGCAGATTATGTTACACGTGTTAACGAAAGAAACAACTAAATCTATATGTTCCCTTAACATAATTATACAACTCTACATATCATACACTACTCATACATTAAATTTTCATTTTGATTAATTTCTGAGTATAACTTAAGATGTTTCTCTATCCATCGTGTTATCTTAATTGTTATTTATCTTTTAACCCCCTCAAAAGGCCTTTAACATCTTTGTTTGAAAATATTCTGATCTTTCTTCTTCTTCTTCTTTGCTTGGCTCCCTCCAGTTTGGAGAACTGCAGTTGGTGCAGGTGTTGGTAATACACATAATGATAGGCAGGTTTACAGTGACATCACATACATGTAGTGGAACGTTTAACGTGGAGGTATGAAACTAAGAGAGAGATTGTGAAAGAGCGAGGGGGTGATCCAGTCGGAAAGAGAGGTGTGAGAGCAGGAGCCAAGTAACGACATATTTGCGAAGTATTTACCCTACACACCTTCGGTTTTGTTTAATGTTTTGAATCGATGTAAACCCACATTCCAGGACCAAATGTTTGATTATTTGCCATCCCTCTATATTTTCCGCATTTGTCTAAATTTCAGGGCATATTTCTTAAAATGGTCCTTGTCAATTATTTACAATCTAAGTTCAAGGGAGATTGTGGCTTTAAAAAAATAATATAATGATATAATTTATACGGCTTTGGACAAATATCTCCCTCTATTTTTTTTTTCCTTCCATATCCAAGTGTTTCTATCGTACCTAAGCAATTTAAAGTGGCTTTGCAATCATTTGTATTTACATTTTATTCTTCATTTTACTCATGCCCTCCAAACTATAGCAAAGTGCGCTCCACTGGAAGACCTACTTCTCTACCGTAAGACCATGTAAAAATAAAAAAGATAAGTCGACAGATATATAGATGGATAAATAGATAGATGAATGAATAGCGAAATAATGAAACAAAAGTCTTTGCCTTAATACACGGTAAATTTCAATATAAGCAAGTCAGACATCTCTGACTTGTAGCCGCTCTTTGAGAGTTTTGGCAACCTGCTGATTCTCAAATCTGTTCTACAATTATCAAGACAACCCCGCTTATAAAGATTCCTTTCCTGAATCATGAGCATCTTACTATACCATTCACATAGGGGCAGCCGATACAAAAACAGTTTCAATCGTTCATTTTTCGTTGGAATCTCTTTTTCGCGATCCTTTGATGGACATCTCGTATCCTGGCTCAATGTAATACGTATCGCTGCCACTAGTCCAAGAACTTTGCGAAGATGAGCTAAGACCGGATTTATTTGCTTCTTCAGATGCGCATGCATATTCCATACTGTAGTCATGATAATGTGGTTTGGTGTCAGTAGCAATACTAGAATTAAGTGACGTGTTGTTTGGTACAGTCAGTACATTAGGTATTTCATATGTGGAATCGCTACGAGATGGGCCATTGCTGCTTATAATTGACAGATCGATATTTTGGTCATCATGGTCAGTAGTGGCATTTGTGCCACTGGTGACTATTTCACTTTTACGATACACGCACATGAAAATCATTGTCACCAGAAATGCAGTTATAATGACAGTGACTACAATACCTGCACTTGCTATGGTGACCATGTGCCACATCAACAGTTGGTTTGACTGTGGTGCTCTAGATGTTGGTGCTCTAGATAGTGGTAATTTTGATGACACGCTACTAGGCATCTCGTCAATATCAACTAAATCAAGGGAGAGCAGAAGTGAAGCTGTTCGGGTGATATTACAAGATGTGACCTTACAGGCAACTTCTTTTCTATTATCTCCTTGAGTGGGGTTGACAATCTGTAAAGAATACAAGGATTTCCATAACTCATTCAACACGAACCTATCGTCTGTTGAGTCTATAAAGTCCCCGTCAAATAACCACTTTATCTGTGAGCTAATGTCTGCTTTTGTGATCATGCAGAATACTGTTACTTCAATCGGATAATTTTTGTTCTTGTTGTGTATATTTGCAGTTATGTTTAAAAACATTTCCCTTTCGCATTCCGTCCAAGTTTCTCCACTGTATGCCAGTTTGGAAATTTCAGGTGTCCTTTCTATTGTTAGGTTAATTGATCCTGTCCCATTTCCAGCTACATTAAAAGCTGTACATGACACAGTTGTATATGTTTGGTTTATACATGCATCTTCCGAATTTTGACATGCCAAAGACAAGTTTGCATTCTGGTTCACTGTATCACAACCGTTGAGTACATGATCAGGCTGGCATGTCCAGAGGAACTCGAATACGCTAGGATATCCAAAAGCCTCACACAGTATACCAACGTACTGATCTTGCTTTACACTGATCCTCATCGGATAAATATTGACGCGTGGATGCTGTAGTACCTTTAAAGGCCCGATTGAGCAATTAAGTGTCTTACTCGGGAAAGCAATTCTACTCGTAACAACACAAGTAAACACTTTTAGATGCATTTCTTGGTTTATAGGTAGTTTAGAAGATAGGTATCTCACACGACCAAAATCTTTAACTATAGGGATCATTTTTGTATTCAGATCACCAATGTCCCAACGTAGATCAACTGCAGGCTTGGATCTTGTAACACTACACTTTAAATCAATGATGTCTCCAATTTTAAGCTCAGTTGATTTATTGGGGCTACATCGTAAATCGCCTCTTTTAGGAAAATAGTGAACCGTAAGTGTAGCCCTTTTAGTTGCAAAGCATAGCCCATTCTGCTTTTCACCAACAGATCTAACAAATTTCATATTGCACGTTATAAAGTAATCTGATCTCCCTGTTGCCTCGATGGTAAGTGTTATCGTAGTAGTTCTATTCTTTTCATCACGATATAGGTGATCATGTGCTTGTTCATTATCGGGATCGATGCGCCATTCAAGATACTTTTCGATATCTGAGGGGGTTCTCACGCATGGAGCAAGTAAAATTTACAGATTGGTCTTCGTAGGTCGTGATGTCTACTGGCTCGATGATAAATTTTTCAGAAGCTTGTAGACATGGTGCAAAAGCCAATATCAGTCTGCAGAATATCAATGACTGAAATAAAATTATCAACATAATGACGAGACCCGTGAAACAAGCCATTTTTAGAATGATCGCCGAATTCTACCTGTACATGGATGCGATTCAATCATGAACTGTCGATACAGCTTTAACATATCTACAGATTTTCACATCTGACATGAAGTGGTGTTAGGTACCTATGCCCCTAAGATTGATGACTTCCGTAACTACATAATGATATATACTATCATCAGTCATCTGAACAGCCCCCTACAGTCTGTAAACACAACTATTTAACTTGACCATTGGAGATATACGTTAAAGCATCTAAATTACTGTCCAGTTTCTTTCCCATTTACGTATTGAAGCTTTCATAAGGAACAGTCATATCACCTAGATTCCGAGCTTCTCCTAAAATAGTTACCCCATTTTACCCTTAATATTTGATCCCTACATAAATTATTAAGACGATCTAAGTCAAAGACAAAAAGGTTGTCAGCCTGACCTTAGCCCATAAGATCAGCCCCAGATTTTACAAAACAGACCCCAAATTCGGGTCGATATAACCCTATGTACCCTAATCACCAAACTTTGTCAGTAGGGAATAGTGTGACTTTACATTTCAGAACACGAATAATATAATGCCCCCCCCCCCCCTTAACAATATAACCTTGAACTAAATGTCGTTAGAAGAAAACAAAATATGTGGCTGTACATTATGACAATATAAGGGAAGGGATCGGGGAGGATGGCAAACACTCCACTATAGAAAAAATGCCCTTGAACCAAAACTGCTGCCCCACAATTTTCTGGACGTAAAAGTTTTACCATACATTCCAACCTTAATAACTCGCAAGTGGCTCATTCATTTAAAATTCGAATAAAAATAGAGTCATCTGCAGTATTGTAACTTCTTGAAGTGCAAATTCATGGCAAAATATCCTTTCATTCGCCTTTACATTGCGGAAATTATATTCCCGTACCAATAGCTACCGATCGATAGTGTCAGGATTGTATGAAAATACCCATTGAACTTTTGCACCTGATTGGTGAGACATAAAAAGGAGCTTACAAGGGATTTGGGCTATGTGACTGCCATGCTGAAATATGCAATTCATTTGAATTTATCATGATATAAACACAAATACCATCTTTCTCTCTCTCTCTCTCTCTCTCTCTGTCTCTCTCTCTCTCTCTCTGTTTGTGTATGTGTGTGTGCGTGAGTGTGCGTGTGTGTGTGTGTGTGCGTGCGTGTGTGTGTGTGTGTGGGGTGTGTGTGGGTGTGTGTGTGTGTGTGTATGTGTTCTGATGTCAATACACACGATTCGTACTGAATCAATAATAATAATAATAATAGGAATTTCTATAGCGCCGTCTATCTACACATTCTATTCCGAGGCGCATGAATTATTACCCCGGCTTTAACCTAGTT